>CM062808.1:750455733-751655733 GCA_031772625.1 Pinus tabuliformis
CTCTCAAGAAAAATTCATTATTATCTCTGTAACCATAAATTACATGAGGGCCTTTCCATAGGAAATCAAAGTTTCCGTGTTTTACCTTGTCTTCTCTTCTAGAATCCCATTTAAGTACTTTTTCACCTATGTAAAAATCATCATCTTAGTCTTCTTGTCAAAAAACCTTTTGATTTTATCTTGGATTACTTGTGATTTGACATAGACTTCTTCTCTAGTTGCTGCAAGTGTATTGTTTGATTTATCGTCCTTTGGATATCATTCAGTTCTTCCTGCAACTACTGGATGATCTTCATCACTGGTACTCCTAAAGAGGATGGAAAAACAACATCCATTCCATATACTAATTGATAAGGAAATGTACCAATGGAATTTTTGGTAGTTAGTATGTCTGCCCATAATACATTGACCAACTATTTATTCCATCTCTTATTGTTGTCTTCCAACAATTTCTTAATGATATTGACAAGGCTTTTGTTAGAATATTCTGCAAGTCCATTACCTTGATGGTAATAGGTAGTGGAATGGCCCATAGTGATGTGATATTTGTTACAAAAGTCTACCATTTTCTTGGATTTAAAAGCAGCTACATTACCAATAATGAGCTTTAGGGGGCATCGAAATCTTGATTTGATATTATTTTAAAGGAATGAGATAATGACAAAGTTTGTGGCTTGCCTAGAAGGGATGGCTTCTATCCATTTGGTGAAGTAATTAGTCGTTGTCAAAATCCATTTATGCTAGGTTGAGGAGGCTCGGTGAATTTCCCCAATGAAGTATGATGAGTCTAATTATTGCAACAAGAATGTTGCAACTCCCAGGGCTACCAAATTTACTTATCAACCTAGGGTTCGTACAAAATTGGAGGTGATAGTGCTATATGCACAAGTAGAAGTGAAGATCCTACCTATTGTCACTATTCATCTGGCAAGAGACACCAATGGTTCCAGGCCAGACTTCTATGGGGTTAGAAAAAGCTTGATTCTTTGATGGAAGAAGAGAAAATCTATTCTAAGAGAGAGCAACTCTACTGTAGTAATGAAGAAAACCACATGTAATGTTAACTCACACGATAACCTAATTAACTAATTAAAGAGCTATGCTAAGAAGAATTGCTAAATCAATCACTAACCTAATGCTGCTATCTAAGTTGCAAAAGTAAAGAGCATCAAACTATACTAAGGTGCAAGCAAAGAAACTAGACTAAATATCTTTTGAAGCGAAAGAGCAGTTGGAGACCAAAATTGGTGAAAGGAGGACGTAAGAATGCAATAGTGCATAGGGACCGCTGGATTGATCAACGAACATAAGATGGATAGTGGGGATCTTATCATGGGGGCTTAAGCAAATAGATGGATGAACAGGGTTAATGAATAGGATAAATGTCAAGATCTTATCACAGGCGGTTTAGTGAATAGGTGAACGAACATGGTAACGAAGCAAATGAACGACAAAGATCTTATTATAGAGATTAATTCAAGATATGAACGGACATGATTAATCGAAGGATGGATGGCGAAGATCATATCGCGGGAAGAAAATGTGTGGAAATGATGGAGTGGGTTTTGAAAGCAGTAAGCAATTTCTTGTGTGCCCTCAAAGCTATAGGTTATATTTCCAAATTTCACGTGATTAGCGTAATTGAGCGACACGTAGCACGAGAAAACCACTCTTCTAATGTGCTCTCAGGTGGATAACGGTCATGCAAGAGTCTGCACGAGATTGTGCGATAGCCATCGGATCAAGATAGACAGATCAACGGTGGAGATCGACCAAGCTAGTTGGTGATCGGGTGACGCGATAGCTATCAGATTAGGCGAGGCAGATCAACGATGGGTGTTTAAAGTGCATAAAGTGTTGAGGTGATGTGATAGCCATCTAATCAGTCGAGGCAGATTGACAGTGGGGCCTTAAACCACATTAAGTAGGTGAAGGAATTCACGCGAGGCGGTAGTTGCAAAACTAATGAATTGGATAGTGATTAGGCAGGTTTGTTGTGGAACAAATGGTAAGGGGTTTGTGCATGAAGAACATGTTGAAGGAGGTTTCAATGAAAATGACAGAAAAATCGGTGCGGGTGAAGAAGTAACTGCATCAAACAACAAACTCCATAGCTCATGCGAGAAATAGAAACCTGTGTTTTTGGGGTTGCTGAAGGGTCTCTTCCTCAAGTCATGGTCCCAGAGGGAGGAGGTGAGGCCGAGACACCCACGGACAACCTTATGGTGATCTTTTCCTCCTACATAACCTACTAACTGAAAGAGGGAACAAATATAAGTAAACTAAAGCAAAACCGATCTACTCTACGCTATTGTACTAGGAATGTAGCTACTTAAGCAAATGAACAATTAAACCATACATCTACACTATACTGCTGTAATGAAAATGCAACTATTTAAGGAAATGGACAGAACTAGGAAGCTACTTAAGAAAATGAACAAAACTAGAAATCTATGCTATCATACATGTACAATAAAGAGGAGCTTTGGTTGCTCGGGTTGGGCCTTAACCCAAGAGCTTCAACCCTCTGAGTTGGCTCAGTGCTAGCTCAAAACAGAACTCATCATTATTATAAAAAGCATGGATTACATAAAAAACTTGTCACAAGTCTTGCAGCTTAGAAATAAATTAGATTTTTACAATAAAAATCTAAATCCTACTAAGGTCCTAAGCCTCTCTACTTATACATATGAACTCTCCAATGATTTCCTTCCCATTAGAGAGGCTTCGCTCCCCACTCAAGATAAACTCATTTATGTCACTTTCACTTTCTCGGCTATCCTTTAGTCCTCATGATTTGGTTGTTTACACTTTGAGCTGATGGAGGAATATTCGAATGGAGGGGTAGTAAATGTGGAAGATTTACATCCTATAATTCCTCTCACTTGTCCCATTCAAGTTTTGACTAAGGTCTTTGCCCGAGTTCCTTGCTTTTATCCTTTATTCCTCTATTACATGCACATTAGATCATAAAGAAAAATATCCAACTCTAACTCATCTCATAAGCAAAAAATAATCAAAAGTATGAAATAAGTTGCGAGAAAAGTTGGTTTGACTAACCTAGGAGGTCAATTAAGGCAAATTAAGTCACATATAATTACCCAATGATGAGGCTCATCATCACCCCCTACTGAAAGTGTTGCTCATCCTCTGAGCAACTTAGTCAATGTTCATGTCCTTCATGGATCTGGTAGCCTCTCTGACATCCCATGCTTCTACTGTGGTCTCTTCTTCTTGTTTATAGAAGCATGCTTTCCTTTCTACTTCTTCCCACTACCTCTTTTCCTCTTCTTCTTTTCTCCCTTCTAGCATCCCTAGGAGTATTGGTGGATTGAGTTTAACGCCTATCCAATTGACCTTCAACCTTTTCATTGATTTCTTATACATAGGTGTCATGTTGAATGCCTCTCTCAACCCTTGAGAGGAGTGGTATTCTCCGATCTTCAAGCTACGTGGCAGTGTTTTCTATCTCCTTTAGTAGGAATGTATAATATCATCTCTTAGCAGCTTAATTATATCCTCAAGATGTGAAGTTTCTTTCTCTTCGGCAACAAGATATCTAGGTGCCAGTTTAGGATCATTCTCAATTAGATTATGGGTGTTGATTAGGGCCATGGGGTTTGATTGTTGAGATCTGATGAAAAGAGGTCGATTTTGTTCTTTGGCCAACATACTTTTCATCTCTGTATCCCTTGACTTCTCATGGCTCATCAATGATGCCAAAGCCATTAATTGTAGATCTCCCAGCTCTACATTAGGATCCCAAATATTCATTTTTTTGAGGGCCATGTTGTGCAAGTAAAACTCAACCATTTTGGCCCTATCATCTAGTGCACTTTAATCACAAAGATCAAAAACCTGCCTGTAGTCCTGAAATGGCATGGAGCCCCTTTGTGCTAGTGTTTTAATATGAAATTGCAGCCATTGTTCTCTGAGGTAAAGAACATAGTATTTAGCTGGCATCCTACACTAGATGGCCTCCAAGGAGAGCCTAGCCATACATGCTAGTTGGTTTTCCTTTTCTTGTATTTTTCCTTTGAAGGGCCTCTAGAGACACCCTAGGTGACTCGTCCTTCTGTTCTTCCCTTTCTGTTTCAATGCCTTTTTCCTCTCTGACAGAAGGACTAACATAATATATAAGGGTTTTGATGTCATCTTCTACTGGTATGTCTTTGAAGACTGACCATCTTATAGGGATCCTAAGGTTTTGGAGGGCATCCTCAATGAGGATTCTGATCAAACCATGGTGAGCCAACTGTTGGGAATTCCCTTCCTTTACTTTGTTGCTAGAGTCTTTGAGTGATTGCATCAAGAAATAGGGTATGTTGAGTCTTTGGTGAACTGGTGTTTCTACCCCAAATATTAGTTCTTCAAGCATCATAAAATGGTAGCCATAAATAACATTGTATCTACCCTCATATGAGATATAGTTCATGATTTGGTAGCCTACCTCACTCCATGGGTATGGGAGACTGTCCCTCCTTACCCAATTTTTATCATCTGTGGGTTCTTCACCTTCTAAAAATAATTTCCATTTTGCTACATGATTGTCTTCTTTGTCTTCTTTTCTCCATGAAATTCCTAGGGTAAGTGTGGTGACCCTACTAATGAACTATGGGGTGAGATCTAAAGTGAGCCCTCTAACTATAACGATGGCATGGATTATGCTGTGTGGAGTGAAGGAATGAGATAATTCTTGAGAAAACAGAGTTTCCTATGTATGTAATCCACTAGATTTTTAGAGGACTTATAGTTCATTTGCTTGTAAATGGGGATGGATTTTTAGATCCTACCTCTTTAGAATGGTGGCAGTGGACAATTCTCTTGATATTCCCTCTTGAGCCCCTCTCTGTGTATCCTATAGACTGCTCTTGTAGACTGTTCTTATAGGAATTCTCCTGCAGAACGATCGATCGTTGCTTCTAGTGGGTGGCTAGAGTTATGAGAGCTACTTGAGTGAGGGAGTTTCAAGGAGGTGGAATGCATGAATGCATGCGAAAGATGTTTTATTTCCCTTTATACCACTTGATCATTCCCACTCCTTGTAATTAGCTCCCACAGTTGTTAAATCCATAGTTAACAACTTCTTGTCCTACTCGTTTGTTCTTTGAGTTGACTGCAGCCATGTGTGAGAGGATACCCTACTTTGTATGTGACGACATAATGAAGGTGGCCAAGTTAACTGGCCACCTTTTCACTTACAAACCAACTACCTCGTAAGCTTTATAACTTTTGATCAAATGATGCATATGAGTGAGTGAGTGGGATACTTACCTGTGGTTTTGATGCCATGCTACAGTTTTTTTAGGATAAGAGGTGTTGCCTTGTTCATTTTCTAAATGGTCATTCTTCTTCCTCCTCTGTTGTCTATTAATGGTGCCTGTGACTGGAGATTTGATGCTTGTTGGTTGTGGAGCCAAATTATCTTATGTATTCAAAGGTCTCAACTAGATGTATACCCTAGGAAAATTGTACACCCCTCCACGCAGGGGGGACTTGTCCCCCACTGCGGGGGTTCGGGGGGGCTGATCCCCCCCAGCTGGGGGGTCGAGGGGCCAGTAATCCCCCGATGGGGGTTTGGGGGCAGAGCCCCTGAAGCTAAAAATAGATGTAAAATTGACTTGTAAAAGTCTAGTAATTTCTAGCCAATCTGGGTCGTTCAATAGGCGGATGATCTGATGGTAGAAGTTATGTTTAATTTAGGGTTTTTGCCCTAGAAGGCAACCCCTCACAATATATGAGGGAATTGCATTGCGTCTATGTACCTCTGTATTCTGAGTGAGGAAGAGAGAGGAGATTGAGAGCGAAGAGGGTGTTACAGTGGATCTATTGTAGGTTGTATCTCTTTAAACTTTGCTAGATAATATAAAAAGGACTGGTTGTTTCTCCGTGGACATCGCCCAAATTGGGTGAACCACATATATCTGTGTCTCTCTTTTTTTATGCGTTTTCTGTGTTTATATTTCTATAATATTTTATGTGTTCCATTGCTCTGTAATATATAATTTTCTAACAATGTTGTTGCTGCTGTGTATCTCTTGGATTACTGCTTGGTAATGTTTGGTGTCTCCCTTAGAATTTCTTGATTATGTTGTTGGATGGTGTTGTGAGGATGCTATAATGAATGGATAGAGGAAGTAAGAGTGTGTGTGAGTGTAGGGATGATGGTAATAGATGAGGTGAGTGGTTAGATAATGTCTAGAATGAATTTTAGGGACCTAACCAACCTACCATTCAGGGGATCCCGTAGGAATATAGGGGATCCTGTAGAAAACACAATATCCACCTTAAGTTGAAGCAATGAATTAAAAAAAAACAATGGAATTGATGGAGGGATGCATGGTAAGGAGTGGAGGAGATGAGTATATGTGAGGCAGGGTTCCCTTTGGATCTTCTCTTTGCTCCTTAATTGTCTTTCTCACCCGCCAACAAATAACAATTATGTCTTTTTTTCTTTTATATATCTATCTATCTATCTATCTATCTATATATAAATCTCTCTCTCTCTCTCTCTCTCTCTCTCTCTCTATATCTCTCTCTATCTCTCTATATATATATATATATATATATATATATATATATATATATATATATAGTTTAAAAAACACCTAGGCTTCCTTAGAGAGGTTTTCACCCAAGGATCTTCTTACTCTTTTTCATTTTTTTTCTCATCCTTGGGCCGCCTTACATCTTTTTCAACCCAAAGATGGGACTCAGGTGCCCCATGGAGGTTTTCATATGAATCTTATTGTTTTTTCTCTTTTTCAGTGCTCTCATGAGGGAGGAGCTGGAACTTGCTCCACCATCATCGTTGTCTTATTGATATTGTTAATGAACTCTTGTTTTGATAAAGGCTTCTTGTACATTTTCAATCAGTGTCCATTAACAAGCAATGGAATGGCTCTTCATCTATAGTTCTGATTTGCACTAAACCATTATCATGGCATTTTTCCAGCAAATAAGGTCTGAGCCATCTTTTCCTTAGCTTGCCCTCGAATTATTTATACCTAGAATCATATGAGAATGTCCAGTCTCCCTCTTGAAATTGCTTCTCCTTAATATGTTTGCCAAGTCAGATATTCCTTTGAAGCTGAACTATCCTGTATGTAGGAGGGCCTGTATTCTGAATTCATCCAAGGTATTCAAGTGGAACAAATTTTCTTTCTATGCATGGCTGAGATCCAAATCTAGTTGGGCTTCCATCCTCCATAGACCATCTCATAGGGTGTAAATCTAGTGGTGGTCTTCCATGTTGTATTATAGGCCCAGGTGGCCTCAACTAGTCTCTTTGCCCAATCCTTCCTGTTGCTGCTCACTACCTTAGTTAAGATGTTCTCGAGTGACCTGTTGGTCACCTCCACTTTCCCATTAGCTTGTGGATGATAAGGAGTGGAGGTCCTATGCTTGGTTTTGTGATGGCTGAGCAGTTCTTCAATCATGTTGGAGGTAAACTGGCTACCTTGGTCTATGACTAGCTCTTTAGGGTACCGAAATTTGTAGAATACATTCTCCCTTAGGAACTCAACCACCTTCTCTTCTATTGCTGCCTTAATCACCTTGGTTTTAGGCCACTTAGTCAAATAATCAGTGCACACAATAATGTATTGCTTTTGCTTTGAAGGGGGTTGATAGTCACAATGAAGTCCATGCCCTAGTTGTTAAATGGATCGAAATTCACTTGAGGTTGTAGGGGCATTTCTTCTCTTGGAGTAGGCTTTCCCATCCTATGGCACTCATCACACTGACTAATGTACTTTTTCACATCATGATAAAGAGTAGGCCAATAATAGCTTGCTTGCAACACTTTGAATGTTGTCCTCTTTGCTGCTAAGTGACCTCTACAAGGCCCATCATGACAGGTCAGAAGGATGTCAAAAACTTCCTCTTCCCTTACACACCTTCTCAATATTTGATTTGGGCCAAGTTTGAATAGATTGCCCCCAATCTAGGTGAAGGGAGCGCTTTTCTTGACTATATTTCTCTTTTCTTTGGAGGGGAAGTCTGGTGCAAACTATGCTGATACCAAATAGTTTGCTATATAAGCAAACCATGGGGCGAGAACTGAAATAGAAAACAAATGCTTATCTGGTAACTGGTCATCCACCATTCCTTCTTCACTTGTAGGCAAATTCATCCTAGATAGAAAGTCTACAACAACATTTTCTTGCCAGGCTTATCAACAATAGTTAGATCAAACTGTTGTAATAAAATAATCCATCTCATAATTCTAGCATTTACATCATGTTTATTCATTGAATATTTGGTTGTGGCATGATCAGTATACACAAATGTTTGATAGCATGTAATGTAATGTCTAAATTTATTTAATGAATGCACAATAGCCAGGTGTTCCTTTTTGGTCACAATATAATTTACCTCATCCTTTGATAGGTTCTTACTAAAAAAATAGATGGCATAGGGAAATTTCTCCTCTTCCTGACATAAGGTTGCTCCTATGGCTTTGTGTGAGGCATCAACATGAATATGAAAAGGGAGGGCCTAGTTTGGGCCTGTGAGAATTGGTGCAGTGGTTAACTTACCCATTAGAATATCTAAGGCCTCTTTACAACTTTTTTACCATATAAACTTAGAATCTTTGGCCAACAACCCAAACAAAGGAGAGGCAAACTTGTTGAAGTCCTTTATGAACCTTCAGTAGTATCCCGTTAAACCTATGAAACTCTTAACATCTCTCTACTTTTGTGGAGGTGGGACCCTTAGGATGCTTTCTAGTTTATTTGGGTCCACCTACAGTCCTTGCTGAGATATTGAATGACCTAGCACGGTCCCTTCAATTATTAAGAATTCACTTTTCCTGGACTGAGAGATAGGTTCATTTCAATGCATTTGTGCAATACTTTGCTAGGTTAGTCAGGGCTTCTTGAAAATCACAGCCATAAGGTGTAAAGTCATCCATGTAGATTTCCAAAGCATCATGTACTAATTCAACAAAACTACTCAACACTGCTCTCTAGAAAGTGGCAGCAGTATTGCATAGGCCAAAAGGAAGGATCATATAGGCAAAAGCACCCCAAGGGCAAGTGAATGTGGTCTTATCCTAGTCTTCTGGGTAGATTTGTATTGGGTTGTACCCACTAAATCCATCTAGGAAGGAAAAAATATTCTTCTCTACTAGGCCATCTTGCACTTGGTCAATGAAGGGTAGGGGAAATTATCCTTCTTTGTGACTTTGTTCAACACCCTATAATCAACACAAATCCTCCACTTACCATTTTTCTTGGGAACTAACACTAAAGGAGAGACCCACCCACTATCAGAGATAGGGTAAATGAATCCTACATCTGGAAGTTTTTGTAGTTCCTCTTTAACTATGTCTTTAAGGGCTAGATTCATCCTCCTTTGTGGTTGCCTTAATGCCTTGCAACATTCTTTGATGTATATGTGGTGAGTACACACTGAGGGGTGTACTCCCTTATTTCCTTGTAACTCCAAGAGAAGGCTTCTAGGTTTTCTCTCAACATGTTGCATAACTCTTCCTCTTCAAGTGCAAATAGAGATGGATTAATTTTCAAAGTTTTCTCTAGGCCGAATTCTATGGTTTTGAAATGGATTGGGTTGGAATTGGCCAAGCATAAATCAATTGGATGATTGTTCTAGGTTTCCCTTACTTCTTATTCTAATGGTAATGAACTAGGAGTTGGACTTTGGAGGAAGTGTTCAATTAAGTCTTCATCATCTTGTTGTCCTCCTCCTATGGTTGCTTCCAAAGAATAAAGTTGGGAAAAATAAACCTCATCTTTTTCCTCCTCCTCCAACCATAAAGGTAAATCATGCTCTAGGGAAGGTTGAGCAGGAGGGAATAGGACTAACTGTTTGGATATATGACCATTCTTGATGGTCATATTCCCAACCCTGCAGCTAATGTAAGCATCATTTGTGGCCAACCATGGCCTCCCAAGGATGAGAGGGTAACCAGGAAGCTTAGCCTTAGGCTAGATAACTAGAAAATATGTAGGGTACTCCAAGGAGTCAATGGAGACCATCACATCCTCCACAATTCCTTCTAGGGTGACTATGGAACGGTCTTCAAGTTGCAGAACTATTGTGGTGTTCGTCAATGACCCTTGGAGGTTGAGCTTGAGCATGGTGTCCTTGATCATCACATTAATGGAAACCCCAAGATCAATCAGAGTGTGTGGGACAATGGTGCCATTGATGTGCATATCTACTACAGGGCTTCCATGGTTCAAATATTTTGGACATATTACCTACCCCAGGATTAAGTTAGACAACTGCCCAATGAAATTAATGGTAGGGGCATCCCTTTCTCTTCTTCCTAGATGCTAGAATCACTTATCCTTAATCAACTTATTGTAAATGGGAACATCTTTGATTACATGGAGAAGGGCGATCTTTACACGTAGATTTTTCAATTCTCCCAGAAGTTGAGTTCCTTCTAGGGTAGGCTATAGTGGTTGGTCTAATCTCTCAGGAAAGGGTGGATTTAATTTAAGGTTGCTTTCCTCTCTTTCTTACTCAACCTCCCTATGTGGAGAGTTAGGTTTGTTGTCTAGGAGAATTCTCCTAGACCTTAAATTGATCTCCTGGATTTCTACAACATAAGCTAGGTATGATGTCTCTCTACTGTATACTTGTTGACTCTGCCTATTGTTTGGGTTCGTATTTGGCTAGGCAGAAATCTGGGATTTCTTGGGTGGAGAAGAGTGCAGGATTTGTGGTTGGGTAGGTGGTGGAGGCAATAGGGCTAGAACATTGTTGAATTCGGGCCTCCACCCCTCGAGTGGAGTATTCCACTGATGTTGTGGTTGAACATAATGTTGAAATGATTGGTTGGTTGGCTGGAATGATACTAAGATGTATAGGACCAAGGAGGGGGTGTAGACCAAGAAGGATGAGCACAGGGTCCCCAAGAAGCTATAGCTATGGTTTGGTTGGGGTTGTAATATGCATGCGATAACCCTTGCATACCCTGTTGGTATGGTCTAGGCCCAAGAGGTCTCTTCTGGTTGGTGTAGAAAAGCTACTCAGTGACCCGTTCAACTCCTTGATATACAACTTTGAGTCTAGATAAAGAAGGCCACTTGTCTATGCAGTGGTTTTCTTCACAAACTTAGCAAATATTAATACAGTTCAATGGAAATTCGTTGATAGGATGCCTCTTGGTGCATCTAGGACAAAATATGGCCAGGGATCTTTATTCTTCCTCTTACTTCCTTTTGATGTTCATGGTGTCCAATGGCAAGGCAAGGGTTTGTAACATAGCAATTTTGAAATCTTCCAGCATATTTCCAATTTCACCCTCGATGGATGACTTGGAGGATGATGTAATGGCCATAGCTTGACTACCACTACCATTTTTCCTATTTTCCCTAGAATGGTTTCTAAAGACAATCTTAATATCTTCATAGGGTAAATGGTAGATATCTCCTCCTGCTATAATATGTAAGGTATCCATAAGATCATCCCTTCTCTAACCAGGACCAGCTTCAATGACTTAGGGTCAAGTGTGCACCTGGCCCTTTTGTAATTGAGCTAGAATCTTTCTTCATAGTCTTCTATGGATTCATCCTAGCCTATGGTCATCCTAAAAATCTCTTCTCTAGTGTCCTCTGACCTACAGTAGTCCCTATATTTGTTGTTAAAAGGCTGTTGCATCTGAGCCCAATTTGTGATGCTATCTCCAGGTAAACCCATGATCCAACGCAATGTTGCATCCCTGAGGGTAGATGGAATCAATTATAACTTTTTCTCATCATCTGTATAGTCATAGGTTCGGCATATAATAGCAAACTCAAACAGGAAAGTGTCGGGTCCTTTATGGTCAGGCCATGGAAATGAGGTAGAGCAAAGGGGCTTATATTCTTCATATTAGTGTTCTCATTGGTCTCCCTGATGGGGAAGGCACCCTCAATTCTCTCTCTATTTCCTCTGTTACTTCGGTTTTCAGCCATTGGTTAAGTAGGAATGGGTTATTCCTCTTCTTGTTCCCTTGTACATTCCTCAAATATGTAAGGTTTCTCACCTAAAGGGTCTTCCAATTGACCGTCACTAAAGAAGAGAGAAGGTTGACTATGGGATGTAGTTGGGGTATTTGACAAGAATTTCCTTGAATTGTCCCTATTCCTACAAGGCAAGAAAGGAAATGTTTTTGGGTTGGTTTTTGTAATATATATATATATATATATATATAAAAGCTGCAAAGTACTCTGTAGAAAGGAAATTGTTGATTGAATGAAAAACCACCAACAAGAAAAACTACTTGCTGAATTGAAATTCCACTTTCTAAATGAAAAGGAAAGCAAATAATGAAAAATGAAAGAAAGGAAGCTACTAACAAAGAAACTACTTACTGAATTGAAATTCTCCTTGCAGAATGGAAAGGAAAGCAGATAATGACAATTGAAAGAAAGGAAGAAACTAGATTACTTTTGCAGAAATAAACAAATGGGAGTAAATTGGACATTAGAAATAGAAGAAAGCAATAATCACATTCTACTTAGACACCTCCTCGGAAACAACGTCAAAAAGTGATGAGCCTAGGTACTGCAACAAGAATGTTGTAACTCGCAGGACTACCAGCTTTACTTATCAACTGAGGGTTTGTATAAACATGGAAGTGACAATGCTATATGCATAAGTAGAAGTGAAGGTCCTGCTGTTGGCACTGTTCATCTAGCAAGAGACCTTAGAGGTTCCAATCCAGACTTCTATAGGGTTAGAATAAGATTGATTCTTTGATGGAAGAAGAGGAAATCTATTCTAAGGGAAAGCTACTCTACTACAGTAATGAAGAAAACAACATGCAATGCTAACTCACACCATAACATAATTAACCATTTAAATAGCTATGCTAAGACAAATTAGTAAATCAATCAGTAACCTAATGCTGATATCTAAGTTGTAGAAGTAAATAGCATCAAACTATACTAAGGTGCAAGCAAATAAACTAGACTAAATATGTTTTCAAGTGGAAGAGCAGTCGGAGATCGAAATTGGTGAAAGGAGGATGTAAGGACACAGTAGTGCATGGGGACTGTTGGATCGATCAACGAATAGAAGATGGATGGTGGGGATCTTATAGTGGGGGCTTGAGCGAATAGATGGATGAACATGGTTAACAAATAGGATGAATGGTGGAGATCTTATCACGGGCAATTTAGTGAATAGGTGAATGAACAGGGTAACGAATCATATGAACAACAAAGATCTTATCGTAGAGATTAAGTGAAGAGATGGACCGACCAGATTAATCAAAGGATGGATGGTAGAGATCATATCATGGGAAGAAAATGTGCGAAAATGATGGAGTGGGTTTCAAAAGTGGTAAGCAGTTTTGTCGCGCGCCCTAAAAGTTGTAAACTGTATTTCTAAATTTCACACAATTATCCTAACTGACCAACATGTAGCACGGGAAAAAAAAATCCTGCATGCTCTCAAGTGGATAACGAACGTGCAAGAATCCACACGAGATTGCGTGATATTCATTGGATCACTCTAAATAGATCAATGGTGGAGATTGGCCAAGCTAGTTGGCGATCGAGTGATGCAATAATTGTTGTATTAGGAGAGGTAGATTGATGGTGGGGGTTTACAGTGCATAAAGTGTTGAGATGACGTGATAGCCATCAGATCAGTCAAGGAAGGTCAATGGTGGGGATTTAAAGGGCATAAGGTAGGTGGAAGACTTCACATGAGGTGGCAGGTTGATAAACTAATGAATCCGATGGTGATTGGGCAGGTTTGTTGTGGATCGGATGGTAAGGGTTTATGCATGAAGAATGTGTTCAAGGAGGTTTCAATGAAAAAGACAGAAAAACCAATGAGGGTAAATAGGTAACTGCATCAAACAACAAACTCGATAGTTCATGCGAGAACTAGAAACCTGTGCTTTTGGGTTTCTAAAGGGTCTCTTGCTCAAGTCATTGTCCTGGAGGGAGGAGGTGAGGCCGAGACACCTACAGACAACCTTATGGTGATATTTTCCTCCTAGCTAACCTGCTAACTGAAAGAAGGCACAAACAGAAGTAAAAGAAAGCACAATCGATCTACTCTACGCTATTGTAATGGGAATGCAACTGCTTAAGAAAATGAATAGTTAAACCATAACTCTATGCTGTACCATTGTAATGAAAATGCAATGACCTAAGCAAATGGACAGAACCAGGAAGCTACTTAATCAAATGAATTGAACCAAAAATATATGCTATCATACATGTATAATAGAGAGGAGCTTTGGCTTCTCAGGTTGGGACCTGATCGAAAACCTTCAGCCCTCTGAGTTAACTCAGTGGTTGCTCAAAATAGAACTCATATTTATTATAATAACCATGGATTACATAACAAAACTATCACAAGTCTTGCATCTCAAAATAAAGTAGATTTTTACAAAAAAAATCTGAATCCTATAGAGGTTCTAAGCCTCTCTACTTATACATCTCAAGTCTCCAACAACTTCCTTCCCATTAGGGAGGCTTGGCTCCCCACTCAAGATAAAATGGCTTCTGTCACTTTCACTTGCCCGATGGTCTTTTAGTCCTCCTCATTTGGTTGTTTTCACTCCAAGATGATGGAGGAATATTCAAATGGAGGATTAGTAAATGAGGAGGATTTACCTCCTATAATTCCTCTCCCTTGTCCCATTCGAGTTTTGACCAAGGTCTTTGCCACAGTTCCTTGATTTTATCCATTATTCCTGCATTTTTCCTTGCCTTTATCCTTTATTCCTGCATTACATGTACATTAGACCCCAAAGCAAAATATCCAACTCTAACTCATCTCATAAGCAAAATATAATCAAAACTATGCAATATGTTGTGAGAATAGTTGGTTTGACTAACAAAGCTAGGAGGCGAATTAAGGCCAATTAAGGCCCATATAGTTACCCAATGATGAGGGTCATCAAAATCTAAACCCCATTGTTGAAATGGAACTTCTGTGGATATGGGTTTGAGAGGTAAAAGTAAGAGTTTCCTTTTACCCTCAAATATCTGGCACTTATGAGGAGAGGTCACATGTTTCTTAACATCTGCAAAAAGAGTGGGTTAGTAAACATCTACCCTTAGGATCTTATCAGTAGTTGTTTTCCAATAGAAGTTTCCTCCACAATCCACTACATGAAATTCTTGAATAATTTTATCAGCTTCATCTTTCAGTAAACAATTTAATAGGATGCCACCATTATCTCCAAAATAAAGCATTATCTATGATATAATATCTCATTGATTTCATTTTAAAAAATCTAGCTTTAGTTCTAGATAAACCAGGAGGAGCTTGTAATTTTAGTAATACAAATATGATATCTGCATACCAAGGTGAATCTGTAAAAGCTTCACCAATATGTTGAGTCACCATCTATTTCGAATCATCCAGGGTACCAATGAAATTTATATCTAAGGTCTCACGGTTCAATTCACCCATGATTTTGGCTAAACCTTGGCCTTTCATAAGTTTTGTAGGCTTTATTTCTATGTCATATTCCAAAATAGTGGCAATCCATTTTCCTCTCTTTCCTTCAAGCCCATTTTGTGTCAAAATTTCCTTCACTACTGAATTTGGAACATAGGAAATGATGCGTGAATACAAGATGTACACTCTAAAATATTTAATAGCTTTCACTAAAGCTACTTCTTGTTTTTCCATTATGTTGTGCTTTAATGTTGCAACTCTTAAAGATTTACTAAAAAATGAAATGGCCTTTTCATATCCTTGATCATTCTTTTGCAACAAGACTGTTGCAATAGTATGTTTTGAAGCAAAAGAAAAAAATATAAAATCCTTCTGGAAGTCAGGACTTATGAGGACTGGATTTTTGGTAAGGGCTTGTTTGATGGCCTCAAAAGAATGTTTAGCCTCCACTGTCCACTTAAGTGCTCAATATTTTCTTAACATGTTATTTAGTTCTCTAATTAATTCAGCGAAATTTGAAATGAATCTCCTAAGAAAATTTATTTTTCCTAAAAATGACTGTAATTCTTTGATTTTTCTAGGATGGGTGATGGTCAAGATTGCCTCTATTCTAGTAGGATCTATTCTAATTCCATATTTATATATTATATGTCCCAAGAGTTTACCTTCTAGACCAAAGAGTGTCTTTTTTGGATTTAATGAAATACCAAATTTTCTGCATTTAATGAAAACTCTTCTCAGATGATCTAGATGTTCATTATCAGATTTGGAAAAGACTGTGATGTCATCTTGCTAAAAAACTAGGAAGTAATGGATTTCTTTGGCAAAATATATATCCATAGCTCTTTGAAATGTTTTCCCTGCATTGATTAATCCAAAAGGCATTTTCAAATACATGAAAGTACCCTAAGGAGTAGTAAAGGCAGTCTTTGCTCGGTCCTCTGGTTGAACTAAGATTTGGTTGTATCCAGAAAATCCATCATGCAATGAAATTCTAGATGAGCCTACTACCCTCTGAAGACTATGGTCCATTTTTGGGAGAGGATAGTTATCTTTCAATGAGACTTTGCTCATATTTTTGAAATCAACACAGAATCTGATTTCTCCTGTTTTCTTGAAGTGACTAAGTTTGAGACCCAATCTAAATATCTAATGGGAGCTATGATTTGGGCATCATAGATATGTTTGACTTCCTTTTCAAATGATGGCATAAGAAATGGATTAATTCTCCTAAGTTTCTGTTTAAAAGGTTTATGATCTTCTTTGATAGGTATCTTGTGTTGAATTATAATGGTGTTATAAGAATTTAGGTATTGATAAGTCCATGCAAAGACATCTTGAAACTCTTTAAACAGACTTATATATTTAACCTTTTCCTCTGGAGGTAAGGCTTTCAATATTTTAATGAACTTAGGTCTTTCTTGAGTTCCTATGTTACATTCTTCTATATTTGCTCTTAAAGGCTCTATTTTAGGTTTCCTAGCTACATCATTTGAATCAAACAAATCTTCTAAGGGGACTAATCACTTAGGCAAAAAAATATTTTTGAACTTTAGAATTTTAGGATCATCATTCATTATTTCTTATTTTTCTACATTTTAGAGTTATCTATTTCTAGTTTAGTGAAATTAGTGGGTTTACCTATATCTAAAATATTTACATCTATCACACTATCTATGTCGTTTTCTATTATACAATCTGTATCTATATTACAATTCTGAAACTCACCTTCGACATTCATGAAATCATAAATTTGAGAATCTTGTGAGAAAATCTACCAATATTTCAAATTGTCAAGTATGACAGGCCTATGTCTCACTTCTACAGTGTACTAGTGGTTGGGCTGAAAAGGAAATTTGTAGGTACTAGCAAAAGTGGCTAGACTGTGGGCTTGCATATTTTTCTTTCTAGGAATGGAAGCAAAATCTATTTCCAGGAGGTCTTTAATCAAATATAGGATAGTCTCTCCATATCGGCTCACTCTAGGATTATTTAAAGAGTATTCACCTTTTATTTGTTTAATAATCAATTATGTGTCTCCCATTATAGAAACTCTCTTGGCTCCAAGTTTTCTAACCACTTGTAGTCCTAAGATTAGAGCTTCATATTCTGCCATGTTATTTCTCCATTTAAAGTTTAATCTAAATGCATCACCCTCAGAATGATTGTTTTCCATGTTGTGAATCAACACTCCTGCACCTGTTCCTAGTCTATTCACAGATCCATCAAAATCCAAATGCCATAGAGACCCATGAAAAATGTTTTGACTATTAGGTGTTTTGTATTTTTCTTCTACAGTTGTGATTTCCTTTTTGTCATGTTCCGAATTGTACAATATGAAAGAGTCCATATCCAAATGCATGGAGCATATAGGGAAATTATGTGGTTCTTCTGCACTACTCACCACGTATTTCATCAAGGTCTCTCTATAAAGTTTTCTTTGTTGACAAAAAACAAAGATGACGGCATATGACATATCTAATTGTAAATATCCCTGCAATTTTTCTCTCCATGAGCGAGATAAAAACATTCCATACTTGGGTGGGATGTCAGCAACTACTATGTTCACGAAAATACTCTTTGTTGGGCATTGGACAAGATTTACACACAAATCCTTGATCAAGCCGAGGCATTTAACTTGGCTAGATTCAAAGGAAAACAGGTCCTTATATGGTTTGGTGATATCTAAGTTTAGTCTCTCCATGATTGCTTTTGGCATTAAGTTGTGGGATTCCCCTAAGTCTAGCATAGCATTATGTAATATTTTGTCATGAATGTTCAAGCTAATGTAGAAAGGAAGGAACCCCCTTACTGATGTGTACCATTCACTTTAGGGCCAAATAATAACTCAGGCTGATCATCATTCAAATTCACAACATCCTCTGCTTCACCTATATTTAATGTTTTAGTGATCTGTGATCTATAGGATTCATTTTTCCCTAGCTCAGCCAAGGGGGCTGATATTTTCAAATTTTCTATCTCAGTCTTAATGTTAAATGGCAATTGAGTTTTGCTTGATTGGATGAGATGTTCCTTAGAAAATGTGGTCTGTGCGTTTTTATCTTCTTTTTCAATACTAGGCACTTCAGTATGTGTTTCAGTATTTTTGTTTTGAATTCAATTATTTGGAATGATTTGAGTAACAGTTTCAGTCTGAGTTTCAGATGAAGTTATATCTAGAATTTTTGGGCTAGGAATCTCCTGAGTTCCCCTAAGGAGGATTTGTACGATTTTAGTCACAAGAGCTTCTGTTATCTTTTTGGTTTGGGTTTGGATTGATCTCTTAGTGGGAATTTCATTATTCTTTTTACTTCTTAGGCTATACTATTTGTGAACCTCATATATGGCAGATTCATAGCCCTATTTAAAGTCTAAGGACTCTCCAGATTCTAATTGCAATTGTTGCAGCATGTACAATTCTTGTTCTTCTTGAGTAGGAAAAAAGTCATCTTCATTTTTTATCCCTAATATATTTATCTGGGTGTCATCCTCTCCCTCATGGTTTTGTGAACACTCAACATAGTTTTCCTCGAAGGGTGGTCTAATTTGATGATCTGGTATAGCATTATTTCGAGTGTTAGGATTCTTCCTGAACTTGGGGTTTCTTACTGGGGGTCGCTGTTGATTCTCCCACTGAGTTTTTATTTCCATGTTTTCTAATCTATCCATTATTCTTTCTACGCTCTTTGCTAAACTATCTGTTTTAGCATCGGAAGTATAATTTTCCTCTATAATGACAACTCTTTTTTCATTTCTCATCCTAGCTCCCTTAGCTAATAGATTGGCTTCTACACTAACATCATTACTTTGCATTTGTTCCAATGTTTTAGGGTTTCTTTCCCTTAATTGGTATGACATGTCAGTGTCAAAACCATTAGTGAATTTGATTAATGCTAGGTCTGGTGGAGGCTTAATATTAGCAGGGATTGCATTGTACATGCTATTGAACCTAGTACAGTAATCCTGAACTGACTCATTAGGAGCTCTTCTAATGTTATCATATTCAAAAAGTATTTGTAGAGGGTTTTTATTTCTCTCCCATCTATCAATAAACAATCTATGAAAAGAAACTAAGTCTGCAATATGATTAGTAGGTAAACCTCTGAACCATTTCTTGACATCCCTAGTTAATGCTTAGGCAAACAACCTCATTTGGACATCAAATTCATCAATCTCATGCAACTCAAAATATTCTGTCATTTTGTTCACATGATGTTGGGCCGTATACTAACTAGTAGCATCAAACAAAAAGATTTTTCTTTGATAATATTGGGGCATGGATTGGAGTTGTGTTGGTAAAACCAAAGGTGCATACCTGTCTGCCATGGCTAAGATTTTGGCTTGACTAGGGGGCAAAGTGCTAGTTCTTGAGGAAGGGCTTGAAATGGATGGAGATGAACTAGGTGAGGTTGACGAGTTTGCTGGCATATGAAGCTGATGAACAAATTTCTTAGGGGAATGAACTGTTGTGGATATTATAGATGGGGTGGTAGTAAATGAAGGTGTATTTATAGTATTTGAAGATTGTGCAAAAATTTCAGAGGTAGTAGTGAGGGCAACTAATTCAATTGATTACTGAAGGTAGGCATCATCTATATGGCTTATCAATGTAGAGGTTAAATCTTATAGCTTGTCAAAAGTATCCAATACAAGTTTATCTAAATATCGATGTATAGGCATGCTTTTTGACTTAATTAATTGAGTAAAATTAGGGTCTAACACAGTTTTATGAATTGAATATTCTGATTTAGTTCTAAACAATGAGAGGTCAAAAGACAAATCAAATGGAATTTCCTCTAAAGTTGATAATTCGTCAGGGAGTGAATTTGCTTCAACTAACTGGCTACTATTTGCTTGAGTTTCTAGCTTTTTTGGTTTTCTTAAAATTCTGTTAGGGTCATCAACTATTGTAGGAGGTTTTGGATTTGGATTTTCCCTAGTATAGTGAGTCATTTTAGGGGCCATAATTTTTAATTTTTAATTTTTTTTCGAAACTTTTTAACATCAACTCTTTAAAATGACCTTAAGGGGAATAAGATGGCATTTAAGGTTTCCGTAAAGTTTTACTACTCTGAGGATCAATTTCCCTAGTATGGTTGCCAATATTTTATCATTCCAATATTTCTTGATTAGAAAGAATGATTAGAGGTAACCACAAGCCTACTTTGGAGATTAGGATCTAGCCTTCCTAATTCTCAAACAGGGCTCTCTCTTTATGATTTAACTTTGTTTAGCTATTCGATTTTAGGCTAGTTATGATTGTACTTGGGTTTTGATTTGGATTTGGTGGTGGGATCACTTACTTAGATGAAAATAGGGGTGTATTTTACCATTGGGCTATGGGGTCAAATATTAAGCGAAGAGGACTAGATCAAGTTCTAAAAGCAATGTCTACAGGGCAAGATAGCAGAGTTACTTCAGATCTTAAAGATGGATGGTGAAATGGTTATCAATTGGATCCAAAGAGAAATTGAGGGTTCATTAGGCCGGATTATGAAGAAAGTGAAAGAGGTCAATAGGAATGGGAGAGCAATGAAGGATTCTCAGATCCAGATATCAGAAGAAAACATGTAAATGATCAACTGTTCAAAATAGAGTGTACTTAAACAAATTTTGAGATAAATTTCCAATTAATTCATTCAAATTTAGATAACATTCTAGTTTGTGAAAAACATAAGAAAATAACAAATTTGACAAAGAAAATACTTCACTGTAATAGCTCAACACATGAATACTATAATGCAATCTCTTTATTACTTGGTCTGATCTGCTGACTTGAAAAATTGGTACAATAACCCTTAGGTTTATGATCAAAATAACTCTACAAATGTATAGCAATCCACACTCAATAATTTTAATTATGAAGTATTTATACAAAAATAATTTACAATGTATCTGAAACTGTGTTGGGAATTAATCTAGCAGAAAGAAGTATCTTCATGCAAGAAGATAGAGACAGTTATTGAACTGTTGTTTTTTGTCCTTATTTATTAGGTTGTGATGTCTTTAAGCTTTGATATTTTTCTTTTAATCTCTTCTTTTTTGTTGGTCTTCACGTTGAATTCTCTTCTTACTTGATCTTTCAATTGATACACTTTCACCTGATACTCTTTTACCTGTTTGGCCTGTCATTATCCTTTTACTATGCCTTTTACCCTTATTGTACACTTTTACATTTTGAATGTGTATTTCTACAATAAGTCATTCAATTTATCCCATGTTTCTGCATTTGGTAATTGGATATTTATCATTTTCCTATAAATATCATCTGCCTCTGTGTACTTGGAAAAAGTGGGCTTATTCACAAAATGGTGTTTTACCTCATGTTGGAGGTAAAACAAGTTCTCAAAAGTTTGGTATAGGACCTTGCCAATTGGAATCCCCTTCATAGATGAAGTGTTCACTTGATCACTGGCCACTTATCTAATTTTTCCATTGTAGTCATCTTGTGGCATTATCTTATCATTTATTACCAATGGATTGGGCAGACCCTTCAGCCTCAAAACTTCAAATTTAACCATGAAGCTTTCTATAGCTAGTTGCATGGTTTGGCACTTATCTTCAAGGTTTAACATTAAATTCATCTTGGTGAGGACCCTTTTTACTTCCAGTATTGTAACTGTCCTGTCAGGTATCTCTAATTCCTGCAATTCATACTTAGTTTTGGAGTTAAGGAAGTGAATGATCCTTGCTGCTTCCTCTGGCATATCTCCTAATTCTGTTTTCACTCTCTGTATGGCTTTTGTAGCCTCTTTCACTAGGTCAATCTGTTAAAAAATAACTTGAATGGATGGCCAAATATCATTGTCAGAGTCAATGATATTGGTGCATAATTGTTCCTTAACCTATCCAAGGGGTTCCTTTAAAGTAATTCCTTTTCCAAGTATTTTATTCTTTCATTCATCCTGGTTGACTCTCTACTTCTTCTTTGTGCCTAATCTATGTAATCTTTTAGTCAGTCTCTAGACTAGTCACCTTTTCTTTGAGCTTGTTTACTTTTGTGGTCTGAATGGACATGTCTTCCATTGCCTTGACCAATTTGATAGCCTCATCACCTGTTGAACCTATTATTGTTGACCTTGTTGTTGATGTAGATGTTGTAGAAGCTAGCAGTGTTGTAGCCATTGGAGTTGTAGGAGCTAATGATGATGCCAAAGTGGAAGGTACTGCAGTAATAACTGTTGGGATAATAGTGGCAAGGGTCTACTCAAGGATAGCTTACTTCACTCGTATCAAGCTATCTAACACTTTTTCCATTTCCTTTGGTTCATAATTCAGTTGTAGAACCAGGTCCGTCATCTCCTCCTGATGTGTTTGGCTCTCCAGGACCTCTTTTGTTTGTGGGTGCTCTAAATGAGGAAGTTTCAGCTATTTTTTAAGAGCTACAATATCCTCATTCTTCTTCTTGATCAACTTCTCAGCAGTTTTGATGTCATTGGGATCATGTCTGAGCTTAATTACCAAGCCCTCCAATGACTTGATCCTGTTGTCCTTGGCATGTGAGGAGGCATTTTCCAGTTTGTATTGTGCTGTAATGTTGTCTAATGAACCCTGTATCTTATGTGTAGCCATGGCCTTTCCAGTCAAAGTGGAGTAGATCATCTCTCCTACCTGCTTGTGTAATTCAATCTGGTCAATGGGGATGAACATCCCTGCCCAGCACCTCAAAGTCCATTTTTCTGTAGTCAGCTAATGTCTTTGGCTGCTGGGAAATTTGCTGCATGAAGCACACCTACATTTTTCCTGCTTTGATGTCAAAAGCTGACAACAACCTTCTATGATTTTCTGGTATGTGCTTGAAGTATTAGGCATATGTTTTAGCCTTCAACTTCTCATTTCTTAACTTGATCTCCTTGTACCTATCCTTGATATCGTTTTCCTTATCTGTTAGCCTAGTGAAAGAAGAAAACTCAACATTGAGTTGTCTCTCAATCAGTTGAGTGTTAGATGTTAAGGGCTATTGTGTTTGTCGTGAAGCTGTTGTACCTTTGCTTCTTTCCACCATTGTATTAGTGTCAGTTATTTCCACTGATTCAATGGTTTCCTCCTATTCTGTTACAAGATTCAGACTAGGCTTTTTCCTGAGCTCAAAGTGCTCATTTGTGGTTTCCATAATAGAACAGAAACCCTCCTCCCCATTTCTCCTTAGGTTTCTCTCCTCATTTGTTGGGGTCCGTAAAACAAGAGGAATATTCATTGGTTCCCCTAGTTCCAGAACTTACAGGAAAGAACTTTCATCAATTTGTTTCTCTACATCAATTAGTGTATTTTCTACATCCACTACTATGTTATCCATGTCAATTAGAGTGTTTTCCAACCATTCGGTTGGTTGTCAAACCTCTTAAGGTTTGGTACGAGATGATGGATGAAAGGTCCCAATTTGACCTTGATCCGCAAATTTTTTATGACACCATAAGGGCCATACTACCACATAAAGTTGTTTCTGAACTTCATTTGTTGTAACATCTTGTCTGCCTCTAGTCCAACTTCTCTGTTATTAAAAATGAGGGGGCCCAATTTTTTTTTCATTTTGAATTGGGTTTTCTTCCTAGCTGCTAGGAAGTTGACTTCACTGGAATTGATGATCTCCCTAAAATATTCTAGTGAAAATATCCTAATTGGGAGGTATTTGGGCAGTTTGTAAGGGGCAAGTTGGCATCCATAAATTCTAATCTCTGTGTGGTTCTGGTACAGATACCAGTCTCCCACCTTGTTGTTTTTGGCCAACTATAAGACTCTCTTGATCTCTTGGTTGATTTTGGGCTAAGGACTACTAGTTAGCATGTTCATAACTGGATGGACAAATGAATCATTGAAGTCCATATTGGTGAATGTAGTGGAGTATTTTTGGATCGAGGGTGTCCAATAAATAACTCACCTTGGATTTCCTATGGTATCTAGTTTCTGGATGCTGATAGGGAATTTATCTAATCGATAATACAAAAACATGTGAAATAATCTAGAAGAATACTTGAAAACTCTCTTAGTTGGTAGTCTGGTGAACTGTTCAAGCATCCTATCTGTAATGAACTGAGCATAGTTATAAAGAACAACAGGAGGCTTTCCTGGGCTAAAGTTGGAAAGAAAGGCCAAAAAACCTCATCCACATGCTCATTTGTGGTATATCCTAAGATGAATGAGAGCATGGTAATAATTTGTTTTCCTCTCTCTGAAAATTTGGTGGCAGCATAAGGGGGACTATCCATGGGAGTAGGTCCAGAAAGTCTACAATAGACAATGGGGTCTCATTAGGGCTTGGTTGGACTTGCAAAATTTGGTTAATAGACTTCGCAGTGATAGTAAATAACACTTACTAGTTAGGGGTGATAATAGCCCTTTGGCTAAGAATGTAATAGGCATGACAAAAGTGGATGATGTTAGGGAATGAGTGTACTTCTAAGAACAAATACTTGGGAAAATTAGACTCCCAAAGGTGAATATCATCGTTCTGGTTTAGGAATGTGTCCTTACTCTAGTAGTGGAGCTTTATAAGGTAAGCAAGGGAAGCAATATCCTTTATTTGAAAATCTTTCTCTGTTGATACTAGGTGGTCGATGTCTAAGTGAGGAGTTCGCAAAGGTCTCACATCTAGAGAGGGTTGGGAAGCTATACCTAGGTTTAGAGATATGAATTAGGCTTGTAGAGATTCTTGAAGTGAGCTTTTAGGAGTTACTGGTAAAGTGAGCCAGCAACTACAAACTGTAAAAGGAGGGTTTGGGGTATACAAATAAGATTTTCTTGAATTTAGACAAATTTCTTAATTTATTTCAATTAATTAAGTTTTAAATTAGACTGTGCATTTTCAAACTGAAGGGTCATTTTGGTTTTCCCAAGAATACATGGAAATTGGTGGTCTGGCTTGCAAACTGGGGTCCAATGGTGAATGCAGAGGGTATGGTGGCTTCAACTGTGAACTGGTTGCTTGAATTGGGTGTCTAGAGCTTCTTCAGATAGTAGACGGTGGTCAATTTGGTCGCAGAGGTTTAGGGTGTCACAAAATGCTTGAATAGCAGTTGCAGTGAAAAATGAGCGAACATAGAAAATTAGGGCTTTTCTGGCTTTTTAACAGTTAAAGCTCACATTTTTGTGTGAAAAATATGAATGAATAGTGGGAAGCTTTTGACTTTGGCGGGGAGGTGGTTTTTTGGGCCATCGCACCACTTTTGAGGGCAGGCGGTATTTTCTGCAAGCACGCAAGCTCACCTACTGCCGCCATGTAGCAGAACAATGCCCAAACAAAACCACGAATATCGCGTGCTTTTGGGCTATTATCGAGTGGATAATGAACCCACACGATATGGATGTGCACCATTGAATCTAGGGGTAGGAGATCTCATGACCGTCTGTTGAGGGCCCAGAGATTGGGTCAACAACAAGGGGGATACCCACCCGGTCAGGAACCTGGTTGGCGGCTCCTTGCCCGTTTGGTGTAGCGGGTCCGACTGGGGATAATGGGACCAGCTTCCCAATATAAAGGGTGTGTGTGTGTGTGTAGAGTTTGATTATGTTGATTCTGGAAGTACTTTAGAGCTAACTCAAATCTAACTTATAAACTAAATCTATGTTATTATAATCTAATGAGAACAACACATCTAATCTACGCTAACCCGGGATATAACTCTTTTACCATGCGATCTAAAAAGATTTCGAACAATAACTGGTAATAAAGATCATTCAGCTATCATAAGAATATAAATCAATTAATATAAACCATTCTGCATAAGAAGTTAGGCAAAATAGTTGTGAACAACATATCGCATAATAAGTTATTCATATGTCAAGCATAAATAAATGACTCCACCGTACAGAAGTGCCAAATGGTAACCCAAACATCCATACATTAACATATAAACAACTAAAACTGCATATATCACTCTAAGAATATGAGCAGAAATTAATCAAGAGATAAAAGTACCATTTATGACTGATTTCACTCACAAACTTCAAGCAATAATGATTTATATCTACTTACTTCTAACATCTACTAAGAGTACAGAAGTGCAACATCAGTAGCAGACATTAAAATGCAAACATAAATAAATCTCGATCCTTCCATTCATCAAAACCTCCTCTGAGAGTGCAAAAGTGCATGTTCCGAGGACAAGTTTTTGACAAATTTCTGGACCCTTCTCCAATGCAATGAGAAGGGTTAAAATACTACTTCCTAATTCTAATAATAGTATCATTACAAAATTTTAGGATACGGTTTTCAAATGACCGTCCTTTTTCTAATCTAGTTAAAAGAGAAAAAACAACATTCTAAATGAAATCATTTGTGAACTTGGTCTTTGAAGTTGCAAGTATCCAGCATAGGCTTGAGAAGAGTCGGCTGGTTGATTTCTGCGCTGAGCTGGGCTGCGAAAACGATCTATGAGAGCTGGCGCTACCTTCTCGGCTGCGTTCGTAATGCACTTCACCGTCATCCATTGGCTTTGCGGTTTAACCAAGTACATCCAGTAACCTTCCCAATTCAGCCTAGCCAATGCTTGGATTGCTTTCCCTTTTGCCTGCGCTTTCTGCCTCCATTCTGTCTCCAGTTGCAACTTGCTTGGTAGGTACCCCGGGGTAGTCTCTGTAATTAAATTGGCCCTGTGTAAATTTTCATTTACACAGTCGATAAGAATGCTCGTCTGTGTCGCCGCTGTCTCTGCTGCTTGCTCCGCCTGCGTGATTTGTTCGTCCCACTTATTAAAGAGCATCTCCTTATGATTTTCATTAATCTTGGGTGCCCCTGCTCTTTTCCCTTCCTCATCATCTTGCCAAGTCAGATATTCTGTCACCCTCTTGTCGTTCTGATCATAGTCGCTCCGCAATTCCACCACCTGACTGGTGATTTTGTCGCTCAGCTCACAAAAGTCCCTCCACTGTGATATTTTACGTCCCAACTCTTCCTGTTGCTGCAGTAGTTGCTCGTTCAAGCCGATGGACTCTGAAATAAACTCTGACAGCTTAGGCTCATCTTTATGCATTTCTTGCACCGTCTGCAATTGTTTTTCTTTTTCTTCAAGACTTTTCTGATAGCCTATCTGCATTTGTTCAAAGTCTTCCTGTAGCTTTTCGAGCTGTCTGGAAGCTTCAGTGTTCGCGTTGGCTTGTTGCAACTGTTGTTGTAGCAGTTGTATATGATTTTCTTGTTCCTTTAAAAGTTGTTGAACTTCAGAGGCCTTGTCAATAGTTGCAGAAGCATATGCTCCTGCAATCTGAGACAGCTTCGTAAGATTTTCAGTCAGATTATTATTTGGGTCTTTCCACAAGACGTCCAAATGTTCAGCATTTTGAGACAGCGTATTCTCAAGCTTTCTCTTCTTTCTCTGTCTCCTTACGACTACTTTGTGTTGGGGACTGTAGAATACATCCAGTGGGGGGATTTCTTCTATGTTAAGTAGAAGTTCTGAGGTTGGAGCGATAGGAAGGCGTTCAGCTTCTGTGGCGCTACTGACCATGGTCGAAACGACTTCTTGCACCACCTGTGTGTTGCTCACAGGTGTCTTCGCGACTTGCCCTTCAAGATTAATTAATTCATTGAAGGTTTCCCACTCTTTATCTAGCTCTGTTGTGACAAGAGGTGCTTCGATGACAGGAGGGGGGACATCTCTTGGTGGTGAGGCGATAACTTGCTGTTGAGACATTGCACTCGACTGAGCTGTGTCCTTGGTCGTTTCTTCTTTTTTTCCTTGCTCGTGACCAGACTCTTCAGGATGCTCAGATACTTCTTGTGCGGCGTTGGACTTAGACTTGGAAGTGCTGGAGTTTTCACTGAGGCTGATGCTCGGAGTCGGTTCTCTAGTAGGTATTCGCAGCCTTTCTAGTTGAATACTAGCCAGCCTTCTTTCTCTGTATAACGTGAATTTCTGGAGGTCACCTGAAGACAACCTCTACTGAGCTTCCTGCAAAATTTCTTTGAGCGAGCTCTTACTCTGAAAGAGATCATCAAACAGATCTTTCTTTCCAGAGAACACTCTTATCTTGACGTTCGTTGTGAATTCTTGGGCCACATCATTTGGGTCGAATGGCCTCGCTGGGAACTTAAATAATTGAAGACACGTCACATTCTCCACCTCGCCAAAAGCGTGTCCTACATCGAACAAAGAGAAGGCCCCACAAGTGACGGGAAATTGAGGCCAAATGGCCTTCTTCTTGTCCTTTAGGTCCTTGGTTAAGCCGCCTTCAGAACAGGTTTGATAAGCGATTTCCCGAGCCAAAAGTTTATCAGGGATATATAGGGGTAGGACATGTGGAGGTACAGTGCTTCCAAAAACTCTAATGTAAGTAAACCATTCTTCCCCAAACCATCTTGCGACGGGGAGGATGTCAATTTGGGCCTCGGGGAGCACCTTGGGGGGTCCTTATCGTATATCATTCTATATAGGGGCAAAATAACCCCATGGCAAATCTGGTAAAAATGAGGGGCAAACTGGGAATCCCATAAGATCTTATGATAAACATGGATGGGCAATGGGTCTTGGGTAGTCCATTTCCAACCCATAGCAGGAAAATTAGATACAAGGCAAACAGAATCCATAATATAGGCAGACAGATAAAAAGGAGGATAGACCCTTTGAGAGAAGGATCTTTTAGACCGGTAATTGAGAACAGCCGTGTATAGAGTATCTGAAAGGATTTTGGCCCAATCTAGGATGTCGGAGTTAGTGGCAGCATCAATTAATGGCAGCCACTCAGATGAAAACTAGTTGATATCTGGCATTCCAAATAACCTACAGAGCATAGCCGCAGCAAAACAATATGGAGAGGTGAGGGAACCAGTGCTGTACATACCGTTTTTATCCTTTTTTAGCAGCTCCTCTCTTCTAGACCATTCTTTAGTGGTGTCTGATAGATCTGGATTGTCCGCCGCGAACTTCTTAACGAATTGTGCATTATAGGTCGCTTGCGGTTCAGGAAGATGATACATAAGCTTCAAATCTTGCGCAGCAAACGATCCTACAAGCCCATGTCCATGAACTTTGAATTATCTGCCCTTCAATTCTGCATCATCCAATATCCACTTGATCATATCTGTGTATGGTAGAATTTTGGGTCTTGCCGCTATTCTGTGAAGGAATGAACATGCTAGGTCCTCCAAGGACGCCTCAGAAGAGCGTGGTGCGCCCGCGACAGCAGTCACCTTCATTATTCTAGGCTTTTCTTCCTCTAGCAGCCTGTACATACCGTCCCATGTTGATATCCCTGCGTCTTTGTTGCAGGCTGTGTCTGTGTACAGAGGTGCCATCTCCTTGGTCTTCTCTCTTGCTTCGGAGCTTTGAGCTTTGTTCTTCTTTCCCATTTCACTTTGCGTTTCTGTCTGAGTCGTCTTCGTGTTTTGTTCCTGCAGATTACGAGTGAAATGGAAATGACTGATCCAAAAAGGTGATGGGAGAGTTTTAAATGCAAGAGATAATTCAAATATGCCACCTTACGTGAAGCAAATCCCTACCAAGGCACGCGTCTTTAATCCATTTAATAACTGACAACTAACTCATTTACTATCATTAAAAGCACATGATTTCGGGTCAGATTATAGTAAGTGGCTTTTTCTTTGAATGGCGTGCCCGAAGGATTCGTACCGAAGTGATTTATGATTTGCTGACGTAACCTCGCATGTCGCGCGATCGCTAATCGCATCATCGCAAATCGCATGGATGTGGCATCGCAGCGATCGCAATATCGCAGATCGCAGGAATTTGATGTTCACAAAATCTTGCCTGGCTCATTTCTGCGATATGCGATCTAGCGATCGGCGTTATCGCAGATCGGCGAATCTTTAAGTTTTCTTCATGAGCGTTACTAATTTGCGATGCGATGTCATTATTAACACGAGGATGGTGCGCATAAAAAGGGAAATGAAGGTGTTTCCTATCTTTTGCAATGCGACCTTAAGGTTTTCTCTTTTATCATAGACTTAGGCTTTAAAATATCTAAGAGGCTTTTTCCAAGCGTATGATTGTGACTTCAAAAAGAAACTCTTGCTTTTCCTAAAAATTAACTAAGGGTCCCCATTCATTCAGTATCATGGCTGATACTTAATTGAATAAGGGGGGGTGTTGCTGGCCACAACAATTGGCGATTCACTTGGGAGAACCAGTTATCTCTGCTTTTATATTGACTTTGAAACTCCTGAATTTTTTTTCTTAAAGAACAACTTGAACTTTATTATAAAAGATAAAGCAAATGATACTTCAAACTGTCAATGATGTTTCGTTTCAACCTCTTTCTATTTCAATTACTTGCATCTTCAGCTTGTGCTTTTTATTTAAATCAGTCGTTACTTTGTCTTGTAAAATATAAAATAAAGTCTTCTCTATGTATCAGCCCTTTTTAAATATGCTCCTTTGTCGCAGGTAGAGCCTCTGCTGCCAGCAGGTGTCCATAGCCTCGACAGGGTTACCTATTACCCAGCAATGATCCTTTATCCTGCTTAAGGTTATTTACAACTTTTTTCCAGAGAAAATCCTTTGACACTTTTTCATTTTTTATTCTCTAAAGAACAATGTCTTGGTTTGGTGGCCAAATTATGACACAGTCATTCACTTGATTTATACTTTTGCTGAACAAGCTGGCTCATGATGAGACCCCTTGTCTTTTGATTGCAACAATCTTGAGTCATTGCCCTGTTTTGGTAGACAGTTTTGGCAAAGTCAACAAGTTATAATATCTGTGATCATGATAAGCCGACTCGTGATGAGACCTCTCATTCTTTGAGATATAGTGTCTTTTTATATTTTTCCTCTAAATGTTGCGTTTTCCTTTAGCAGGGAGGAAGTCAAATTTTCTTTCCTTAAGAAAGTTCTGGACGACAATGATAGGGCTGCTTTTGGTAAGTGGCTGCTTTCACAGAGAATTTTTATTTTAATATTGATACCTTTCATTGTACTGACCTAAAACAAATCCTTCACTGAGATAGATTTCTTCAAATTTTTCGGCAGTTGAAACTATCATCATATCTGGGTTAAAGTTCTATTGATAATAAAGATCAAATTCCTAAAAGATTTGTTGTTCATAGAAGTAGAGGTTTCAAAAAATTTTAACAGAGAAAAGGCATCTTTAGTAAATGCCAAATGCCATTTAACCAAAACAACATTATTATGAGAGGCAAACATTCCCTAGGGTTATGTAGAGAATATGAATAACTTTGCCTATCGATTTATTAAAAGCAAACTTAATAACCTAGCTAAATTACTCCTACTCCTATTCTAACTATATACAGGAAATAACTATGTGAAATGAAATTTCCAATGGAACCATCTGTTCATTATTATTCCTAGCCATATGAATCTTCCAAGCATGAGTAAAAAGAACCAAACTTTCCTTGGATCATAAATATTGGCTATGGAATAAGAACATATAACCTCAATTGGAATTTTGTCTGATTTTTCCTTTCTCATGAGAGCTTTTTTCCAACTGGATACCTATTGTATCATAAAAATTAGGATGAATTTCTGTTATGAATTGATGATCTCTCAATAGGGAGGATAACAAGTCAGATTGTGAAGATGATTTTTTAGTTTCAATGGTTTGTAACCTGTTTTTTGTTAACGCTGAGTTTTTAGCGATTTCATTTGAAACGGGAGTTCTCTTATATAAATCGCTAAAACATAATCTATCCCAAGTTTGAAAATGTAAAAAGAAATCTGATTTTGTACAAAATGAGTGTAAGTGAGAAAGAAATGATTGGGTATTTATACAAATAGTGTTACCACACAACTGGGATTTACTTGGAACATCTTGCTCCTCACAAGAACTGGCCAGGTTTTGTGAATCAGGAACTAAGTTATGATTGCGAACAGGGATGGAGCTTTCCTCGTGATATGAATCATAGATCGGGGTATTGTCTTGGATAGTAAAATTATTCAAATGAGCTTTTACTTTGAGATGAGGGTCGACCGATATGATTTCTGATTTAAGATGTTCCTTGTTATCTGACCCTAGTTGAGTTAGTTGAGATAACTCAAAAACATCCTCATTGTCAAAGTAACTATCGCAAAAGACTCTACAGATTTCCCTAGGTTCCTCTTTTTCATTATATATTTTCAGACAAGGGAGGTCAAACAGCTCTTGTTTGACATTGATCAAAGGCTGTGCTAAAGTGGTCTCTTTATCTTGAAAACCTAATGATGAGTCGTTTGAATAACCCTCTGTGTTTTTTGAGATATGCTTGATATTGAGAGGGGAAACATTGTCATTACTAAAAACATCGGGATAAAGAGAAAAATGTGAATCTGGAACAATGCATTTAAAAACATCATGAAAAAAATTTGTTCATCAGATTCATCATAAACATCGGGTTTTAGATCATACCTTTGTGCGCTGATACTTTCTGAAAGAGAAACAGTTGGTTGATCTAACCTTGGCATAGGCATTCGTTGATTTGAAATGATATTGTCTGACTTTATGTCAGAGTCATCTTCTGGTTCCAAGGTAGTTTCCCTTTCAGCATTTTCGTCTTTATTTTCTGGTATTAGAGCATGCATGACTCCTAGGCTTTGCAGATTTTCTTCATTATGGATGATCTGTGTATTTGACTTGAAATGCTCATCTATATTAGAAGAAAATGAAACAAAGGTCGAGCTAATTTATGCTTGGTCAGATATAGGAGGTAGGGAATACTCATCATAATCTGAAGATTCTTCATCTGTGAGCTCATCCTCGAGATCATACTGCAGACATTTAAGATGAGATCGCATATTGAAATCCCTTACGGGTTCATCTTGTTTCCGTAAATAATCAATTTCATCATATACCTGGTCGTAGTCATAACAATCAAATTCCAAGATGAAAGTCCTAACGAATTGGTCCCAGCTATGGATTGATGCAACTGGGAGGGTTCTGCACCATTTTCTAGCTTCTGCTGTGAATGTAAGAGTAAAAATCCTGCACAAAACGCCTTCATCAATTCTCTGAATATCAGAACTCGAAACTTTTTGAATGAACTGAAGGGCATGATTAAATGCAGAAGAATTATTCTTACCATTGAATTTTACCTGAGACAAGAGCCTTACCACATCTGGTGGAGTGTTGGAAGAGGTAGGAACATGGATGCAACTCCAAATAGGAATTCTATGAGCAGCCATCCTGTTTCAAGATTTATAATTTGGAAAACATTCCAACAGACACTATGCTCAGGCCCTCCTTCTAGTGCCAAATATGTTGAGGGCCCGGAAATCGGGTCAACAACAAGGGGGATACCCACCCGGTCGGGAACCTGGTTGGCGGCTCCTTGCCCGTTTGGTGTAGCGGGTCCGACTGGGGATAATGGGACCAGCTTCCCAATCTAAAGGGTGTGTGTGTGTGTGTGTAGAGTTTGATTATGTTGATTCTGGAAGTACTTTAGAGCTAACTCAAATCTAACTTATAAACTAAATCTATGTTATTATAATCTAATGAGAACAACACATCTAATCTACGCTAACCCAGGATATAACTCTTTTACCATGCGATCTAAAAATATTTCGAACAATAACTGGTAATAAATATCATTCAGTTATCATAAGAATATAAATCAATTAAGATAAACCATTCTGCATAAGAAGTTAGGCAAAACAGTTGTGAACAGCATATCGCATAATAAGTTATTCATATGTCAAGCATAAATAAATGACTCCACCGTACAGAAGTGCCAAATGGTAACCCAAACATCCATACATTAACATATAAACAACTAAAACTGCATATATCACTCTAAGAATATGAGCAGAAATTATTCAAGAGATAAAAGTACCATTATGACTGATTTCACTCACAAACTTCAAGCAATAATGATTTATCTCTACTTACTTCTAACATCTACTAAGAGTACAGAAGTGCAACATCAGTAGCAGACATAAAAATGCAAACATAAATAAATCTCGATCCTTCCATTCATCAAAACCTCCTCTGAGGGTGCAAAAGTGCATGTTCCAAGGACAAGTTTTTGACAAATTTCTGGACCCTTCTCCAATGCAATGAGAAGGGTTAAAATACTACTTCCTAATTCTAATAATAGTCTCATTACAAAATTTTAGGATACGGTTTTCAAATGACCGTCCTTTTTCTAATCTAGTTAAAAGAGAAAAAACAACATTCTAAATGAAATCATTTGTGAACTTGGTCTTTGAAGTTGCAAGTATGTAGCATAGGCTTGAGAAGAGTCGACTGGCTGATTTCTGCGCTGAGCTGGGCTGCGAAAACGGCATCTATGAGAGCTGGCGCTACCTTCTTGGCTGCGTTCGTAATGCACTTCACTGTCATCCATTGGCTGTGCGGTTTAACCAATTACGTCCAGTAACCTTCCCAATTCAACCTAGCCAATGCTTGGATTGCTTTCCCTTTTGCCTGCGCTTTCTGCCTCCATTCTGTCTCGAGTTGCAACTTGCTTGGTAGGTACCCCGGGGTAGTCTCTGTAATTAAATTGGCCCTGTGTAAATTTTCATTTACACAGTCGATAAGAATGCTCGCCTGTGTCGCCGCTGTCTCTACTGCTTGCTCCGCCTGCATGATTTGTTCGTCCCATTTATTAAAGAGCAGCTCCTTATGATTTTCATTAATCCTGGGTGTCCCTACTCTTTTCCCTTTCTCATCATCTTGCCAAGTCAGATATTCTGTCACCCTCTTGTCGTTCTCATCATAGTCGCTCCGCAATTCCACCACCTGACTGGTGATTTTGTCTCTCAGGTCACAAAAGTGCCTCCACTGTGATATTTTACGTCCGAACTCTTCCTGTTGCTGCAGTAGTTGCTCGTTCAAGCCGATGGACTCTGAAATAAACTCTGCCAGCTTAGGCTCATCTTTATGCATTTCTTGCACCGTCTGCGGTTTTTTTTCTTTTTCTTCAAGACTTTTCGGATAGCCTATCTGCATCTGTTGAAAGTCTTCCTGTAGCTTTTCGAGCTGTCTGGAAGCTTCAGTGTTCGCGTTGGCTTGTTGCAACTGTTGTTGTAGCAGTTGTATATGATTTTCTTGTTCCTTTAAAAGTTGTTGAACTTCAGAGGCCTTGTCAACAGTTGCAGAAGCATATTCTCCTGCAATCTGAGACAACTTCGTAAGATTTTCAGTCGGATTATTATTTGGGTCTTTCCACAAGACGTCCAAATGTTCAGCATTTTGAGACAGTGTATTCTCAAGATTTCTCTTCTTTATCTGTCTCCTTACGACTGCTTTGTGTTGGGGACTGTAGAATACATCCAGTGGGGGGATTTCTTCTACGTTAAGTAGAAGTTCTGAGGTTAGAGCGATAGGAAGGCGTTCAGCTTCTGTGGCGCTACTGACCATGGTCGAAACGACTTCTTGCACCACCTGTGTGTTGCTCACAGGTGTCTTCGGGACTTGCCCTTCAAGATTAATTAATTCATTGAAGGTTTCCCACTCTTTATCTAGCTCTATTGTGACAAGAGGTGCTTCGATGACAGGAGGGGGGACATCTCTTGGTGGTGAGGCGATAACTTGCTGCTGAGACATTGCACTCGACTGAGCTGTGTCCTTGGTCGTTTCTTCGTTTTTTCCTTGCTCGTGACCAGACTCTTCAGGATGCTCAGATACTTCTTGTGCGGCGTTGGACTTAGACCTAGAAGTGCTGGAGTTTTCACTGAGGCTCATGCTCGGAGTCGGTTCTCTAGTAGGTATTTGCAGCCTTTCTAGTGGAATACTAGCCAGCCTTCTTTCTCTGTATAACGTGAATTTCTGGAGGTCACCTGAAGACAACCTCGACTGAGCTTCCTGCAAAATTTCTTTGAGCGAGCTCTTACTCTGAAAGAGATCATCAAACAAATCTTTCTTTCCAAAGAACACTCTTATCTTGACGTTCGTTCTGAATTATTGGGCCACATCATTTGGGTCGAATGACCTCACTGGGAAGTTAAATAATTGAAGACACGTCACATTCTCCACCTCGCCAAAAGCATGTCCTACATCGAACAAAGAGAAGGCCCCACAAGTGATGGGAAATTGAGGCCAAATGGCCTTCTTCTTGTCCTTTAGGTCCTTGGTTAAGCCGCCTTCAGAACAGGTTTGATAAGCGATTTCCCGGGCCAAAAGTTTATCAGGGATATATAGGGGTAGGACATGTGGAGGTACAGTGCTTCCAAAAACTCTAATGTAAGTAAACCATTCTTCCCCAAACCATCTTGCGACAGGGAGGATGTCAATTTGGGCCTCGGGGGAGCACCTTGGGGGGTCCTTATCGTATATCATTCTATATAGGGGAAAAATAACCCCATGGCAAATCTGGTAAAAATGAGGGGCAAACTGGGAATCCCATAAGATCTTATGATAAACATGGATGGGCAATGGGTCTTGGGTAGTCCATTTCCAACCCATAGCAGGAAAATTAGATACAAGACAAACAAAATCCATAATATGGGCAGACAGATAAAAAGGAGGATAGACCCTTTGAGAGAAGGATCTTTTAGACCGGTAATTGAGAACAGCCGTGTATAGAGTATCTGAAAGGATTTTGGCCCAATCTAGGATGTCGGAGTTAGTGGCAGCATCAATTAATGGCAGCCACTCAGATAAAAACTTGTTGATATCTGGCATCCCAAATAAGCTACAGAGCATAGCCGCAGCAAAACAATATGGAGAGGTGAGGGAACCAGTGCTGTACATATCGTTTTTATCCTTTTTTAGCGGCTCATCTCTTCTAGACCATTCTTTAGTGGTGTCTGATAGATCTGGATTGTCCGTCGTGAACTTCTTAACGAATTGTGCATTATAGGTCGCTTGCTGTTCAGGAAGATGATACATAAGCTTCAAATCTTCCGCAGCAAACGATCCTACAAGCACATGTCCATGAACTTTGACTTGTCTGCCCTTCAATTCTACATCATCTAATATCCACTTGATCATATCTGTGTATGGTAGAATTTTGGGTCTTTCTGCTATTCTGTGAAGGAATGAACATGCTAGGTCCTCCAAGGACGCCTCAGAAGAGCGTGGTGCGCCCGCGACAACAGTCACCTTCATTATTCTGGGCTTTTCTTCCTCTAGCAGCCTGTACATACCGTCCCATGTTGATATCCCTGCGTCTTTGTTGCAGGCTGTGTCTGTGTACAGAGGTGCCATCTCCTTGGTCTTCTCTCTTGCTTCAGAGCTTTGAGCTTTGTTCTTCTTTCCCATTTCGCTTTGTGTTTCTGTCTGAGTCGTCTTCGCATTTTGTTCCTGCAGATTACGAGTGAAATGGAAATGACTGATCCAAAAAGGTGATGGGAGAGTTTTAAATGCAAGAGATAATTCAAATATGCCACCTTACGTGAAGCAAATCTCTACCAAGGCACACATCTTTAATCCATTTAATAACTGACAACTAACTCATTTACTATCATTAAAAGCGCATGATTTCGGGTCAGATTATAGTAAGTGGCTTTTTCTTTGAATGGCGCGCCCGAAAGATTCGTACCGAAGTGATTTATGATTTGCTGACGTAACCTTGCATGTCGTGCGATCACTAATCACATCATCGCAAATCGCATGGATGTGGCATCGCAGCGATCGCAATATCGCAGATCGCAGGAATTTGATGTTCACAAAATCTTACCTGGCTCATTTCTGCGATATGCGATCTAGCGATCGGCATTATCGCAGATCGACGAATCTTTAAGTTTTTTTCATGAGCGTTACTAATTTGCGATGCGATGTCATTATTAACACGAGGATGGTGCGCATAAAAAGGGAAATGAAGGTGTTTCCTATCTTTTGCAATGCGACCTTAAGGTTTTCTCTTTCATCATAGACTTAGGCTTTAAAATATCTAAGAGGCTTTTTCCAAGCGTATGATTGTGACTTCAAAAAGAAACTCTTGCTTTTCCTAAAAATTAACTAAGGGTCCCCATTCATTCAATATCATGGCTGATACTTAATTGAATAAGGGGGGGTGTTGCTGGCCACAACACCGTCCTGTGGTTAAGCTACATGGAGGGAATTAGGAAAGAGATTTGCGAGGCCCAAGGTTTAATTAATGCAAATTGTAATTAATTAGTATATAAGGTCGAGATTAAATATAAGCAATAGGTTAATAAAGTGGGACTAGGGTTATGTGGCGAGGTTTTCTAATTGTACAAAGGGTTGATGGGTTAAAAAATGGTTTTTCGGGGAAATATAAAGCAGGGAAATTAATTTGATAATGTGGGGGGATAAAAACTTCGGGTAAGGGGGTTTTTTTGGGTTTTTGAAGGGAAATAGGGAAATTAATAATTGGGGAAGGTAATATTTGCATTGGGAACTGGGTTTCACACTAGGGTAAAGGGGTTTTGGGTCGGGGATTATTTTTGAAGGGTAATTACTAGGGAAATGTGTGAAACCATGGGGTAAGGGTGAAAATGAAAGGAAAAGGGGATTTATAACTCATAAAGGGATAATGGGGAAATTAGAAAATAAGCACGTGGGGGCATAGTGAAATGACAGGAAATTAGTTAATCCAGCTTGTGAACATCTTTTCTTTCTCATAAATGCTCATGCACATGAAACATAGGATTAAGCATGATAAATTTGCTTTTGACTCAGCAACCTTGTACATTTTCAACCTTTCTTCTAACTACCCTTTATTTATCCTAACATTTTTTCTTGATTTTAATGGGTGCATTTGAGCTTGCTCACCCTTTATTTCCTTTTCTTTTGACAAGAAAACTATCTAATTCTAACCTTATAACTTCCAGTGGCTCATATTAAACTGATGAGCTCATCTTTATTCTCTACCTAACTATTGGTCTGCCAAGGTTGAACAATTTGTCTAGATCTTCAATCTCTATCTATCAACATAAAATGTAAAGCATGAATAAGTCAAGATTAAGATATTTGACCATCATGGATTGTGGCATTTGTGACAAGCTGCACAAAACCTTATTTTGCATAATAAAGTAAAAGGTAATGGCACTTGAATTTGCACATTTTCATGATCTGTTTTATTTGTTTTTGGGGTTCATATTTTTCGCTTTTTTTTTTTATCTTTTCTATTTCTTTTTGTCCTTCGATTATTCTTTTAGGCAATACCCTCTTTAAATTTTTTAATTTTTAATATGGAAAACATTTTGCAGAAAGAAAAAGTATGTATAATATTACAAGAATAACCACAAGCAATTCAAAATTATGAATCCTATTATTATAGGACCCTAACAATGCCTTTGCTCAATTTTCTTCTTTGGTGAGTTCAATATTATCCAGCTAGTAGAAACATAGAAGGGGAAAATCTAAACGAGCAAACCTACATCAGATGTCTTTACATGCTTCTCTGAATAGAAAACCTATCCTACTCACAATAATTTGGGATCCCTATTCTGCCCCAAAAATAAATAAGTGCCCATGCACAGTTCTCTTTCAAAAATAACAAAGGCAAAAGAAGAAGAAGGCTTCCTGCGTAGAGAGGTGAAGGAAGTAACTAAACAGGGGTATTGTCGAGGCTCACTAGAAGTGGAGAAAAGCTTGTGTTCATGTATGACATTGCCAGGGTATTGTCCAGGCTTGATGGTAGTGGAGAAAAACAAAATATGAAAACTTATACTCTAAAAATCTTAAGCTCACGAGATAAACTAGCCTTCTCAATTTGACACATTGTGATCTGGATGAATCTTTTATTGTCTTCAACTGAGTAGGTACAAATGGGACCATTGATACCCATGGGGTAATTGGGTAAGACAAAGTAATATTCACGATGAATCAATACCACCTAAAGGACCAAGGCCCTACACTAAAACTGACCAAGACAAAGAAGATGGAATTCAACTAGTGTGTCATCAAGCATTGTACCCACTGCAACAACGTCCAAAATTTTGGCTTGTACTCAGATTTATAAGACTAATGTCAATCATGTGATCAATTGTTCCTTAATGATGTATTGGTAGGTTGATGATCTCAAGTTCCCCTTTCTGATCGTAAGAGTCATTAACACTTTTATCTTTCTACAGTATGTGTCATCTTTGGCGACGGGGATTATCACTTGTTATGCAAAGGGAAGCTTGTTTTTCTTTAAGGGGAAATATGCCCAACCTCCCTTAGAATTTGAAAGTATGCAGTGGTTTCCTCTAGTCACCTACCCTCATCTGGAATCCTTTATCTCCAGAAACTATGCAATTTTGTCCCTCAGTTTTTCTGTCTGCCTTTCATCCTAAAACTTTGTAGAGGTGTCCTCCCAGCACCTCATCCTATAGAGGCGCCTTGCATCCTAAAACTGCACATTTTTTCCTACAGTTTTTCACTCTGTCTTGCATCCTAAACCTGCACAACTTGTCCCTCAACTCCTTAGTCTTCCTTTCATCCTAAAACTATGCAAATATGTCCTACCAGGTCCTCATCTTGCAATAGACACTAGACACTAAAACTACGGAGATGTCTCTCTTACTGATCACAAGAAGGATGACATGATAGAGGACTCTCAAGGAGCTGAGGAATAAGATAAGAAGACAAAGGAACCCAAGTTATGATAGAAGATCGGGGTTGCATGAAGATACCATCTCATGCACAACCCTTTTGAGAGTAGGTATGGATAACAAAGCACATATTTTAAAATAACCCTGGTAGTATAGCTGGAAGGACTACTTATCATTGTCATAACATTCTATCGTCAATGACATGCATGGTTACAAGCATTGAAAGACATTCGATGTGTCCTCTACGTGTCTTGCTCCCTTTTTCCTGTTGGATCAATTTTCATCTTTTGACATGTCATGTTTGAAAATTGTTTTGCTTACCATGAAGGTTGGTCTTTGTGTGTACAAGTTGTCTTAACCATGTGAACACCTATCACACTCATACACAAAGTTATAAGCGTTGTCACACAAGTGTAGCCATGGACATCCAAAGGTCTATCCCAAATGTCGCACTTGTCGCTTTCAGCACTAGACAATCTTATAGAGGGTCTTACTTTTCTGTGTTGTCCCAGTGGTCAGTTTTTTCATGTTGTTGAAGTATGCTAAGTGTTTGATCAGAATGTGAAAGATCTCACAAGTTCCCTTGCCTCTCACACTTAGACATTTTCCTAAAAATCTCTTTGAATAAAGAACCCCACTTCACCGGACCCTAAATAAGCTGCATTGTGTAGTCTTCACCCTCAGTGGTGCTTCTTTGCTTCCTCAAACTATGCAGTGCTTAAGGTTGTCCTCCCAGTCAATTAGAATACACAATCCTAGAGGTAAGAAGCTTGTCTTCCTTCCCAGAACTACGCAGAAACTGCATCACTACCTATCTGAACTATGCACTTCAGAAGGACAACCATCAAGCCTCCTTCATGATTGTTAGAACCCCACATTGCATAGATATTTAAGCCTGCACTGCTCCCATAAACTGCACTGAGATTTGCTCCTAGTGACTTCCCTCATTTAGGACTCACTGATCTCAAAAATTGAGCAAAATTTTCCTCTTGTCTCTTTGTTATCCTACCTTGTCTTCCCCTAGAAACTGCACAAAGGTGTCCCTGAGGGTCCCACCTTGTGGCTATCACTGGTGACCTCAACTGCATAATCCTACCTCCCGGTGACCACTACATAGTTTTTCCTGATAGTGTACATTGTGCCCTGGAGTTCCTCAGCTAAGCCTGCATTGCACTCTGCATAGTATTAGTGGCTCGTCCATCTCCTTGTCACCTAGAATTTCCCATTCTGCAGTTTTTGGGCCCTCTTCCCTGCCTTTCATCTATCCCAGGCCTAGATCATAAAAGATAATGCACACATATTAGACTAGAAGTTTTTGGATTTGATGTGATTTTGTCATGAGTGAATTGTAAGAACAGAACACTAATGGATTATGGTGAGACAAATAACATTATGAAGAAGGAGTGCACATGTTAGAAGAGTTACTGGTAGCTAGACCGATGAGACAAGTACATCCAAGAGCATGCAAAAGAAAAACATGCATAAAACCATTATTCAAGAGTAAGACCATTGAAGACCCCATAGCATCAAGCCATGCGAAGTAGAAGACAAAGCAAACCCAGGAGTACATCCATCAATTAGCAGCGCAACAACTTGACATGGACACAACAACTAGCAAGTACATGTCAACAGTGTCATGTCAAGTTGTGTCATGAGTTGTCATGGCCACATAACCACTATCAGCCATATCTATTGTAACTGAATGTGATGTATATTAGATTTCCAATGGACACACACATGAAGATGAAGAGTCATGTTATTTGAAAGTTCATAGGAAGTTGAAAATTCATGAGGGTATTCCAAGAATCACAAGGGTCAAGCATCACTATGGGCTATATATAGCCCTCCCATTGTATGACCAAGGACATTTTCACCCTGGCTCCTCCCACGTATCCTTGAGCATAGACAATCATTTCTTTAAGAAGCGAGTAGTGGCTCCAACATCCACCTACTGCATCTAGTGATGTATGGTGTATAGATGTGTCTTGTGACCTTTTCATAATACAAAATCCTATTAAGTCGAACACGTTTTCATACATGTTTTATAGATGTTTCTAAGACTATTATTTTGGAATTTTTAATGCATGTTTGTTTCACCTGTACTAAGATAGTTGAAATATTTCAGTTGGTTTAGTATTTACATTGCTAGGAATGTGTTGTACTGGTTATAACATTGTCTCATCCTTATGGAATACTCTGAGGGATACTACATAGACCACCTTTTTGTACTGGTTATCACCGTTGTCACAACCTTGTGGACTACTCTGCGGGATACTCAACAAACCATATTTGTGTTATGCTTCCAACGACTGTCACATCTGTGAGGACTACTTTGTTGGGTGGTGTACATGTCGTCACTTTCACTTCTCTTTTAACAAATGCCGCATCTTCTCTCGACTATTCCATTGGATGTTGGATACACCTTTTTGGTTCACATGCATCTCTTCCTTGGTGGTACTGTTACCTCTCATTTAGAGGCTCACTTTACTCTCTCCCTTTGCAATAAGAGAACTAAGACGTGAGTTACATTACACACTCACTAGGCATAATCACCTCTCTTTTTGAAGGCACCAATATAACACTCTCATGTGCTAAACTGCAAGAGCTAAGTAAAATCACTAAGTAAATGGAAACTGGGCCATCGTACAAGATGGGAATCTTACACCAAATGGCATGAGTTCTAATTGGGACTTCATACCGGGGAGATCCTCTGAATGTTGGTGGGTCTAGCACCATCAACACATTATCATCCTTAACATTATTGGTGGGAATTTTTAATAGAGTCTCAATCCCCTTACTAGCCTTTTTATTAAATTTATTTGATGTCCAATGATAATGGGAAAAAATAATACAATAGGAAAAATTGAGATTCCATGCAGGAACCCATCAAAAACAACCAATCACTAACATAGCATAGGAGAAAGTGTTGTAAGAGAAATATGATATTGGGATCTATAGATTTCACCCCATAATCAAGCCTTCTATTGCATACAAGTAGTTCATATATAGTACGTTTCTCAAATTTTTCAAGTGGCCATGTATTTACTTGCATATATTGTCACAACATTTCAACTTGCTAGCATGTGCATTTTTTTAACAATACACTATAGAAAACTACATGGGTCAAATTCTCAAAAACTAGTTAAATTTTGGGGCCAATTGTTTATATGGTGTTTATACAGGGATTATAATTTTATGAATTCTTCAGAAGTGTGATTTACAACTTATGTCTGTAATTTTTAGGAGTCAGGAATTCGTTATTTCCATAACAATGCTACAACCGAATATCACTTTCAAACACAACGTTCAAATAAAAAAATCCATACTAATGCATAGAATAGTCTACATATCCTGTAGCAATAATGGAATCTATAATCAAACAGAACCTCCTAGTTACAGTATGGATTTCTACCATTTATAAGCTAATTGGCATAATTCATGCAATAAGAAACAAACAATAAGTAAATAATGATAATCGTGGTTTGAACTAATAACCATGGATCATGAAGCCATTCCATATTTTGATACAATATGTATTTCTTTGGAAATGTTTACATATGAAACCCATCTTCAGCTGCAGCAAAATGAAAGCTCTCCAAAACATGGAAGTGGAAAACACCAAAAAAACTCCTCATACAAATCCTCAACACCTTATTCCTCCATTTTTCCTACTTCCATGTTTCAGAATGCATCCCCATGCCTACTGAATGTTTGATATTCCAATCAATAGTAGGTATTAAAATCACAGTTGCATAAAATATACTTTATCATTCCATCCATTATAATTTCATATTCAGTGTAAAAAGGGATGTGTAAGAAGTAAAGGCAATTAACAATCATAATTTCCCTAATATTGCACAAAAGTCCTATAAGTGTTTTGTGGAATATAAATTCCAAGAACCTCCCCAAATTTCTTAAAATGAGATAAAAGTAATTTCTCTTTGTTGTTTTTTCACTACAACAAAAAAGGTCATTGGTGAGGGTCATGCCTATGACAAACCTTTAAGGTCTGTCACTTATTTCACATATGGTGACGGTCCTTAAAAGAGTGTTGTTGTAAGTGTTAATAGGGATGATCCTTTAAGGTTTGTCACCAAAGCCATTTTCAATGACACTTTTGGTGATAGTCATTAATTTCCCATCACTAATTCTCTCTTTGGTGACACTTCTAGTGACGATCATTTATTGACCCTCACCAATGCTATTTTTGGTTACTTTTGGTGATGGTCAAAATATGTTCATCATCATTGATCATTCCAATGAGTTTTTTATGAAGCTATGTGCTTGTTACTATAGTTTGTTTCAAAAGATAATGATTTAAGAGCATTTTTTAGGTGTCTTTTTTCATTATGTGTAGAAGGCCATAGTGTTTAGGGCCATTCAATTTGTTAAGAAGTAATAAGTGTGTATCATTTCCCTCAAGTAATTATAATATAGTTTTATGATGAGTCAACATATGATTCATCTCTATTAGGTTTATTATATAGTAAAATTCCATTTAGATAAAGTTCCACTAGTGTGTGTAAGAACTATACAATTTAATACATAATCAAGCTCTATCAATTCTATTAATGAGAGAGACATATCATTCCTCAACAGTCTTGGCACACCATAACATGCTTTGGCACACACTAACATTCCTTAGCACCTTTCATGCCTTGGAACATCTTTGTACCTATAACATTTTGTCATGACTAGGATGTCGAATCACATGTTGGCATTATGTAACACAACATAAGACTCTCATTGCATGTGTTGGCATGCCCTATAGTCCATAGCATTCCCTGGAACACATTGGCATCATTGACATACATTAGCACTGGGCACACATGAGCACTTCATATGTATTGGAACCTGTTATTAGTGTGCCTAGCATGACCGTTTGAAAAATATAAAGTCTCAAATTATTAACCGTCTTATGTGTTCATTTCCTTTCATTTTAGCTTGGTTCTTCCTTTTGTTGCCTTCACACTCCTTGACACACATTGGCATACCCTGACACCCTACACATCCTAACATGCCTTAGAACCTGGCATGTCTTGGAATGCCTTGGCATTATTTAGCACATGTTAGCACACCCTAGAACTCCCTAGCACATTTTGGCACTTCTTGACATGCCCTTATATTTCCTAGCATGCCTTACCAGTGTGTAGAATACCTTCTCACTACCTTCATGGCATGAAAAGTAGCATTGATTGGAACTCCATGGCACACACTCATATTCATTCACTTCCATGCATTTTGACCTATTGCTCCCTTGTGTTGTCCTAGTACTCCCTAACACTCCCTAGCATGCATTGGCACTCTTTAACACAAAGTAGCACCCTTCCACATGCCCTACAACTTCATAACATGCATAACACTCCCTGACACACATTAGCACTTGTCTTGTGTTGGTGCTTGGCAACTCTTACCATGTCTAGCATGCATTGGGATGCCTTGGTATGCTTTAGAATGGTTTAAGATTAAATTTATTTGAGATCAGTTATTGGAAATTATATGAGAAGAAATGGAGAAAAATTTGGCAGTTATAGGACACTAAGACTTGGCACTTACCACCTATTTGCACCTACTTTTGTTGTGCTCCTCTTGCAAAATGTAAAATTAATGACTTATTAACCATGTTATGTGTTCATTTCCTTGTACTTTTACTTGTTTCTCCCTTTTATTGCTTTGATAGTCCCTAGCATGCATTATCACACCCTTGCACATATTGGCATGCCTTAGCACTTGTCACATCTCAGAATGTTTGATATGCCTTCCCACTATATGTCACTTGTTAGCATGCCCTATAATTCCCTAACACGCCTTGGCCCTCATACCCTCACAGCTAGCTAGCATTACAGTTTTTCACAACTTGGGAACCTAATGAAGTCCTTGACTACTATAGTTCATGTGACATTGGCCTACTTTAGCTGCAACAACTTGACCAATTTCACCTACTACAAGTAGATTGCGCCTTTTGGCAAAAAAAACATATAACTCATCTTAGGCCACACATATCCAAGATCAGCTTGTCCCATTGAACTAGTTATAAAGACAAGGATCACATCTAGCCATTGGAATAAAACAACTAAGCAACATATCTAACACAAAAAATATTTCACATGTATGTCCAATTCATATAAAAAGTAGAGCATTAACTAAGAGTTTGCAATAACCATAAGGTGCACAAGACACACAAGATATAATCTGACACAAGCTGAGGGCCCCAAAATTTATACAAAACAATGTACAACATGTAATTATTTGGAATAGTTTAAAACATGAGCATGCATCCAAAGTGTGCCACATCTCATATAAAATAATAGCTAAAGGAAAAACAATGTTGTTCCCATCACAAATTATCCCTTTGCCTAAAAATTATGTGCCAAGCCCCTTATCGCAACGGTAGTTTTTCCTCTTGCGAATCCTATTATTAACTTCTCAAAACACACTTCATCCTTGGCACAATTGAATCTGCTGACACTCCCTGACACACACTTTAATTTGTTCCTTTCCATGCATTTTGACCTAGTTCTCCCTTGTGATACCGCAACACTCCCTAACACTCAACTTGAATTGAAATTGTTTGACATGTGTTAGCACACCTTTTCCTTCGTTGGCATACCCTAACCCTCCCTAGTTGTCATGCCCTCACAACTACCCTTACTTAATTTGCAACTTGGGAACCTGACCAAGTCCTTTCTTGACTATAAGAGCTTGACCATGTTACAGTTACTACAACTAGATTATGTTGTTGAATTGTGTAGCTTGGGAGGTATTCTATAAGCCTAGTGAGATGTTTTTGTGTCAGTTTGGTCAAAAAAGGATTTATGGGCAAAGAACCCAAGTGAAGGGGTTTTGGACCCAAGATGGGGTTTAATATAAAAGAAAATTAAAAGGGAGAATTAATATTTCCTAAGGTCTAACTGGATAAAACCCATAATTTCTAGAGGGTTACTAAGAGGCCTAGTAAAATCTATTTAAGGAGGGCTTATGATGAAGGGAAGAACATCGAGAGAAAAGGATCTCATTTGATCAAGGAGGCCAAGAGAGATGTAGTCCTAAAGTAGGATGAGTTAGAGGGTTGAGAAAGGGATGCTAAAGGGAGTCCATGATCATCCACCAAGAGTAAGATCATCATGTGAGGGTTCAGAATAATGCCACATGCCTTAATGGGTTCAAGCTAGGAAGTAGGATGGCATATTATTGGTTCTCTTCTGGAAGATCTAGATAAAGAGAGGTTTCTCATAATAATTTGGGAATTTGATTTAAGTCATGTCTCTGTGTGAAGGACACATCCAATTATGAAATAATAGAGAGGGTTGAGACCCTATATTGTGGTGGTTAGGATATCGCAAGTTCTATGTTAAAGACCAACACAAATGGAGAGTTTGCACTAAAAATTAGGGCCAGAATAGAAGTAGCTGCATGCGTAATATTGAATGAGGTAGCTCTAGTTTGAGGGTCATAGAGATCTAAATTTCATGTCAAGATTTGGTAAAAGAAATTCCCAGAATCTATGGATCCATATGAGCTAGGTAAAGTCTCTTATGGAAGAAAGAGTTGCTATTTTTTCTATGGGTGGATAAGGTTTGTTCTAAATCAATTAGAACAAAAGTATAATGCGCTAGTTAGGGCATCTTCCTAGAATGTTTAGTCCATACTGTATGGCCTTAAGGCTATGACAAATATACACAAAATAAGAGGGGTTGTGACCCTTAGAGTGAGATTTATATCTGCAATATGGACCCCATATCTGGAAGATGGTTTGCAGAAGTATGTGTGGAGATAGCAGATCCAAAGGAGGGTGGAACCTGAATAGAATAAATGTGCCATATGAAGAATGGATTGACATGAAGAGGATTCAATTTTTGTGGAATGTCCATAGAGCTTTCGATAAAGATTTGAAGAAACTTATAAAAAATTAGTCAATAGATTATTAGTGGTTTATTTGTGACCCTAGGTCAATAATTTATAAATTGTAAGAAGGGTAATAAGAGGAGTAGTTCAAATATATTCATAGATTGGACAACATAGAAATTGTTACACAAGAACAATGACATTGACAGGACTCAAGTCATTGTTAGGTGGCAGATTTGAAGATCCCTATATGAGGGCAGCCTTGTGGGCCCTAGATTAGGAAAAGAATTGATTGTTGTTGGGTAGAATGATTGTAATCCAATTACAGTTGGAGGGCTAGTAGGTGTTTGTCAAAGAAGATGACTGAGACATGTACTTGTTAAGGACAATAAGAGTGGTAGAAGAGTAGGTGTATTGGTCCTAAGGATGTGTAGACTTTGAAGGACTAAACACTCCTTAGGCTAGATTAGAACACATCAACACTTGGCGCATCTTCCTATTATTCCCTATCACTCTATCATACCTTGTATGCCCTTCCTTACCACACCTGTAACTCATTAACACTTCATTTCCATGCATTTGAAACTATTTCTCCCTTATGTTACCCCGAAACTTGGCCATCGCACTCCTTATAATGCATTCACGCCACACCCTAACACCTAGAACATCTTGGCATGCCTTAGCACTTGAATTCTCTTAGCCCACCTATCATGCCTTGGAAATTTGGGTGATTGCTTTCCTAGATTCAAATCTCTCCCTTTGACTCCATATTTCACTAAATCAAGGGCCCATGATGAGAGCATTTCTCCCCTGATGAATTTTCACAAGTAGGGCTTTCAAATCACAATAAAACAAGGTCAAATTCACATGATAAAAAATTAAAACATTGAATCCTTTTTAATGACATGACCTTCATTTTCCCATGGTGGGTGACAATCATGGATGATATTGGAGTTTCAATGGTATGTGGTGGGTGAGGGAAATGGCAGTATATTCCCTCTACCACTTGATGCATGCATTCAAAACCTTGTTATGCATACAAGGAATATCTCCTTGGAATTATGGTAGTAGCTCTATGGTTTGATATGGTGTCTCACTCATCTAGGAGTCATTATCTCACAACTAAGGTGCTTGTTTGGATTGGTTTCATGGAAAAGACAATAGATCCAACATAAGGATATATAACTTTCTATGGAAACTTGGGAAAAAATCCCCCTATTTTTGGGTTAATTGAGATCATTTGTGTATTTCATGGTTGGTTATCCAAGATACAAATAATTTTTGTTATCTAGAATTTCATTATGTTCCTTTCTAGTTTAATTTTTTGGGTTTACAACACACATGGAAATAGTATCTTCATTTTGATACTATAAATAGAAAATAAATAGGGCTAGAAGAAAGAGCACAATTAAATTTCCTTCCCCTTGGCAATGAAAGCAATCATTTGAGTGGTTAGCACAAGCTTCTAAACTAGGTGAGAAATTTAGAGCCAAAGGATATTTTTCCAGGCTCTGGTCAACCTTGTAGTTTATCGTTGGTAGTTCTCTTTGTTTACATATGTCCCCTTTAGTTTTCTCTATTTGTCTCTCTTTAGTTTTTTTTAGTTGAAATTTATTCCTTTGAGGCCTCATTTTGAACTTCTAGTCAACTTACTGTGTTTAACCCATTGTTTCCTTTGGATAGTGCTTAGAGAAGGTCTTTTTTATTTATTTTTTTTGTAGGTATTCTTTGAGTCTCCTCTTGTGTTTCCTATGTGGGATCATTTTTTTTCATCCTTCTTCAGTTCTTGACTCCTTACCTCTCTCCTTGGCTCCTCGTGTAAACCTTCTTTTAGTGATTTGTGCTTAATATTTTCTCCCTCCTCATTTTTAATGTTATAAGTTGGTCCTTCTAGTCTACGTGATTGAGAGAAGTGTATTCCTTCTCACCTAGGATAATTTCTCACAAGTTATATTTTTAGCCCTTAATAAGTATATTGTTGTATTAGAATTGAGCCCCAAAGAATCCATTTTATCCCAGGTACCATCTTTAGAATGAGGGGATTTTCCTAGTGTGTTTCCTTAGGATATATATATTTGATGGAAAAAAGAGCATAGCAATATCAATGATCAAAGTTCAACCTTCAACATATATAAAATTCTAAATTGATATGAAATGTTGATTTAATTAAAAAGTTTCCCTTCTTTTTTGTAGGAACTTTTGATATTCACAACAACTTTATTTTGGTTTGAAAAGCCTCCACTCTATATTTTCAATCCCCTACCCATAATAATCAAGGCCAACATACTCGCCCTATTGTTGGGCACCATACTATCCTATTTCCCATAAAAAAAACTCATGTATGGATGATGGAGCTAATCACACCTATGCTATGAGACCATAAAACCATGCAGTGGAATGATAAACACCCCAATCTCAAACAAGACGACAAATGAACCTTAGATTAAGAAAGAAGTCACAAGTGAACCTCCAATGTAGCTCTTGACCTTCAATATGCCCTTCCCATCACCAAACACCATTCTCTTTCTCTTCATCACTTAGTCTCTTCACTTTAACAAGGGCTTTGAGTCTTCTCACTCATATTCTTCATTAACCATGAGAAAGTAGAGAGCACCTCATTCACACACAAAAGGGATCAATATAGGAACATATCATTAGATAGAGCTCATTAAAGTACATTTTATGCCAGGGAGAAAACATGGAGGTCCTCTCCACCCTCATGTGAGTATGATGAAAGGAGAAATTAAACTATCATCTAACCATTTTAGTAAGGTGAGTGAATGCTTCAAGAAGTAAGGAGGGGAGGTCAATCTAGTCAAGTCCCGATTCTTCTCATTTTCACAAGAATAAGGGTGTTGATGCTTTCTTATTTGGTCTAACATTTGAAGATTGTGGTGGGGTATGAAGAAATAAGGAGAACCTTACCTTCTAACTAAGGTAATGCCATTACTTAGTCAGAATACTTATAAAGCCTTGGACTAACAACCTATTTACCTCAAGGTATGTTAGTGACTTATATGATATTTATATATGTAATCATGATTTTATGTAATCTCCTCGATAACGACTCTAAAATTTTCATATCCATGTAACACAAATCTGAGATCAACACCCATTGACCTTAAGGAGCTTAGTTAAATTTTACCTCAACAATTCATCTTATGCTCATGTGCATGTAGAGGTAAAGTGTTTCCCTCAAATGCAACAAGAAGTAATGAAGCCTTATTTTCCATTCCAAAGGCACGAGGAAGGATAACTAACCTTTGAAGAAAGAGAGGGCTTACTTTATTGCATGCCTTTTGTGTCTATTTTTGATTCACCTTCATAATAAACCTACTTGTTACTCTTTTGGTCATTTTATTCTTTTCTTTTTTGCATTATTGTGTTAGTGTGCTAATGAACAAGTCAAGTGTTAATGACAAAAGGAAAGCATAAATTGAATGATTTATCTCTTTTATTTATGATATTATCATACTCTAATTATCCTAATGCACATAATTACTAGATAATGACCATCACCCAGAAAGAAAGAAAAATTCTTGCCAATTCAAGAAGTCGAAATGACATATCCTACACGATTCCTCCCTCTCTTGACATGGTCAGTTAAGAGAATAGAAGTGTGTCTTCTCTCTTTTGTCCACCAAATTTCTCTATCAAAATAAACAAAACATCATTCATTCCTACCCATCAATGCAAGATTCCATGGTTTCATCCTTTCATTCAACTTAATTATTTTTCAAGGGAAATTATCTCTTTCCTAGCCCGAGGGTTAGTGTGAGGGTCAATAAAACAATATTCATAGGCACCTAGCCATTACAACAATATTTCTCATCATCATGTCACTTGCAAGGAATTGAACCTGGGTGTGGGAGATAACAACCATTCTTCCCAACCACCTGAGATAAACCCAATTGACTCATTTGAATTTTTATGTTATGCTATAATGAGTGATAATTAAGGAGCTTCAATGCACTTATTCACTTTGAAGTGGAAAGAAAGAGATAGGGAGAGGCCTCTTGCATTTCTTTTGAGGGCACATGAGATGAGACTTATTTAGAAGGTAAGGTGCTTAACATGCCTTTGGAGAGGCATTTTCCATGGATTGAATCACCTCATGAACATATTTGAAATATACCCCTCCCAAAATAAATCCCTCTTCCTTAAAGAAAAAAAGAAATATAAATGAAATACTTAAAGAAAATATGGGTTTTCAAAACTAAGAAAGAACTCTATTATATGTTGAATCTCATGGGCATGATTTATAGTCTCAATGACTCATTGATAGTTGTTTCTTCTATGAATATTAGGCTGCCACTCAACTGACTCATTATTCTTAATAAGGTAGGGGGTGATGAGAGAGAGAACTTATGTGATTGGAAAACCATTGAGAATTAATCATTCCCTTGAAAATGTTAATTTTTTTCTAGCCAATAACATGATTTGTACCTAGTAAAAATGTGAAGGTAAATCTTTACTAAGAAATTGTCATTCAATAATTTATTCCTCAAATGGACCTACAAAAAGGAAGCATGTCATAAATGAAAATCGATAAAGTATGGACAAGATAAAGTATCATCTGTTTACTTTCTAGTCCCTCACGATGGGTGGAGTGTTCACCTGAAATGTTGAATAGGGTAAACATCTACACAATTTATTTCCAAAAGATTTTAACAAGGCTGAATCTCATTTATCTAGGCTTTGAGTAGTGTAAAACTTATGGATATTGATGATAAAAAATTACAACTAATTATTAGAAAGAATTGATGTCATACTTAGCTTAAATTGATGAAGGGTTCATTGATGAAAAACTTTGAAAAGCCAATGCAAATGAAACTAGAAGGGTTATCCCTTACGTTATAACAAAATTAATTACAAAAACATACACAAATTCTAAACAAAGGAAGAGCCCATTAATGATAATGTGAGTGCACTTGGTAAAACAATCTAACATTCATGTGAAAACACCATAACATCAACATCAAGTAAGGGTAGGCTAGGTGGTTGAGGTGGGATATTAACTACCTCACCACCTGTGTTTGATTCCCTGTAATGACATGTTAAGCATGTTGTGATGAGGTTAGAGGAATAGGTGATGTGAAAGGGTTTACTTTATTGTGGTCAATACATGACATCTCAGTTCTTTCTTGGTCATATATTCCTAGTATATTCAACTTGTAGGAAGTTGGATATACTCTTAGTGTTATAGTGCAAGCCAAAAGGTTTGATCATGGGTTGAATTATTCCAACGAGTCACTAATTCACCATGGTAAAAAAAGGAACTTGAAGAAAGAACGCTAACATCAACTATGTCATATATAAGTCATATATAGTTGCCTACTATATAGAAGAATGGTGCAGAGATGGGAGTAAATGAGGATGGAAGCATGTCGGGGGTGATACTAGACACCACATATTTTGTTGTAAATTTCCTTCGTCATCCATCTCCATTCCTCGATCTATTGAAACCCTCAAAGGTACCGAAGGAATTATTAAGGTGACACCGCCTCTTTCTTTATTCACTTGCTTAAAAATCCGATGAAATTTATGTGATGTTTGAGTTTGAGATTATATATTCAAGAAAACTTTTGATTTAATCGAAAATGGGTCTCAAATAGGTAGTTTTATGAAAGAAAACATCGAGAACACCATAATTGTGTGAAATAAGTCAGGATTTGATATTCACTAATAAGAAACAACAACCAAGAAGATTTTATGGATTTCATATCTAAGTTATATCACTCCTCTCTGTGATTAAGTTGTTGTTAAAATTAACATCTCAATAAACTAGGTTGAACAAGTAAAAGCTTTGGTATCACTTTCCACAGTAGCTATACTATTAGTCATATCTAGTTATAGATTTTCTTTTTGAAGGGGAACCTACATTTTTACATATAGTAAACCCATAAATAAGCTCTACCCATCCTCACACACTAAGTGAGGAATAGGTCTTTTTAGTATCCTACTAACACCATATTATAATTTGTCTGAATACTAAATAAAATATATTTAATATAATCAATAAACACATCTAACAACACCACCCAACCAACCCCCCCTCCCCCCCCCCACCACCCCGCCCAGGGGAGGGGACATGTCTAGTCAAAATATTGTTGCCTGAAGGCTACATCAACAATATTCAATATAATGGATAATCTTGTCTAGAAAACCCCACACAGGGGAGTGATGTGTCTGGTCAAAATATTTTTTTAAGTTCTTGAGGATTTGTCTTGTCCTTTAAAATGATGAAGTTGTGAAGAGTAATGAGAATCCTCTCATGTTTTAGGAATGGTCTTCATATATCAATTATATTGAACTTAGATTTCGCCCTTGTAAAGAATGCAAGAGGCTATAAAAGGAGAAGAATTTGAATAGAAACAACTAAAAGACACTGTAGAAAGTATGAACTCCTTGAAGGAGGGAATGAATATCATCCCTTTATATGTTGTTCATTTTATTTCTTTATATTGTGTTTTTTTTTTTATAAACGTTTATATGTTAAATGTAGTGCATTATTTTTTCTTTATGGATATATTCTAATTACACAACAAATTGAGAGTAAGTTAAGAAGAGAAGACATAGACTAAGATGTATATTTTAATAAGGGTTAAGGGGTTAAGGGGTTTAAGGTTTAGGGATACAAGGTGCAAGTGGTTAGGGATCGGGATTTTAGTGATTTAAGGGTTAATAAGACCAATGATATTAGGGTTAGTAATTTAAGGGTTAATACCCAACTTTTTGAGTAGAGGAAATGCATTGGATGTTATAAGAAGGGTTTTGGTAGGACATTGGAGAATTTGTAGAAGTCTAACTACTCGTCACTTTTTTGTCGAGAGATGGAAAATAGAAAGGCTATGGAACTTCTTGTTCGACTCTCAATATTTAGAGAGATCCCCCTTTTCATTTAGATTACAATATTTGTGAGCACATTGTTAGACATCTTGAGCATATCTTAGGTTGTGGTCACTTGGTCCCATGCACTCCTTCTAGTGAGAGTTCCCATTTGAAACTTGTTTTGGGTATTTGCTACCTTCATTTTCATCTTCACCATTAGCTAAAACTATGCTATTGTATTATCTTAATTCTAAATTATCAAGCAAAAAAAGGAAAAAAAATATTTGAAATATAATTTTTTTTCTAAATGTTTAGAAGATTCAAAATTAAGATATTGGCAATTGTTTTAGATAAAGGAAAATCATAATATACATATCACATATATAACAACTGTAAGTTAACATCCATTTTACCTTATAAATAAAAATAATGATTCCTTAACCATATTTAAATTTAATTAATAAGCACATAAAAAATAATATTTACAATATAACAAGATTTCTAACCATGAATATTTACCCTAATTTTATCGTGGTTATTATTAACTTTTAAATAGATTTTCTTACAATAACATGGGCCACTATCATGGTTTATCAATACCACATACACAAAAAACATAACTTATTTCAAAATTAAAAAGAAGAATACATATTTTATTTTATACATTTTTAAAATTAAAACATAATATTTACAGTAAACATACAATATAACAAGATTATTAAACATGAACATTCACCCAATTTCACAATGAATATTATGAACTTGTAAATAGGATTTGCTAAATACCATGGATTATCAATAGCACTTACCCAAAAACCATAACTCATTTCAAAATCAAAATATTTTAATTTTGTTTTATTTTATGACATTTTTTAAAATTAAATCTAAAAGAAAAAAATTATGGGGTGTGGTGTAAATGTTTGTAAACATTCACATATGTGCTTAAATAAAATAAATAAATAAAAGGTGTGAATTAATTCCCTAGAGAGACACTCTCCAAGCCAATGAGTAGAGACTTTGTAATGCCCTGTTAATATTTTGAGTCATCAAAATAAAATATAATATAAAATTAGTAATTATAATTATAATTATAATTAATAATAAAACCATCCTAGAACCATCTTAACTCCACATCTACAAAGCTACAATAGGGACCAAATCTCTTTAAATGCAAACCTCCTTTAGAGTGAAAGGGGATGTGATCCCTCCTAGTGCTTGGTAGATCCCAAGTTAAGATGGATCTAGGCTTGTTATATACGTTTAAAAATAAACATATACACAGACACTTAAATTCAAAAATATTATGATTTTTTTTTTTCTAGGTAAAACTAATTCAATTGATGAAAACATAATATACAGTGAGGCTCTGGCCTTTGCGGGTCTAGGTCAACCATATGGCCATTTTAAACATCAATACTTAAAATCAAGACTGCCCTAGATGGGGAAACTAGTCCAAGAACGAGATAAAGATAGGTTCATTCTGCCCACGTAGGGGCTACAATTCCAGAACTCAAAATTTACTACCAAAATTGACCACTGTAAAAAGATTGTAGAATTCAAAAAAGGCTGCTAAAACTGACCACTGTAAAATTCAAAAAAGCGAGCGAAAATTAACCACTGTAAAACGCAAAAAAAAAAACTCAGAACCCAATCTTGACACATGACCTGTGGCATGCAATTGCTAGGTGTCTTAGGATGGTGGCTTCTCTTCCACGATCAAACACCATCCATACACTTCTGAATCAGTTTCCTCTACCTACCTGCCACCTGCAGTGTCCTGTGGCTCTCGGTCTTCCACTTGAATGCCTTTGTCTTTGCTGGTGGTGTTGCCTCCCGATGTCTTCTGTCTTCTGTTGGAGGTATTGTCCATGGCTTTCTGTGGGTGGCTGGAGCTCGACTCCCCCTGAGTACTGACATGCGAAGGAGGGACATGGTTCGTTTCAGGGTTGTGGTCTGGATCAACGCATGAGCCAACTACTTCCCTGAAGTCCACCGAGATGGTAGCAATGATTAAAGGTTTTCCCATGGAGCAGAGAAAATGGAATTGAGCTTGCTAGGAAGAATCAATGAGATTGGTGTGCTCGATGGCTTCATCAGTCTGACGAGCCTCATGGAGCAGAGAAAATGGAATTGAGCTTGCTAGGAAGAATCAATGAGATTGGTGTGCTCGATGGCTTCATCAGTCTGACGAGCCTCACGGGAGCAAGCTCGTCCTCTACCACTACGAGTATCCGGATATCTGCCATGGAAGTTGGAAGAGGAAGGGGTGGAGGGTGGGGAGCCTGAAGGGGAGGTCGAAACAGATGGAGGTAATGACAGGGGGCAAATGGCACTGCCATGACTACCACCTCACCTACATCGCATGCGATGGCATCAACACATGTTTCTCTGAGATGGATGCTGCAGTGAGAGTTCAGTCAAAGTGGTAGGGAGGGGGGCGAGTACAACAGAGGAGAAATTGTGAAGAATAGGGGGAATCAAGTCAGGGCGAGAGACAGTGGCCGAGTCCTCAATTTGTAGCATGCAATCAATGGACTGAGAGAAGTGGTGACCATTGCCGAGGTCGACGTAGCAGAGGAGTCTGCAACGTCTACCCATTGTGGTGCGAAGGCTTAGCTATGCTGTGGCAGGGTGGCAAGAGCAACTCAGAGGCTCAATGGAGAATTGCAGAGGCCTTGGCTCCATATTTTTATGTTTGCCAAGGATGTCTCGATCCTCACAATAGGTTGATGGTGCCGGCTGAGGGGCAGAGGCCTGCCTTAAATTCCTACTGGGGAAAGCGCAGGTTACCATGTGGTTCAACCACTTGCTTTTCCTGTAGCATATCTGCATTCAATGCTCATCTGCCACCTGCATCCGAGGGTGTTGCATCCATTTGCACTAGTGTGGTGTATTCCTGTTGGTGTATGGCATCTTTTATAATTTCGAGCAAACCTGTGTATAGAGTTCAATCACTTGCCACCCTTAGATTGGCTAAGAGGTTGGCCACTTTGTTTTTGTCTCTCTTGATGTGTTTGAAGCTGATTTCTCTATCGGTTTCAAGCCAATGTTCAATGAGTTGCAAACGAGCTGCAAGTCTCCAGCTATAGGATAGCTTGTTAAATGGAGTTCCATGAATAATTTGATTGGCCATATTGATGAGGATTTGTGAATCTCCTTCGATTATTAAGGGAAAGTAGCCATGCTGCTAAGCGAGTTTAAGACCTTGCCACAATCCCTCCAGTTCAGCTAAGTTGTTCATGTCCCATCCTCGTGTGCCTAGGAAATGTATCAAAGGATTACCATAGTGATCCCTGAAGATTCTTCCATGTCCAACCTAACTTGGATTGCCTTTAGAAGTGCCATCAATGTTTAATTGGGTAAATCCTAGAGGTGGAGGGCACCATTTGCTGGAAGAGTGGTGGAAAGGGACAGATCTATTGGGGTGCTCTTGAGTTTGGATGAGTGTGAGATTCCAATTCATCCATATAGTCCATTCTTGCGGATCAGTGGGAAAGTCATCATCACTCCAAGTTTGGAGTGCTAGAGTTTCCTGAAGGTTGCTACATAGATTGCTCCATATGATCTCTGTGGGGGTGGTTTGATTCCTGAAGATATGTTGATCCATTTCCTTCCAAATTGCCTAGATGAGGCCTAGAATGATTCTCCATAAGGATTTAAGAAGGGGACTTTTGTACGTGTTTTTAGCCTAGTGACAAATGGCTTTGGTGATGTCTTCCTTAACTCTGCCATCTTTCTGACATTTGAAAATTATTTTTTTCCCAAAGTTTTCTTGCCAAATAACAGGAGTCCATGAGATGCTGTATAGTTTCCTCATGTAACTTGTAGTTAGGGCATCTTGGGGGGCCATAATTTTTTTTTTCTTAAGTTGTCTCAATTAAGAATTCTTTTATGACATAGCAACCATAGAAATGTGGAGATCTTGGGTTAGATTTTAAGAGACCAACCTTTGTCCCAGAGAGGGTCCTTGTTAGTCTCAGTATTAATCATAAGGTTGTTTGCCTCTTGTGTGGTGAAGGTTCCACGTGGTTTGTATCCCCAACATAGGATATCCTTTTCTTCAGAGAATCTGATTCTCCTATTGGTTAGCTCTATGTCCAACTCCTTATACATTATCTCTGTACCATGCCTGATGATGTGTTCTGCTTTGTGCCATTGTCTATATCCCTAATCGAGGGTGGGAATCCAGTACTGGTTGACTGTTTTCCAACGATGAGCTTCCTTGTCCTCTATTTGTGGAAGTGAGATTAAGTTGTTGAGTCTGGGTCTTTGTTGCCATGAATCCATCCAAAAGTGGGCATTGTTGCCGTCTCTTATTTCCCAAAAGCTGTGCTAATGGATCATATGTCTGTGCAATCTAGCCACATTCCAAATTAGGGAGCCCTTACCCGTATCTGTGAGCTTAATCAAGTCTTCATTCGATCTATTGTTGGCATACTTGGTTCTCCATAGGATCGCCGAGGGCATATGTAGAGTTGAAAGCCACTTCCACCAGATTCTTGCTCCCATGACTGCGTTACTGTGTTGAGGGTCCCGAAGACTGATTCCCCCAAGGATTTTTGGCAGGTAAACTGTTGCCCACTTGACGAGTGCCCATTTGCGATTATGTCCCGCTGATCCCCATAGAAAGTTCCTTTGCACATCTTTGATTTTTTTAAGAACCCATTTAAGCGTTGTTAACATAGAGAAGAGATAAAGAGGCATCGATTGCAGTATAGCTTTGAGGAGGATTAGTCGGATTGCCATGTTTAGGGCCCTAAATGTCCAAGAGGTGAGACGGGCTTCATGTTTGTCTAGGAGCAATTGCTAAGAGGTGTGACTAAGAGCAGAATCAGTTAAGGGGGCACCAAGGCACTTGAAGGGGAGAGAGGTGACGGAGAATCCCAGAATGTGGGGTATGGAGGTTTGAGTTATGGCAGGAGTATGAAAAAAGAAGATCTGGGATTTAACGGTGTTGATGTTGGCTCTCAAGGCTGCTGAGAAATTGTAAAGGAGGGATTTGAATTTCCGGACTCTTGGACTGAGGGATGCCAAAATAACATGTTATCATCCACAAATTGCTGGTGGGTGATGGTAGGGGAATTATGAAGGGATATACCTCGAAGCTGATGCTCCTGGAGGGCATGTTTGATGGTCCTGCCCAACCCCTCAGCCATAAGAATGAAGAGGAATGGAGAGAGGGGATCCCCTTGACGGATGCCTCATGAGGGTTGAAAGGGGTTCGAAGGAATTTCGTTAACTAGAATGGAGAAGAAAGCTGAGGAGATTAGTTTCATGATCCATCGGACCCAAACATGTGAGAAACTAAAGGTTGTTAACATCGCTTGAATATACACCCAACTCAACTTATCAAAAGCTTTTGAGAGGTCGACTTTTAGAAGCATACCTACTTTCTTGTGGTGCTTGAGGGAGTGGATGATCTCATGGGTGAGGATGATGCCATCTATGATTTGCCTTCCTTCGACATAGCACGACTGTTCTCGCGAGATGAGCAGGGGAAGCAACGACTTCAAACGAGAAGCTATAACTTTAGATATGATTTTGTAGATGACATTGAAAAAGGCTATAGTCCTAAATTTGTCTGGCATATTAAAGTGTTCCTTATTGGGGATGAGAGTAATAAATGTTGCATTCAAAGAGGGTAGCACCCAATGAAGTGTTCTAGACTCTTTGACTACATGCTAGACCTCCTCTTTGATAACATCCTAGAATCTGTGAAGGAAAGTGCACGTAAATCCATCTGGACTAGGATCTTTTCCTTTCTGAAGCTGTTTCATAGCTGATTCCACCTCCTGTAAGGTGATCGAATGGAGTAGCAATTGATTGTGTTCATGTGTTATCACCTTTGGGATATGTGGGAGAATCTTGTCAATTGCTCAATATCTGTTGATGTGAGGTTCTTGATGGACTGTTTTGAAGTTCTTGAGGAGTTGTTTTTCAATATCCCCATGATCTTCCAATCGGTCTCCCCGCTGATTGTGAATTTGGGTGATGTTGTTATGCATTCGCCTTTGGATGGTAGTACGATGGAAGAATTTTGTATTCCTTTCACCTTCCTTTAACCCTCTTATTCGTGATTTCTATTTCCAGAGGATTTCCTCTTGTTTTTCTCTTTCTGTGATTTGTGTCTGAAGTTTCTTTTCCTGTTCAATGAGGGCTTTAGTCGTTCCTTCTTTTATGACGGTTTACTGGAGTTTCTCCATTTCTTGAGCAAGGGCTCTATGAGTTTGAAAAACGTTTCCAAAGGTAGCATGGTTCGAGTGTTTGATTTGCACTTTTAGGAACCTAAGCTTTTGCTTGAATTGAAACATTTTGGAGCTTGCAAGGGGAAGAAAACTTTTCCATGCATGCTGAACTAGATCTTTGAAATTTGGATGGGTCAACCAAAAAAATATTATGAATTTATAAAATATAAATATTATCATTTTTTAGTGCTCAATTGTTAAATATATTTAGCTTTTCTCTATACAGTAGTACCATCATATCAATACAAAAATATTATAATTTTTATCGGTGAAATAAATAATCATGGGAAATTTAAACATTGAATCACATAATTTATATAATATTTCATAACACTTGAGGCAATTAAATTGCCCAACCTAAATTAATAAAAATAAAAATATCATAAATTTTAATATTTAACTTTAAAATTTATTAATCTTTATAATAATAGATTTTATTATATGTTGAATATAGAAAAATAATAAACAACCAAATTTAAATTACTTTAAAAATTATAAAACCACACATTTCTTATTTACGAAACAAATCCAATATATTATATATTAGGTTAAAAAGTCTCTGCGTAACCCATCTCAAATAACCAATCGCATATGTAAATAACCATTTTCAGAAATTTCTCGAATAGACATAGATCAGAAGGAGACTTCAAAGCTCAGAGAGATCTATGCGAAGCACATATTATTTATCAAGAAAATTGAAAATAACCAGGCGTTGTATTATGCTGCTAAGAGTCTTCGGTTCTGCTCCTTTTCACAGAAGGCGGCTGCTCCAAGGGAGGCCGATAATTCCATACATCCACTCTCTGGAACTCAAAATTCTGCACACGTTTGCGGGTGGAGTCAGACATAGCATGAGTAGAGCCTTCCAGTGCACGCATTTCTCCTCCTAAAAGACTCTCGCTGTCACCATGGCCGAATTTAATGTCGTGTTGAGTGAGATCCACTCCAAACACTCTGCTCTCATGCTTCTTATGATCGCCCTCGGAAGCTATTGATCCTGCAATAGATTTGCTCCTGGAAACGTAACCCAATAACCCTGGCACCTCGTTATCCCCTTTTTTGTTTGCACCAGTTTCTCTTACTAAAAATTCCTTTACTGGATCGTCAACATGACAGAAATTACGGCAGTGTTGAGGGAGATCCATTCCAAAAAGTCTGGTCTCATGCTTCTTATTACCGCCCTCGGAAGCTAGTGATCCTCTGAATATTTCTATATCTCCATTCGATTTGATCTTGGAAGAAGAACCTAAAACTGCATGGGTTTCTCCTCCTAAAACTGCCTTTACTGGATCGTCACCAAGGCTGAAACTACTGCAGTGTTGAGTCACATCCACTCCAAACACTCTGGTCTCATGCTTATTATGTTGAGTGGTCTCATGCTTCTTATGTTGGGTGAGATCCACTCCAAACACTCTGGTCTCACGCTTCTTATGTTGAGTGAGATCCACTCCAAACACTGTGGTCTCACGCTTCTTATGTTGAGTGAGATCCACTCCAAACACTGTGGTCTCATGCTTCTTATGATCGCGCTGGGAAGCCATGGATCCTCTGAACTTTCCTCGGTCTCTGCCCTCAGTCCCTCTCATAAGCTCACCGACTGTTTAGAGAATATAGGTACTCGTTTTATAGGGTCGAGAAATTCCAGCGTTACCCACTCTTTGACCGTGTTTGATGTGTATTGACGGTTTCCTCAATTATAAAACTATTTTTTTAGATTTAATACAAATAATTTTTATCTAAATTGATTTTTTCTATGTACTTCTAAATATATTATTATTCATTATTTTTTTTCATTTAATTATAAATTATGAAAATAATTATTATTGAATAATAAAAATAAATTATATATGAATTCATTTTTTATTTTTTAAATAACTATTATTAAATAATAATAAAGAAATAAATTGTATTTGAATTTAACTTTTTAATTTTTAACTATATGATCTAAATATATTATTATTCATTATTTTTTCATTTAATTATAAATTATGAAAATAATTATTATTAAATAATAAAAATAAATTATATATGAATTCAATTTTTTATTTTTTAAATGACTATTATTAAATAATAATAAAGAAATAAATTGTATTTGAATTTAATTTTTTAATTTTTAACTATATGATTGGTAATGTCTACTATATATACATATATATAAATATATATAGTCTAGTTTAATCTATAAGTTAAATGATTGTTTTGACAATATTTTTGCTAGTTATTTTTTTTTATCAAAATTCAATGGAGAGTTTAAAAATCTAAAAAATTTAGAGTTCAAATTATTTAATTTGTATAATTTAGGTGTCTAAAGGGTTTTTAAGGGTGTTCAATACATTTATGCATTCAAAAATGTATTTTAAATAACAAGAAATTTTGAAATTGTATTATAGTATTTTGGAATTTTGGTGAATTCCCATGAAAAATTAAGTTATACCAATATATACTATTATCACCGCTAATATATCTTATTATTCATTGTAATATTCATTTCATTTTCAATTTTAATAATAAAATTAACCTGTTAAATATTATTTTGGAAATATTAAAAGTTAGATAACAAAAATAAATTTTAATGAAATGGATTTCTAATTCTTATATTATTAATGATTGTGAGAGAAATTAAAATATATATGAACAAATACAAACAACATCAATAACCTATTATATTATTACTATATTAATGAAATTATGTTTTTTAAACATTTCTATTTTTACATTAATGGGTACTAAAAAATAAAATAAATATCAATCAATATAATAATTTATTATTTTATTAATAATAATATTTATCTTAACTTTAAGAATAAATTTAATATATTAAATATTATTTTGACTAAATAGTCTCTTTTTCATTATTATCCGCCAATATAATTTCAAGTAAGAATGTTATTTTTTATTGTTTAAATACAGTTTTGAATGCATATATAAATTCAACACCATAAAAATATTGTCACTGGAATTTTAAATGTTAAACAACTTAAACATAAATTTTTAAAAATATCTACCCGATTTTAGTTAAATTTAACTTAAAAAAATTTAAATAAATAAATAAATCTCTTTTTTAATTATATTATTATTAATGAATAAAAAAATAATTTAAATATGAATAAATACTAGTATCACAAGTAATATATAATATTAATAATACTGGTCTTAATTTTTAAGAATAAAATTAACATATTAAATATTATTTTGCGAATATTATTTTAATAAATATTAAATAATGAAAATATATTTTTATTTGAAGTCAATATCCATTTTTTAATATATCATTATTAGTGTATTATTATTAATCCAAAAAAGTTAAAATAAATATGAACACTAGGATCACGAGTAATATATAAGATTAATAATACTTGTCTTAATTTTTAAGAATAAAATTAAATATTAAATATTATTTTCCGAATATTATTTTAATAAATATTAAATATTTTTTATTTGAAGTTAATATTTATTTTTTAATATATTATTATTATTAATCAGTTTCAAAAAATAACATAAATATGAGGATAATTATTAATATATAATAATAATAATATTTTTCTTTTCCTCTAAAGTAATTTAGTTAAAATTAACTGGAAAAAATCTCATGAAAAAATGTCTATTTTTACTATATTATTATTATCGAATACCAAAAAACATAAATTAAATATGAATGAATATGAGCATCACTAGCCATATATAATATTTATTTTAATTTTAAGAATAAAATTAATATATTAAATATTATTTTTTTAAATATTAAATAATGAAAATATTTTTTATTTGAATTCGATATCTATTCTTTAATATATTATTATTAATCCGTACCCAAAAAAATAAAAAAAATAGGAACAAATATGAGCATCGCCATTAATATACATTTTTCTTCTTCCCAAAAATAATAATATTTTTCTTACTTTTAAGAATAAAGTTAATATATTAAATATTATTTTTTGAATATAATTTTTATATATGTAATAAGAAAATGCATTTTAGATTTGCACTAATGTTTAGTTTTTATTTTATTTTTTAACTATTAAGATTAACTTGTGGCATGAAAAAAACAATTTTCTACCATGGGATTTTACTAAGGCCACTCAAACTTGTACTCATGAAGATAACCTTTTCATCATAAAATATCTTCACAACAAAGGGGCAAAAATGATCAAATCTTTTTTTAAGTTTAAAAGAGGTTTGTATTTCAAGTGATTTGATCCTTCTTACTGTTTGGTAGATTTCTTCTTAAAATGGGTCTTGTTAAAATGGGTCAAATTATTAACTAGCAACTATATCACATATTGAAAAGGAAACACCATAAGGGGAAAGTACACAAAACAATTGCATAGAAGAAAGAAGTAAAAATTTTATGCAATTTTGTTTCTTTAGTGACCTTTCTTTTTTATCATATGTTATGTTTCAGGGAGATTCCAACCAGTCTAATATTCTAGAGATTTACGTTCAATTGACAAGATTTTGGAGAGTTATTTTTTTTGATCTCAACTAAACTTTTGATAAACAGAAGGAATGTTATATCATCCATTAAACACACGCAAAGAACTACCTGTTTAAAATCCAAAGGATGTATTCAATTAAGCAGTGCATGTCTTGATGTTCAAGGAATAAGATGATGTCAAAAGAAAACCTACCAAAACATTCTTAACTACTCTGGTCTCATGCTTATTATGTTGAGTGGTCTCATGCTTCTTATGTTGAGTGAGATCCACTCCAAACACTCTGGTCTCATGCTTCTTATGTTGAGTGAGATCCACTCCAAACACTGTGGTCTCATGCTTCTTATGATCGCGCTGGGAAGCCATGGATCCTCTGAACTTTCCTCGGTCTCTGCCCTCAGTCCTCTCATAAGCTTACCGACTGTTTAGAGAATATAGGTACTTGTTTTATAGGGTCGAGAAATTCCAGTATTACCCACACTTTGACCGTGTTTGATGTGTATTGACGGTTTCCTCAATTATAAAACTATTTTTTTAGATTTAATACAAATGATTTTTATCTAAACTGAATTTTTCTATGTACTTTTAAATATGTTATTATTCATTATTTTTTTCATTCAATTATAAATTATGAAAATAATTATTATTAAATAATAAAAATAAATTATATGTGAATTCAATTTTTTATTTTTTAAATAACTATTATTAAATAATAATAAAGAAATAAATGGTATTTGAATTTAATTTTTTAATTTTTAACTATATGATTTGTAATGTCTCATATATATATATATATAGTCTAGTTTAATCTATAAGTTGAATGATTTTTTTCACAATATTTTTGTTAGTTATTTTTTATCAAAATCTAACGGAGAGTTTAAAAATCTTAAAAATTTAGAGTTCAAATTATTTAATTTGTATAATTTAGTGTTCAAAGGGTTTTTTTTTAAGGGTGTTCAATACATTTATGCATTCAAAAATGTATTTTAAATAACAAGAAATTTTGAAATTGTATTGTAGTATTTTGGAATTCTGGTAAATTCTCATGAAAAAGACTATTTGGTCTATAATTAAGCTATACCAATTCATTTCAATTTCAATTTTAATAATAAAATTATCCTATTAAATATTATTTTGGAAATATTAAAGATTAGATAACGAAAATAAATTTTAATTGAAATGGAATTCTAATTCTGAAATTATTAATGATTGTGAGAGAAATTAAAATATATATGAACAAATACCACCAACATCAATAACCTATTAAATTATTACTCTATTAAATATTATTTTCATAGTATTAAATAATGAAATTATGTTTTTTAAACATTTTATTTTTTTTACATTAATGGTACTAAAAAAATAAAATAAATATCAATCAATATAATAATCTATTATTTTATTAATAATAATATTTATCTTAATTTTAAGAATAAATTTAATATATTAAATATTATTTTGTGAATATTATTGTTTGCGGTACTCTAATTTATAGACGAAATAGTCTTTTTTCATCATTATCTTGCAATATAATTTCAAGTAAGAATGTTATTTTTTGTTGTTTAAATACATTTTTGAATGCATAAATAGATTAAACACCATAAAAATCTTGTCACCAGAATTTTAAATGTTAAACAACTTAAACATAAAATTTTAAAATCTCTACCTAATTTTAGTTAAATTTAACCTCTTAAAAAACTGTTTTTTTAATTATATTAATATTAATGAATAAAAAAATAATTAAATATTAATGAATACTACTATCACAAGTAATATATAATATTAATAATACTGGTCTTAATTTTAAGAATAAAATTAACATATTAAATATTATTTTGTAAATATTATTTTAATGAATATCAAATAATGAAAATATATTTTTTATTTGAAGTCAATATCTATTTTGTAATATATTATTATTAATCCGAAAAAGGGTAAAATAAATATGAACACTAGTATCACGAATAATATATAAGCTTAATAATACTTGTCTTAATTTTTAAGAATAAAATTAAATATTAAATATTATTTTGTGAATATTATTTTAATAAATATTAAATAATGAAAATATTTTTTATTTGAAGTCAATATTTATTTTTTAATATTCTTTAATATATTATTATTAATGTATTATTATTAATATATTATTACTATTAATCATTTTCAAAAAAGTAAAATAAATATGAATAAATATGAGCATCATCATTAATATATAATATTAATAATCATAATAATAATAATAATATTTTTTCTCAAAAGTAATTGAGTTAAAATTAACCGGAAAAAATGTCATGAAAAATTGTCTATTTTTATTATATTATTATTAATTTTTTATTATATTATGAGCATCACTGGCAATATATAATATTTATTTAAATTTTAAGAATACAATTAATATATTAAATATTATTTTAATAAGTATTAAATAATGAAAATATTTTTTATTTGAATTCGATATCTATTTTTTAATATATTATTATTAATCCATACCCAAAAAAATAAAAAATAAAAATAGGAACAAATATGAGCATCACCATTAATATATCATATTAATAATAATAATAACATTTTTCTTCTTCCCAGAATAATAATATTTTTCTTATTTTAAGAATAAAGTTAATATATTAAATATTATTTTTTGAATATAATTTTAATATATGTAACAAGAAAATACATTTTAGATTTACAATAATGTTTATTTTTTATTTAATTTTTTAACTATTAAGATTAACTTGTGGCATGAAAAAAACAACACAAGGATTTCTACAATGTCGAAATAGCATGGGATTCTACTAAGGCCACTCCAACTTGTACTTATGAAGACAATTTTTTCACTATAAAATAACTTCACAACCAAGGGGCAAAAAGGATCAAATCTTTTTTTAAGTTTAAAATAGGTTTGTACTTCAAGTGATTTGATCTCTCTCACTATTTGGTAGATTTCTTGTTAAAATGGGTCAAAGTTGGTTTAATTACTAACTAGCAACTGTATCACATATTGAAAAGGAAACACCATAAAGGGGAAGCACACAAAACAATTGCATGGAAGAAAGAAGTAAAATATTTATGCAATTTTGTTTCTTTAGTGACCTTTCTTTTTTATCATATGTTATGTTTCAGGGAGATTCCAACCAGTCTAATATTCTAGAGATTTAGTTCAATTGACAAGATTTTGGAGAGTTATTTTCTTTGCTCTCAACTAAACTTTTGATAAACAGAAGGAATGTTATATCATCCATTAAACACACATAAGAACTACCTGTGTAAAATCCAAATAATGTATTCAATTAAGTAGTGCATGTCTTGATGTTCAAGGAAGAAGATGATGTCAAAGGAAAACCTACCAAAACATTCTTAATTGAAAGAAAACAACACTTCAAAATCTCTTTAAAATATAATGTGTAAAGAAAGTTATTTCCTTTAGCTTTCAATTGAACTAGTACATCGAACTAACTACTTTAAGACTACATGATGGAGTGTTCCATTGTCATGTATCCACATAATAATAACAATATTAAAAAATAAAATTAATTATAAAACCCATAGTATTGAACTATACTAAAATTCGGTTCACATAACTATGTTACATAAGGAAATCGTCTCTTATCACTTGCAAATACACTAACTCCATATCTACACATTAATTTATGCATTTAATGCACAACACCATGGCTTAGATTTTTGATGTTAAATCTACGAATATCATTTAACTCTTATACTCCTTTGTCCTCCCGAGCGAGCAGGTTTCGAGAAACCCTTCGTCTACTCTCTAGGCTTGGTAGATCCCAAGTTAAGATGGATCTAGGCTTGTTATATACATTTAAAAATAAACATATACACAGACACTTAAATTCAAAAATATTATGATTTATTTTCTTCTAGGTAAAACTAATTCTATTGATGAAAACATAATATACAGTGAGGCTCTAGCCTCTATGGGTCTAGGTTAGCCATATCACCATCTTAAACATCAAGACTTAAAATCGAGACTGCCCCAGATGGGGAAACCAGTCCGAGAACGAGATAAAGATAGGTTCATTCTACCCACACAGGGGCTACAATTCTAGAACTCAAAATTTACTACCAAAATTGACCACTGTAAAAGGACTGTAAAATTCAAAAAAGGCTGCCAAAATTGACCACTGTAAAATTCTAAAAAGCTAGCCAAACCACTGTAAAATGAAAAAAACAAAACTCACAACTCGAGCTTCACACCTGACCTATGGCATGCAACTTGTAGGTGTCTTAGGATGGTGGCTTCTCTTCCACGATCGAAAACCAGCCATACTCTCCTGAATTAATTTCCTCTGCTTGCCTGCCACTTGCAGTGTCTTGTGGCTCTCGGTCTTCCGCCTGAATGCCTTTGTCTTTGCTGGTGGCATTCCTCCCGACCTCTTCAGTCTGCTACTGGACAAACGGTCCATGGCTTTCTATGGGTGGCTAGAGCTTGGCTCCCCCTGAATATTGACGTGCAAAGGAGGGACTTGGTTCATCTCAGGGTTGTGGTCTAGAAAAACGCACGAGCTAGCTACTTCCTTGAAGTCCACCGAGCTGGTAGCAATGATTAATGGTCTGTCCATGGAGTAGAGAAAACAGAATTGAGCCTGCTGGGAAGAAGTAGTGAGATTGGTGTGTTGGGTGGCTTCATCAGTCCAATGAACCTCACAGGAGCAAGCTCGTCCTCTGCCGCTACGAGTATCTGGATATCTGCCATGGAAGTGGGAAGAGGAAGGGCTGGGGGGCTGGGAGGTTGAAGGGGAGGTCGAAACAGATGGAGGCAATGATGGGGAGAAGATGCAATTGCCACGACTACCACCTCGCCTCCATTGCATGCGATGGCGTCGATGCATATTTCTTTGAGATGGATGCTGCAGCGAGAGTTGAGTCAAAGTGGCAGGGAGCGGGGCGAGTACAACATAGGAGAAATTGTGAAGAATAGGGGGAATCAAGTCAGGGCCAGAGATAGTGGCCGAGACCTCAATTTGTAGGGAAAAATGAATGGACTGAGAGAAGTGGTGACCATTGCCGAGGTCGATGCAATAGAGGAGTCTTCAATGTCTACCCATTGCGGTGCAAAGGCTTGGCTCTGCTGCGACAGGGTTGGAAGAGCGACTCAGAGGCCTAATGGAGAATTGCAGAGGGTTTGGCTCCATATTTTTACATTTTTCGGGGATGTCTCGACCCTCACAATAGGTTGATGGTGTCGGCTTAGGGGCAGAGGCCTGCCTTAAATTCCCACAGGGGAAAGCATAGGTTACCATGTGGTTCGGCCACCTGCTTGTCTGGCAGCAATATATCTGCATTGAATGTTCATCTGCCACCTACATCTGGGGGCGCTGCATCCATTTGCACCAGTGTGGTTTATTCCTGTTGGTGTATGGCGTCTTTTATAATTTTAAGCGAACCTGTGTATAGAGTTCGATCACTTGCCACCCCTAGATTGGCTAAGAGGTGAGCCACTTTGTTGCCATTTCTCTTGATGTGTTTGAAGGTGATTGCTCTATTGGTTGCAAGCCAATTCTCAATGAGTTGCAAATGAGCTCCAAGTCTCCAGCTAAATGATAGCTTGTTAATCGGAGTTCCCTAAATAATTTGACTGGCCATATTGATGAGGATTTTTGAATCTCCTTCGATTATTAAGGGAAAGTAGCCATGCTGCTAAGCGAGTTTAAGACCTTGCCACAATCCCTCTAGTTCAGCTGAGTTGTTCATGTCCCATCCTGATGTGCCTAGGAAAAGTAGCAAAGGATTGCCATAGTAATCCGTAAAGATTCCTCCATGTCCAGCCTGACCTCGATTGCCTTTAGAAGCGCCATCAAAGTTTAACTGGGTAAATCTTGGAGGCAAAGGGCACCATTTACTGGAAGAGTGGTGGGAAGGGATGAATCTATTGGGGTGCTCTTGAGTCTGGATGAGCCTAAGTTTCCAATTCATCCATATAGTCTGTTCTTACAGATCGGTGGGAAAGTCATCATCACTCCAAGTTTGGAGCACTAGAGTTTCCTAAAGGTTGCTACACATATTTCTCCACATGATCTCTATGGGGGTGGCTTGATTTTTGAAGATACGTTGATTCCTTTCCTTCCAAATTGTCTAGATGAGGAGGCCTGGAACGATTCTCCATAAGGAGTTAAGCAAGGGACTTTTTTACGGTTTTTTAGCCCAGTGGCAAATGGTTTTGGTGATGTCTTCTTTAACTCTGCCATCTTTCTGACATTTGAAATTTTTTTTTTCCCAAAGTTTGTTTGCCAAATAACAAGAGTTCATGAGATGTTGTATAGTTTCCTCTTGTAGCTTGCAGTTAGGGCATCTTGAGGGGCCATAAATTTTCTTTTTTCTTCAGTTGTCCCAAGTAAGAATTCTTTTATGACATAGCAGCCATAGAAATGTGGCGATCTTAGGCCAGATTTTAGGAGACCACACTTTGTCCTAGAGATGGCCCTTGTTAGTTTGAGTATTAATCATAAGGTTTTATGCCTCTTGTGTGGTGAAGGTTCCACATGGTTTGTATCCCCAACGTAGGATATCCTTTTCTTTAGATCTGATTCTCCTATTGGTTAGCTCTGTGTCCAACTCCTTATACATTATCTCTATACCATGCCCGATGATGTGTTCTGCTTTGTGCCATTGTCTATATCCCTGATCGAGGGTGAGAATCTAGTATGGTTGATTGTTTTCCAATGATGAGGTTCCTTTTCCTCTATTTGTGGAAGTGAAATTAAGTTGTTGAGTCTGGTTCTTTCCTACCATGAATCCATCCAAAAGCGGGCATTGTGGTCGTCTCTTATGTCCCAAAAGCTATGCTGATGGATCATATGTCTGTGCAATCTAGTCGCATTCCAACTTAAGGATCCCTTACCCGTATCTGTGAGCCTGATCAAGTCTTCGTTCGATCTATTATTGGCATACTTGGCTCTCCATAGGATCGTCTAGGGTGTGTGTGGAGCTGAAAGCCACTTCCACCAAATTCTTGCTCACATGACTGTGTTACTATGTTGGGGGTCCCGAAGACCAATTCCCTTAAGGTTTTCTTGGAGGAAAACTGTCGCCCACTTGACCAGTGCCCATTTGCGATTATGTCCTGTCGATCCCCATAGAAAGTTCCTTTGAAGATCTTTGATTTTTTTAAGAACCCATTTAGGCGCTGCTAAAATAGAGAAGAGATAAAGAGGCATAGATTGTAGTAAAACTTTGATGAGGATTAGTCAGCTTGCCATGTTTAGGGCCCTAAAGGTCGAGGAGGTGAGATGGGCTTCGAGTTTGACTAGGAGCAATTGCCAAGAGGTGTGCTTAAGAGCATAATCAATTAAGGGGGTGCCAAGGTACTTGGAGGGGAGAGAGGCGACAAAGAATCCCAGAATGTGGGCTATGGAGGTTTGAGTTATGGTGGGAGTATGAAAAAAGAAGATCTGGGATTTAACGGTGTTGATTCTGGCTCCCGAGGCTGCTGAAAAATCATCAAGGAGGGATTTGAATTTTCGGGCTTCTTGGACCAAGGGATTCCCAAATAACATGTTATCGTCCACTAATTACTGGTGGGTGATGGCAGGGGAATTATGAAGGGATATACCTCAAAGCTGATGCTCCTAGAGGGCATGTTTGATGGTCTTGCCCAACCCCTGAACCATAAGAACGAAGAGGAATGGAGAGAGGGGATCCCCTTGACGGATGCCTCATGAGGATTGAAAGGGGGTGGAAGAATTTCGTTAACCAGAATGGAGAAGAAAGCTGAGGAGATTAAGCTCATGATCCATCGTACCCAAACATGTGAGAAACCAAAGGTTGTTAACATCGTTTGAATGTACACCCAACTCAACTTATCAAAAGCTTTTGAGAGGTTGATTTTTAGAAGCATACGTACTTTCTTGTGCTACTCGAGAGAGTGGATGATCTCATGGGTGAGGATGATGCCATCTATGATTTGCCTTCCTTCGACATAGCCCGATTGTTCTGGCGAGATGGGCACGGGAAGCAGCGGCTTCAAACGGGAAGCTATAACTTTAGATATGATTTTGTAGATGACATTGAAAAGGGTTATAGGCCTGAATTTGTCCGAAGTATTAGAGTGTTCCTCCTTGGGGATGAGAGTAATAAATGTTGCATTTAGAGAGGGTAGCACCCAATGAAGTGCTGTAGACTCTTCGACTACTTGCCAGACCTCCTCTTTGATAACATTCCAGAATCTGTGACAGAAAGTGGAGGTAAAGCCATCTGGACTAGGAGCTTTTCCTTAGCTCTTTCATAGCTAATTCCACCTCCTGTAAGGTGATCAGACAGAGTAGCAATTGATTGTGTTCATCTGTTATCACGTATGGGATATGTGCGAGAATCTTGTCAATTGTTGGCTGCCTGTTGATGTCAGGTTCTTGATGGACTGTTTTGAAGTGCTCGAGGAGTTGTTTTTCAACATCCCCATGATCTTCCAATCGGTCTCCTCACTGATTGTGAATTTGGGTGATGCTGTTATGCATTCGCCTCTGGATGGCAGTATCATGGAAGAATTTTGTATTCCTCTCGCCTTCCTTTAACCATCTTATTCGTGATTTCTGTTTCCAGAGGATTTCCTCTTGTTTTTCTCTTTCTGTGATCTGTGTCTGAAGGTTCTTTTCCTGTTCAATGAGGGCTTCAGTCCTTCCTTCTTTTATGATGGTTTGCTGGAGTTTCTCCATTTCCTAAGCAAGGGCTCTATGAGCTTGAAAAATGTTTCCAAAGGTAGCGTGGTTCCACTGTTTGATTTGCGCTTTTAGGAACCTAAGCTTTTGCTGGAATTGAAACATTTTGGAGCCTGCAGGGGGAAGAAAACTTTTCCATGCATGTTGAACTAGATTTTTGAAATTTAGATGAGTAGACAAAAAAAAATATTATGAATTTATAAAATATAAATATTATCATTTTTTAGTGCTCAATTGTTAAATATATTTAGCTTTTCTCTATACAATTGTACCATGATATGAATACAAAAATATTATGATTTTTTTTGTGAAGTAAATAATCATGGAAAATTTAAACATTGAATAACATAATTTATATAATATTTCATAACACTTGAGGCAATTAAATTACTCAACATAAATTTAAAAAAAAAATTATAAATTAATAAAAATAAAAATATTATAAATTTTAATATTTAACTTTAAAATATTAATTTTTATAATAATAGATTTTATTATATCTATTGAATATAGAAAAATAATAAACAGCCAAATTTAAATTACTTTAAAAATTATAAAACCACACATTTCTCATTTAGCAAACAAATCCAATATATTAAATTTTAGGTTAAAATGTCTATGAGTAACCCATCTCAAATAACCAATCGCAAATTTACAAAGAAGTGTATGTAAATAACCATTTTCAGAAATTTCTCAAATTGACTTAGATCAGAGGGAGACTTCAGAGCTCAGAGAAATCTATGCGAAGCACATATTATTTATCAAGAAAATTGAAAATAACCAGGCGTTGTATTATGCTGCTAAGAGTCTTCGTTTCTGCTCCTTTTCACAGAAGGCGGCTGCTCCAAGGGAGGCCGATAATTCCATACATCCACTCTCTGGAACTCAAAATTCTGTACACGTTTGAGGGTGGAGTCAAACATAGCATGAGTAGAGCCTTCCAGTGCTGTAGAGCCCTGCGTGGAGCTTGTCTTATTGGAAACGCAACCCTCTATCTCTGGCACCTTTGCACGCATTTCTCCTCCTAAAAGACTCTCGCTGTCACCATGGCCGAATTTAATGTCGTGTTGAGTGAGATCCACTCCAAACACTCTGCTCTCATGCTTCTTATGATCGCCCTCGGAAGCTATTGATCCTGCAATAGATTTGCTCCTGGAAACGTAACCCAATAACCCTGGCACCTCGTTATCCCCTTTTTTGTTTGCACCAGTTTCTCTTACTAAAAATTCCTTTACTGGATCGTCAACATGACAGAAATTACGGCAGTGTTGAGGGAGATCCATTCCAAAAAGTCTGGTCTCATGCTTCTTATTACCGCCCTCGGAAGCTAGTGATCCTCTGAATATTTCTATATCTCCATTCGATTTGATCTTGGAAGAAGAACCTAAAACTGCATGGGTTTCTCCTCCTAAAACTGCCTTTACTGGATCGTCACCAAGGCTGAAACTACTGCAGTGTTGAGTCACATCCACTCCAAACACTCTGGTCTCATGCTTATTATGTTGAGTGGTCTCATGCTTCTTATGTTGGGTGAGATCCACTCCAAACACTCTGGTCTCACGCTTCTTATGTTGAGTGAGATCCACTCCAAACACTGTGGTCTCACGCTTCTTATGTTGAGTGAGATCCACTCCAAACACTGTGGTCTCATGCTTCTTATGATCGCGCTGGGAAGCCATGGATCCTCTGAACTTTCCTCGGTCTCTGCCCTCAGTCCCTCTCATAAGCTCACCGACTGTTTAGAGAATATAGGTACTCGTTTTATAGGGTCGAGAAATTCCAGCGTTACCCACTCTTTGACCGTGTTTGATGTGTATTGACGGTTTCCTCAATTATAAAACTATTTTTTTAGATTTAATACAAATAATTTTTATCTAAATTGATTTTTTCTATGTACTTCTAAATATATTATTATTCATTATTTTTTTTCATTTAATTATAAATTATGAAAATAATTATTATTGAATAATAAAAATAAATTATATATGAATTCATTTTTTATTTTTTAAATAACTATTATTAAATAATAATAAAGAAATAAATTGTATTTGAATTTAACTTTTTAATTTTTAACTATATGATCTAAATATATTATTATTCATTATTTTTTCATTTAATTATAAATTATGAAAATAATTATTATTAAATAATAAAAATAAATTATATATGAATTCAATTTTTTATTTTTTAAATGACTATTATTAAATAATAATAAAGAAATAAATTGTATTTGAATTTAATTTTTTAATTTTTAACTATATGATTGGTAATGTCTACTATATATACATATATATAAATATATATAGTCTAGTTTAATCTATAAGTTAAATGATTGTTTTGACAATATTTTTGCTAGTTATTTTTTTATCAAAATTCAATGGAGAGTTTAAAAATCTAAAAAATTTAGAGTTCAAATTATTTAATTTGTATAATTTAGGTGTCTAAAGGGTTTTTAAGGGTGTTCAATACATTTATGCATTCAAAAATGTATTTTAAATAACAAGAAATTTTGAAATTGTATTATAGTATTTTGGAATTTTGGTGAATTCCCATGAAAAATTAAGTTATACCAATATATACTATTATCACCGCTAATATATCTTATTATTCATTGTAATATTCATTTCATTTTCAATTTTAATAATAAAATTAACCTGTTAAATATTATTTTGGAAATATTAAAAGTTAGATAACAAAAATAAATTTTAATTGAAATGGATTTCTAATTCTTATATTATTAATGATTGTGAGAGAAATTAAAATATATATGAACAAATACAAACAACATCAATAACCTATTATATTATTACTATATTAATGAAATTATGTTTTTTAAACATTTCTATTTTTACATTAATGGGTACTAAAAAAATAAAATAAATATCAATCAATATAATAATTTATTATTTTATTAATAATAATATTTATCTTAACTTTAAGAATAAATTTAATATATTAAATATTATTTTGACTAAATAGTCTCTTTTTCATTATTATCCGCCAATATAATTTCAAGTAAGAATGTTATTTTTTATTGTTTAAATACAGTTTTGAATGCATATATAAATTCAACACCATAAAAATATTGTCACTGGAATTTTAAATGTTAAACAACTTAAACATAAATTTTTAAAAATATCTACCCGATTTTAGTTAAATTTAACTTAAAAAAAATTTAAATAAATAAATAAATCTCTTTTTTAATTATATTATTATTAATGAATAAAAAAATAATTTAAATATGAATAAATACTAGTATCACAAGTAATATATAATATTAATAATACTGGTCTTAATTTTTAAGAATAAAATTAACATATTAAATATTATTTTGCGAATATTATTTTAATAAATATTAAATAATGAAAATATATTTTTATTTGAAGTCAATATCCATTTTTTAATATATCATTATTAGTGTATTATTATTAATCCAAAAAAGTTAAAATAAATATGAACACTAGGATCACGAGTAATATATAAGATTAATAATACTTGTCTTAATTTTTAAGAATAAAATTAAATATTAAATATTATTTTCCGAATATTATTTTAATAAATATTAAATATTTTTTATTTGAAGTTAATATTTATTTTTTAATATATTATTATTATTAATCAGTTTCAAAAAATAACATAAATATGAGGATAATTATTAATATATAATAATAATAATATTTTTCTTTTCCTCTAAAGTAATTTAGTTAAAATTAACTGGAAAAAATCTCATGAAAAAATGTCTATTTTTACTATATTATTATTATCGAATACCAAAAAACATAAATTAAATATGAATGAATATGAGCATCACTAGCCATATATAATATTTATTTTAATTTTAAGAATAAAATTAATATATTAAATATTATTTTTTTAAATATTAAATAATGAAAATATTTTTTATTTGAATTCGATATCTATTCTTTAATATATTATTATTAATCCGTACCCAAAAAAATAAAAAAAATAGGAACAAATATGAGCATCGCCATTAATATACATTTTTTCTTCTTCCCAAAAATAATAATATTTTTCTTACTTTTAAGAATAAAGTTAATATATTAAATATTATTTTTTGAATATAATTTTTATATATGTAATAAGAAAATGCATTTTAGATTTGCACTAATGTTTAGTTTTTATTTTATTTTTTAACTATTAAGATTAACTTGTGGCATGAAAAAAACAATTTTCTACCATGGGATTTTACTAAGGCCACTCAAACTTGTACTCATGAAGATAACCTTTTCATCATAAAATATCTTCACAACAAAGGGGCAAAAATGATCAAATCTTTTTTTAAGTTTAAAAGAGGTTTGTATTTCAAGTGATTTGATCCTTCTTACTGTTTGGTAGATTTCTTCTTAAAATGGGTCTTGTTAAAATGGGTCAAATTATTAACTAGCAACTATATCACATATTGAAAAGGAAACACCATAAGGGGAAAGTACACAAAACAATTGCATAGAAGAAAGAAGTAAAAATTTTATGCAATTTTGTTTCTTTAGTGACCTTTCTTTTTTATCATATGTTATGTTTCAGGGAGATTCCAACCAGTCTAATATTCTAGAGATTTACGTTCAATTGACAAGATTTTGGAGAGTTATTTTTTTTGATCTCAACTAAACTTTTGATAAACAGAAGGAATGTTATATCATCCATTAAACACACGCAAGAACTACCTGTTTAAAATCCAAAGGATGTATTCAATTAAGCAGTGCATGTCTTGATGTTCAAGGAATAAGATGATGTCAAAAGAAAACCTACCAAAACATTCTTAATTGCAAAAAAAACAACATTTCAAAATATCTTTAAAATATAATATGTAAAGAAAGTTATTTCCTTTAGCTTTCAATAGAACTAGTACATCGAGCTAACTACTCTAAGGCTACATGATGGAGTGTTCCATTGTCATGTATCCACATAATAATAATAATTAAAAAAAAAAAACATTATAAAAACCATAGTATTGAACTATATTAAAAATTAGTTCACGTAACTATGTTACGTGAGGAAATCGTCTCTTATCACTTGGAAATACACTAACTACATATCTATACATTAATTTATGCATTTCATGAACAACACCATGGCTTGGATTTTTGATGTTAAATCTATGGATATCATTTAACTGTTATACTCCTTTGTCCTCTCGAGCGATGGTGGGAGCAGGTTTCGAGAAACCCTTCGTCTGCTCTCTAGCTGTCCTCTCCACCTCAGCATCTTCGATCCGTCGATGGTCCTTTGTGCTTGCACTCATCGAACGAACGACAGAGAGGTTCCCTAATAGCTCTCGTTGTTCATTGGTGAGTTCATTGTGTTCTAGTTGAGCATTACAGTTCTATTTTTGGCCTTCTGATGATTTGCTTGCTCCATGGATTCACCATAAGTTTCCATATGCTATGCTGTTGCGGATAAGGCGTGGCCTACTGACTCTTTCTCTGCTGTAGTTTCCACCCATTGCGTGACCCTAACAGGTATTCACCATTTCGTTGATAGATCTCTTCCTATATGTTATTATTTTATTATTCTGTTATCCTGGTAACACTCTTTCCTTTGGTTTATCTCAGGTTCCTTCTAAGTCTCCTTAGCACTCCAAGTATCATCGCAAGACACCTCATCAGGAGCTTTGTCATGGCTTCGGGTTCTAGACACATATATTTCTTCGGGTATGTGAAAGGGTCTTTCCTCTTCTGGTAGCCTATAGCTAGCAAAGCTTTAATATCTTGCTTATGGGGTTGTTACAACTTTACCTCTACTTGAGCACCTGCAGTAGGGTTTTTGCCTAATTTTCTAGTGTTCAGTTTGTGATGATGCTATTATTCTATGTAAATTTTCTGGTATGGTGAATAGCTTTGCCCTTCTGAGGCAAGTCATTGTTGATGTAATAAATTATATCTATTATGATGGAACATAGATAGCACAAGTTCATTATGGGGGTTGTTTATTAAACCCCTTGAGGTTGTTTTGATGAGGGTTCCAATCCCTAACTGAATGTTTTATTGTTTATTTGTAAGTTATGGAATTCCAACTCTAGAATTTTATTGTGAATTTCGTATGCTTTGTTATTAAGTGGTTGTTCCAGCTTTCTAATGAAATTTTCTTGTACAGATATTGGGTATCCTTTTTGAGCTATCATTGTAAATGTATTTGCACGAGTTTTCACTATTTATTAACTAGTTCTCTTATTGATTTCTAGTTTTTGAAACCTCTACGAATTTGTTTAGAAGTATGCGAGAGGTCATTATTGTCTAGCTTACATTGTCCCTTAGTGATATGTCTCAGTCATAAATTTGTCTCTTGAATTAATGTGTTTGATCTCGTATAATTTACCCTTGAAAATATAATTTTAGTTCTCCCTTATTTTATGGAATTATGGTCGAGTGTTCTGTTCTAGATCTAACTTTATAGGAGCGGTTTTGACCATATCTAAATATACCATTCTTTAGGGTTCTCACACTTTTATGCTACAGGTGTCTTAAGGCTATCTCGCATTTCGTTTACTCTATTCGGAAAGCTACCACAAGTCTATAGAAATGATTAATGAAGTATTTGTTCATTTGGTTTCATTCAACATTTACACAGTTTGAGGTTATTAAACTCGACCCATTTGTTTATTTTCTTGTTTGATATAATGATTTTCCAGATTAGAGAAATTACTTAAATTGGTTACTTGTATTTAGTTGTCCATGACCGTTTCCAGAACACTATTGTTTAGAAGTATTTATTTAAATTAAATTTCACTAAAGAAAGACCTTCCTTCTGATGTTCATATGCTACTTATTGTTCTCCAACTTGAATGGTTTTCTGTTTCGCAACAAATCCACAGAGTTTATCTTTTGTTTCCTTACAATAGATATATATGCATGTAGAATACACTCTACTCTAGTGCCTACATGCCACATATTTATCTGGTTCAAGAATAAATAATTCTTCAACTTTCTATTTCTTCCTATACAGTCTCATAGCCAAAATAAATACATCAATTTGATATACTTACTTGGATTCAGTGTTTTATGACAGTCAATTGTTGAAGTCACAACTATAATTCAACAGGTATATCCTCCCAACCATGAGACTTGCCTTTAGGTCCAAGCCTCCCCCTGAGCTTTTTCTCACAAGACATATGTCTTCTTGCAAGACTTATAAGTCACAATAACCACAACTATCTGGTAATCACTGGACTTAGCTCTCAATCTGTCTGACCTTCCAACATGACACACATCCCCCTTTTCTCCTTTGTTCTCTCAAGTACTCAAAATTACCCTCTTGATCCTCTTCTTGGATAATTCATATTCAAGGAAGTAGTTAGGGTTAGGTAAATACCTTTCCCAACTTCTTGATATGATAGAGTTACAAGATTTGTTAAAACTCCATATTTGTTTAATTCATAACTTATAAAATATTAAATGCATAAATTCAAATATTAATAATAAAATCGAGTTTTTGTTTTACTGCAGTAAATAAAATAATTACAATTTTTTGGGGACATCACATCTACCCCCTCCCCCCTAAAATGAAACATCATCCTGATGTTTTTATGTTTCAAACAGACTCAGACAAGTTTCCCTCATAACCTGCTCATCCTCCGAGGTGGTCTCATCCAGCACAAAGTGCTACCATTGCACTTTAACCTAGGTGATAACTCGTTTCCGCAACAATACTTCTCTCTGATCAAGTATAACCAGAGGTTCGACCAAGAACTCGCTTTTTGGTTCGACTTACAAAAGAAAATTTTAGTCAATCCATTTTACTATTAGTACTTTGCTTCTGACAGATTTGTTAAAATTCTTTTACTTGTATATCTTTCCAATTGATTGTATGTTTAGGATCATAAACATATTTTTTTAACATGGAAACATGGAAAACATTGTGCACATGAATGTGATTGGGCAAGGCAAGTTGGTAGGCCATTGGTTCGACTCGTTCTAGGTCTGGAAAGGGCAAAAAATTCTAGGTCCCAAATTAACACATCCGCTCCATTGTAATGTACTTTTCTTAGCTCGTACCTGTAAATAGATGTCATCTCCAAGTTGAAATTCCCAAAAATTATTTTTTTTGATAAAAAAGTTCTTTTGTCAATCTTGAGTAGCCTTCAAATTGGAACGAAGCTTCTTAACCTCTTCCTCCATTTATTTTAACATCTCAGGTCCTAGAATTAACTTATCCTCCAACCCTCCCCAACTTGAAGGTGTTCAACACTTGCACCCATACAAAACCTCAAACGAGCTCATTTGTAATGACGTATGATAGCCATTGTTATAAGAAAATTCTACCAAATATAGGTAATCCTCCCATTTGGAGGGCTAGTCCATTACATAAGTTCATAATATTTCCTCCACTACCTGATTGACCCGCTCGAACTCCCCATCTGTTTGAGGGTTGTAAGTAGTACTGAAATGCAGTTGTGTGCCCAATCCCTCAAACAATGCTTTCTAGAAAGATAATGTAAATTTTACATCATGATTAGAAATTATAATTTTTGGTAGTCCATGTAATCTAAAAATATTTTGCATGAATATGTTAGCGATCTGTACAACCTTGTAGGTTGATTGCACCGGTATGAAATGAGCATATTTTCTCAACTTATCCACTACCACCATTATAGAATCATTTTTATTTTTGGACTTAGGTAGTCCTGTAATGAAGTCGATGGAAATGGTCTCCCATTTCCATTCTAGAATTGGCAGTGGATGCAGTAACCCAGCTGGATGTTGATGTTCCGTTTTCACTTGCTAACATTCCAGACAGTGAGTCAAATATTCGGCAATATTCTTCTTCATGCCAAGCCATAAATATTCTTTTCTAAGTGTGGTAATCAACTTCTGGTATCTAGGGTGGCCTGCATATGGAATCTTATGATATTCATCCAAAATTAAGTCTTTAATATTTTTCTGGTTAGGCACATACATTCTTCCTTTATAAATCAACATACCTTCATGGTTTATCTCATATCCTAGCTGTTATTCATGACTATTCGAAACTTTAGCTTGCTTCCATAAAAACTGATATTTTGGATCATGCATGGCTTCCTTTTGATCAACTCATTGAAGGTAGTCTGCACCTCACTGTAAGAGACTTCATAAATATAGTATACCTTCTGACTCAAAGCATCTGCGACCCGATTCTCCTTACCTTTCAAGTGCTTGATTTCAAAGTCAAAACCACTTAAAATGTCAACCCATTTGGCTTGACTAAAATTTAAAGTGGCTTGCCTAAAATAGTTAGTTAAGCTATGATGATCACTCATTAAGAGAAATTTCTTACCCATAAGATAATTCTGTCACATTTTGTGTGCACGAATGACAACTATTAGCTCTAAGTCACATGTTGAATATTTATGCTCATGCTCCTTAAGTTTCCTAGATTCATAGGAAATCACTCTGCCTTCTTGCATTAAAATGCCAGCAACTGCTTCCTTGCTACCATCTGTACAAACCAGATACTCCTTATTTGGGTCTGTGATGCTCAAGATAGGCGCAGTGGTTAATAAATTCTTAAGCTCATTAGAACTTTTTTTGGATTCTACTATCCACTTGAAGGTTTTTCCTTTCTTTTACAGGGAGGTAATAGGGTATGCCACTCTAGAAAATCCTTCAACAAATCACCTGTAGTACTCGGCTAGACCCATGAATGACCTTATATCTGCCACGTCCTTTGGAACTGGCCACTCCATTATAGTCTTTATCTTTTCTAGGTCCACAACAATTCCATCCTTGGTAATGATGTGTCCTAGATACTGAATCTTCTCTTTAAAGAAATTGCACTTGTTGTATTTAGCATACAGTTGATGTTCTCTAAGAGTCTGCAACACTATTCTGAGATGTTCTTTATGTTCTTCTATATTCTGAGAATAAATCAATATATCATCAATAAAAATCAACACAAATTTATCCAAGTACTGATGGAATATACTGTTCATGAGACACATGAAGGTCATGGGAGCATTGGTCAGCCCGAAAGGTAGCACCACGAACTCATAATTTCCATAACGAGTTCTAAAGGTTTCTTTAGCTATGTCTTCTTTCTCGATTCTAATCTGACGGTATCCTGAACATAGATATATATTTGAAAACACTGTCACACCCTTCACTTGATCAAACAGCTCGTCTATATGAGGTAAAGGGTATTTATTTTTAATAGTCAACTTATTTAGGTGGCGATAATCCATGCACATATGCATGGTTCCATCCTTCTTTTTCACAAAAAGTATTGGGTCTCCCCAAGGTGATATGATTAGGTAGATGCATTTTTTATCCAACAATTCTTGTAACTGCACTTTTAACTCCGTCTGTTACACAAAAATATTGTCACCATGACTATTTGCAGTCAGTATGGGTCTATCATCACTTGTACTGTCCTCTTAAGCAAGTCTCAGATCTCAGTTCTTCAAATCAAGCTTTTAAAATGAGAGAAAGACATTGAAAATCAACAAAGCTCTGGTTCTGCACTTTCTCTCACTGTTGCCTGCAGTCCCGCACCCCCTATTCACAAAAGCTGCGGACCTGCCCGCTTTGTCCCTAAAGGAGTGGGTGCGGACCCCTGTGAAACTCAAAAAGGCGCAAGTTTATTCTAAAAAACTCACTTTGGGTTAATTCTAGATTATTCTAAAAGGAATTTTGATGTGGATTGGTCACTCTTAGGTGGTTCATGCATCCCAAAAGAGAAGGAGCTAATCCCTTGATGAGAGGAGCTATCCCTTTGAAGGAGGGCTTTATCTCTTTGAAGGAGGACCTAGTAACTTCCCTCCATTTCACTATAAATTAAGGCATTGGGCTGGTTTCTAGGGAGGTTAGAAGCTGACCATTTTTGAGGGTAAATGCTGGTGGAATTGAGACTTCCTAGCTAAGCTTGAGAGGACAGATCACATACCTTTTTGGATTCATTGGGAAGAGAGTGAACTTGTCAAAGTAGAGGATACTTCTTGATGGACCATGGGACGAGCTTGTACAGCATCAAGGCACAAGTTGTAAAGTTATTCTTTGATTTGAATTAATAGAATCAGATTCCTTTCTCAAAAAATTGTCTTATGCCATTTGTTTCATGAATTCCTTGATCATCATGTTAAGTATGCTTTATGGTATTGGCTTTTGAGGTGCTATTTAATTTGTTTGCTTGTTTGTGTTTGTAGATTCGCACTAAGGGAGCTCATTTGGATCAAAGGAGTGAGGCTTCCACAAACTTGCATTGGACCCAAAGTAGGCCTAAACACTTGTTTGCCTTTGTTTATAAATGCATATTTAGAGAAAGATAGTTTTTGATTGGCTTGCTTGTCACTAGATATCGTTAGATTCTAGGAAGGTCTATCTTGTCCGCAAGATCGACTCATTCCGTGTGACAAAATGGCGACTCCATTGGGGACTTGATTTTTTCCTTGTTTTTACTTTGACTTGAGAAACTGTGTTTTTGTTTCTATTTTTGGCTTGTTGTGTGTGGAATTGGGTAGATTTAGTAGATCTAGGATTATTTTTTGTTTTTCATAACTTTGGGAGAGGACCGCACCCTCGGCTTGGGACACAGTGCGGACCTATCTGCACTTTTGCTTTTAGCACAGAGCGCTACCACACCTGTGTTAACTGTGGGCCTGCGAACCCTGTCAAAATTTTGGAAAACCTAATATTTTCTCTATTAGTCAGCTTAGTTTTTGTTTAGATGTTATTATCCCCTGCCCAGACCTGCATATAACTTGTCAGAAGCTTTTCTTAGGTGAATTCCATTGGTGTTAGGGTTTTAGGTGAAATTCCTAGAAGTTTTGATTGTTGGGTTTGGTTTTCATTTTGGTCTTGTAGTAGCTCTGAGCTTAGAAGCTGTAGAAACCTCATATCACCTTGGTTTTTAGTAGCCTTCTTATGAGTCTGACCATTTGAAAAATCTACCTTTGTTGAGGAATCCACCTTGTGTTTTCTCCTTACGAAACTTCAAAAAGGCTTGTGTTAAAAGTTTGGATTTCATTTTTAGAAAAGAAAACAAAAATTGGTTGTTTTTTGATTGATTTGTGATTCTGGACAAATTAGTCCTTAGTTCGCTTGTAGCTAAGTAAAACATCCTTGAAAAAGACATCTTGTAAGCTTTGACTTCAAATAGGTTTTTATAGTATATAGATCTCAAGATTAGTAATTTCCATACTTTTAAGTGTTTTATAAAAAATAAAAAATCTCTTTTGGAAAAAGTTTGTTTTTGTAGTGTTTGAGTGTTTTGAAAGAAAAGGGATTTTTTTGTGAAAATAACTAGTTGTCTCGTTTTGAGTGCATTGGAAAAGACAAAAAGCTCTTCTTTTAATTTGTTTGTTAAGAAAGATTTGTGTTTACAAGTATTTTCATTCTCAAACTCTTTCCTAGCTAGAAGTTCGTTGAAGGGAAAAGATTGCTTAATCATCTTAAGTGCATTTTTTAGTGATTTCGAGTCGAGTCTTCACATCACGAGTTTCATCTCTGCACCTCTTGACTTAAACAAAAACCAATAAAAATAATGCTTAAAGTAAAATCTATCTAGTAATTTTTTTTGTTTCTATGGCTCTGATACACCAATATAGCTTAGGCTAGTGTCTTGGCGTAGGGAGTAATTAACTCTCCAAGACAGTAAAAAAAACAAGTAGCTATATCTTGTGGTAGGAGAGAAATCCAATTGTTGCATTTATGCTCTGGGAAAGCTCCTCTTAAAGGAGAAGCACGAGATCGTGTCCGAACCAGTGTGGGAATCAATCCTTCCTCATTAGGAACGACACCAGATATTCGCGTATTAAAAATGGTAAACCTTGGATTAACCATTGTCGAGGAGCCTGGGGTCACTTGTTGGTAAACCTTGGATTATGTCAAGGAGCCTTCAAGGGGATTGAGCTTGTTACTCTGCCCTTGTGTGCGTATCATATCATAAACTGTTCCCCCAGGTATATTTGTTTCCATTGGTAACCTTAGTGACCATATTCTATAGGATTCTTCCTAAGGTGACAGTGGTGGGAAGATCCCACTGTACCTGGAGCAGACGTTGGCTAGACTCACTTGGATTTTCTGGGGGTTCTCTTCACTCGAGATGGTTTAGTGGACGAACTTGTGCCAGTCTATTCATTAAGCAGGTTGGTAACTGTTCCAACCGCCATTTCTATATTGAATTCTGTGACGTTGGGCTTCATAACCAACTAGTGTTTTCAGTACGGAAAGTTACTGTTTGTGTATGGTTTGATCTCCTAGATTCTTTAGGCATGTGATTCAAATTTGTTTGGTTATTTAGAGGCTTTAGGTGGTTTTGATTGAGATTTTACTTTGTTTTCATGTGAAGTAGTTAAATTTTTTAATTGTGGCTGAATTACCAAGGAAGTCTCGTAGACTTCGGGGCCAACCTCCTAAGTTTTCACTGAGCCAGCCTGAAGGGTTAAGAGCCCTCGTAACTCCTAGAGACAGTAGAGTTGGGTCACCTGAGGAAGGAGAGTCTTCTTTGGTGATACATCCTGATTTTCAAGCTTTAGTAGCAGATTATAATCCACAATCAATGTCTGTTTCCGAAATTACTGGTAGCTTTTCATCTACTAGTGATATAGGTGAGGAAACTAAAATATCCGAACTTGAAAGTGAAATTTTTGCTACCCCAACATCGGGGTTTACCTTCCAACTTCTGGTGGTCCTGGTTCACCCAGGGTAGAAAGAATAATTACCCAAAATCTTCCTTCTCGACTTATAGGTATTGAAGAACTTGCTACTCCGGAAGAAGAAGTAGGCATCCCTATCCCTAAAAATCAACCTGTTATCAAACTTAGGGAGTGTGAATCAATTTTTTACAGTCCACCTAGGGGCAGTGCTTGGTATATTTCATTGACTAATTTTTTGGAAAACCCGGGACTAAGTTTTTCACCACCTCGTATTCCTTATCACCCAACACCTAGAGGTTACTATCCTCCGTTAAATATGTCAAGATAGTCTTCCATGTTTACTGAATCGCCAGAATCCTTTTTGTCCGGCGGTCTTTCTGTTCCCTCTGGGTATCAGTCACTTTCTGGTACTTTTGTGGTAGCGTCTCGTCAACCCATTGAACAAGGGTTATTAACTAGAAACAATGGTACTAATCCGTTGAGTGTAGAAGATATTCTCATGATGTCAGCTACTATTCCTAATCCTCAACCTCAAGGTGGCCAGTTACTACCTGGGGGGCAGCCTCAAAATCCTCAATTATCGCCTGGGGGGCAACCTCGAGGTACCCAATTTGCGCCTGGGGGGCAACCTTAAGGACAGTACATACCTACGGGATAGTACGTTCCTCAAGGTCAACCCCAGAGTCAATATGTACCTCAACGTCAACCCCGGTATCAATATGTACCATAAGGTCAACCCCAGTATCAGTACGTGCCTCAAGGGTATCAACCCCAAGGTCAGTACTCGAACCAAGGTTTCCAACCACCCTCCGGTCAATCATATGTTCAAGGAACAAGAAATGTACCTTTGAATTATCAACCCTACCCTCAACCCGGTTATGGTCCTCAATATTCTCAACCTGTTATGGGTCCGTACCCCGGAATGAATTTAGTGTGGGATCCATCACAAACTCAACAGGTCTTGCAACTGAATGTACAGTCGTCATCTCAAACTGGACAACACTTAGTTTCTGGTTCACCCCAGCAACCTGTTCAGTCTACTATTCAAACTTCTGTACCTTTGGTAGTTTCTCAGCCTGGACCTAGTATGCCTTGTACTCTGCCTCAAACGGCTGCTGCAATTGTCGTAACATCTGTTCAATCAACCCCACCTACTTCTGGAGTATCGACAGCTCCAGTTTCTACTATTCCTGTATCAAATCTTCAAACATCTTTACCCCAGTCTGGATCCACAATTCAAACTTTGGTTCAAATGCATGTAGGAAAACCTGGTTCAAGTACGGTTGTCACAAGTCAACGACAATTTACTTATCAACCGTACCAGGGATAGTACCAATTCAGTCCTGCTGTGCAACAGCTAGTCTATCAGTATCAACCGTACCTTCGGTATATGTATCAACAACCTCAACAACCCCAGTATAGTCCAGTTAATCCTGGTTTTCGAGGAGGATACAATATCCCAAATGCAATTCCTATTCCTAGTTATCCTGGATATCCTCCTCCTTGTGCTGGTCTCATGACCCATAGTTTTAGGGACCCTAATCGTCAGTTACCATTTATCACAACTTTGGACTTGCCTGACTTGTCGCGCCTAACGAACGATCCCATTAACTATCTTCCGTTTTGGCCGCCAATGCCGAATAAGTTGCCTATTGATATTCCTAAGTTTGAAGGCAAATCAGGAGAGGACCCATCGAACCATGTGATGACTTATCACCTCTGGTGTGTGTCTAACTCCATTTCAGATGATTCAATCTATCTAAGGCTTTTCTAGCGCACTCTAATTGGTCTTGCGGCCAAGTGGTACATTGAGTTACCACGAGCCACTTTTTATAACTTTAGTCAGTTAGCTACTTCGTTTTTAAATAATTTTCAGTTGCCAGTAAGATATGACAATGGCACAGAATTACTAACTTCATTAAAGCAATCAACGTCCACTTACATTTTGTATCATATTCATGAATGGAGACGTCGACGGCGTTTAGTGAAGGTTTTTATTCTCGATCAGATCTTAGCTGAATGGTTTGTAAAATCTTTATTGCCAAAGATCACTGAGGATGTAGATAAAGTCGGAGTCGTTACTGAGGAGCAAGTAATTGCTCAAGTGCAGTACCTTGACTTAGTTTATACTCAATCAGGTATGTTACACGAGAAAATCCTCGATCTTCCTAAGCAAAATCAAATCGTTGCAGCTCCTTCAGGGTCTCATGCCGCTAATGGTATGATTGTTACGGTTAACACCAAAAGTAAGAAGAAGTCTTCCAAGAATTCTTCTCCTATCATAACCTTGCCAGATTCCTCGACAGGAGATTCTTCCGCGGAGATTTCTGCCGATATTCATGTTGTAGAGTCATCTACAGCCAAATCAAAATCCGATGGTAAAAAGAAAGGGAAGAAGAAAAATAAAATAGATAAAAATTCAAAAGAGAAACCAGAAAAAGAAGAATCAAATGAAGAGAAACTCAAACCTCGTTATCCTTGTCTCATTTGTGATGAAGATCATTTTACAAGAGAATGCCCTCATCACGCAGAGGTTGCCAAGATTGTCAAAGGTTCCCAAACGCCTGCTGTTTTGAAGGATCCTCTTCCAAGTCAAGACAGTAAGATGATAGGTTCTTCCTCGAATGCCAATGAAGAACCCATACTGATGATGTCCCATGTTAGGATTACAACTCGATCGCATGATTATGGTAGTAAAAGTCTTGTTGATGGTAAAGAAGCAGAATCTTCTCATTCTAACCCATCAACCTCAGCTCCCGATTTCGATCCACTACAGATCGAGAAACCTAATCGAGACTTAGTAATCAAACCGACCGCCAAGGGTATACTTCGAAAGTCAGCTTTCAGTCCACATGCGAGAGCGGTTCAGAACTATAACATTGTTGAGGATTTAGCTATTTTACCTTAAGCAATGTCGGCTTTGGAAGTGCTGCGATCATGTCCAGCACAACGTAAATTACTTTTGTTGGCTATAGGGGCTGTTGAATTTGAGGACTCGAACCTAATAATTTTCGATCTAGAAAATAGTACACCGCGCTTACCTCATCAAATGGCTTTCCAGATCCCAGTGATAGTCAAAAACAGACCTATTCATAGGACTGTGATTGATGAGAAAGCCTCAACATGTATTATGTCGATACAGTGTTGGAGATCGCTTGGTTCTCCTTCACTAAATCAATCCCTGACGATTCTAAAGGCCTTTGATGGCCGTGGGTTTCATCCTTTTCGCATTCTACAGGATTTACCTATAGGGGTTGAAGGAAAAACTGTTAATCTAGATGTGGAGGTGGTTGACGCCCCTCTAGATTACAACCTTCTCTTGGGTCGTAGTTGGTCTTACGATATGACAGTTGTCGTTTCATCGGTCTTTCAGGTTATAAAGTTTCCTCATAATGGAAAGATCGTAACAATAGACCAGCTGACTTACTTTTCATCCGACCTAGCCTCTTCTGAAAGCATTCAGCATGTCGGTAAAACGACTATCCCGTATAAGGATGTTGGAGTAGGACTAGCTAAAGATGTCGGTTTACTGGGAACTTCTCCTTTTCCTCCGATCAACGCATCATCTTCTTTTGCAACCATTCATATGATTTCGTCAGACACCATTGTTTATGATGATCCTTGGATCATACCTTCTGAATCTGAGATAGACTCATTAGGTGATGTTATGCCTTTGAGTCCATATGAAATTGCGTATCAAGCCGTGCAATCGTTTTCCGACCCATCTTCAACCAAAATCGATCTAATCAATGTGGTCCATGAGGAATCACTTTTCACATCAAACTCAGATTCAATAACATTTTCCGAACTTGTTCACTCTAATGAGCAAATTCATGAAATCCTATGTGTCAATGATTTACCATGGGAAGATCTCCATCACTGATCTTCGTTTTTACCCGAGAATGATCATTTTGAAAATGATTTTTCATCAATTTTTACGACTGAATATGTCAAGGAACCTCAAAATCAAATGAGAAATCCTGATTCAGAGTTAAATTTAGGAAAAAATTCTCGAACTATTCCTATTGACATTTCGGTTAAGCCTGGAATTGTTGAAAACATTCATATAGGTGCCTCGTGTACAGAAGATGAAATTCAAATATATAAGGCCCTATTTCAGGAATTCCGTGACGTGTTTGCCTGGTCGTATGAGGAAATGCCAAGAATTGACCCTACAATTGTTGTTCAGGAAATCAAAACTTACCCGGACGCTAAACCCGTCCGGCAACGTTTGCGTCAGATTCACCCAAGAAAAGCTGTTGCTATTAAAGCAGAAGTTGAAAAATTACTCAAAGCAGGTTTAATTTATCCGATTTTGTTAACAGATTGGGTATTGAATATTGTTCCGGTTAACAAAAAGCAAGGGACAATAAGAATATGTATCGATTATAGGGACATTAATCGAGCCTGTCCAAAGGACAGTTACCCAACTCCCTATATCGATCAAATCATTGATGATTGTGCCGGCAGTGAAATATTCTCCTTCATGGATGGTTTTTCTGGATACAATCAAATTAATATTCTACCTGCTGATAGACCAAAAATGGCTTTCATTTGTCCATGGGGGACATTTGCTTATTTCAAATTACCTTTTGGGCTCAAGAATGCCGGGGCAACTTTTCAAAGGGCTATGTCTTATGCGTTTCATGACATCAAGCACATTGTGCAACCCTATCTCAATGATTTGCCTGCTCATTCATTACATCAAGTTGATCATCTCATCCATTTACGAGCAATATTTATGAGGTGTAGGCATTATCGGATTAGGTTGAATCCACACAAGTGTTTTTTCTGTATAGAAATGGGTCGATTGCTGGGGTTTGTTGTTTCGAAAGCCAGCATTCGCGTCGATCCCTCGAAGGTTTAAGCTATTGTCAAATTTCCTCCTCCTTCGAGTCTTTGCCAACTCCAATGTTCGCAAGGGAAAGCAAACTTTTTACGACGATTCATTCCTAACTATGTCGAGGTTACAAAGGGTTTTACCCGGTTGTTGAAACAGAATACTTCATTCTATTGGGATGAGATAGCTCAAGAATCTTTTGATGCAAATAAACACACGTTGACCCATGCATCGTTATTGTATCCTCCCAACTACAACCATGACTACTTCTTGTATCTCGCCGCCTCTCATTCCACCATTGGAATGGTCTTAGTTTAGGAATATGAATTTAGTACTGAACATGTGATATATTACCTTAGTCAAAATTTAAATCCAACTGAGCTAAAATACTCACATGTGGAGAAATTAGCATTGGCCGCTGTTCAAGTTGTCCAACATTTTCGTCACTACATTTTACTACGTAAAACTACAGTAATTTATGATTACAACCCTATGATCTAAATTTTGACCAAGCAATTTCTAGGGGGTAAGTACTCCAAATGGATTGTGATCCTGCAGGAGTTCGACTTGGAATTTGAAAAATCTAAGTCTAAGAAATCTTTAGTTTTTGCAGAGTTAATGTGTGACTTCCCGCGTGCTGACACGAAAACTGTGGCGGAGGAGCCCATTGTGGATGAATCCTTCTTTCTAATCAGCACTTTAGATCCGTGGTATGAGGATATCATCGTTTATCTCTAGACCCAATCCTTTTGGCCAGAAATTTCAAGGTCAGAACGTCGAAAAATACGATTCCAGTCCCAACAATTCAGAATTATTGGAGATACTCTTTATCGCCGTGGGGCGGACTCTATTTTTCGACGTTTTTTAACTCATGCATAAGTTGAAAGGGTTCTAAATGGCTGTCACTCTAGAGTGTGTGGCTGTCATATGTCTGGGTATGCCACAGCAAAAAAGATATTGTGCGCTGGCTACTTCTGGCCGTCTTTGTTTAAAGATTGTATTAACGCGGTTCGAAAATGCCACATCTGCCAAATTTTTGATCGAAAGATGTGCGCTCCTCCTGCTCCTCTCCACCCTATAATTGTCGTTGGTCCTTTTTCCAAATGGGGTATCGATTTTATTACATGTAACCCTCACTCGGCCGGGGGACATGCGTATATCATCCTTGCGGTAGATTATTTTACCAAGTGGGCTGAGGCGATGCCTACATTTGAGGCAGACGGCAAAATAGCTGCAATTTTCATGTTCAATCATATAATTTCTAGGTTTTTTTGTTCCACAAGCGATTATCACTGATCATGGGTGCCATTTTCAAAACGTTATGATGACCGAACTTACAGGCCAGCTTGGCTTACGTCATGATAGTTCAACTCCTTATTGTCCACAAGCTAATAGTCTGGTTGAATCCATCAACAAAGTTTTAGTCATCATGATCCGACTAATCATTGGGATTCATCGGTCAAATTGGCATAACATGCTATTTTCAGCACTTTGGGCGTATCGAACCTCAGTAAAAACATCAACAGGGTTCACTCCTTTCCAACTAGTTTATGGTCTAGAAGCTGTGTTACCCATTGAATGTGAAATCCCATCATTGCAAATGGCTATCGAGTTACTTCGAGCCACTTCCGAAGAGGAAAAATATTTGTTATACTTGGCTCAATTAGATGAGAATTGACGTGATGCTGCATTGGCGATCGAAACTCACGCAAAACGTATTAAAGCTCAGTCTGATCGAAATGTGACCCCTCAAATTTTTTTGGAAGGAGATATAGTCTTATTGTACGATCAAGCTAATGATAAATTAGGCAATGGAAAATTCGTTCCTATGTGGCATGGTCCCTATATTGTCAAGCGAAAGCTAACAAAAGGGGCCTATGAATTGGTAAACTTTGATGGGGACTCTTTAGGTAAACCTTGAAATGGTCTTTACCTGAAGAGGTATTATGCTTAAAGAATGGGTATGGAGATTTTTAGGTAGGATAGTTTTCTTTCTAGATGGTGTGTTTTAGTTTAAAAAGTGTGCTTAGCTTAGAGAGTGTTTTTCGTCATTATTCCTTCTTATTTTGGTTTTACTCTTGATATTGCAGATGTCGATGCCTCTCCAAACATACATTGGTTTCGCTGATGGTGCTTGTCGTAATACACCAAACATTTCTTCTGTAGCTTGGGTTATCTATTCGCCCTCTGACGAGTTGGTATCTATGTATGGGGTAAGCCTCGGTCAAACAACAAACAACATTGCTGAGTATAGTGCAGTGATTGAGTTATTATCTGAATCTATTTCATTTGGGATTCAAAGTTTGATAGTGAGGTTAGATTCTGAACTCATTGTATTACAGCTTAATAGAGTGTATGCCATTAGAAATCCAGTGTTATTGAGATTATTTTTGAGAGTGCATCTCTTGGAATGTGTTGTGGTCACCAACAACCCCCCCTCTTTGCTCGATATTAGCAATAACATCGAGCAAAGGGGGGACCCTGAAAGAAAAATCCCAAAAATATTTTTTTAATTTTTTGTATTTTTCTCCCTAAGGCTTAAATCGCATCGCAAGGGAAGGCTGAAGCATTACCCAAGCACAGAAAACAAAACTGCGAAAGAGCGATGCGAAATTCATCGCATCGCATGCATCCCAAGCCCTCTCTAAAAAGAAGACCTTCAAGAAATGTCGATCGTCGATATGCGACATCGCACATCGCAAACGTCGCACTAGGCGGCATAACCATTGAATAAAATCTGCGGTCAGCGATCTGCGATGTCAGCGATCTGTGATTTGCGATATCAGAGAACCACGATCTGTGATCTGCGATCTGCGATATGAAAAGACTCATCACACGAATTCTCCGACATACCCGATAGAACCAAGATTAAGCGCGCGCCTTAAAGGAAATTAATGACCGCATGCTTGAGTACCAAGGAATGATTGCATCGCATTTTTCAAAGAGTCAAGTCATGATAAATGTCAGGATTATGCATTCATCAGAGTTTAATGCTTTCATGTCAATCTTTTCATTTCCCTTCTTCTTTGCGTAGACTGCAAGACACGCAACTAATATAAATCTATATGTAGGAAACATCTAAAGGAAAAGGGAAAGCGCCAATCAGACAGCAGAGAGAAGATGCCTCCACAAATGGATGCCGCATGCAGCAGGACCGCAGACTCCAGACTATAAGCCAACCGGCACTGATGAAATTAGACTATCCAGGACTCAGAGTCAAAGGCGCACAAAAGCAGCGTGTTCACAAAAGATCCTGAAGCTCAGACTTGGTAAAGCAGAGGAAGAAGCGCATGAGAAGGAGGACGCTCCAGAAAAGCCTGGAACAAAGAGCGGAAAAAATTCTCGAAACAGGGGATTTTCCATACAGCGCGACTCCTAACCCACTCAGTCATTTGCACGACCGGAAACCGGAATAGCAACAGCAAAATCAATTCGAGAAGAACCTGGGTTGTGCTAAGTATACACGCGGCGAATACACCCAGCTAGAGAAAGGTTTTCGAAAATATCTTCTGGTCTGTCAGAAGGAAGTGCCAGCTCTTGTTATTTCCACTTTTATCTCCTGAGCGAAAGAAGAAGGCGGCCAGCCGACTGTTCCCAGGAAAACGTTGCGCTGTTGACAGCACTAAAGAGAATATACAGAAACGGTCAGAAATTAGATTTAAAGTTTTAGAAATAAATTTGCTTTTAATAAAGGGCGATCATTTGAAGCCGATTCCCTAATTTCGTGTAATTAAGATTAATTAGTTAGTAGTATTTAACCCTTCTCATGGCATTTGGAGAAGGGTCCGAAAATCTGTTAAAAAACTTGTCCTCAGAACATGCACTTCTGCACCCTCAGAGGAGGTTTTTGATGAATGGATGGATCGAGATTTATTTATGTTTTCATTTTAATGTCTGTTACTGATGTTGCACTTCTGTACTCTTAGCAGATATTAGAACAAGTAGAAATAAATCATTATTGCTTGAAGTTTATTAGTGAAATCAGTCATAAATGGTACTTTTATCTCCTGACTAAATTCTGCTAGTATCCCTAAAGTAATATACAGCTGAGTTCTTTATATGTCACTGTATGAATGTCTGTATTACCATTTGGCACTTCTGTACGGTGGGGTCATTTATTTATGCTTGACATATAGAAAACTGATTATGCGATATGATGTTCACAACTACTCTGCCTAACTTCTTATGCAGAATGGTTTATCTTTATCGATTTATATTCTGATAACAGTTGAATGATCTTTATTACCAGCTGTTGTTTGAAATCTTTCTAGATCGCATAACAAAAGAAAACACCCCGGGTTAGCGTAGACTAGATGTACTGTTTCTCTTCATTAGATTACATTAGCATAGAGTTAGTTTAGCAGTTAGAATTAAGACTAGTTTAGAGAAACCTTTAGATCAATACCATCAAACTCTACACACACACGCACACCCTTCACATTGGGAAACTAGTCCCATTACCCCCAGTCGGACCCGCTACTCCAAACGGGAAAGGAGCCGCCAACCAGGTTCCGGACCAGGTGGGTATCCCCCTTGTTGTCGACCCGACTTCGGGGCCCTCAACATTTCTGGCGCTAGAAGGAGGGCCGAGCTATGAGTGGCGCATAATTCAAAATCCAAATACCATTTTGAGAGCAAATCACCCTCACCAACTTCCCCGACTTCCCCGGTACGACTAATCTCGGAACTAGAAGTCGCTCGGACATCTACCGCTGCTATACATACTGATACATCAGACCAACTTATTATCGATCCCCCTAAAGTTCAAAATTTGATCCGTAAACTCCAGGGATTCTCTATTTTTACCCAGAAGTCTGATAAATCTAAAGGCAGCCTGACTTCACAGTACAATCCTACTCATCCCCTGACCCGATTGAAGAGTGAAAAGTTTGGCATCCAGCCAACTGAAATCCCTCTCCCCACTAGGAAAAGAGCAAGGAAAGCACTCCCAGATTCTGACAGAGAGACTCTTTCATCCACTTCCTCCATTTCAACTCCCTCTCCGCGAAGTCAACCACCCACATCTCCACCTCAAGTCACTCATCCATCTTCCACAACCCTTCCTCTGTAGTCGTCAAAGATCATAACATCTCCATCTTCTCAACATCAAAGACCATCTCCTACACTTTTGTTGACTAGCAACTCAGCGATGGCCCAATCTCCATGGAACAATCCTGGGGCAGTTTTAATGCCTCCACCCGTAAGTCCAATTGCTGCCCATCCCGAGAAATGGCTACCAAAGTTCAATCCAGAAACAGGAATGCTAGCTGAAGAACATATCAATAATTTCATGCTTTCTGTTAATCTCAACGGAGTTACCAACGAAGATGCCGTGGTCCGACTTTTCCCCTATACAATGCAAGGAACAGCTGGGTCATGGTACTTTTCGCTGCCCTCCGGATCTATCACCAGCTGGGACATTTTTCAAAATCAATTTCTCACCAAATTCGGCGATGATAGATTGACAGCAACACTGATCAACGATTTATCCAATCTTAAAGCTGAGGATAGGGAACCCATTAAGGATTTTAACTTACGATTCAACAAGATCCTCAACAAAATCCCCGCTGCTTCTCAACCCAGCGAGGAAGTAAGATGTGAGTGGTACATCACGGACTTACCTTCAAACGTGGCCATCTTCGTAGATAGGGCAAGCAAGACAACCTTAGTCGAAAATTTGGCTGAGGCGTTAGCAGTTGAAAGACGCGTAGTAGCCCTAGAAAAGAGATCTACAATCGAAGAGCGTAAATCTAAGAAAATCTCTTTCAAAGAAGACACCAGGAAGAAGCAAATGAAAGATCCTTTTGACATGGAAGGACTACAAAAGGTATTAAAGGCCATGTCTAATGAGATGATTGACATAAGAAAACAAGTAGCAGAATCGTCCCCAAGAAAGCCTTTTAGGAATTTCAAAAGAAACCCTCGCATGGAGACGAAGCCACCCAACGTGGTCTCAAATGTGGAATCTGAAGAAGAAGAAGAGGAGAGCACCATCGAAACGCAGACCGACGATGAAGAAGTGGTGGAACTGTAAGGAATGTGGGATTTCATCCTCCCACAAGAGGAAGATCAAGAAGCACTTCTGGTTAGCACACGAAGCAGAAATCAACTTGATCCTCCCCAGAATACCCCAAAACAGAAGGGCGCAAGCCCTGCAGCAAAAGAAAAGGTTGCACCAAAGAAAACAATTGCTAAAACGACCTCATTTAGCCCAGTCCAATCAGAGCAATCACCTCCATCAAAGACACTAATAGTGTCGGATGAAATGGAGTATAACATCATCGGTGACATGAAAAAGACTAGGGCTAATATCACTCTGTACGAGTTGAGCAAATTGAAACACCAACAGAAAATCATGATGAAAGAGTTACACGCCGTACCTACTACACCTTTACCTACAACCGTAGCTTCTCATAATATAGGAAGACCTCCAATCAACACGATCAATAAAATCGATCCAAATGACATTGCTTTGATTGGAGGGAGATCTAGATCTCATACTCCTCCTTTCCTCCTCACTTATGAAATCTTTAACAGAAACGTGCACAACTACTTGGTCGATTCTGGTGCTTCAACCAATATTCTACCCAAGTCAATATGTGCTAAACTTAATGTTCAACCGCAAAAATCCGCAGTGCGCATAGTTCAACTTGATCGATCGCAAGTCGAAGTGATAGGCGAACTTAATCAAGTGACCATAAGACTGTCGTCTAACCCCAAGGTATGTCAGGTTATCGACATTCTAGTGGCTGACATCCCTGAATTTTATGGTCTGATTCTTAGCAGGGACTGGTCCGAGAAACTCCACGGATACTTTTCAACCGACTGATCGCACATGTGGTTACCCTTCAACGGGAAACCAAATCAAATAAAGGTTGAACGGGAACTGCACCAAAAATACATAGTGACAGATTTGGAAGGAGGGAACGAAGCCATAGCATACAACAACAACATCATAGGCAACTACTCGGTAGACTCTTTCCTCGGAAATTTCAGTGCTCACATATCACCATATTTAGAAAATTCAGTTTTGTCCCAAGTTGAAAACTTTTCCCAGACTGATGATTCAAAATGTGTTAGTTTCTTAGATAACCCTGTAAATACTTCTTTATTTTGGAAATTATATTTTGATGGCTCTAAATCCAACGAGGGAGCAGGAGCAGGATGCGTTTTGATTAGCCCAGATGGAAATAAGACCATGCTCACATGCAGACTGGAGTTCGATTGCACGAACAACACAGCGGAATACGAAGCCTTGGTGCAAGGCCTATACAAAGCAATCGGCTCCAACGTCAAATATCTTCAAGTCTTTGGAGATTCTGAGATCGTCGTCAAACAGGTACACAACACCATACACTGCCTGTCTAATCATTTAAAGCACTATCAATCTTTAGTACAAGATCTCACTACACATTTTACAGCGTTCAATATTTCGTCAATCCCGAGACTTCACAATGCAAACGCAGACCTGTTAGCTAACGTAGCCTCCAGACTCATCCCCTCCGAAGACTTTAGTCCAGATAGGTTTTCGATAGAATTGATTTTTAAACCATCTATCCCTGACAACATCACCAACTGGAGAGTATTCAACGACGACCCAGACATCGTAAGTTTCCTCACCTCCGAAGGATCCTACTCAAACCAGATAATCGACGAAGACTGTCATGATCACCAGATACAACGAAATAGCACTGATAATGCTATACCCAAATCGGTGGTCAAACTAGAAGACTTATACGACTTGAAAAGTCGGTTCAAAAGGTTAGCTAACGCCAAACTTTACAGTTGAACTCTGAACTACGAATCAGTGAACCTAGGAACCGATGAGAAGCCGCAAAACGTTAATCTAGGTCAAGGCCTAGCTCCTGAAGAAAAATTAGCATATATCCGTCTTCTACGACAGTACAAAAACGTCTTTGCCTGGAATTACGATGAGCTGAAGACTTACAACACTTCTATCATTCAACACACTATCCCTATGATTGACAACGAGAAACCTGTCGAACAGAAGCTCAGAAAAATCCACCCCAACTTGGAAAATCAGATAAAAACTGAGCTGAATAAATTGTTGAGAGCCAGAATAATCTTCCCGGTCAGACATTCCAAATGGGTATCCAACATGGTACCTGTTAGGAAGAAAAATGGAGATATTAGAATCTACATCGACTTCCGGAATCTCAACAAAGCCTGTCAGAAAGACAATTTTCCCCTCCCACCTATGGAGCAAATATTACAGGCAGTCGCAGGCTCAGAGTTAATGTCTTTCCTAGACGGATTTTCAGGATATAATCAAGTGTTGGTACACCCAGATGATCAGTTAAAAACCACCTTCTGAACTAAATGGGGTACCTACGCGTATCGGAAAATGTCGTTCGGTCTGATCAACGCCGGCGCTACTTTTCAGAGAGCCATGGACATTGCATTTAAAGGTTTAGTCAACAAATTGGTAGTGATCTACCTGGATGATATAACTGTATACTCCAAGAACCGAAACGACCATCTCAAAGATTTGAAGCAAATTTTTCAAAGATGTTTAAGGTATGGGATCTCGCTTAACCCGAAGAAATCTTTTTTCGCATTGAGTGAAGGAAAATTGCTAGGATTCATAGTGTCCAAATCTGGCATTCACATTGAACCTGACAGAATCAAAGAAATTTCCGAGATATCCATGCCTCATAAAAAAAAGACCATGCAATCTTTCCTAGGACAGATCAATTTTGTGAAAAGATTTGTCCCAGATTTTTCACGTATTATTTCTCCTTTACAAAAAATGATAAAAAAGAATTCAAACTTTAAATGGGGTCTAGACGAGCACGAAGCATTTAACTTAATCAAAAAAGCCATCATCAATGCTCCATCTCTAGCAACCCCAAATTTTTCAGAGCCCTTTGTCTTATACATGTTTGCCTCAGAGAATTCTTATGCTGCGATCTTGACTCAAGCGAATCAAGAAAAGGTAAAAGCTCCGATCGCATTCTTTAGCTCAAACTTACAAGGTGCTGAGCTGAAATATTCGGACGTAGAGAAACAGGCATACGCCGTTTTCAAAGCAATTAAATATTTCAGACCTTTCTTGCTAAAGGCCCATACCAAGGTCATAGTACCATTCCCAGCGGTAAGAAACCTCCTAATACAGAAAGATGTGGGCGAAAAGAGAGCGAATTGGATCACCGCCTTGCAAGAATACGACCTGGAGATCAAGCCGACACACATCGTAAGAGGCCAAGGCTTCTGCAAGATGTTAGCTGGAGCATCACAAATCCCTGAAAAATCATCTGAAGAGGTACACGCGTATGAGGTAAGCCTAAACGACGCACAATCATTATATGCTGACACCATTTATTTCCTGAAAAACGGGCATGCTCCATTTCACCTGGATCACATCAAGAAGAGAGCCCTGAGATTAAAAGCTAAACAATACCAGCTCGTAAATGATGTCTTGTTTAAAAGAAATTATGATTCTGTGCTTCTTAGATGTCTTGAAAAAACTAAAGCCGAAAAGGTTTTGCAGGAACTCCACGATGGACCAGCAGGTGGACACTATGCTGGAGAAGCCACCGCACACAAAATCTTACGTGCAGGATACTACTGGCCCACGCTGTTCAAAGACTCGTACAATCACGTAAGGAAATGCCAAGTCTGCCAAACTGCTGCAGGAAAACAAAAGAAGTCATCCATGCCACTGCAGCCGGTTAACATCGAACAGCCGTTCAGCCAATGGGGCCTGGACATAATAGGTGAGATCGTTCCTCACTCCTCTAAACAGCATAGGTATATTCTCACGGCAACTGACTATTTTACTAAATGGGTAGAGGCAGTTCCTCTCAAGACAGCTAATTCTGAAAACATTATTGAATTCATAGATCAGTTTATCATTACTAGGTTTGGATTGCCAACGGCCTTAATATTTGATAATGCTTCATATTTTTCTGGAAATACCATGACTGAGTTCGCGCTCAGAAGAGGGTTCAAACTGAAGTATTCTGCCAACTACTATCCGCAAGGTAATGGGCTGGCTGAATCAACGAACAAGAACCTAATCAGGATTATCAAAAAGACAGTTGACAAAAACCAAAAGAATTGGCATAAAGCGCTGGTAAACGCCTTATGGGCAGACAAAATTACAAAGAAAGCCTCTATCGGCACTTCTCCCTTTAATTTAGTTTACGGGAGAGAAGCAGTTCTTCCTACTCACTTAGTCATTCCCTCCTTGTCCTTAGTACAATACATTGATGAAGTATCTACTTCTCCCTTACAGCTAAGGCAAATGGAAATAATCAAGCTAGAAGAACAACGAGAACAGGCAAAGAAAACCCACGCTCACCACCAAACGCTTATAAAATCCTCTTTTGATTCGAACATAATGACCAAAAAAAACTTTCAGATGGGAGATTTAGTTTTGAAATGGGATAAGGCTCACAAAGAAAAGGGCAAACATACGAAATTCCAGAAGCTATGGCTTGGTCCTTTTCAGATCGTAGAGGTCATAGGCCCGTCGACTTTTGTGTTGCAGGACTTGACAGGCAGGAGAGATTCTCTGCCTGTGAATGGACAAATCCTCAAAATGTATTTTCCATAGAAGGTCATCCTTCTATTTTTGTAGGATAATTTTAGTTTTATTTTTTATTTTATTTTAGTTTTTATTTCTTATAAATAAGGTTGGTTGTGAATGATCATAAATTATATTCATGAAGAAACATACCATTTCTCTATCAGATTTTGATTTCACTTGTATAAATAGTAAAACTTTTCAAAAAAAAATCTGACTTTTATTATTGACAGATAGAGTTAACTTTAGCCTGAATATGATGTTAGTTTCAACTTCACAAAGAAATCTGGGATGAAAGTAACTTTTGGCAAAACATTGTTTTATGCCAACGCAATGAAAAGTATCATCAATAGTAAAATAATTATTCTCTGCAAAACTGCTATTCTTAAACTCTATTATTGTCGTCCAGAGCTTTCTTAAGGAAAAACAATGACTTCCTCCCTGCTAAGGAGAATCGCAACATCCAGAGAAACAATCCAAGAAAACACTATATCTCAAAGAATGAGAGGTCTCATCACGAGCCGGCTTATCATGATCACAGATATTATAACTTGCTGACTTTGCCACTACTGTCTACCAAAACAGGGCAACGACTCAATATTGTTGCAATCAAAAGACAAGGGGTCTCATCACGAGCCAGCTTGTTCAGCAAAAGTGTAAATCAAGTGAATGACTGTGTCATAATTTGGCCACCAAACCAGGACACTGTTCTTTAGAGAATAAAAAAAAAAAAAAAAAATCAAAAAAGAAAGAAAAAGTGTCAAAAGGATTTTTCTCTGGTATGTTGTAAATAACCTCAAACAGGAAAAAGGATCATTGTTGGATAACATGGTAACCCTGTCGAGGCTATGGATGCTTGCGGGCAGCAGAGGCTCTACCTACGACAAATGAACATATTTTACAAAGCCAGTACGCAGAGAAGACCTTATTTTGTCTTTGAAAAGCACTGAGTAATGCCTAGGTGTGAATACAAGAAATAACCCAGAGGGAGCAAACAATCAGAATGAAATAAAAGTTGTGACGAAATATCATTGATGGGATAAGGGGTAATACTCTATCTGTCCATAACAAAATTTAGGCATAAGAAAAATTTTTCTGTTTTGGAAGTGAAAATGCAATAGAACAAGCAGAGATAACTGGTTCTTCACAGTGAATCGCCATTGTTGTGGTCACCAACAACCCCCCTCTTTGCTCAATATTAGCAATAACATCGACCAAAGGGGGGACCCTGAAAGAAAAATCCCAAAAGTATTTTTTTTTAATTTTTTGTATTTTTCTCCCTAAGGCTTAAATCGCATCGCAAGGGAAGGCTGAAGCATTACCCAAGCGCGGAAAACAAAACTGCGAAAGAGTGATGCGAAATTCATCGCATCGCATGCATCCCAAGCGCTCTCTAAAAAGAAGACCTTCAAGAAATGCCGATCGCCGATATGCGACATCGCACATCGCAAACGTCGCACTAGGCGGCATAACCATTGAATAAAATCTGCGGTCAGCGATCTGCGATGTCAGCGATCTGCGATTTGCGATATCATCGAACCACGATCTGCGATCTGCGATCTGCGATATGAAAAGACTCATCACACGAATTCTCCGACATACCCAATAGACCCAAGATTAAGCGCGCGCCTTAAAGGAAATTAATGACCGCATGATTGAGTACCAAGGAATGATTGCATCACATTTTTCGAAGAGTCAAGTCATGATGAATGTCAGGATTATGCATTCATTAGAGTTTAATGCTTTCATGTCAATCTTTTCATTTCCCTTCTTCTTTGCGTAGACTGCAAGACACGCAACTAATATAAATCTATATGCAGGAAACATCTAAAGGAAAAGGGAAAGCGCCAATCAGACAGCAGAGAGAAGATGCCTCCACAAATGGATGCCGCATGCAGCAGGACCGCGGACTCCATACTATAAGCCAACCGGCACTGATGAAATTAGACTATCTAGGACTAAGAGTCAAAGGCGCACAAAAGCAGCGTGTTCACAAAAGATCTTGAAGCTCAGACTTGGTAAAGCAGAGGAAGAAGCGCATGAGAAGGAGGACGCTCCAGAAAAGCCTGGAACAAAGAGCGGAAACAATTCTCGAAACAGGGGATTGTCCATACAGCGCGACTCCTAACCCACTCAGTCATTTGCACGACCGGAAACCAGAATAGCAACAGCAAAATCAATTCGAGAAGAACCTGGGTTGTGCTAAGTATACACGCGGCGAATACACCCAGCTAGAGAAAGGTTTTCGAAAATATCTTCTGGTCTATCAGAAGGAAGTGCCAGCTCTTGTTATTTCCACTTTTATCTCCCGAGCGAAAGAAGAAGGCGGCCAGCCGACTGTTCCCAGGAAAACGTTGCGCTGTTGACAACACTAAAGAGAATATACAGAAACGGTCAGAAATTAGATTTAAAGTTTTAGAAATAAATTTGCTTTTAGTAAAGGGCGGTCATTTGAAGCCGATTCCCTAATTTTGTGTAATTAAGATTAATTAGTTAGTAGTATTTAACCCTTCTCATGGCATTTGGAGAAGGGTCCCGAAATCTGTCAAAAAACTTGTCCTCGGAACATGCACTTCTGCACCCTCAGAGGAGGTTTTTGATGAATGGATGGATCGAGATTTATTTATGTTTGCATTTTAATGTCTGTTACTGATGTTGCACTTCTGTACTCTTAGTAGATATTAGAACAAGTAGAAATAAATCATTATTGCTTGAAGTTTATTAGTGAAATCAGTCATAAATGGTACTTTTATCTCTTGACTAAATTCTGCTAGTATCCCTAAAGTAATATACAGCTGAGTTCTTTATATGTCACTGTATGAATATCTGTATTACCATTTGGCACTTCTGTACGGTGGGGTCATTTATTTATGCTTGACATATAGAAAACTGATTATGCGATATGCTGTTCACAACTACTCTGCCTAACTTCTTATGCAGAATGGTTTATCTTTATCGATTTATATTCTGATAATAGTTGAATGATCTTTATTACCAGCTGTTGTTTGAAATCTTTCTAGATCGCATAACAAAAGAAAACACCCCGGGTTAGCGTAGACTAGATGTACTGTTTCTCTTCATTAGATTACATTAGCATAGAGTTAGTTTAGCAGTTAGAATTAAGACTAGTTTAGAGAAACCTTTAGATCAATACCATCAAACTCTACACACACATGCACACCCTTCACATTGGGAAACTGGTCCAATTACCCCCAGTCGGACCCGCTACTCCAAACGGGCAAGGAGCCGCCAACCAGGTTCCGGACCGGGTGGGTATCCGCCTTGTTGTCGACCCGACTTCGGGGCCCTCAACAGAATGTGAATTGAATATCAGCATATTCCAAGATCTTTAAATACATTAGCAGATGCAATTGCTTCTTGAATGTTAAGTAGACATTTGCAATAATCATACATGTAAATTTAAAAGCTTTCCATAACATGATTTACAAGATAAGACGGTAATAGTGACATATATAGGAGTGTGTAAAAATATACATCGTCCTCGATCATAGGTTGAAAAACGCCTTATGATCGGTAGAACTGATAAGTACAAAAAGAAAAAATGTCATATGTGTCTACAATAGGCGATCATCCTATCACTGGTGATGATCTCGATAAGAAATGACTGTATGGGCCACCTTACAAAGGAACCTCCTAAAAGGTCCTGGGACCCCAATCACATAGCGCTGTAGTTGACGAGGAATGTCATCTATTATGATCTCTGGAATGTCCCCTGTCAAGCACTCTAGATGACTCTCCAACTCGGCCAAGGTCTCTGCTGATTCGTCATGTGGGGCTAGCGCTTCTGCAACTGGTTGTTTCCTCTCGTAAGGCTAGAGAGTGGCTGGTCTCTGTGGACCCACATCTATATTTGAAACTTTTACTATCAGTTTTAGGACGACATACAAAAAAAAATTTAAATAGGAAAAGGTTGAAAATGATTTTACCTGAGTCATCCCATTGCTCTCCTGGTGGAAGAGCCATGTCTGGGTCACCGCAAAAATCTACCCCAGCTTAAGGGAAGTCCTAAATAGCAAAAACCTGGTTTTCCAACCAATGGAAATACTCAAGTTTGAATCGAACAACCTCTGTCCCCTCGTTAGGATGGCGGGCCATAACTATAACCCATCGCATCAGTTTGGGCTCTCGAGGAAGCCCAGCTCCAACAGTAAGGTGCTGCGGGACCAACATTGGGACCTTCTCCAGACCAAAGCTCACAACCACAGCCCCATAACCAAAGGTCTTCAGTTGTCCGTTCTTGGCTGTGGTCAGTTGGCCTTTTACATTAGCCAACACAGCATCGCACCAGTTGAAGATGGTTCCTCGAAAGCAGTCAATTGCCATCCGCATCTGGGATCTGGTGGCAATATGTAGTGCGGCACTCCCGCAAAGCCTGGTAATAGTAAACGCGATCACCATGAGTTCAGGAGGGGATATGGTTTTAATGTCTATCCCTTTGTCTCTAGCCTGGTTGTTGCAGAACTCCATCCAGAGGCTATCGACACACTGGCCACCTGGCCTAGTCCCGAATAGAGTCAAGTCTTCACCTCTCTTAGGCAAACTAGTCAAAAAGTATATATCTGCCGGCTCAATTCGAGCTAGTGGTCACCAATGAAGAAGCACTGGTCCTGTATGCTCCACTTGTCTACCAGCCACTGCAAGAAGTCCACCTGGGCCCTCATGCCAGGTATGGCCGAGAATTTGTACAAGCCGCATGCCTTCAATGCATCGATCGAAGTTGGTGATTTAACACAACAAGATCTATATCCTCATGCTCCCGTTCTCGTCAATCAAGCATGGTGTACACTTTGCATCCAACAAAAAGGCGAATTACAATGCAAGAAATTAAATTGTTTGGGTCAATTTTGAGAATTTTTGGGTTAAAAACCCTTACTGCGGGGACCGCACCCTCTCTATTAGAGACAGTGCGTGGGCCCACACCTTGCCTTCATGGAAGGTGCGGACCCCTGACTTTTTCCCCATTTAGAAAAAGTTGGGGTCCGAAGGCTACCAGTGTTATGCCCGCAGGCCCCCGCGCGTGGGTTTCTAGCATAAAAACCCTCTTAAAAATGAAATAAAACCCTAAAAAAAAATTGAAATGGTGGAAATTGAAGAGTAGGATGATGTGGATTACCTGGAGGAGATGATGTTTGATTCCAACTGATGGATTTTCCGCAATCTTCACGGGAAGTTTCTGAACAAAAGCACTATTTTCTCACCCAAATCTCAAACGGTAAAAATGAATTGACGAAAGCCCCTTTTATAAGTTTTTTGAATAAATGAATTGTAAATTTGTTTATGTTTCACTTTAGAAAGGTAACTTTTGCAGCATTTTTATCCATCTCAAACAGGTATGAGTAATGTTTGCAATTTTGTTCAGGATAATGGATTGTTCAGGCGAAATCGGTCACTTTCGACGAAAAAATATTTAGAGTCACCTTTAAGCTCTTTTCTGACTCCTAAAACATGAAAAGATCACCGAATTTTTCTTTTTAAACTCGTTAAAACGGAACTAAAAAGACGGTCCACTTACAGCTCTTTTCTGACCGTAAAAACATGAAAAGATTGCTGGATTTTTGTCATTTCAAATTCGATATTGGTTATAAAACGCTGTGTCATTGATCACTTTTTTACTTTTTCGAATCAGGGGCACTAATTAGGAAAATTATTCCTTGGTCGTACAGATCAAGAGGTTCTCTCAAGTATTATTTTATACTTTTTCGGGCTTGGGAGACACAAATTTACGAAAAAGGTCAACCCTGGAGTCTTCATAAGTTTTTTCAGACTCTCTAAAATTGAAAAACGCCGAGTTTCTCCTATAATAGACTCGTTAAAATTTAACAGTAAAGGACTTGTTCAATTACAAACAAGAATGAAAAACTCCTTCTTAGGGTTCGAATTTAAACTAAGTTGGACTTATCCGAAGGATGAGCTTATAATCAAGCAAATGTTATCCTCCTCAAGCTTGTAAAAAATAAAGAGGTACTTACCAGAATTGGTGGGGGAAAAGAGAGGAAAATGAGCCTGTTTGTCATACTTTGTAACCACTCTTGAACACGACACTTTTATTCACCTGGGTTGGGAAATCCTTTGCCTAATAGTTGATCAAACCACATTGAAAGTCTTCAGCCAGTTTCTGGGTATTAACTTTGGGTCAATTGTCACCAAACCATCTGTTATGCCGTTATGTGATCAAGAGGTTAGTGTCAATAAGCCATTCATCTGCAAAATATCTGTCATCCATCTTGACCATCCCTGAGTCAGTCCTTGCAACTAAATTTCTTCAACTTGATCTATGATTTCGTGTTATGGGCTTGCCTGCGACGGATCACTTTCTATAGACTTCAGCTCATTATCTAGAAAGATGATCTAGAAATCGTTAGTACCTTGGGATCTGCATGCCTCAATGGTAGGTTTCTCGCCTTTGACGACAGGTTGCATCATTGACCTTTGATCAAAGGATTCCGTGACATGTTCGACATCAACACATCTATTCACATCTCATGGATTGTATTGAGTACTTTGAGAGCCATTGACATCACTAGTGGTTTCTCTCACACTTGTTAACAGTTTACATCATTGACTGGTAATCAAGTGGTTTCTACCATGTTCGACTTCAACACATTCATTCGCATGGATAGAATCGTATTGTTTCGGGAAGTAGAAATGAAGACCCTGGTTCCAGTTTCCACAATCCAGGTTGCGAGGAATTTTGTATTCATTATATTGTGGACTATTCATAAACAGATGGCTGCGTCCATACTGTGTCTACATGTGTCTATACTTGTGATGTATTACAAGATCATTCCTATATCAGAGCAGTAGTTAGTTTTCTAAGTCAGTTTTGATCTGAGAATGGGAATTCCTACCTCAACGATGATATGATCTCATATATATATTTTGCATTGAATGTCTTTTACAAGTTCCGATCGGGCTCTCCACAAGATGATCCTCGAAATGATAAAGTACTTCACTCTTCCTAAATGATAAATGAAATCATCATCTACTACAGACTTCGCACTTTAGGGGGCAATTTGTTACACAAAATATCATCCCCATGACTATTTGCAGTTAGTATGGGTCTATCATCACTTGTACTGTCCTCCTAAGCAAGTCTCAGACCTCAGCTCTTCAAGTCAAGCTTTGAAAATGAGAGAAAGACATTGAAAATCAACAAAGCTCTGGTTCCGCACTTTCTCTCACTATTGCCTGTGGTCCCGCACCCCCTGTTCACAAAAACTGCGGACCTGCCCACTCCGTCCCTAAAGGAGTGGGTGCAGACCCCTGTGAAAGTAAAAAAGGCACAAGTTTATTTTAAAAAACTCACTTTGGCTTAATTCTAGATGATTCTAGAAGGAATTTTGACGTGGATTGGTCGCTCTTAGGTGGTTCATGCATCCCAAAAGAGAAGGAGCTAATCCCTTGATGAGAGGAGCTATCCCTTTGAAGGAGGGCTTTATCCCTTTAAAGGAGGACCTAGTAACTTCCCTCCATTGCACTATAAATGAAGGAATTGGGCTGGTTGCTAGGGAGGTTAGAAGCTGAACATTTTTTAGGGTAAATTCTGGTGGAATTGAGACTTCCTAGTTAAGCTTGAGAGGAGAGATCACATACCTTTTTGGCTTCATTGGGAAGAGAGTGAAACTTGTCAAAGTAGAGGAGACTTCTTGTTGGACCTTGGGAGGAGCTTGTACAATATCAAGGCACAGGTTGTAAAGTTCTTCTTTGATTTTAATTAATACAATCAGATTCATTTTTCTCAATAAATTGTCTTATGTCATTTGTTTCATGAATTCCTTGATCATCATGTTAAGTATGCTTTACGATATTGGCTTTTCAGGTGCTATTTAATTTGTTTTCTTGTTTGTGTTTGCAGATTCGCACTAAGGGAGCTCATTTGGATCAAAGGAGCGAGGCTTCCACAAACTTGCATTGGACCCAAGGTAGGCCTAAACACTTGTTTTCCTTTGTTTATAAATGCATATTTAGAGAAAGATAGTTTTTGATTGGCTTGCTTGTCACTAGATATCGTTAGATTCTAGGAAGGTCTATCTTGTCCACAAGATCAACTCATTCCGTGTCACACCGTCAACTCTAGTATACTCATGCGATCAGGTGCTTTGGATACTGAAGTTGTTCCTATTATTAATTCAATGGTGATGTCTATATCTCTTTTTGGAGGAAGTCCTAGAATCTCTTCAAGGAATACATCTAGAAAATTATATACCAGAGGTATACTTTCTAAGGAAGCTGATTTTTCTTTTGTGTTGGGATAACCCACCTAAATTGCATAAAATTTTCACCCTTTCCTGATACACTTTGCTAACTGAGAGGTAGATACTGCTCTTAATTTTAGAGGCCTAAAAATGCCTTGAATTTCCTGATTCTTTCCCTCCTCATCCATGTAGCAAATAACTTTTGTTTTATAGTTTATGAGGGACAAATGATTTTCCCACCATTCCATGCCTATTAGAAGGTCATACAACCCTAGGGGAAATACATTCAGGTCTACCACTACGGACTAACCCCCTATTTTCAATGGGCAGTTGTTGAATTTTTCCAACACACATCTTTTTTCCCCCATGGCTTACTGTACTAACTAGGGATTTTTGAACTTAACAGCTTGTAAACAACACTGATCTCTTATATTAGGACTAACATAACTTAATGTAGCTCCTAGGTCAATTAAGACAAATATAGTTTGGTGAAAAGTTTTACCTTCGAATTCCACCGTGGTTGGTTGGTATTTTCCCTAATGGTCTTCAAGGGTAGCATTGATTTTTGGATGCTCCTAGTTAGTTCTCCTATAGTGGATGCCTCCTGAATCTGTGAAATCTGTTCAATTCCTTTGCGATTGGGCCAATTTTTTTACGTAATGTTATCCTCCACATCCCAAACATTGTACTGGGGGTCTTACAACTATTTGAACCTCAATTTTGCCTCACTTCTCATTGGTTTTGGATTCATTGCGAAGTCTAAATCTGGATTGATTTCTATTAATATTTTTGTTTACTTTTCCTTTGTGGGGTCCTTTATTGATTATAGACTTGTTTCCCTTGCTGCCAACAAGGAACTTAATTCCCTTTTTTTCAATCCATATTTTCCCTACATCTCCCTTTTGTTTGTTTTGTTGATAGCATATTTGAGCTTTCCGTATAACCTCATCCATGGTTTTTTGGGTTATCAAATTCAAGACGGTCCTTCATGAACAATGAGAAACTATTGATAAATTGCCATACCTTTACCTTTTCCTCCTGTATGTAGGGAACATATCGAAGTAAGGATGTAAATTTTGTAATGAACTCATCCATTGTTAGTTATCCCAGTTTTAGATTGTGAAACTCTTTTTCCTTTTCATCATAGAATCATTCAGTTAAATATCTTTCCTTAAAATACTTTCAAAATTTTTCCCATGTTATGCTCTCTTCATTCACCCCATGCACAGTCTTCACTTCTTCCCACCACAGGGTTGCTTTCCCTTGCAGCTGGAAAATGGCCAAGCACAATTTTTAAATTATGATCATATTCATACAACTGAAAATACTTATTCATATTAATAAGTTAGGCTTCAGCTACCTCTTCCTACTCACCATCAAGGATGGGTGGTTTTATTTTCTGAAATCCTCCTTATAGTTTTATCTTTTGTCTTTTCTGCATTTTGTGTTCTAATGCATTATCAGATTTTTCTTCCTAATTTTCTTCCCCTCGTTCTGTCTCGAGATATTATGTCCGATATTCTTGCTCTCTCGTCATATGCCCATGTTCTGGGCTGGGGACTAGTTCACGTTGATTTTGTCTATCCCACAGACTCTTCATAATATTCTCATGTTCCTGCATCAGCCTTTCATTACCGGCCCTGTTATCCCCCTAAATTTCTCCCTTTTGACCATTTTTCCCTTCCTAAATCATGACCATTTACCGCTTTTTTACCTCTCTTATACATCCTCATCTTGCACTAGTCCAAGAACGATGAAATATTTCGCATGAACTTTATATTTGATATTTTAAACTTAACTTAGCATTAACTAATTATTTATTACATGATTTCTCACTTATAATCACTCTTGTAACTTATTGATATCTCCAATGTTGTTTGGTAGTCAAGTGCTTATCGTGACCACTGATCCTAGTGCAAGATTAGATCTCACATCAGTGCCAACACAATGAATCTTTGCAGCAGATCTAGACCTTCTTGATCACAACCTTGTTTTGCACCACTTCAGCCATGACAGCAGGTTAGATCTGAAGGCAGCCGAGCTCCAGCTACGAAATCAAGGCAATCCAAAGGTAGCTGAGATAGGATTTATGAAGAAGGAACAGTTGGACATTGGCTATGGCCAATTTTGCTAACCTACCTAATTTTGAAGGACGAAAGCTAAATTCTGCATATTAGTTATGTAATCAATTAAACTATCCTTTTGGTCTTTGGCCAAGGATCTATAAAACAAATAATGTAAATAGGATGAGATAGTTTTTGATAAGTTGGTGTGGAACAGAGATATAACCAGGGAGGCAGTAACGGGCTTGTATTTTTGTTATTGCCCAAATATTGGATGGACTATGTAATCATGCATGTATTTGCCTCTATGAATTAATAAGAAGGGAGCTCCACCTTATGTTTTCATGAATCATATTTTTTTTGAAAGTTGATGAATTGATAAAGTGCTAAGAAGCATTTCTATTTGAAAGGGAGATGCGCTGGTTGGCTAGGGCCTAGCCAACCCAACACGTTTACCCTATTTTCTATTCTTGTAATTTATGTTTATCCTACCAAGTGTGATTTAATGTACAACACATGAATTCCTGTTTGAGTGAAAGCGGATCTGTAGTGTGAAGTAGTTAGAATTTATTTTCCTGCATCTAATTTTGGATTGGTTCCCCCACCTGGTCCAAGCAGGATAAATAACCCTACACCAGTGCACGTTGGTGTGTTATTCATTTCCTACAGTTTTGTCTGATTTGGTTTTCCCTGCCTGGTCCAAGCAGGAGAAATAGACCTGCACCAGTGCACGTTGGTGTGCTATTCATTTCTTGCAGTTTTGTTTGATTTGGTTTTCCCCGCCTGGTCCAAGCAGGAGGAATAAACCTGCACCAGTGCATGTCGGTGTGCTATTCATTTCCTACAGTTTTCTTTGATTTGGTTTTCCCCACCTGGTCCAAGTAGGAGAAATAAACTTGAACTAGTGCATGTTGGTGTGCTATTCACTTTCTGTAGTTTTGTTTGTTTTGTTTTTCCCCCTAGTCCAAGTAGGAGAAATGAACTTACACCAGTGCATATTGGTGTGATGCATCAAGCCTTTTTAGTTTACTTCCAATATTTTTCTTTCTTTCATTAATGCTTCATGATAGGATAAATTATAGGGATTGTTTCTTTATTTCTGCACTCTGTTAAAATAAAAAACAATCATTTTTACGTGTGCAATTTGATTTCACAACACTTGCAATAGTTAAGCTCTTATTTCAAGAATTAAGTACTAAGTGTCAGAAGCTCTGATCTGGTGCAAGAACTAGTTTCTTTCCATGGGATTTGAGTGCTATTAACTTGAGGAAGTTCAATCCCTTGCATGAATGAAAACACTTTTAGTACAGACACCATTTATATCCTCTACATAAACTTCTATTCTTGCACTAGTGCAAGCAGACTGCACCAGTGCAAGATAGATTAGTGCAAGAAGGAAATCTCTATATAAGTAGGTTTGAAGGGCCCATCTGTTGAGACTGCTAAAGTGTCTCTGCTAATTAAAACACACACTCAATAGTTAATCAATAGTTAGCTAGGGTGATTTCCCCTTTATTTCTAAATCTCTTTTGTAAATGCATTCTTCCTTGTTCGAGTCTTAGATTATTCTAATGGTTCAAGTTTCCTTTTTCTTTATTTAGTATGATTTGGCATTCTTTCCTTTAAAGAAAGTAGGGATTGACATTAAAAATATTCATACCATCTCTAGCATTACTTGTGCTTTGTCTCTAAGTTTACAAATCCCCTGGGTTGACAATTAAGTGTTGACGAGTTTGCTTAAGTGCAATTCTTGCACCCAAGATTTTGGCTCCGTTGTCAGCGAGGTGATTTGATTTGGTAAGAATTTTCTAATTATACTATAGAGGTAATGTTTCCTTCATTTTTTGTAGTATTTTTTGGAAAAGCTTCTTTGAAGGAATTTTACTAGTGTTGATTGATTTCTGACAACATTTTCATTAGAAATTGTTTTGCTTATTTTTCTTTCTTTTTTGAAATGAATGTCTAGAAAAGGTAGGGGTTCAAATCCCAATAAGGGCCAAAAGAATTCTGGAAACCATTCTCATATTGGGTCTCCTTCTATGAGCAGGAAGTCCAATCCATTTTAAACCCATCATGCAGGAACAGTCCATCCAGATTCTGCTGACAACAACTTAGGTGTGGTTTAGTCTATTGGGAGCAAAATGGAAATAATGGTAGACTGTGAAGATCATGGGGAAAGGATTGATGAAAACCAGGTAAGTGGGGAACAATCCAATTTTGTGTTTCCAATTGTGGACCCCAATACTGTGTCAGAAATAAAGAAAATTCCACCATCAGCTCTCCCTCATTTCCATGGTAAAGTTCATGAAGATCCTGACTCTCTCTATTCGAGTTTGATATTTTGATAGAATTTATGATTATAAAACTAATGCTTAGAAGCTAAGATTATTTCATGTTACTGTCAAGGACTTAGCTTTGCGCTGGTTTATGGGGTTAGGAGGAAACAATATAGCCTATTGGGATTAGATGAAGAGAGTGTTTTTCTCTAAATATCAAGAATATTGCAAAACTCGAGACATGCAGGATGAGATTTTTACAATCATGTAGGATGATGATGAAACTCTTGAAGACTATATAGAAATATTTATGTATATTTTACAAAGGTTGCAACTTAAGCTTGATTCCAGTACTATTAGAACCTTTTTCTTAAGAGGACTTATTTTTTTTCTTAGTAAAATTAAACTATTTCTATTGAGTAAAATATAGTACAATCAAGAGAGACAAGAAATCGTCCAACCGGAAATAATGAAACTATCAACCTCGGTGCCAGAAAAGGAATGAACCATACAAAGAGCTACAATAGTTAACTTGAGACCAAAGACTGACTTTTACCCCACAGGGGCAGAATTATCAACACGACGTTTTTTCCCTTTCTTTTTATTGACTTTTATCCAACCATCCTGGGTAGAATGAGCTGAAGCAACTTGAAGACTGGAATTTTCTATCAAGGCAATCTCCTTATCTGATTCAGAAGAGGAGGTCTCATGGATACGTTTTTGGGAGATTGCTGAGACGAAGGGGTGTGCAGGAGTATCAGTGGGCGGATCCATCGATTGAGGCGCTTGGTTTGGTTTTGCACCACTCTCTTCATCGTCCAAACTTGAGGAATCAGAACTCATTGCTTGCAGTGGAGGACAAGGGGCCCATCGTTTGGATTTGGTCTTTGCAATGTTGCCCTTTTTCGCTTTTGCAAGGAGCGATGGGCAAGAATTCTGTAGGTGCCCTGTTAGGTGACAATGGCGGAAACGGAAGGCAGTGTTTTCGTAGTCCAGGTTCTGGATCCAAACAAAATCGTTGATCTTAAGATTGATTTTATCTGGCAGACTTTCTTAGGTCTAGCTCCACACATATTCTGGCATATGTGTAGAGACCTTGATGTTCCCGCATAGAATCTCCCATTAAAAAGCAACCCAAGCTGTTACCTATACACCTATATATTGCTAAATGCCACAGGTGAGCTGGTAAATTTGGAAGTCTAATACAGACAGGCACTTTGGTGATGACTGCAGATGCTGGGTCAAAATCTGGGAACCATGCAGTTAAGAAGAGTCCTGTTGTACCCATAAAACAAGGACCTTCTTCTAAGGCCTATTCATAATGCTTAGGATTGTCAAAGAGAACTATAAAATATCCTTTTGAGTAGAAGCTGACCTTGCAATGGTGAGTCCAGTTGAGATGGGTCCAGTCATAGAGGTCCTTAGAGCGTGGCCAAAACCCGTTGAATCTGCAGATGATGGCCCTTTCTGCAAATTTTTTAAGGTAATCTGCAAGGCTAGGGTGGGAGATCTCAACAGAGGGAACCTCCTCTAACTTGTCCACCGGGAAAGGCTTGGGTTTGGGAGCCTCAGGGGAAAAGGGAATCTCAGAGTGTACAACAGCTTTGTAGGAGAAGGGAGGAGTAGAAGAAGATTGACCTGCAGCGCCGCCTCTCAAGCGAAGGGAAAACACTAAAGAGCTATTATTTTTAATGTTGTAAGAAGAGAGGGGAAGAGGATCATCAAGTTGTTTACCTTGAAATAGAAGTCTCTGTAGGGCAGAGGGGATCCTGAATCGGCGTTCCAGTTTTACCTTGAGTTCCTGCACCAGATCTGAAGGGGAGACCCATTGCAGAATGGTCTTGCCTGAGATCTGTGAGATTTGAACCTGAAAGGGGGCAGAGAAGTTTTTAAACGCTTTCTGGATCAACACCATGCTTGAATCTTTTGGGTTTTCCGTCTCCTGACGAACTGAAGGCGGTGGCAGAGGAAAAGGCTTCTGCAGATGGAAGCTAATGCTCCAGCCCTGATCCGCTGCTAAGGATGGGCCTGCGGATCTGTGGATGGTCCGAATGAACCTTTGCATCATACAAACCCCTGCCTCGTTGCTGATTTGGAGAAGGGCGAGAGAGGCCCCCGTTTGGAGCGCCGCATCTCTGCATCTCGTCGCCGCCCCTCGATGCGATGTTTCGTAGTCTTCCCACCCCATGGGGTTCATTGTGCTCAAGAATACAAATGTGCCCAGAGATCGCCAGAGGAAAACGACATTTGCGGTGGCCTTGGTGTGGCCAATAGAAAGCATGATCTCATCATCCCAGGAGCCGAAGGGGGGCTGGCCGTCGGAGGAAGTGGCCACGATCTGGCCAGACAGACGACGCCGAGGGATATCGTGCTTCACAGGCTTCCTGGTTATGTTCCACAGGCAGATCAGTTTATCGCAGGATGAGAGGACGATCATGTCTAGATTGTCAATTACGGTCAAGATGGTTGTGTCCGCGTCTGAGAGGTACCCCACACCCAAAACCAGTGCTGCCGCCATTGCTTCTTCTAATCGCACTTCTACAAACCCTATCTCACCCATCCACCAAGTGTTCTCTTAAGAGGACTTATTGATAAAGCTAGAAATAATTTAAATCGGTTATGACAAGGTGATGTTTCTCAGTGAACTTTTGAACAAATTTGAGAATTATTGCATGAAATTTTCAAGAAATTAGTATGGATCTGGTAGAGGAACTCGAAATAGAAATAGAAAAACTGAATCTACTGATGCAATGATTATTGGATTAGAAAATAAAATAGAAAATATGAAAATTGATATAATCAATACTATTACCAAACAATTGGAGTATTCAAAATTTCAACAAAAGCTCATGAAGGAACAAGAGTCATTAAGTATTTTTTGCCCTGAATGTAGAGACAAGCATCCTCCTAAAGAATGTCCTCTTAATTTTGAAGAAACTAATAAGTGTGCTATTTGTGTAGAATACCATATCATAGAAAAATGTCCCTCAATACCAGGACCTAAAGCTGCATTTACAGGGGGACAGCCTGAAACTGAATACTTGTATGCTATGGGAGAAAAAAGAAATTGGCCTCAGGTAGGTGCAGGTATAGCTCCTGAATTTTCTCCACACTATTTTGGTTATAATTCACATGCATATTCTTATCCTAAGACTCATCAATAGTGGCAGTATGGAAACCAATATCAGCATGGGCAACGTTCTCAACGATGGAAACAACGTTGGAGAGGGCCAACTCATTCTCCATATTCCTACCAGCCACCCATGCATTCATATCCATCTACACATGCACCTTATCCAATGCCTCAACCATGGAGTCAGTCTACTCCACCATTACCCTTACCTCCACCTTTTTGACCTCCTCAGTTGCCTGCTCAACCTATGACCAATCTTAACAATAATAAAGTAGTGCAAATGATCTATGTAACAAACCCACTTTTATTCTAGCACCAGTCTATTCCAGTTGGGGTTCATGATATTCAATTAAGATCGAGTAGGACTGTAACATCATAAAATCAGAAGCAACCTAGAGTGGTTGTTGAAGAGAAAGAAGAAGAGGAAACTCTTAATCATTCTCCAAAAGTTGTCACTAAGCAACCCTTACCTTCTGAATCCTTGCCACCTTCTTCCAACCAGCCTCCCTTCCCAGAGAGGCTAGTAAGGGAAATAACTGAGCCTATTTCTTAGACTAGTTTGGCATCAGAGCTTCAGAATCTTTTCATTAAGACACCTTTGCCCCAAGCCATCAAAGAGATCCCTATTTGTGCTTAGATTATTAAGGAACTCTGTCTCAAGAAAACTGAAACGAAGAGATTGGAACCCCAAACCATTCAATCTGTTGGTAGGGCAGCAGAGTTGATGATGGGATGTGTGTCTATGGAATAATATACAGATCCCGAAAACCCTGTTGTCTCAGTTCAGATTGGTAATGTCATTGTCTCTAATGTTCTTATAGATTTGGGGGCAACCATTAATGTCATGACTAAGAAAACCATGGATCGACTTCGGTTATCTCTTCTTTGCCATACTCCCACTATGCTTGAATTAGTAGATAGATCTAAAATTAAGTGAGAAGGAGTACTAGACAATGTGATCATCTCATTAGATTCTTGGGAATATCCTACTAATTTCATTGTGCTTCAGCCAAAGAACCTAGTAGGAGGACATCCCTTGATCTTGGGTCGACCATGGATTGCTACAGTTAATGCATATATTGGATGTCACTCCAGTGATATGTATATTTCACATGGGGAATCTAGGAAGAAAGTTACCTTATACCCCCTGCTAGATTCATTCAGGACCTCCACGATACTTTATGGTTAGACCAGATCAATGATGAGGAGACTTAGCCCATTTCCTTTATCCATCAGCATACTGGGTCTTCACAAGAAGATGAGATTCGAGATTTCTTGAATAATCTAGGCACTATGCCTAATTTTGAGCTATTGATCCAGATCTTCAACTTAGATTTTCAAAATAACCATGATTCTGATTCTTTTGTACCACTGCATTCGACCACCCCCTTGAGTACTCCTAAGCCTGATACTAGTCTTGTTGAGATTATCCCTGGTAAATCCTTGTATATTAGTTTAGATTTGGACTCATATCAGTGAGAGCAGCTTGTGAATTTGTTGCAAAACCATCTTAGTGCCTTTGCATGGGGCTGTGAAGATATGAAAGGAATCCCCCCTGAAACTTGTACACATCACATCTATATTCAAGAAGGAGCCTGACCTGTGCAACAACCCCAAAGGTGAATGAAATTATGAATCCAGCTCTAAGAGATATTGTGAAGGAAGAAGTACAAAAACTCTTGGATACTGGGTTTATCTATCCTATTTCTGATAGTCAATGGGTCTCTCCATTAGTGCTAATACCTAAGAAAGATGAAAGATTGTGTATTTGTATTGATTATCGAGAATTAAACAAAGCCACTCTGAAAGATTATTTCCCTCTACCCTTCATTAACTAGGTGCTTGATACCCTTGAAGGAAAGAAATACTTTTCCTGTTTGGATGGCTTCAGTGGTTATAACCAGATACAGATTGCACCCGAAGATCAAGATAAAACTACCTTTACATGTCCATGGGGTACATTTGCTTATAGAGTGCTCCCCTTTGGTTTATGTAATGCCCCGACTACCTTTCAAAGGGCAGTCCTGGAAAATTTTGTTGATCTAGAATTTGTAGAAATTTATATGGATGACTTTTCTGTGTTTGGTGATTCTTTTCAGGAAGCTCTCGAACATCTGGAAAAAGTAACTCTTCATTGTCAGGAAGCCCATCTTGCCTTGAGTGACAAGAAATGTAGATTAATGTGCAAAGCAGGAATAGTAATTGGCCATTTTATTTCTGGTAAAAGTATCCAGGTTGATCCAACAAAGATCGAAATCATCATGCATCTCCCTGCACCCAAAACTTAAAGGGAAGCAAGGGGTTTTTTAGGACATGCTGGTTATTATAGGAGATTCAGTGAAATTTTTCTAAGATAGCTGCTCCTCTTTTTCAACTTCTATCTAAGGATAGTGAATTTTTGTGGACCACAGCTTGCCAATAGTCTTTTGAAACATTGAAGGAAAATTTAGTGCATGCACTAGTTTTAAGAGGTTCTAACTAGTCTCTGCTTTTTCATATTTCCTCTGATGCTTCAGACTTGGCTATTGGTGCAACACTAGGACAAGAGGAAACTAAACAATCCTATGCTATTTATTATATTAGTAAAAATTTGTCTTTCGCTGAATAAAATTATACAGTTATAGAGAAAGAGTTTTTAGCTATAATTTTTACAAGTAATAAGTTCAGGCACTATATTACAAGATATGAAGTATTTGTACATGCTGATCATTCCATGTTTAAATATGTGATGAATAAACCATTAACTAGCGATAGAGTGACTAAGTGGTTACTATTGTTGTAGGAATTTAATATTACTATTGTTGATAGACCAAGAAAATCTAATGTTGTAGCAGATTTTCTTTCTAAATTAGGTAATCCTGGCGAAGCAACTCATGTTAATGATGATTTTACAGATGAACATCTTTTTGCTATGTCAACAGATTCCCTGCGGTTTCTTAACATTTCTAATTACTTGGTTACTGGGAAAACACCACCCCACTTGTCCGCTCATGAAAAGCGGAGTATTGTTCAAAAAGTGTTGAATATTCCTGGATTGAAGGAGATCTCTTTTACACCAGTCTAGATCTAATTATCTGTAGCTGTGTAACAAAGGAGGAAATTCTTGACATATAAAAATCTTCTCATGATGAACCTTATGGAGGCCACTTTGCTGATAAGTAGACTACATATAAAGTATTGTGTGTTGGTTATTATTGGACCTCCTTGTTTAAGGATGCCAAACAATATGTCAAGCATTGTGATAGTTGTGAGCAAATGGGCTAGCCTAATCAAACCAATGAAATGCCCTTATGCCCTCAAATTATGATTGAGCCATTTGAAAAATGGGTTATTGATTTTATAGGACCAATAAATCCAACATCATTAAGCAAAAAGCATATCTTGGTTTGTACAAATTTTGTTACGAAATGGGTAGAAGCTAAAGCTGTTTCTTTTGCTATAGAAAAAGTTTTTGTTGATTTTCTCTTTACTGAAATCTTTACTAGATTTGGTGGGCCTAGAGAAATTGTTTTTGACAATGGTCCGCAGTTTATTTCTAATCTGGTACAGGGTGTGATGGACCAATATAAGATCTGGCACAGGAAATCCACACTGTATCACCCACAAGCAAATGTTCAGGTGGAATCCACAAACAAAGTGATTGAGTCCATTCTTACAAAGACATTCAATATGCATCAGAAGGACTAGGCTGAACGATTATCAGAGGCTTTATGGGCATACTGAACCACTTGGAGAAATAGCATGGGACATACACCATATGAGCTAGTATATGGAAAACAGGTTCTGTTACCAATTGAATTACAGATCAAAACTTTCAGAACTGCAGCTCATTTAGGACTAGATCTCTATGAGGCACAACAACAATGTCTTCTCCAATTAAATGAGATAGATGAATTTCGTAGGGATTTTTTTTCTGCAGGATATACCAATTCAGTAGCAATGTAAAAGGTGGCATGACAAGTTTATTTAGAAAAAGCAGTTCCAACCAGGTGATTGGGTGCTCCTTTATGATTCTAGATTTAAAATCTTTAAAGGAAAATTCCATACACATTGATGGGACTTATGATGTGATTTGGGTATTTCAGAATGGAGCAGTAGAAATTAAAACTATTGATGGACAAAATTCAGTATCCTTGGTAAATGGATATAGGCTAAAGAAGTATTTTCAGCCACCTACCAGAAAATATTTTACACAACATGTCCAACAACAATTTGGGATGGTAGTGGTGAATGGTAATACCAACCTTTTGAAAACATGAATTTTTTTTCTTCTTTAAAAAAAATAAAAATAAAAATAAAAATAAAAATAAAAAATAAGAAAAAAGTAAAGAAAAAATATTTTCCTATAATTATAAAAATCAGTTCACTAACATGATTGCAGAAGGATCAACTTGAAAACCAACTTGCTGGCAAGAAGATAAAAAATCTCTAATAGAAAGAAATGTTGCTTGATCTTTAGATATGCTAGCTACCACTAGGTAAAAGCAGGTTCAGCAGAACCAACCTTTATATAGTTTGGGTAATTAGCATGGATATTTTTACTCAAGTAACACTTAATTTTCATTACAATTATTTTTTCTTACACTACTGCAGGAAAACCTTCCAAAAGAATTTATGCCTTACTTCATATTCCACTTTCGTAATATTCCCTCAGTTTTCTTCTTCAATCCTAGAATGATTAACCTTCCCACATTCTTCTAAATTTGCCCTGTTCGCTTCGAAGAAATCCCATTTTACCTTTGAATTTCTTTTCCCTTTCCCACTTCCATTTATTCCCTCTTTTGGTACGATTCCTAGAATCCCTCTAACCAAATTCCTTCCCATTCTGAAAATTCCCCTTTCCCACTTCTTTATTCCCTCATGAAATTTAGAATAGGATCTCGCACAAAGAGCAAAAGGATATGCTCTGAAGCATCGAGAAAGGGCAAAGAAAATTTTCAGTATAAGTTGAGGAAGTCATGTGAAAATCCAACCTATATTTTATTTATTGAAATTCTCTGTTTTAGATATTATGCTTACACTAGTGGAAACATGCTATCCTATATGATAAGATAAGCAGAAAGGTACCAGCAGAATAGTATGATTTAAGCGGTGCAAGTAGATCAGTGTAAGCATTCACCTCATTAGCAACATAATACAAGTTATTTTTATAGAATACGGCATAGGAAAGTCGTCATCATGAAATTTATATGAGGTCCTTTCACTTAACCGACGAAGTACTTATGCTATCATACTAACTAGGAGAAAATTATTTAAAGTAAAAGGTGTTTTTAAGTTAGAAGTCATGATCCTTTTTTTTAATAAATGCTAAGTTCTTTTCTTGAATTATGAAGGAATGCAAACATGTTTTAACCATTGCTTGGACATGATTACCCCTCTCCGCCATAATCCTGAACTTCCTTCGCTCATAATTATTGCCTCACCTAGCTGTTAAACTGCCGCCACAAGTACCAATCTAGCTTAACCTCAAAGATGGCATGCATATATAGCGTATGAACTGGTGATACAATGGAAAGGATGGTGTACAGTTAGATTTCTATTTATAATGACCGATTTCCTCAGTATTGCATGTAAAATTTCAGGACTCGAATATCCATAGTCGTTAAGCAGCAATGCCACTTGTTCAGAATGAACTCGTGTCTCTCAACAAAATAGAGTAGATCCCCAAGTAACAAAATAATCTTGCACTATTGCGAGACTTGGGTTTTCTTCTGTTTCTGTAGAAGTTTGATGGTTATGATAAGGAAGTGGCTTTACAATTCACAAGGAGTTTTATAAACGACCGAGTGAGAATTGGGCCTCTCAAATTCAAAGTCACAGAGGAATTCATAGTAGCAACAATGGGCTTAGAGATCACTGGAGAAAAATGGTTTAAGAATCAAAAGCTAGAAAGGAAATGCTGGAAGTGTTTCATCGTCGATAAAAGGATAGAGGTAGACTCGAAAGTAAGAGTTCCACACATCGCTCTGCTGGGTCAGTGGAAAGACCTCCTTTCCATTTTACAAAAGTTTGTGACCTGTGAAGGAAGATACACCCGCACCTTGGTATATCACTTTAGAATGCTACAACATTTCGAAACTGGCTGGCATGTCCGATGGAGGATGAATTTCCCTTATTTTCTGCTCAAAAGCTTGGAGAAAATGGCTAAAAGAGTATAGGATGGTAGGGTAGACCAAGCTGACACAAGGTTATATCATCACACCCTAATAAAAATATTGGTCCTAAAATAGTTAGAAGCAAAAGGTATGACATGGGAAGTGTTGTTAAAACAATTGTACAAAGGGATAGCCGCTAGAAAGGGGATAGAACACCCCACCAACATAACCAAGGGCCCGAGCAAAAATGAAAAGGGCAGTCCTTCTTTCACCAGTGAAAAAGGGAAGTGATCTAAACAAGAAGAGAAGGCCTCACCTTCAAATGAGAGGATGGCTAGCACACCAGCTGAAGAGACCACTTCGACCCCTGAAAATGACAACTTGTCAGTCCTTGTAGATGCAATAAAGTTTGTATAGGTCGAGGATGATGCTCTCTTGGCCAATTTTATCAATAAGCTCTGGAAAAAGAGTAAATTCTTGGATGAAGGCCTAGAACCACAATCCCCACAGGGTGTGGAATACCCTCTTGCACCAATACAGGAAGAATCACGAGTGCAAGAAGAAGAACTGGAAAAAGAAGTAGAAAACGAAGAAGTAGAAGAAGAAGAGATAGAGGGAGAAGAACTAGATGACGAAGAACCCACAGAAGAAGAAGCAAAATCGGAAGGAGAAAAGGTGGAATCCAAAACAGAAGAGGGAGACCCTACAAAATATGAAGCATTAGAAGAAGAAGAGGCAGAATCTGAAGAAGAAGCAGGAGAAGGAGAGGCAAGAGAAGAAGAACCAGAAGAGGAAGAACTGGAAGAAGAAGAACTAGAGGATGAAGAACCGAAAAAAAAGGGACCAGAGGGAGAAGAGTTTCATGATGTAACCATGGTGGATATGGAGGTCCCTGAGAAAGACGCAGCTCCTGCCGAAATAGAAAATGATAAGGAATTGGTAAATCCTGCTGCTCGGGTAGTTGAGTTAGAGCTTCAAGTACAAAATTTAGAGCAACTTGTAGCCAAAGCACAAGAGGACAAAGAATAGAGCAGAGGAGAATTGACGGAAGAAATCCAAAAGAAGAAAAGGGAAGTTAAAGTCTGGAAGTATCGAGCTGCGCAATGTTTCACGCGACTTAAAAAGCTGACTAAGAAGTTAAAGAGCACCAAAAAGAAGAAGTCTAAAACATTGCAGGGTGATGACAGTATGCCAAAGTAGGATTGAGCTGGAGTGCTTACAGTTTTGAAGTTTTTTATAGAGCTAAAGATTTGTGTGAGGACACACAACAGTTTAGGGATGGGAGGATGTTAGGCCCCTAATTTTCTCCCTTTTGACAATTTTTCCCTTCCACAATCATGATCATTTACCGCTATTTTACCTCTCTTATACACCCTCATCTTGCACTAGTCCAAGAACAATGACATATTTCACATGAAGTTTATATGTTATATTTTTAACTTAACTAGCATTATTTAATTATTTATTACGTGATTTCTCGCTTATAATCACTCTTGTAACTTATTGATATCTCCAATGTTGTTTGATAGTCAAGTGCTTATTATGACCGCTGATCTCAGTGTAGGATCAGATCTCGCACCAATGCCAACACAACAAATCTTTGCTGCAGATTTGGACCTCCTTGATCACCACCATTTTTTGCACTGCTTCAGCCATGACAACAGGTTAGATCTGAAGGCATCCGAGCTCGAGCTACGACAGCAAGGAAATCGAAAGGTAGCTAAGATCTGATTTATGAATAACGAAAACCTAGACATTGGCTACGACGAGTTTTGTTAAGTTGCCTAATTTTGAAGGCCGAAAGCTAAATTCTGCATATAAGTTATGTAATTAGTTAAACAATTGTTTTGGCCTTTAGCCAAGGATCCGTATAACGCAGAATGTAAATAGGACGAGATAGTTTTTGATAAATTTGTGTAGAACATAGATATAACCAGGGAGGCAGTAACAGGTTTGTATTTTTGTTATCGCCCAAAATCTGGGCTAGACTATGTAATCACACATGTCTTTGCCTCTATGAATTAATAAGAAAGTAGCTCTACCTTATGTTCTCATGAATCGTATTTGTGTTTGAAAGTTGATGAATTGATAAAGTGCTGAGAAGCATTTCTATTTAAAAGGGAAACGCGCTGGTTGGTTAGGGCCTAGCCAACGAGCACGTTTACCCTATTTTTTGTTCTTGTAATTTATGTTTATACTACCAAGTTTGATTTAATGTACAACACGTGAATTCCTATTTGAGTGAAAGCGGATCGAGAGTGTGAAGTAGTTATAGTTTATTTTCTTGCATTTGATTTTGGATTGGTTTCCCCGTGTGGTCCAAGCATGAAAAATAACCCTACACTAGTGCACGTTGGCGTGCTATTCATTTCCTGTAGTTTTGTATGATTTGGTTTTCCCCGCCTGGTCCAAGCAAGAGAAATAAACCTGCACCAGTGCATGTTGGTGTGCTATTCATTTCCTGCAATTTTGTTTGATTTGGTTTTCCCCGCCTGGTCCAAGTAGGAGAAATAAACCTGCACCAGTGCACGTTCATGTGCTATTCACTTTCTATAGTTTTGTTTGATTTGGTTTTCCCGCCTGCTCCAACCAAGAGAAATGAACCTACACCACTGCACGTTGGTGTGACGCACCAAGCCTTTTTAGTTTACTTCCAACAATTTTCTTGCTTTCATTAATGTTTCACGACAGGATAAATTATAGGGATTGTTTCCTTATTTTTGCACTCTTTTAAAATCAGAAAATTCATTTTTATCTTTGTAGTTTGATTTCACAACACTTGCAGTAGTTAAGCTCTTATTTCAAGAATTAAATACTAAGTGTAAGAAGCTCTGATCTGGTACAAGAACTAGTTCCTTTCCATGGGATCTGAGTGGTCTGAACTTCAGAAAGTTCAAGCCCTTGCACGAAAGAAAACACTTTTAGTATAGACACCATTTATACCCTCTTCATAAACTTGTGTTCTTGAATTAGTGCAAGAAGGAAATATTTTATAAGTAGGTTTGAAGGGCCCATCTGTTGAGACTGCTAAAGTGTGTCTACTAAAGAAAGCACACACTTAGTAGTTAACCAATAGTTAGCTAGGGTGATTGCCCCTTTATTTCTAAATCTCTTTTGTAAATGCATTCTTCCTTGTTCCAAACTTAGATTATTTTGATGGTTCAAGTTGCCTTCTTCTTTTTTTAGTTTGATTCTACAGTGTTTCCTTTAAAGAAAGTGGGGATTGACATTAGAAATATTCATACCATCTCTCGCATTTCCTCTGCTTTGTCTCTAAGTTTACGAATACCCCGGGTTGAAAATTAAGTGTTGAGGATTTTCTTAAGTGCAATTCCTGCACCCAACAGGCCCTCAACCAGGCCATCTCACACTTCAACTCTTGCACAGTTTCTAGTTCTTCTCCGAGTTGTACCCATAACTCAGGGTTGGTTTCTTGAAAAGATGTAGGTCCTAAACCTGTCATGGATCTATGAAGTGTGTTGCATGTCCTCTTCATGTTATTTTCTCTTGCTTCTTTTACTATGTAAATCACAAATACTATTATTCATTAGTTTCTAGAGGGCTCAACTTTGTAACCTGAGCACTATGATACCACTTGTCATGTCTCCACATAATCAAAATAAATAAAAAATATTTAATTGTAAAAAAGATAGTATTAAACTATATAAAAATCAGTTCACATAACTATGTTACATATGGAAATCATCTCTTATCACTTGTGAATGCACTACCTCCATATCTATACATTAGTTTATGCATTTAATACACAACACGATGATTTGGATTTTTGATGTTAAATCTATGGATATCACTTAACTCCTATACTCCTTTGTCCTCCTGAGCGATGGAGGGAGCAGGTTTCGAGAAATCCTCTGTCTGCTCTCCAACTATCCTCTCCGCCTTAGCCTCTTCTCTGCACCGATAGTCCTTTGTGCTTACACTCATCCAATGGTATAGCGGTTCCCTAATAGCTCTGGTTGTTCATCGGTGAGTTCATTGTGTTCTGGTTCAGCATTACAAATATGGTTTTGGCCTTTCGATGATTTTCTGGCTTCATGGATTCACCACAAGTTTCCATATGCTATGCTGTTGTGGCTAAGGCATGGCCTACTGAATCTTTCTTTGTTGTAATTTCCGCCCATCACGCGACCCTAACAGGTATTCACCATTTCACTGATAGATATCTTCATGTATTTTATTATTTTGTTATTCTGCTTTCCAGGTAACGCTTTTTCCTTTGGTTTGTCTCAGGTTCCTCTGGAGGATCCTGAGCACTCCTGGTATCATTGCAAGATGCCTCATCCGGAGCTCTATCATGGCTTCGGGTTCTAGACATAGATCTTTCTTCGGGTATGTGAAAGGGTCTTTCTTCTTTTGGTAGCCTATAGGAAGCAAAGCTTTATTACCTTTCTTGTGGGTTCAATATAGATTTACCTCTACCTGAGCACCTACAGCAAGGTTTTGGCCTAATTTTCTAGCATTCAGTCTCTCATGATGTTATTATTCTGTGTAACTTTTTTGGCATGCCGAATAGCTTCGCCCTTCTGAGGCAAGTCATTATTGATGTAATAAGTTATATCTCTTTTGACAAAACATAGATAGCACATGTTCATTATGAGGTTTGTTTCTTAAAACCCTTCAGGTTGTTTTGATGAGGGTTCCAAACCCTAAATGAATGCGTTATTCTTTATTTGTAAGTTATGGAGTTCCAACTCCATAATTTTATTGTGAATTTCTTATGCTCTGTTATTAAGTGGTCGTTCTGGCTTTTCGTTGAAATTTTGTTATACATATATTGGGTATTCGTTTAGAGCTATCACTGTAAATGTATTTGCATGAGTTTTCACTATATATTTACTAGTTCTGTTACTGATTTCCAGTTTTTCAAACCCCTTCGAGTTCGTTTAGAATTTTGCGAGAGGTCATGGTTGTCTAGATTACTTAGTCCCTTAGTTATAAGTCTCAGTCAAAAATTTGTCTCTTCAATTAATGTGTTTGATCTAATTGAATTTACCCTTGGCAATATAGATTTTAGTTCTCCCTTATTTTCTTGAATTATGGTCTGGTGTTCTATTCTGGATCTATCTTTACAGGAGCGATTTCGACCATATCTAAATATACCATTCTTTAGAGTTCTCAACCTTTTATGCTATAGGTGTCTTAAGGATATCTTGCATTTCGTTTACTCTACTCGGTGAACTACCACAAGTCCATAGAAATGATTAATGAAGTATTTATCCATTTCGTTGCATTCAGCATTTACATAATTTAGGTTATTGAACTTGGCCCATTTATATTTTTCTTGTTTGATCCAATGATTTTCCAAATTAGAGAAATTACTTAAATTGGTTACTTGTATTTAGCTGTCCATAATCGTTTCCATAACGCTGCTATTTAGTAGTCTTTATTTGAATTAAATTTCACTAAAGGAATACCTTTCTTCTTAAGTTCATAGGTTACTTATTGTTCTCTAGCTTTAAAGATTGTTTGTTTGGCTACAAATCCACAGAGGCTATCTTTTGATTCCTTACAATAGATATATATGCGTGTAGAATACAGTCTACTCTAGTGTCTACATGCCACATATTTATCTGGTTGAAGAATAAATAAATTTTCAACTTTCTATTTCTTCTTATACAGTCTCATAGCCAAAATAAATACATCAATTTAATATACTTACCTAGATACAGTCTTTTATGACGGTAAGTTATTCAAGTCACAACTATAATTCAACATATTTATCATCACAACCATGAGACTTGACTTCAGGTCCAAGCCTCCGGGCAAGCTTTTTCTCACAAGACAGATGTCTTCTTGCAAGACTTATAAGTCATAGCATCCACAATTATCTGGTCATCACTAGACTTAGCTCTCAATCCGTCTGAGCTTTCACCACTACAGATATTCCCCTTTTCTCCTTTTTTCTCTCAGGTACTCAAAAATTACCAGCTTGACCCCCTTCTTTGAGAATCCATATTCAGGGAAGTATTTAGGGTTAGGTAACTACCTTTCCCTACTTCTTGATATGATAGAGTTACAAGATTTTTTAGCACTCCATATTTGTTTCATTGATAACTTATAAAATCTTAAATGCATAAATTCAAATATTACAATTTTCTAGGGAAATCACATCCATCCATCTATTAAACCAAGCCAATATAAATTCCTTGTTCAAGGATGTGGATTCCCACCAAGGATACTCTTGATAAAGAACCTATTAAAATTGCTTGTTTAAACATGTTTTGATTTGTTAAGAATGACTAGATATTTAAAACCACTTCCTGGCATATTCCTTGGTAACTCTTTCTTGAATGCAAGCAAAATATTGAGCTCTCTTTGTCCTCTGTATCTAGGACATTCTAGGATTACATAGAAGTCCATAACATAAATACCAGTTGAAGGATCATACTTTTTAAACATAAGAAGCATACAAATGTTTATAGCTAAAGCATAGAAAATAACTCAAAATAATCTAATTATCACAAGCATAATTAAAATTAAACCCAAAAAAAATACAATCAAGAATAACAGTCTTGAAGCGCTGTTGTTTCATAATATCAAAATAACTTTAGATCTCATCAATATCAAAATAACTGTCCTGAAGCACTATTGTTTCATAATGTCAAAATAACTTTAGATCTTGTCAATATAAAAACAGAGTTAAATTTCCCAGATTATGTCAGTACCACAAGTCAAGCAGATGTTGAACTCACTTGATTCCCAAATCAATTTCCTCTTAAATTCCAAAACCAAAACAACCTCTATTATTAAAGTTCCTTCAGGAACTCATATTCTTCACTTTCATCCCACTCTCCAAAAGTTGAAGAACCTTCTCTCCCCTAACAACAACATAACACACAATATTTTCATTTTGGATTAATTGTATGACTATTTTTGTAATTATGCTTTTGTAAACTATTTACTATACTCACTTTAATTTGATATTTGTTGTTTCATATCTTTTGATACTTTATTACTCCTAAATAGGAAACCTAGATTAATATAAGATGTATTTTTCATTTTGTATATGCATTAGACTTACATCTCAATTCATAAATTGAAAATAAGTAATTGTAATTGGTTTATAATCAAAGTATTTACCACTTGCAAAGGTGAAATATTTAATTGGATGCTATTTCTAAATATAACTATATAGTTGGATAAAAGGAATTCATCATGTCAAACATTACCATAACACTTAAAACAAATACTATCAACAAAAATACTTGACAATGTGTAAAAAAAAATATAGTTATTTCATCCACTAAATACAATATTCAATAATATTAATTTTATAAAACATTTTTTTGTTTAACTAAAACTTTAATCATGAAATATTTATCATTAACTTTTTTTTAACTCTCAATGACCATTTCACTATTTCTTTATTTCTTATTTCTTATTTTTTATTTTTCTTCCTAAATTTTAAATATGATAAATTAAATTAATTCAAAATGCATCAATTCAAAATACATTACATTTCATTCACATTTGAATTACATTTCAATTAACCCAAAAAGTTGGGTACATATAGTTACATGTCAAACATTGTCCTAACACTAAAAAACCAAAAACTATCAACAAAAACACTTAATATAATGTGTAAAAAAATATATAATTACTTCATGCACCAAATCTTCTTCAAATATCAATGATATCAATTTTATAAAATATTACTTTTAATTAAAACGTTAATCATAAAATATTTATGGAGTTTTCTTGAAAACTCTCAAAGACCATATATTTTTTGGGTCAAAAATTGATCATGAAATATTTATCATTAACGTTTCTTCAAAATTCTCAAAAACCATTTCAAATATTTATCATTAACTTTTGGTTACATACGAAAGAAAAACATTTGGTTAGAATTAAAGAATTGATTTGTAATAGTAAAACTATAAACCAAATGAATATAATATAATAACTAAATATAAAAATAATTATATTACCTCTCAAATGTTTCACTATTAATGAATTCAATCTTGTAAAATGAAGCAATGAAAATGTAATACATTCTCTTTTGATATTATAATAATGTTCGTTTAAATCTTGTACAGTTAATATTTATTTAGATTTGATTACGGATTTTTATTTAGAATCTTTAAAGAATGTTTCATTTTCTTTGTCACGTATAAATGAGGGAATTTAGATTGGTTCAATTTGCATTTTATTGATAGGTTATATTTATATTTGAATTACATTTTAATTCATAAATAAAAAAAAATGGTGGTAATAGTTGGAGTATAAATTAAAGTATTTCCCATTTACAAGGATAAAAGGTAAGTTAAATTAAAAATTGATTATCCTTTACAATAAAACTTGATTTTTTTAGGCTTTCCGGTGTGTATTCTACTTCTTATTCATGAATCATTACTATAAACAATGTAATGTAATTGAGATTTATGAGATGGGTGCTCTTGATTTTTGTTTGCAATTTGTGTGTGATTAAGACAATTGTGATCTATTGATGTAGAGTATTTGAGTAGGTTTGACCTTCTCCAAACAAGGAATAGAGTAGAGTAACTTGTTGGAAGCTCTAGCTATGAGACACAAAAAATTTTGAAATACCAAGACAAACAAAAATAGTATCAAAAGTATTGTACTTCAAAACAAATCAATCTTGGATTAACCTTCAATATTAGTCACATAAATTATTCAATATTAGTTTCTCCATATCAGAACAAGCCCAACCAGATCACACAGCATTCATCCTATCATTATCTTGTAGCGGCTACAATATGTATCATCTTTGGGGATGGGGATTATCACTTGTTATGGAAAGGGAAGTTTGTTTTCCTTTAAGGGGAAATCTTCCGAGCCTCCCTTAGCATTCAAAACTACACTAGTGTTGTCCAGAAATTTCACAGTTTTTTTGGTCAACAATATTGTCTACCTTACATCCTAAAACTGTGGAGAGGTGTCCTCCCAACACCTCATCCCGCAACAGTTCCTTGCATCCTAAAATTGCGCAGTTTGTCCCTCAGCTACTCAATATTTCTTGAATCCTAAAACTGTTTAGTTTTTCCCTAAGCTACTTAGTCTACCTTGCATCCTGTAACTACCTAGATATGTCCTCCGAGGGCCTCATCCCACAACGGTCACTTCCCACTGTGCAAATGTGTCTCTCACTGATCACATGAAGTATGAAATGATAGATAACTCTCAAGATGTTGAGGAAGAAGATAAGAAGACCAAGGAACCCAAGGTGTCATAGAATATTGAGGCCACATGAAGACTCCATCTGATGCACAACCCTTTGGGAGGAAGGTATGGAAAATGAAGCACATATTTTAAAATACCCCTCTTAGTATAGCTTGAAGGACTACTTGTCATTCTCATATCATTTTGTCTTCAATGACATGCATGGTTACAAGCAATGAAATTCATTCTATGTGTCATCTACGGTCTTACTCCCTTCGGCTCTTGGACCAATTGTCATATTTTGACATGTCGAGTTGTTATGTCATGTTTGCGAACCATTCTAGTTACCATGAAGGTCGGTCTTTGTGTATACCAGTTGTCATAACCATGTGAATACTTATCGCACTCATATAAAAAGTTGTAAGCATTGTGGTAAAAGTGTCATAATGGATGTCCAAAGTTCTATCCCAAGTGTCGCACTTGTAGCTCTCAACACTAGACAGTCCCACAGAGGGTCATGCTTTTCTATGTTGTCTCGATCGTCATTGTGTTCACAATGTTGAAGTTCTCACAAGTTCACTTGCCTCTCACACTTAGCTATTTTCATGAAAATATAACCAACTGAAAAACCCCGCTTCACGAGACCCTGACTGAACTGCACTATGTAGACATAGCCCTAAGTGGTGCTACTATGCTACCCAGAACTGTATAGCTCTTAAGATTGTCCTTCCAGTCAATTTCACTACAAAATCCAAAAGGTGAGTAGTATGTCTTCCTTCTAAGAACTCTGTAGAAACTACCTCATTTCCTATTTGAGTTGTGCACTTCGCAAGTACAGTCATCAAGCCTCCTTCCTGCTTACTGGAATCTCGCATTGCAGAAATACCTAAGTGTGCACTGCTCCAAGAAAATGTGCATATATGTCCTCCTAGTGACTTCCTTCAGTCGGGACTCACTACTATAAAAAATTGTGCAAAATTATCCTTTGGTCTCTCTCATGTCCTGCCTTGTCTTACCTCTGGAAACTGCGCAGAGTTGTGCTTAAGGGTCCCACCTTGCAAATGTCATTGGTGACCTCAAATCCGCAAACCTGCCTCCGAGTGACCTCTGGGCAGTTTTTCTTGACAGTGTAGACTATGCCCCAAAGTTCTTCAGCCAAGCCCGAATTGTGCTCTGCGCACTCTGTCCACCTCCCTGTCGCCCAAAACCATGCATTGCATATTTGTTGGGCCCTCCTCCCATCACGTCATTTGTCCCAATACTGGATCATGGAAAATAATGCATGCATATTAGACTATAATGTTTTGGATTTGATGTCATTCTGTCATGGGTGAATTTCAAGAATATGTACACTGATGGATCATGGCCAGATAAAGAATGGCATGAAGAAGGACAGCACATGCTAGAAGACTTACTTTTAGCTAGACAGATGATGCAAGCACATCCAAGACCATATGAAAGGAACACATTCATAGAACCATCGTGTAATAATAAGACCGTTGAAGATCTCGTAGAATCAAGCCATGCAGAGTAGAAGAAAAAGCACACCCGAGAGTACATCCATCACTTAGCAGAGCAACAACTTGACATGGACACCACAACCAACCAGTACATATCAGTAGTGTCATGTTAGGTTGTGTCATTAATTTTGAAGGCCACATGACCACTATGGGACAAATCTATTGTAATTGAATGTAATGTAAAGTGGGCATCTAATGGACACACACATCAAGATAAAGAGTCATGCTAGTTGAAAATTCATAGGAAGTTGAATAGTCATGAGGTTAGTCCAAGATTCAAAAGGGTGAAGCATCACCCTTGGATATATATACCCCTCCCATTGTATGAGGAAGGAAATTCCGCCTTGGCTCCTCCCAAATAACCTTGAGAGTAGTCAGTCAGTTTGTTGAGGAGCGAGGAGTGGGTCCAACGTCCCACTATTGGGACTAGTGATGTACGGTGTACAAATGTGTCTTTGGAATTTTTATTAATATAGAAGCCTATTAAGGCCATCACATTTTCATGCATGTTTTGTATATGTTTGTAAGACTATTATTTCGGCATATGTAATGCATGTTTGTTTCACTTGTACTAAGATAGTTGAATTATTTCGGTTGTTTTAATACTTACATTGTTGGTAATGTGTTGTACTAGTTATCACCAATGTCTCATCCATGTGTACCACTCCGTGGGATACTAGACAGACCACCTTTATGTACTGTTTATCACCGTTGTCACATCCTTGTGGACTATTCTATAGGATACTCGACAAACCATCTTTGTGTTGTGCTTCCAACGAATGTCACATCCACGAGGACTACTCCACTAGGTGGTGTACATGTTGTCCCTTGCACTTCAGTTTTAATGACTGTTGCATCCACTGTGGAATATTCCACTGGATGCTAGACAAACCTTTATGGTTCATGTGCATCTCTTCTTAGGTGGTGCTATTACCTATCATTGAGGCTCACTTTACTCTCTCCCTTTACAGTAAGAGAAACAAGACATGAATTAGATTACGCACTCACTAGGCATACTCACCTCACTTTTAGAATGCACCAACATAACACTCTCATGTGATGAACAACAAGAGCTAAGGAAAATATCTAGGTAAATGATAACTGGGCCATCGTACCAGATGGGTCTCCTACACCAAGTGGTGTGAGGTCTAATTGAGACTTCATATCATGGAGATCCCCTAAATGTCAGCAGGCACAACACCATCAACACATTATCATCCTTAACATTATTGGTGGGAATCTTTAATAAAGTCTCAATCCCCTTACTGACATTTTTCCTAAATTTATTTGAAGTCCAATGAGAATGGGAGAAAATAAAACTGCAGGATCAATTGAGATTCCATGTAGTAACTCATTGCAAACAATCAATCACTAACGTAGCATAGGAGAAAGTGTTGTAAGTGAAATAAGATATTGGGGTCTCTAGATTTCAGTCCATAATCAAGCCTTCTACTCCATACAAGTAGTTCATCTCTAACATGTTTTTCAAATTTTTCAAGTGGCCATGTATCTGCTCATAGACATGCTCACAACCTTTCAATGTGCTAAAATGTGCATTCTTTTAACAATAAAGTATAGAAAAATACATGGGTAAAATTCTCAAAAACGAGTTAAATTTTGGGGCCACTTATTTATATGGTGTTTATATAGGGATTATAATTTTATGAATTATTTAGAAGTGTTGTTTACAACTTATATATGTGATTTTTAGAAGTTAGGAATTGGTTATTTCCATATCAATGCTACAAGAAAATATCACTTTCAAACATCACATTCAAATAAAAGAATCCATACTAATGCATATAACAATCTACATATTCTGTAGAAATCACCGAATTTGTAATAAAACAAAACCTCCTAGTTACAGTCTGGATTTCTACCATTTATAAGCTACTTGACATAAGTCTTGTAGTAAGAAACAAACAATAAGTAAATAATGATAACCCTAGTTTGAACTGACAACCATGGATCATGAACCCATTGCATATTTGGCTACAATATGTATTTTTTTTAACAATGTTTACATATGAAACCCATCTTAAGCTGCAAAAAAATGCAAGTTCCTCAAAACATGGAAGTGGAAAACACTAAAAATATACCTCATACAAATCCTGAACACCTCATTCCTCCATTTTCCCTACTTTCGTGTTTCAGAATGCATCCCCATGCCTACCAAATGTTGGATATTAAAACCAATAGCAGATATTAAAATCACAGATGCATAGAATATCCTTTATCATTCCAAATTAGAATGTCATATTTAGTGTAAGATGGGATATGTGAGAAGTGAAGGGAATTAACAATCATAATCTCCCTAATATTGTACAAAAGTCCTGTAAGTGTTTGGTTGAATAGAAATTCCAGAACCTCCCCAAATTTCTTAAAATGACATAGAAGTAATTCTTGTTTGTTGTTTTTTGGAGGTATACAAGATACAAACAATGTTCATCCACAATAAACCTCCTCTTTTATACATTGTATGGCTTCCTCTTTTATGACATCCATCCACAATAGATTGGGAAAACAATGCAGATCCATGACAAACTTTATGGTATTTTATAGATATTTCTTTGTATGTGTAACAATGTTGAACCCCTAAACTGTTTGATATCTCCTTGCCATTCTCGAGTACTAACTTATTATCCAACAAAAGACCACAAAAGTAGGTGAAAGGTAGCAAAGATACAAGAAATTATTATCTCTGCCAACAATTGATAGTAGGAGAATTGTCCTAGAATGACTCAAGAGAGGCTTTTAGTATATTATTTTTAAGTGCATGACACACTCTTCCTCTTAAGAGTTACCTTTTGCATTCCCATCCATTTCTCCTTTTTCCAATTGAAGGAAATTAACAATCTTAATTTCCCTAATGTTGTAAAAAAATTCCTCTGAGTGTTTGGTGGAATATGAATTCCAAAAACCTCCCCAAATTTCTTAAAATGAGATAGAAGTAATGTCACTATGTTGTTTTGGCAAGGAATACAAGATACAAATAGTGTGTGTTGTTCCTTCTAGTTCCCTTGTCTACTTCTCTAGACCAGATTTCTGTGACTATGGCAGACACTTTCAACATGTTTGGATGAATCTGAGCCTCTGTCCACCTACACTCCATGTGTCTCAGTTCGTCTAGTTTTCTATGTCACACACTAATGTCGATACCCTTATACTCATAGTATTCATCGACATTTTCATTACCTATATTTTATCCATTATTATAGGAGTGATAGCAATCATATGATTATTGATTTGTTAGTTTTCCTTATTAAAATGATCCACCAAAGGAACCTACCTTTGTTTCCCAAGCAACAATATGGTCCCATACAATGAGACTCTATTATGAGAGATGCCAACTGAAGTGCCACACCTCTAAGGCCTTATGTTGACACCAATGTTAGAAATCTCATGGTTAGGCCTTTTAGGTGGATTACCATCTTATAAATGCTATTCCCCTCCTTTCATGAGAGAAGGAAGCTTCCCCGGGAGAGATCATGTATCTGGATCACCATCATTTAAAAAAGGTTGATCTAGGTCATATAAATTAGGGCCTATCCCCATAGTGCTAGTAGGAGAAGCATTCACATGCATAGAATCTCCAAAACCAATATTATTATCATAATATTTTTTCCTGGTTGGACCTACTGATATAGAAATGAAAGCATGCGGAAATCCACCCCCTATACAACTTCTCATCCCCATTAACCTCCTACTTAAAATTGTTATTGAAAGAATCAATTTTAAGAGGTTTTTTGATCGGAAGCAAAACAATAAAAACCAATGTTTAATTATTGTTTTTGAGACTTAGCCAAAAGAAGCTAAACAAAAGAATACTACTGAATTGTATTGTTCTAACAACACAAAATAACATATGTTTCTATCAATGAATGTTTTATAAAGTTTGAAAATAAACATATTAATAAGAAATGTGACTAATTATTTGTCCCTAACAGCTAGAAATCATAGACAAAAATCATATTTTCGCCATGTTCCATTTGGCACATGTCTCCTTTTAAACAAAAACCATGCTACTCAAAGTATCTACACCTCAAATGCCCTATACCCATGCCAATTCCAATGATAGAATTTAAGGACAACTCATTCCCTTGCAATCAATTATATAATAGGTGTTCTTTCTCTAGGCCTCCATTAGTTCCAGGCAAATCAATGTGGATTTGAAATTTTTGGTGAGGAAGATGAGTAAGACCATTTACACTATCAAAACGGGGTGCAACAACTTCATTATACATTGTTTGGCTTCCTCTCTTATGATATCCATACACAATAAATCGAGAAAATATTGCATATCCATGATGAACTTTATGGTATTTTATGGATCCCTCTCTATGTGTGTAATAATGTTGAATCTCTAGACTATTTGGATATCTCATTCTCACTCTCTAGTACTGACTGATCATCACTAGGAGGCCTGGACCTCTTATTGCAAATACCTCTTAAATATTCACCTTCTGTAAACAATGCAAAGTCAAAAATTTTCCTTGTGTGTTTAGTGTTTTGGTCATCATCCTCATCATTACTTCACTCTTGTTCATCATGTTTAGAAAAAGAACCAACAATAATGCTAAGAACTCTCTAATTACGAAGAGATGAACTCATACCTGCAAAGTCACCAGGAACAATCATAGTAGTGGTATCTATAGGATTCCTACATTCTGTATCATCCACAAATGTCAGAATTGTGCTATCTTCTAGTGCATGAAACAATTTTGTGACAAAAAACTTGGTATCGGCACATACACACCAAAATATGAGTTATTAACTTATTTGAGATTTTAAAAGAAAACATAATCTTCTATAATTTTATTAACATCCAACAAGATACCACAAAAGTAGGTGAAAGGTACTAAAGGTACATGAAATTATAATCTTTGTGGACAATTGAAAGTAGGAGAATTGTCATAGAATGAATCAAGAGAGGCTTCTAGTAGATTATTGTTAAGTGCATGATACGAGCTTCCACTTAAGATTTTCATTTTTCGTTGTTATTCATTGCTCTATGTTCCAGTTGGAGGTAATTAACAAACATAATTTCTCTACTAGTCCACAGTTTACTAAGCCACAATTCTCATTTTAAAATTTCAAGTAAATCATAATACTTCAAACTGTAGAATAACTAATCAATTACTAATGACCTATGGGAAAAGAAGGGGATAAATAAGAGCTTCATATACATGATATTAGTTTCTAACAACTAAATTTCAGTGACACATTGAAGATTGAACTCATATTGCAAAATGTTACCCAGAAATTCATTAAAGTTGTATGTTTAGAGTGAAGTAGGGAATGCAAAAGGAACAACCCTCTATAAAAACACTTTCCAAGCCATTGTAATCATAAAAAAAATCACAAACTACACATATATAACCAATCCAAATATTTCTAGTCTAAAAGTTCATATATTACTTAAAAATTTCTAATTAATTAATAAGCATAAAAAGTTAAAATGTTAAAGAAAAAATAGATAATAGCGCATACTATCTCCAAGGAACCCATGAAATTGAGTAACACGGATATTTTTCAACTCCACCACATAATTTTCCACTAATGCAGGATATGATTTCATCTTGGCATTCCACAAAGAGATATAAGTTTAAAGAACACTTTTGGCATTAATTCCTAACATGAAATATGTAAAATATGAAAATGTGAAAAAAATATAATACAATCCTCTACAAACAAGCACAAAAATGGGCGATAAACTAAACAAAATAAAATAATGTAGTACAGAAAAATATTAAAAAAGTGATAGCCATGTAATACCATGGGTTCTAATTCCCAATTTAATAATGTATATTCCCAATCTTAAAAATCAGAACATCATTTGATACCGCAATTCTAAAGCAATGATAGGCTCACCTGATATTGTAATTGGTAAAATTGCCATACAATTGCCTCATTGCCCACCTATGACAGGAATGTACAACCCACAATCAATTCTTAGGGTTTTGGTGGTAATTTTTTATTGATTTTCTAATTAAAGGGTTCTAGTATTTTTCGAGATTTAAGAATTTGGGGTATTTGTTTTAGATACATAACTTTTCATTTTGCACCATAGAATTGTCGAGAGTTCAGTAGTAATTCTAAGAAAAGGTCACATTAACGAAGAGGATTGATATACTTACAAGGAATCCACAGTTTTGGCAAGGTATCATATAAGGAGAGGCTCTTGAAACTTCATGTTGGTTAGCATTCGTTACTCGACATTCTTATCAGTCATTCACCAATATTTTCTCCATTATTATAGGAGCATTGGCCCTCATATGATTCTTTATTTGTATGTTTTTCTTGTTGCAAAGCTTCACTATAGGAACCTACTTATGTTTCACGAGGACAATATGGTCCTATATATATTAGACTCTATTCTTAGAGATTCCATCTGAAGTGACACACCTCTAAGGCATTTTTTTGATACCAATGTTAGAAATATCATAGTTAGGTCTGTAATGTGGATTAGAATATGATAAATGTTGGTCCTCACCTTTCCTGAGAGAAGGAAGCTTCCCAAGGAGAGATTGTCAATCTGGATCACCATCATTGAAGAAAGGTTGATCTGGGTCATATAAATGAGGGTCTATCCCAATAGTGCTACTAGGAGAAGCATTCAAATGCACAAAATTTCCAAAACCAATATTATTATAATAAGACTTGTTCTTGGTTGATCCTGCTGATATAGAAATGACAGGAGCCAAAGAATAACCCCATGTACCAGTTTCAATCCAAATTAACCTCCTGCTTGGAATTGGTATTGAAAGATTCAATTTTGAAAGGCTCTATCATCAGAAGCACAACAATCAAAATAAATATTTAATTATTGTCTTTAAGACTTGTCCAAAAGAAATGAAACAAAATAATACCCCACAACTTTATTATTCTAGCAACACAAAAGAACACATTTATCTACTAATGAATTCTTATAAAGTTAGACAATGCACATATAATTATTTTTCCCTAACACCTAAAGACCATAAAAAACAATCATTTTTGCCCCATGCTCCATTGGGCACATGGCCCCTCTTTAACAAAAATCATGATCCTCAAAGTATCTGCCCCTGGGATGCCCTATACCCATGCCAATTCCAATAGTATAATTTAAGGAGAACTCACACCCTTGCAATCAAGTATACAATACATGTTGTTGCTTTAGGCCCCCATTAGTCAATCTAGGAAACCCAAGGTGGATTTGCAGATTTTTGGTGATTAATAATCACTCTGCCATGATACAAATTTGTCACAACTGATGTAACAAGTATAGTAGATGGAAAACCTAGAGTCTCATAAAAATGAAACATAAAATTGTATCTACGCAAGGGACCAATATTTACACTCGTTCCTTGTCCATGAGGAATATGAATAAAACCACACTATCAAAACCAGGTGCAATGATTTTCATACACATTGTATGGATTCCTCTTTTATGATCTTCATTAACAATATATTGAGAAAAGAATGTAGATCCATGATGAAATTTATGGTATTTTATGGATCCTTCTCTATATGTGTAGCAGTGTTGACTCCCTAGGCTATTTGGGTATCTCCTTCTCACTCTCCAGTAATAATGGATAATCACTAGGAGGCATGGACCTCCTGTTGCAAATACTTGTTAAATATTCACCAAGGAAATGAGCAATAAACTAAAGAGAATAAAGTATTGTAGTAGAAGAAATATTAAAAATTGATAGCCATGTAATACCATGGTTTCTTTTTCCCAATTTAATAATGTATATTCTGTTAAACACACATGGCAGCAACATAATCTGAAAGATAAAACATGAGAATACATTTTTATTAACAAATGATATACATTTATAGTACATGGTTTGAATGTTGGGTTCCACATCCCAAGGTCTCTTGGACTCCTTTTGTCTATTCTACTTCCACACTAACCCATTGAGGATTAGGTTTTCAACATTCCCCCCTTAATCTGAAGGGTTATGTACGAGTCCAAGAAGAGAGCTATAATACAAAATGTGCAAAAATGCATGGCAACACTAAGCTGAATGTGCTCTCTGAAATGTTGGTATAAAGGGTGGTGGTTTAAGGATGACCACCAACACTGGAACGCTTAGTGCAGTTCTCATAACTCTTCCAAAACTGGCAAGAAGCTGAAGTCTTATATGCTTGAGGAAGTGTTCCTATTGTTTTGAAGAGGGAAATATTCAACCATGAAAGGGAGGTCTCACCCCGCATAAAAGGGAGAGATTCAACTTGAAAAGGGAAGTCTTAATCTGTGATGGTTTAAGGATGACCAACAACTCTAGAATGTTTAAAGAAATTCCTAGAACTCTTCCAAAACTGGCAAGAAGCTGAAGTCTTCTACTAGAGGATGTGTCCCCAATTTTGTTCCTGGAATTCTTCCGAAGCTGGCAAGAAGTTGAAGTGTTCTGCTAGAGGAAGTTTCCCAGATTACCAACTGAAGGCATGCTCAGGGGCATCTTTGTTTCTAGCTACAACTATGAATCTGGTATGGTAGGTTGTGGCTCAGTTTCGCTTGATGTGGAAGCTTGTAGATGACCATCATTTTCCCCCTGTCAGATAGAAGGTGAGATGATGGAGAAAATTCAATTGCAAGACTATTCAATACTCTAGAACAAGTTCTAACATGTGATTGAAATATATTCTTGGTTGTTGATGCCCATTGCCAAGAAGTGATCCATCCAAGATGAATCTTAATTCTTACAGGAGGTTTGTTTCTGAAGCATCTGTTTGAAGAATGACTGGTTTTATGATAGTGCTTACTTGGATGAAGATCAAAACAATGATGTTTCAGATGGCAAACTCGGTTATAGTGTTGGAATTTCACAATTTGTTGCGGTGGTTGTTGTTGTTGCTGTGGAAAAGAACCAGAATCTGAAACAGTTGAAGTGGAACTGTCATGAAGGACAGGTGAAGATGAATCATCCTCAAGAAATATAGCAGTTTGAAATTAGATTGGTTTTGAGTAATCTGTAATATGGAAGGACAAGTCCTTTTCATATCCAAGACAAGTTTTGTACTTTTTATGGAAAAGTTGTTCCCAAGGTCTGATGACGGGCTTGGGAAGTGTAGACTGAGTTTTTGCTTCTGCATTTACAAGCACTACTTTATTGGGCATTGGATCAGAATGAGCTTGCTTCTTATGAGAGCCCGTTTTAATGTTATGAATAGAAGCAGGTTCAAAATGATGACTGCTCGGTTTTAATTCCTTTTGTTGAAGCTGAGATTCAAGCTCCAAAAATTCTATCTTCTCTTGTGCATTTTGCAGAAAAATTCTAATGTCAGCGAGAGAGGATTTGTTGATTTTTACTATGTCATTAGTAGTAGACTGTATTAGAATTTTCAAAAACTCTAATACTTCATAAGCTTTCCCCATTTTCTCTAGTTCAAAAGTGCCAAGAAAAACTCAGGATAATGACAACAATTTTAAGCACTTGAATTCTCTAGAAAGAAATATGTAGACACTTGTAGCACGGTCGATATAAAACAATATAGTCCCCTTTGAAATAATTCCCTTCCTCAATTTAATGGCTTCATATTTCGAGTATTTGAAGGAAATTGAAAGCACTTCAAGTTAGCACATGATATAATTTATACATGTGTTTGTACTTTACTGTATTGCAATGTCGAAAACAACAAGAAAAACACTCATAAATCTGAATTATTGTTGCAAAGAAATAGCAGACAATCTAGTGCATATAACACTAATATCACCCCAAAAATTAAAGCAACCTTCTCATTAGAACATGTTGAGAAAAAAATTGTTTGTTGCACATAAATTTATGCTTTAACTGCACAACAGCAACAAGCAAAATTGAACAAGCAACAACTTTAAATTGAATTGGATCTTTCAAATACTCCACTTTCTCGGCCAGTGGAAAATAATATTCAATTTCAATAGTGACTGCTAATACATTCTTGTAACCATTGATGATAACATGTTGAACAACTGCAATTGTGGGATTACAGATTGCCAGAGAAAGAGTTGTACATAATCTCATAAACTGCAAATTTCTTGCTTTGGTGTGCCAAAGATGGTCTTCCAGAACTATTTAAACACACACATATGCCCAGTAGTTAATTCATGAATCATATGATACTCGGTCTTCAAAATGCAAATACCAAATATATCCCTTAAAAAATTTCAATGCAACATACTAGGAGTTATGCATGGACTTGGCTCCATTCCAACACACTGCCTTTTAAAAAAGTTTATTCAACAAATGCCATCTACTACCCAATAAATTTCAACACATGTATGAACTATGGCTATTTGAAACTTTAATGCATGTATGGACATAGGAGCATCGTTTCTAAGGGAAATCAATGCACAGCTAATGGAACCATACCAAAACAACCACTGCACAGTATATGGAGCCACACCAAAATGACCAATGCACAGTATATCATTTCATATGGAAATAACTTGAATAGTGACAAAACTAACTCGCATATATCACCAAGTTGTATTCTCGGCATATCTTTAATGTTCTATCATGAATGGTTCAATGCACCTTCTTCACTAATACACGATCATGTGCGAGAGTCTTCAATGAACATCGTTCCAGCACCACCATTTTTTTTATGGGAACTCAACACATACCATATATTGAATATGTATCACTTTTGGTCATATATACCATAGAATTTTACCATGACCTTCAAAAATATTCAGCTCGAAATTAAATTCACCAACGGATCATCCAGTTCAAGCGCATAGTTCAAATGTAAGAATCATGTGGCACAATTTTCACACACTAGTTGCGTGAATCTGATCTTAGTCACCTCCCTTATACCATATAAACAAAATACTCAAACATATTTCATAACAAAACAAGGAGAGTTGTGAGCATCAAGTACCTGAATTTGATTGACTGCTCTAGTCCAGCTACATCACCAATAGCAAATGCTACTGAAATCCTTCCAATGGGCTTCTCAGTCAAGTAGCTTTTCGGGGCTTCAATGAACACTCTCAAGGTTAAAAGTCAAGTCCTCTCATCAGACTGACCTACTGCTAAACTCCAAAGCTGGAAGCTGGAAATCAAGGGAAGACAATTTGTATGGCGTTGAAGACATCATTATAGTAATGCGTGCCTTGGAGCAGTATTAATGCGTGCCTGGAGCAGCGTTTGTGTCGAGACTGAGAAAGTGAGACAACGCTATAAATTGGGAGACTACCACAGCCAGCACCATAGATACCTGAATGGAGAAGATTTACAATGTTATACAATTGGGAGACCAGACCAATAGCATGGTATAGAATAGCTTAGAATCTTTGGTTCTATCCACTAAACCTTGTGTATCTCATGGTAACACCTTCAAGATAAAGCTTTAATTGATGTTGAGAGAGTATTTCTTATGATTCCCTCTGAAAATTATGAACAATCAAATGCCTTTTGTAAGTCTATCACCAATTGCAAATATTGGTTAACTAAGGCAAGACAGAGATAACCCCATCAAAAACTGGCAGGGGTTTGAGCTTGTAGAGTAGAACACCACACCGAGCACACTAAGCGACATCGCATAAGTGACTCAACACATAATACAACCAATAATGTCGGAGATTCGACTGTGACTATTCAATTTTCACAACCAGTGCAATTAATATAGCTCTATTCAACTTGGCAAAAAACTCTATTCAAATATCAGCATACACACAAAACTGGAGTAAGAGCGCATAGAAATCAAATGAAATACTAAGAGTGTGGAATTACACATATTGTGCCATTCAATGAAAAGTCAGAGGTGTGTTTTTACGAGGGTAGAGAGAACTCTATATTCTTAACACAGAGAGAGGTTGGGTTGGCCACATAGAGATTAGTTAAGGGATTGTTCTGGGTTTCTTTCACCATGTCCTCTAATGGCAAGGTACTGGGAGGTGGATTCTGAATTAAATTTTCAATGATATCATTCTCATCTTGCGGTTTCCCCCCCATGGTGGCTTCCAATGCACAAAGTGGTGCAAAATGGAATTCGTCCTCATCCTCCTCCTCTAGCTAGAGATGTAGATCATGTTCTAGCAAGGGTTGGGTATAAGGGTATATGACTAACTATTTTTACATATGCCCATTCTTCATGGTCATGTTCCCAGCCTGACAAATGATATAGGCATCGACAGTAGCCAACCAGGGTCTTCCCAAGATGAGAGGATACCCAGTGAGCTTTTCCTTCAGCTGGAGAACCAAGAAATCAGCATGGTACTCCCAAGAATTAATGGAGACCATCAAATCTTCCACAATCTCCTCAGGGATCAGGGTGGAGCAGTCTGCTAGCTGCAGTACTATCATGGTCTTCCTCAAGGAGCCCTGGAGGTTGAGTTTGAGCATGGTATCCTTTGTCATCACATTAATGGCAGCTCCTAGATCAATCAAGGTGTGTGGGATCATGGTGCCATTGATGTGGACATCAACTACTGGGCTTCCAGGGTCTAGATATTTCAGACAGATTACCTGCCCCAACATCAGGCTGAAAAGTTGTGTTATGACATTAATGGTTGGGGCATCTCTCTTGTTCCTATCAGGATGCCTAAAGCGCTTCTCTTTGATTAACTAATTGTATATGGGCACATCTTTTATGGCTTGGAGAAGTGGTATCTTCACACATAACTATTTCAATTCTCTCAGAAGTTTAGTTTCTTCTGAGGTGGGCTGTGTTGTCCCAGATAGTCTCTCAGGAAAGGGTGGAATTACTTTAGGTTCACTTTACTCTTTATCTTCCTCAACCTCCATAGGGGGAGGCTATCTATCTGGGAGAACCTTCCCATATCGCAAGTTAATCTCCTAAATCTCCACAGCATAAATTGAGCATGATGGTTCCCCACTATATACTTGTTGAGCCTGTCTGTTGTTCGGGTTTGGGTTCGGCTGGGCAGGCATTTGGGGTTGCCTTGGTGGAGCAGGAGGCAATTTTTGTGGTTGAGCAAGTGGTGGAGGGAAAAGAGTGGGAGGAGAGTTGTGCTAGGGCCTCCACCCCTAATGAGATGCATTCCACTGAGGTTTTGGTTGAGCATAGGATTGGAATGAATGAGCAGCTGGTTGGGCATGGTACTGAGATGGAAAGGACCAAGGAGGAGGCGTGGACCAGGAAGGATGAGCATGAGGGCCCAAAGAAGGTATGGAAGTGACTTGGTTGGGGTTATAGTATGCCTGATATGTCCCTTGCATCCCCTGCTGGTATGGTCTAGGTCCATGCGGTCTCCTTTGGTTCGTGAAATAGAGTTGTTTAGTGGTTCCTTCAGCCCCTTTGTATACAACTTTAAGTCTGGGCAAGGAAGGGCACTTGTATGTAGAATGATCTTCTTCACAGACTGAAAAAACCTCTAAAGGGTTCCATGGGCATTCATTCCTAGGATGCCTCCTGGTGCACCTAGGAAAAAAAATGGCCAAAACCCTCTCTGCTTCCTCTTGTTTCCTTTTGATATGCAAGGTATGCATTTGCATCACAAGAGTCTGCAACATCTCACTCTTGAAGTCTTCCAGAATGTTCCAAGTTCACCTTTAATGTATGAATTGGATGAGGAGGCACTAGCTATGGGTTGACTCCCCCTACCTCTCTTTCTGGCTACTCTAGAATGGTTTCTAAAGACAGACTTTATGTCCTCATAAGGTAGTTGGTAGATATCTCCCCTAGCTAGTAAATGGAGGGTGTCCAGAAGGTCTTCTGGAATTCCACTGAGTAGGACCAACTTTAGAGATTCAGGGTCAAGTGTGCACCTGGCCCTTTTGTAACTGAGCTAGAACCTCTCTTCATAATCTTCCAAGGATTCATCACTTCCCATGGTCATTCGGAAGATTTCTTCCTTGGTATCTTTTGACCTACATTAGTTTCGGTATTTTTTGTTAAAGGCCTGCTGCGTCTAAGCCCAAGTTGTGATGCTATTGCTAGGTAACCCCATGAACCAATGCAATGCTACATCCTTGAGAGTATAAGGAAATAGTTTCAACTTTTTCTCATCTTTTTCATAGTCATAGGTTCAACAGATGATAGCAAACTCAAACAAGAAGGTGTCAGGGTCATCTGTTGCCAAACCATGGAAGTGAGGTAGGGCCGAGGGACTTATATTCTTCATTTTGGTGTCCCCATTGGTCTCCCAGATGGGAAAGGTACCCTCTATTCTCTCTCCATTCCCCCTAGCATTTATGTTTTTAGCCATTATGTCAGGAGGGATGTTTTCTTCTTCTTCTTCCCCTATAGGTTCTTCAAATATCCTTGGTTGTTCACCTAAAGGTTCTTGTTGATCACTTCCACTAAAGAAGAGAGAAGGTTGGATATGTGATGTAGTGGGGGTGTTGGGCAAGAATTTTCCTGAATCTCTATTCCTACAAGGCATGAAAGAAAATATTTTTGGTTGCTTTTCTGTTTTTTCACTGATTGTACCAGCAAACTTGAAATTGATTGAACAAACAAATTGCAACTAACTGAAATGAACTTGCTGAAATGAAATTGCAAAACTGTAAAGGAAAGCAAATGAAATGTAGAACTAAAAGCAAGAAAATGACTAATCTACTTTTGCTGAAATGAAAATTATAGAATTGAAATTTGTAGAATTGAAAATGAAATAAAATGAAATACAAAATTGAAAACAATGAAATGACTAATCTACTTTTGCTAAAATGGAAATTGTAGAATTGGAAATGAAAGCAGGGAAATGTGGGAACTGAAAGAAACAAATACTCTACTTTTGCTTAAATAAACTACTTAGCAGAAGGTTGCGATAGAAAATAGAAGAAAGAGGTAATCACAAAATACTCTGATGCTTCCACGGCAACTGCGCCAAAAAGTGGTGAGCACCAGTTGTGCAACAATAATGCAGCAACTTTTGGGCTTCCTACTTTACTTTTATCAACCCGGTAGTTCGTAACAAACTTGGAAGTGACGGTGTTGTATGCACAAGTACTAGTTCTTACTGCAGGCTGTCACTTGGTCAGCTCGCACAAGATCACTAGGAGCTCAAGCTAACTTCTATGGATTCTAGAAGAAGCTCTATATGTGATGAAAGAAAGGAAAGCTTACTCTATAGTGGCTACTCTACTTGTAGAAAGGAAAAGAAGACTATAATGTAAAGTAAACCTCGCAAATGCTACTTAACCAACTAATCCTACTTTTGCAGAAAGAAATATGAAAAACCATGAAATGAATGCCATTACGTACTCAAGAAGTAAATGAACAAAAAACATCTTTTTGGATTTTTATGTGTTTTTATGTGAAATTGTCATGCATTTAATTTATTTGATTATGAATGTGGTAGCGATTAGGTGGTGATGGAGGGTGGTTTTGGACTTGAGAAGATGTAGGATGGTGTGGATGGGTCTTGGAAGGTCTCAAGTGGCCTTCTGGAGGCTTTTCCCACAATTGGTCTTCAAAACGAAGCCCACAGGAAAATCTATAGGAGGCTGCAAAGGATCTACAAGAGGACTATAGGAGGATGCCGAGAGTAGTTTGGGAGGTTTTGAAGGTGTGAGAGTGGGTGGAAAGGGTATATGAAGGCTAGGATGATGTGTTAAGGTCCATAGGGGTCACCAAGGATTGCTAGGAGAGGAAAAGATGGTCAGGAGAGAGGAAGAAATCCTATGGAAAAGCACAGAAAACTAAGGCAGATTTGAGGTGAACATTGGGCGACTTGTAGGGCATAGATCAGGGTGAGAATGTGATGGCTGGTAGGCTGACTTGCTGTGAGAAGAGATTTTCTACAAAAGAACCCGACAATCAAACAAGGAGATCAAGCAAGTAAGGAAACTATGTACATCATAAAACAGAATTTTGCATCAAGCTAATCTAGATTATGAGCTATGGAAAAAAAATGTTGAAAAATGCTATAATGAGAGAAAGCATGGAAGAAAAATTATTCCAAGACAAAAATGAGCATCGTGAAAGGGATCTAGAGCAAAGCATTAACCTTCTAACAAACTGCAACACTAGAAATCCTATGGAGGAGGCAAATCTGTGTTTTTTGTGGCAGCAAGAGGGTCTTGGCCTTAGTTCATGGTCCCAAAGGGAGGAAAGGAGGCCACTGCTCTACTGATGGCTTTTTGTATCTTCTTTCTATCACTATTCAACCTTCTATAGAAAGCTCAAATGGAAACAACCTTCTAAATTACCAAAAGAAACCTATTCTTAACCAAGAAAGGAATTTATCTAACAGCAACTAATCCATAAATTGAAACAAAGCATATAAATACAAACAAGAGGAGCTTGGCTGCTTGGATTGGGTTCTAACCCAAGAGCTTTAGTCCTTTGAGGTAACTCAGTGCTAGTTCAAAACGATCTCATCTTTATTATCAAAATAATAATAGAATTTACATGAAAATGTCAACAAATGTAAACTCGAAGTTGAGCAGAGCAAAGCTGCAACAAAAATTCGAAAATTTGACTAACTTCTTAATGAGGCCCTAGGCCTCTCTAGTTATAAAACTAAATATCGCAACAACTTCCTTAAAATCAAGGAGGCTTGGCTCCCAAAACTCGAGATAAACATCAGTTATCTTCCACTTTGCTCGACTGCCTCCTAGTACATTGATTTATTTGTTTGTGCTCCGAGATGCATGAAGGAGAATTCAAAGTGGGGAGTCATAAATGAGGGGGATGCCCTCCTATAAATTCTCTCCTTTGTCCACGTCGAATTATTGCTACCAATTTTCCATTAAATCTTTGACTTTGTCTTCAAAATTCAACAAAAATGTGCACTAAACACATATTAGACTCCATGGCAACATAACCAACCCAACTCACTCCATAAGCATAAATATAATAAAAAAACATGCAATAAGCTAAGAGAATGGTTGATTAAAATATGTTAGGAGGCAAAATGATCCCATATAATTACCCATTTATGGGGCTCATCATCTGTAATGCCTTTGCTTGATCAGCTTCGCGTCCAATTTCAACGTAATTTTCATAACTCTTAGGCCCACTATTATACCTTTTAAATCTGAAAGCTTCATAGGGAACAAGTCATGATATTTGCAGAGAAATTTAGGGACCTTGTCCACCGTAGCATCATCCTAGTAATCCCCTATCTTCACAAACTTTGGCTCCTCCTCTGTACCGATGTTAACTTGTCTTGCTTACAGTGGCGCAGTAATATCTGGGTTTTCTATCTATGGCTCCTAAATTTCACAATGTCCTTCTATTCTCAAGATATTAATTTTTCTCAGATTCTCATGTTCTTCTTCAGAAGTCACATTGTATCACTCCAACAAGTGGAAGAGATGGGTGGTCCAATCCGGTTGAATCAAATTGATATGAAATCACCCCTAGGTGACCTCGGGAAATTAATGAAGGTATTACAGACTCATGTGCTGCTGTGTGTGTGTCTAGGTTTTCTTAGGCAATGGATCGATAAGATTGAAAAATAAACAGACACTTGAAACAATAAGAGATCACAGTAAGCAAAATAGAAACACAACAAAATTTAATAAGGAGTTCACCCAATCCTTCTAGGCTACGTCTCCTGGTCCAACTTTTAGTGGTGGCCTTTTTATTATGTTTTTAAAGCAAAGTCTTACAATAAGGAGCTCAATCCAAGTCTCACTTGACAGAGGATGATCAATAGGATGGCACTTGGAATTCCCAAGTCCTTAGAGTTCACAGACTCCCCTTACTGAATTTCGACCTCAATTGGTCTCTAACTACTCAATGCTACCCTTACTCTGACGGTCAGCTTGGCTTCCCTATTCTCTACAATTTTGCCTTCCTTTTTGTGTCTCTCAACGTTCGACTTCTTCACTGCTTCTCTGCCTCACTGCCTCCCTCTCTCTCTCTCTCTCTTGTCTCTGTCAGCTCGTGGCTTTAAAGCTAGTTCATTCCTCGACTGTTCGTTTCTACTTCCCAACTCTCTGGATCACCTGCCTCTGTCTGCTAGGACTTCTCTGCCCTGCATCATCATTGTTGTGTAATGCTTCGCAGAGAGGTGGACACCTATGTTATTGCGAACTGAGTGTCAGTTCTTCCTGAATGGTTGTTTTTTCCGTTATTTCCCAGATGCCTACAAAACGGATCCTTTTGTCGACTCATCGGTTAAATTGGACTTGAAATCTTTGTGTTTTTTTTATCTTATTTCTAACTCGGGTCTAGTCATCCATCGGGTTGAACCTCCACCATTTGATCTAGAGCCCCAGATCCTATGGTCTTCACTTATATCGTGCGGTTGAGTTGCTCGATCGTTAGTCCGTGATGTAAGCGGTTTTTCTCTCTCCCCACTGGACACATGTCACTTGGTGTTTGGAATCACTGGGTCTTCGACCAAACCCACTTACCACCCGAAATGCCTCCGATATTCCGTCAGTTTTGAGTGCAGGACCTGCCTGTTGGTTTTACCATTTTCCCACAGTTTTCAGGTTTCCCTTGTGACCAAGCGCTCAGAGCTTTTCCTTCTCGATGGATTTTTCCTAGTGATACATGATATGTGATTAGCACTAATAATGTATCAGAAATAGCATTCGTTTCTGGGTTTAAGCTTCCCAACTGCCATTTTTGCGCCATGCACAGTCTCCATGGTCCAACGGTCAGTGACCTTTGACCGAAGTTCATCGTCGCTTCATGTTGGTTGCAAATTACCATTATTCAGAGGTTATTTTTTATAGCTATAAGTTTTCTTGAAGTCTGTCGTTCATTCTTAACAACCATGGAATTGTTTGAGGATCCAATTCAGATCACGGCCTTCCCATTGAAAAAACTTTTGGACCACCAAAAGTTGGTTTTCAAGCATCGACTAAGTGAGGATACAAGTTTCTCACCTGTCCAATCTCTATCCATTTTGCACTACTTGGCTTTAAACCCTGAGCCCAATTCTGAGGTATTCAACATCTCCCCTGCACGTCGTTCTCATCTTCCTGTCTAGAACTGTGTCTTCTTGCAATTAATTAAGATATTCAGGTAGCAGGTCATCAACAAAAGGCAATTGACTCTGTTCTTCAGGATCTTCAATTAACGAAGGTTCAAATAGTCTCAAGCTATCTGCATTGACGACTGAGTAGATGTGCATATAAGCTGGCAAATCAAGGTGAAAAGCATTCTCACCAATTTTCTCAAGGATCCTGAAAGGTCCATACCTTATTGGTTTCATCTTTTTACCTTCACCTTGCATCCTATCCTTGCTGATATACTGCCAAACTTGATCACCAACTTGGAAACTATGCCCCATCTAATGCTTGTCATGCCTTGCCTTGTATTTGGTCTCGCTCTTTTCCATTGTTTCTATACTGCCTGATGGATCTTGTGGATTTTTTCAATGAACCTAGTTGCCTTCTCCACATCTTTGTGTCCCTCAACTGTTGTGTCCTTACCAAAGAAAAAATCCAAGGGATACCATGGTGTGAAACCAAAACAGGTCTCAAAAGGAGATCTCTGTGTGGAAGAATGTTTGGCTTGGTTGTAAGCATGCTGCACATAACACAAATGTTCATCCTAGAGCTTAGGATGCTTGCTGCAATATCCCCTGAGCAATTGGATCACTATCCTATTGACTACTTCTATCTCGCCATCGGTTTGTGGATGGAAAGCTATGCTTTTCTTCAGTTTGGTGTCCATCAGTTCCCATAGACTTGACCAAAACTTTCCCACAAACCGGGTTTCTTGATCAGATATAATGGAAGTGGGTAATCCAAAATGAACCCATACATGTTGAAAGAATAGTTTTGTAGTTTGTTCAACTGTAATCTATTTATTACAAGGTATCAAAATACACATTTTGCTGGACCTATCCATGACCACATACAGATAATCATGAACTTTCCTATATTTAGGCATTCCTCCAACAAAGTCCATGGAAACAATTTCCCAAGGATGAGAAGGAACTGGTAATGGAGTGTGCAATCCTAGTTTTCTATTGCTGGGCTTGCTTTTAGCACACATAGTACACCCTGTTACATATCTAGAAGCTGTCTAGTTCATTTTTGACCAATAACAAAATCTTTGCAGCGGTGAAACTATTTCACTTACTGCAAAGTGACCTAATATTAAAGAAGTGTGTGCTTCTCAAATTATCTTTACTCTTTCAGTTTGTGGAATGCATAGCTTCCCACAATAATATAGGGGTTGGTCCTTAAGATGATAATCCAATTCTTCTACTCATTTTCCTTGACTTAAAGTTTCATATACATCTTTAAAGTCTATATCTTGAGCATATTGTTAAATGTAGCTCTCATGTAACACATAATTATTCTTAAGTATAGTAGATGCATTTATAATGGGTCTAGATAACATATTTGCAACTTTATTGTGTATGCCCTTTTTATATCTGATGAATAAATGAAACAGTTGTAGAAAACCCATCCATCTATAGTGCCTTGATTGCTACAACTTAGTTTGGGAGTGTAGATATTGAAGTGGTTGATGATCTATATGTATAACTATTACTTTTCCCATTAAGTAATCTTTCCACTTTTTCACACTCTGTACTAATGCATACAATTCTTTGTCATATGTGGGATAGTTAACTACTGTAGAATTAAATGTCTCAGAATGATAACATAAGGGTTTACCATGTTGTATCAACACTGCTCCCATGGCACAGTCACTGGCATCCATTTAGATCTCAAACAGTATTTGAAGATCTGATAGTGCTAGTACTGGTGTTGTACTAGTCTTCTCTTTCAAGGTGTTGAAGGATTTCTGTTGTTTGCCTCCCCATTGAAACACCTTGTTCAATCCTATTAAAGCATGTAAGGGAGCTGCATTTAAGGAAAATTTAGAAATGAACTTTCTCCAATATTGTGTTGCTCCAAAGAAGCTCCTAACTTCTGTATCAGATTTGGGTTTAGGTTAGTTTACAATGACTGCCACCTTAGAGGGATCTATCTTCAATTCACCACCCCTTCCTATATGTCCTAAATAATTCAAAGATGTTTGCCAAATTCAAATTTTGAGAGTTTAAAATAATTTTTTTCTCTTTTCAAAACATCTAGTGTCTGCTTAGCAAGATTTAAATGTTTTTCCCATGTTTTCCTAAATATCGGAATGTCATCCAGATATACAATAACAAAATCATCAAGAAAATGTCTGAGTACGTCATTCATTATTCTCATGAAAGTAGTAGGAGCATCAGTTAAGCCAAAAGGCATAACCAACCACTCATACAATCCCTACTTTGTTTTGAAAGAAGTCTTCCATGCATCTTGTTTTGCAACTCTGACTTGATGATATCCACTATGTAAGTCTAACTTGGAAAAGTAAACAACTTCTTTCAATTGATCTAATAAATCATCTATGCGAGGAAGGGGATAACGATTTTTTATTGTTATCTTATTCAGTGCTTGATAATCAATGCACATTCTCCACGAGCCATCTTTCTCTCTCACCAAAAAGATTGGAGACCCACATGGTGATGTGCTAGGTTTGATGAACCCCTTCTCGAGCAACTCCTCCACCTGCTTCTTGATTTCTGCATTCTCTAAAGTGGACAACCTTTTATACTTGTGGCAACAATGGTTTCTTCATCTCTTGAGTCTGCCCACAAATCTTTCTAAATAGCTGCAGTAGTCTTCTTCTTGTTTCCCTCGAACTCCTTAGGTCTCAGCTTTGGATGCAAAATCCAATAGTGCTCATCATCATGCCCATCCTTCTTACAGTGAGTGCATGATGACTTGCTTTTCTGTGCAGTGTTGGCTTTCCTTGATTCCCATTTCTGTTTTCTTTTCTCCTTGTTCTTGCTTGCAGTGGGTTGGGATGATCCCCCAACTTTTGGGTTCCCATTCTTTCCTTTAGCTTCTAGATGCATATCTTGAATATATACCTCATCTATACTAGTGGGATAGAACATGAGGATAGTGTGCCTCATGTAGCTATGTAGAAAACCAATGTACTTCAATAGAGTCTCAGGTGAGTCTAATGAGATTCCTATAATCAAAGCTCTCTTCCTAAATTCTTGGGTGTAACCTTGTACACTTTTCCCTTTAAATTGTCGAAGAGTTTGCCAACTTATTATGGCTTGCTGAATGTAGGCCAATGGATGGAACTACTTTTTTATTGCAGAAACAAATTCACTCTAGACAAAAAGAGTCTTACCATGTCTCTTCATGTCAGCTTGGGTCCCGCCTTCCCACCAAACCAAGGTAATTCCTCCAAGGCATAGGCTGGATAGCTAAATCTTGCTCTTTTCTGAATCGATACTCTGCACTTTACAGTAAATATCAATTTGTCTGATCCAATTTTCCAGCTTTTCTGCATTCAACTCTCCATCACATATTGGTAAATCAAATTTAACATCTAGTTTAATCAAAGCTGTCTTCTTTTTATGTTCAGGGCTATTAGGAGGTGTGAGAAAGTTTTGCTTCTTTCCCTTTGCCTTTTGAGTGGTCATGGAGGAGAGACTATTCTTCTCCTCTATCTTGTTTGGAGCCTGATGAATCTTCATCTTTATGTTTTCTAAAGTCCTTATACATTTCCTCTACCATGGACCTTATGGCGAGGAAAATATCTATAAATTGAGGGTCTAGCCCCACAGAACCTTCCTTTGACATTGTCTTCTGAGGATAAACTCTTCCAATTTTAGGATTAGTTTCAATCAACTCTCCTTCTTCTAATTTTAGCTTTGATCTAGTTGGAATTCAATAGCTAAATCCAGCACAAGCTTGTCTAACCTTAACAACCTATAGCTCTAATACCACTTGATCTGAAATCACCCCTAGGTGACCTCAGAAATTAATGAAGGTATTATAGACTCATGTGTTGGTGTGTGTGTCTATGTTATCTTAGGCAATGGATCGATAAGATTGCAAAATAAACAGACACTTGAAATAGTAAGAGATCACAGTAAGAAAAATAGAAACATAACGAAATTTAATAAGGAGTTCACCCAATCCTTCTGGGCTACGTATCCTGGTCCAGCTTTCAGTGGTGGCCTTTTTATTATGTTTTTAAAGCAGAGTCTTACAATAAGGAGCTCAATCTAAGTCTCACTTAACATAGGATGATCAGCAGGATGGCACTTGGAATTCCCAAGTCCTTAGAGTTCAAAGACTCTCCTTACTGAATTTTGAACTTGATTGGTCTCTGACTGCTCAATGTTGCCCTTACTCTGACAGTGAGCTTAGCTTCTCTATTCTCTGCAGTTTTGCCTTTCTTTCTGTGTCTCTAGGTCTTCTGCTTCTTCACTGTTTCTCTGCCTCATTGTCTCCCTCTCTCTCTCTCTTGTCTCTGTTAGCTCGTGCTTTAAAGCCATTTCATTCCCCAACTGTCCGTTTCGGCTTCCCAGCTCTTTCGATCGCATGCTTATGTTTGCTAGGAATTCTCTGCCTTGCATCAACATTGCTACATAATGCTTCGCAGACAGGTGGCCACCTGTCTCCTTGCGAACTGAGTGTCAGTTCTTCCTGAATGGTTTTTTTTTTCTGTTATTTCCTAGATAACTACGAAACAGATCCTTCTGTTGACTCATCGGTCAAATCAGACTTCAAATCTTTATGCGTTATAGCTTATTTCTCCCTCAGGTCCGGTTATCCATCAGGTTCAACCTCTACCGTTTGATCTGGAACCCCCAGATCCTACGTTCTTTGCTTATACAGTTGATTTGCTCGACTGTTAGTCTGTGATGTAAGCGATTTTTCTCTCTCCCCGCTGGACACGCGTTGCTCAGTGTATGGAATCACTGGTCTTCAGCCAAATGCACTTACCGCCCAAAATGCCTCTGATATTCCACCAGTTTTGAGTGTGGGACCCACCTGTCAGTTTTAGCGCTTTCCCACAGTTTTATGATTTCCCTTGTGACTGTGTGCTCGGGGATTTTCCTTCTCGAGGGGTTTTACCCAGCGATACGTGCATCAGAAACAACCTCTGTTTCTAGGTTTGAGCTTCCCAACTACCATTTTTGTGCCATGCACAGTCTCCATGGGCCAACGGTCAGTGCGCTTTGACTGAAGGTCCTCGTCGCTCTGTGCTGGCTGCAAATTACCATTATTCAGAGGTTATTTCTGATAGCTATAAGATTTCTTTAAGTCTATCTTTCATTCTTAACAATCATGGAATTGTTTGAGGATCCAATTTGGATCACAAATCCAGGGGATCCTGTGGTATTCTGAAGATCGTTGCTTTGACCTATTGTAATGCTTCATCAATGCACTCAAATCCATATTCAAATTTGAATGTCATGAATAATCCTTGTCTCAAAATATCCCATTCATCCTTGCCATGACAGAGCTCTATCTCCAAGTACCAATTCATAGTTATCACATCAAAGGTGTGACAGAATAGATGCACCCACTCCATTTGTGGTTTTTCTCCATAAGAATCGGTCCATTTGGCTAAGTGATTGCGTAGATCAGTGCTTCCATCATATTTCGCTATCAATCATACCTTTGGGTGACCAAACCGCACCCTTATCATTCTTCTATATTCGCACTATCCATTGAAGTTTCCTTTATGCATACCCTACCATATTGCAGGCGTAGCGCACATCCCCAAGTACAAGGCCTGGAAGTGATGCTTCTCCAAAACTTCCCTTTCAAATGCATCCAAAAATTTATTAACATCAGTTAAACCATCATAGTAAGGAAGAATTCTTGCCTCAGAAGATAGACAACATAGCCATTTGGTGGTCATGTTACATCGTAGGATAGATACTTCGTTCAATCTATTATGTCAGTGTTCCAATTCTTCATTTGATTCTAATGTGTAGGAGGTTTTGAAGTCCCATTCAAGATTCCCATCAACTGTCAGATTCACCCAATCTTGATCTCGCGTTGTTATCTTATAAATCTGGTCAAAATCGTCATCACATTCATAATCACATACTGGTTCAGTGTAGTGCGGTCCTTCTAGAGGGTATAGTGGTACTACTTCATGGAGAAACTTTATTTCAAATGACATCATCTGCTTCTTCAAATTGATCACCCAATTCATGTCGATAACCCAATCGATCCCAAGAAGCACAGGGTAGTGATTTTTGTCAACCACAATCTCTATCACTTCAAAATCATCTAATGCACTCACATCTTCGATATCGGCTATCACTCCTTGTAATCTTCCCATGGGGATAATATTTTGCTGATTTTCCATCCTCAATTGAATGGGAGACCACTTCAGCGTAGGTCTCCCCATTCTCTCCCATGTCTATTTAGAAAAAACATTCGTGTTGGACCCGAGGTCCAGAATGACTTGGTCAATTTCATATTTTCCTATCTGTGCGGAGAGTTTCATCTCCCGCCCTATTCTTTCTTTATGCTTACCAATCATCTGGACTACACGCGGTCTTTCAGAAGCATTTTCTTTCCTAGTGCACTTATTTATCAGCTCCCGTAGCCCTTCACAACCTTTCTATCATGCAACAGCTTCATACAGGTCTCCAAGAAAGTTGTAAGCATAGAGGGGTCCATCGCTTCAGCTAGCTTATCCTGGCTTCTTGAGGTAGAGGCCTATGTGAAGCTTTTATTTACTTCCATGAAGGTTTCTTTCATGTGCTCCAAATAAAAACTAGCCTCCTTTTATGGAGCATTGTGGACCCACCGACCTTCTTCAACCTTCTTTCCCTTGTCTTCACCAATCGTCATTCGACTTCATAGCACAATGTTCACATTAGGATCCTCTTCACGGGGTTCAACCCTCATCATCTGTAGCTTCTGGGTGGGTTTCTAAGGATGCATCGCATTTTCTACTATCTTAGCTAGTAATACAGGTCAGTCTTCTGTTACGTGGTCAAATTGAGTGCAATATCTACATGACAGGAATGTAGGGTTCATGCATTCTCACTCAAAGTGTCCTGGTCCCCCATAATTGTAGAAAATCACTTGTCCGCGACCTCTACGAGGTCCTCCTCCACCTCGGAATCATCTTCACCCCTGTAATCCTCCGCGTGCTCCCCTAGCACCTTGATCCAGAGACCGAGTTTCTTCATGTACTCTATATGCAGATGTTCTATCCATCACAATCTCATAACTATGACAGTTATTCTCATCATGAGCCACCAATTGATAGAAGTTGTAGAAGAGTTGTTGTGATGTTTGTACAAATTTCTGTACCAGGTGACAATTGTCTGTCACATGTTTTCCAACTATGTGATAGATAGAACACCATAGCGTGGGCCCTCTATTTATCCCTGCTTGAGATTTTTGCCTTAGAGGCATCAACGATCCTCCTGCAACATAATTTACAAAGACTGGGCAGTGATCTTTGTCATGGTCTTGGCTTTTACATTTCAGGCACCAAACCTCTTCAGACACCTCTGGTTGAACTATTGTAGCCTTCTGTTGATGCCTCAAACATTGCTGCAACAACATCGGGGAAAACCACCCGGTCCGGACCTTAAAGGTAGCTCCTTTTCTGTTTGGTGTGGTGTCTCTGACTGGAAATAATGAGACTAGTTTCCCAATGATGGATAAATAGGATGGATAAGCGGTTGATTCTCTAATATATAATTATAATGGATGAATGATTTAATCTAAAAAGTAAAATTATGAACAACTATCCTATCTCGGGAAATTTCTGCTTTAGTGTAACTTTTGATGATCTTTATCTACAAACAGGCATATAGATGACTCTATTGGTAAACAAAGAGATTCATTCATATGATAACTACTTTGTTCAAGTAGTTGAACAAATTAATCAAGAGAACATTATTACACTATTCTTCATATATATCGTAGACATAAATATGATTGAAAGAATAACACTCCTTAAACATTCAATAGTGATAAGTATAAGGATTGCCATTAAAACACATACATATATCCAATGATAGCAAGCTTAAATAAATGCTGATTCACATGCAAGAATGAAGCAAGAGCATAGATAATAGTACCATATGTTATTTGGATCACTCCTGATATCAATCGCATTTGAATTCCTTCTTCTAACTTAGAAACACTTCCACAACAAGGAAATAGTGCACATTTCATCAAAGCTTTCTTCGTTAAAATTCAGAATACGGCCCCAGTCTTCATAAAAAATATATCAGAAGCACAATAGTGTGACATACTGATTTGAGTTCATGCAAAAACTGAGGACCCTTTCTAAATGCATGAAAGGGCCTATAAATACTAATTAGGCTAACTAATTACAAAATAGAAATGCTATTAATTGGTAAAACGATATCATGAGTATCTCCTCAAAAAGGCTTGTTTACAGTCGGCAGCATGATTCATTGTTTCGGATGATCTCCCTTTGGCTTGAGCTGGCAGATAGCAAGCATCAGTTGCAATTCTAGAGGGCGACTCAGATGAGAATTCAGTTGGGTTGAGTATGTGGCATCATGGATTTCAGGAATCATGTAATCGATCGCGTCGGTTAAATATTTGAGTGCGACCCTTTGACTGTATGGTTTGATTAAGAAAAACCAAAAGGTATCCCAAGTTAAACTTTGGATGCCAGTGATTAACCTTCCATTCTTCTCCAATTCTTGATTGTATGTTTGTTCGAATGCTTTAGCTGACGGTAGCTTACCTGGAGGGTATTGTGAAATCAAGTTAGATAGATAAAGAGTGTCATTGATTAACTCAATTAAATTACTGGTTGATAATCTGCATCTTGAGGTTTCTCTCTCTACTTTCATCAGTTGTGACTGCCATTCTAGGAAAAGGATTTCTTTGTGTGACTCTAGAATTTTAGGCAGATTCGCGACTTTCCCTTCACTGGTGTCTTGCCAAGAAAGAAAATTGGTTAAAGTCTCATCGACTTGTTCCAGATCCTGCCTGGCATCAACTAACTTGTCAACTATTGATGCAGTAATCTCAAAAAGGGGCTCAACCAGAGAAATGTTATGACATAGCAGGTTTAGCTTTGTAATCAATGCTTTATTGATTTGGAGAGCTTCGGACCTGAAATCTGCTGGTTGCGGAATACTCTTGAACGTTCTACTTGGTGTTACAGTCAAGCGATTTTCTCATCTTTCGTCTTACTCATTTGTTCATTCATTGTCTTCAACCTGGCCAATGCTTCAGATAACTCCTTTTGTTTCTGTACTGCGCTTAAGTCTATCCTCTGCTTCTCCTTGAGCAATTGCTCATTTAATTGATTATTTATCTGTTTCTGTGTTGATAGTTGTTGTTCTAATTGTTCTATTTTTTGCTATCTTTCGGACACCTGTGACTGCAATGAAACAATTGTTTGGTCTCTTTCCTTAAGTAGATTGCTTACTTCCTAGGATTTATCCATGGTGGCTACCGAATAGGCTTCGGCATACTGAGAAAGTTTTGTAAGGTCATCGAAAGGGTTAAATTCCTCCTTCCACACCACATTAGCCATCTCTGTTTGTGCTGGTAAAAGGGAAGATTGATCAATTCTCCTCCTTTTCCTTTGTATTTTCACTCAGCCCTGTGTTTGAGACTGCAAAAGACATCTAATGGTGGTATTTCTTCTATCTGCAAAACAATATAATCAGATGGATCTTTAGGAATTATTTATGCATCTTTGTTGTTGGATAGGCTAATGGTCCCTTCAATTGGAACTGTAGTTGTTATTGTCTCTTGACTGACTGTTACTTGAGGTGTGATGAACGCTTGTGAAGTCTCAGGATTGCTTATAATAGAGTCAAATTGTTGCCACTCTTTTAGGAGTTTGGGATCAATCTGAGTATCTATATCAATATATTCACTGTCTTGTTTCTTTTCTTTCTTGTGCTCTGTTTCCTATTCTGGTTGCTTTTCTTGCTCGAGAATCTTCTCTGTAGCAGGAGGTTTGTCAATAATCTGTTGTTCAAGCTCGCTTGACTGAGTTATTGGGGTAGTAGCTAATAAGTCCAGAGGCAGAGTTTGAAACCTCTCTTCTCTGAGCCTATTGATTTCTACCAGCCTTTCATCTTTATATTTCATTTTGGCCAATGTTTTTACTTGAAATAATGATTCTGATGAAGAAAACAGGTCCTCCAATTCATCTTTTTCATGATCAAACTTTGTAAGTTTGGCTTGTTCAAGCACGTTGTAGGAAACTTTCCTTGGGTCGTATTTCCTGTTAGGGATGGTTGCAAGATTGAGCATGTTTATTTTTTCTGTCTCTTTCTCAGCATGTTCATAATCATGTAGAGTGTAAACACCACACCTCAAAGGAAATGTAGGCCACGACTACCTTTTAGAATTGCTAAGAGTTTTAGATGTTCCTGCTGTAGTTATTTGGTCAGCCAACTCTCGAGCCAATAGCTTATCAGGTATATACAAAGGAAGGACATGGGGTCTTGCGAGGCTACCATAAACCCTTATATATGTGAACTTGTCTTCCCCAAACCAATTCCCTACAATAGTCAAGTCAATCGCTACTTCATCGGAAATCCTTGGGGCAAGTTTATAAAAAATGGCATAATAGATAGGTAACATGAAACCATTACAGATTTGGTACAAGTGGTATTTATAGTGTGCCTTCCATAACATCTGATGATAAATGTGGATTGGCTTAGGGTCTTGTGTATTGCATCTCCACCTGAGTACCGGGTATTCAGAATTAAAGCAAAGAGTATCCACAATATAAACACTATAATAAAAAGGGGGAATGGTTTTGGTGGTTTTACGTGCATCTGATCTGAAGTCAAGAATTGCAATGGCTAATTTATTAGAAAATATGTTTGCCCAATCCATCACATAACTATTAACCGTTGCTTCCATTAAAGGAACCATTTCAATAGTAAACTTTGCAGAATCATGTATTCCCCACATTCTACACATCATTGCCCTAGCATAATAATAAGGAGATGACAATGAATCCATGAAGTACTTACCTGATGATTCATGTTTGTGCTTTGTGGGATTCTTTCTCCATTGCTTAATTAGGGCCGACTCAGTCTCATTCTCTGCTATGAATTTTTCGAGAAAGGCATTGTTGTATTTCTTTTCAGGTTCGAGTAAATGATACATCTTCCTTAAGTCATCAGGCTGAAATGAACCAAAAATTCTTCCGTCAACTGTGCAAAATGTTCTATTTGAAACTGGAATTTCTTCAACCACCCATCTGACTACATCAGTGTATCGAAGAATTTTCTCTCGTGCTGCTATCCTGTGCAAATATGAGTCGGCTAAATCTTTCAGGGAAGCTTATGATTTATTAGTTGAGTCTGTAGTAGCTTCTTCTGACACTTCCTCGGGCTCCTCTACTTCAATTAAATTACAGATACTTTTCCAACTTTTATTTCCAAGGCCGAGACATGTAGTGTCTGAAATTAAACCTTTTTTACTTGGTCCTGGATCACTGGTTGGCTGCACTGTTGTTGTAGGAGCTGCTGCTGCTATGGATCTCTTGGATTTCTTTCCCACTTGTCTCAAATTTGTTATTTCGGTGGAGTTATGCACAAGGAATGAAACCAACGTGATACAGAGAAATAGTAGTATGAGCTAATATGAAAGAATTATATCAATTAGCGAATAATAAAGGATTATAGTGAAACTACCGCAAATACAATCTAAGGGAAAATCTTGAAATAACTGCTTCATTAATTGTCCATTTAACCTGTCAATCATGGTAAAGGAGTTTTTAAATACCCATCATATCGTTTATATGATGAATGATCCATTCAAGTGTGGCTTAGATTTTTTGGCGGATAATCAGAAGTAAATCACAATCCATGATTGGTAAAGTGAACGGGAAGGTTTTAATAATAGTCCAAAATATCCTTCGATCACCAAAGGTGATACAATGCATGCAAGCCTTTTAAATATGTTTCGAAACACGCGCCTTGATTTAATGCATCGCAATCAGGGGTGGTTTTGGGTCATATTACTTATACTATTGCAAGATCGCCGATCACTGATGTTGATACGCCTTATCGCATCGGAGGATTTGAAGGTGTCACAATTCATGTATTGGGTTGTTACGACCGATCGCCGATGGCGATACCTTTTATCGTATCGGGGAAACAAGGGAGGCGTTTCTCTATACTATGTGTTTTTGCCTTTCCTAGATATCCGATAGCGATTTCCCTTTTCGGATCAGAGTGAGTCAATGGGTCTTTTATATGTGTTTTTCTTATTATTGTGTATGCAATCTTGCGATCGCTTTAATAACAAAGGACTTTATAATTTTTTTAAAGTCCTATTTATTATTGTTCAAAAGGTTTATTTTAGAATTTATCATTTCCATTGGACCTTTTGATGAGGATCTTTCTAAAGATGGGTTAATACCAATTTATTCACACATCTAAGTTTAAAAGCGACCCATTTCATATTACGATTTTAAAGAAAAATTTTATGAAATGGGCGGTTGTTGTACAACACAACAATTGCCGATTCACTGGGAGAAACAGTTATCTCTGAGAAATGTTAAAATACTTAAACTTTCTTAATATGGAAATCTTAACTGAGCGAAAAATTCTAATATAGCTAGGCAATCATATATTCTGAATATAATGATAACTATTTTTGCTATTTTCTTCTCGTGTTGAAATTAAATACATTCTATGTTTTAAATTAGCCTTAATTGGTTGATAATGTTAAAACAAAAACTTTTCCAACTTAGCTTTATAATGACTCCTCTGTCATAGGTAGAGCCTTTACTGCCAGCAAACGTCTATAGTCTCGACAGGGATACCTTTTAACCATTCGATCATTCATTATCCCATCCATTTTAGAGTATAATTCAAAAGAATGAATCCATAAATATGTCTCCATATTTTGTATCACTTTTTTTCTTTTTCCTTATTTTGTAAGATAAAAAGCCATTGTCTTGGTTTGGTGGCCAGCTGTTTGACAATGCCATTCACTGGTTGTAGTTTAACTTAACAAGCTAGCTCGTGATGAGACCCCTTGTCTTATAATTATAAGCCATTACCCCATTTTGATATGCAGTATTGGTAATGTCAGTTGAACTATTCCCCTAATGATCATGGTAAGCAGGCTTGTAATAAGACCTCTTATCTTTTATATCATACATATTTTAGAATTTCACTCTAAGCAATTATAAACTTTGATGAATGGGATGAACAATTTTCTCCTTAAGAGAAGATGGATGACAGGGTAAGAGTTGAAGATGCTAAGATTGAATTAGTTTCTATTTTGTATTGACAACCGTTTTCAGGCTGCTTAAAAACATTAAAATGATTTACAGTACTTCTAAATCTTGAGAAGATTTCACAAAAATAAAATGAGGTTTTTCAGAATCTAAATATACCTAATTTCATAGAAATTTTCCTTTCGTTTAAGGCTTCCATTTCTCAAAAGTAAATATCAAAACTATTTCCTTTGAGTAACTTTTCAATATAGTAAAAACCAATGGAAGGTTTCATACAACTTTATTTTCCTAAAATTCTAACAAATAAACGATGTACACAATTTTTGCTGAAAATTGAATATTTACAAAGGGAGAAGGGGTTACCTCCTTAATTGAAGAATTTTTTCAAGATAAGGCCGTTAACAGGAATAGACTCTCTCTTTCCTGATAGATCTTGTAATATGAAAGTAGAAGGGCCTATCTTCTCATTGATTTGAAATGGTCCAAGCCACATTTTCTGGAACTTAGTGTGTTTTCCTTTATCTTCATAGGCTTTGTCCCATTTCAAAACTAGATCACCAACTTGTAATTGCTTTGAATTGGTTGAAGTTGTATCAAAAGACGACTTGATAATTTGCTGATGTTTTACATGTATAATTTTGGCTTTTTCCCTTTCTTCTTCTAGTTTCAAAATTTGATCATGTCTTAGTTGAATAGAAGATGAAGGACTTTCTTCAATAAACTGCACTAAATCTAAGGATGGAAGTACTAAATTTGCTGGTATGACAGCTTCCTTTCCATATACTAGATTAAATGGAGAAGTGTCTATGGAGGCCTTTTGTGTTATTCTATCAGCCCATAGTGCAAATATCAGAGATTTATGCCAGTTTTTATGATTTTGCTCAATAGTTCTCTTAATAATCTTAATAAGATTTTTATTGGTGGATTCCGCTAAACCATTACCCTAAGGGTAGTAATTTGTAGAATACTTCAATTTAAATCCCCTTTCGATAGAAAACTCAAATATAGAATTTCCAGAGAAATAAGATGCATTATCAAAAACAAGAGCGTTTGGGACACCAAACCTGGTAATAATGAATTGATCTATGAATTCCATGATTGCCTCGGAGTTTGTTGTTTTCAAAGGAATTGCTTCAACCCACTTAGTAAAGTAATTAGTGGCAGTAAGGATATACTTATGATGTTTGGATGAATGTGGAGTGATTTCTCTAATGATGTCCAATCCCCATTGCTCAAAAGGTTGTTCAATGTTTACTGGTTGCAAAGGGAAATATGGTTTTCTTTGTCTTCCACTAGATGTTTGACAACTTAGGCATTTCCTTACGTATTCATGAGTATCTCTGAACAAGGTGGGTCAATAATATCCAGCATGAATGATATTGTGAGCTATTGTATCAGCACCAAAATGTCCTCCTACTGGTCCATCATGTAGCTCCTGCAAAACTTTTTGTGCTTCAGGTTTTTCTAGGCATCTTAATAGAATTGAACCATAATTTCGTCTAAACAATACATCATCTACAATTATGAAGTTTTTCGCTTTCAATCTAATGACACGTTTGTTTTTATATGAAAGATTAGAAGGAGCGTATCCATTTTTAAAATAGAAAATCAGATCTGCATATTATGATTTCGGATCTGTGATACTTATCTGATTAATTTCTTCAATATCTTCTATACCTTCAGGTTCTTGAATATTGGATGCTCCTGCTAACAACCTGGAAAATCCTTGGCCTTTGACAATCTTTGCTGTTTTGATTTCTAAGTCATATACTTGTAATCTTGTGACCCAATTTCCTCTCTTTTCTCGTAATTCCCTTTGAACTAGTAATTGTCCTACTGCTGAAAAAGGAACTATAACTTTTGTGTGAGCTTTTAAGAGAAAGGGTCTGTAGTGTTTAATGGTTTTGTACACCAAAAAGGCTTGTTTTTCAACCTATGAGTAATTAAATTCAGCACCATGAAGATTTGAGCTGTAAAATGAGATTGGTGTTTCCATGTTTTGATCATTAATTTGAGTTAGCACTGTTGCATAAGAAGAAGAGGATGCGAGGGTATATAGTATGAAATGACTGGAAAAATTGGGAGTGCTTAAAGCAGGGGCATTAATGATTGCTTGTTTGATAGAATCAAATGCCTCTTTTTCTGCAGGTCCCCATTTAAACACCAAATTTTTCTTAATCATTTTTTGCAATGGTAAAGTAATCTGGGAAAAATCTGGAACAAATCTTTTGACAAAGTGTTGATGCCCCAAAAATCATTGTATCAACATTGGGGGATAACCACCCGGTTCGGACCTTAATACAGCTCCTTTTCTATTTGGGATGGTGGCTCTAACTGAATATAATGGGACCAGCTTCCCGATAATGAATAAAAGAGGATGGATGAGTGATTGGTTTCTAATAAATGATAATGAGTGGATGACATAACCTAAGAGTGAAAACATAAATGACTATTCTATCCCGGGAGGCTTCTATTCTTTTAGTGCAACGCTTGATGATCTCTGTTCATCGATAGGCATATAGATGACTCTACACAATAAACATAGACATTCATTCACTTAATGGTTGCTTTGTTCAAATAGTTGAACAAAGTGATTAACAAAACATTGTTACACATATACTTTTATATTATCGATACATGTATGATAAAAGAAAAGCATGCTGTAAACATCCAGTAGTGGAAATTGTAAAGATTGTTGTTAAAAACACACGCATATATCCGTTAATAGCAAGAGCGATCAAACAACAATTCACATAAAAAGAATGAACTCAGACATAGATACTAGTACCATATGAGCTGCAAATCATTCCAAACATCAATCGTTATTTGAATTCCTTCTTCCGACTCAGAAACACTTTTAAATAAAGGTAGTAGTGCACATCCACATAAAAGCTTCGTTATCAAAATTGGAATAATTGGCCCAGTCTTTATAAAAAAATATGCCTGAAGTATAGTAGTACAACTTCAGGTTTAAGTCATATACAAAAACTTACGACCCTTTCCAATGCAATGAAAGGGTCTATAAATACTTGATTAAAACTAACTATGAAATTAAAATGCTACTTAATTGGTACAACTTAATTTGGAATATCTTCCTCGTAGCAATCTGGTAGTCAGCAGCATGATTCATCACTTTGGTTGCTTGCCTTTCGACCTGAGTTGGAATATTTCTAGCATTGGTTCCACTTCTGGGGGTCGGTTGAGACGAGAATTGAGTTGAGCAGCATAGGTGGCATCTTGTATATCGAGAATGATAAACCTGATTTCATCTGTCAGGCACTTGAGGGCAGCTCTCTGGATGTATGGTTTTACTAGGAACAACCAATAGGTGTCCCAAGTCAAACTGTTAATACCTGCGATCAATCTCCCATTCTTTTCGAGCTCTTGATAACATGACTACTCCAATGTTTTAGCTGATAGTAATTTACCTAGGGTACATTGAGAGATCATGTTAGATAAGTAGAGAGTATCATTAATCAATTCAACCAAATTACTTGTGGTTAATTTGCATATGGAAACTGCTCTCTCTGCCTTCATTAACTGGGACTGTCATTCCATAAATAGATCTCTTTAAGGGATTCTAAGATTTTTGGAAAATTAGATGCCTGTCCCTCATTAGTGTCTTGCCAATCAAGAAAATTGGTCAAGGTCCCATCGGCCTACTCCAAGTGTGTTCTAGCATCAACTGATTTATCGATTATCGATGTTGTTATATCACATAGGGGTTCTGCTTGAGCGATTTTCTGACATAATAGTCTTATTTGTGTTACCAATGCTTTGTTAATTTGTAGTGCTTATGCTCTGAACTCAGTAGGCTGCGGAAGATTCTTGGACTTTTCTATTTGGCCTGATAATTGAGAAATTTGCTCATCTTTCGACTTCACCATTTGTTCATTCATTGCTTTTAATTTTGCCAATGCTTCCGATAGCTCTTTCTGCTTTTGAATTGCACTTGAATCAATCCTTTGTTTCTCTTCTTGCAATTGTTTATTCAATTGATTATTAATTTGTTGCTGCGTAGACAACTGTTGTTCAAGTTGCTATGCTTTCTGTTGTGCCTCCGATAACTGTGCTTGTAGCGAGGTGATTGCTTGGTCCCTTTCTCTTAACAGATTAGTCACTTCTGATGCTTTGTCCATGGTGGCTGCCGAATAGGCTCTAGCATACTAGGACAATTTTGTTAGGTCATCAGAAGGATCAAACTCCTATTTCCAAACCACATTGACAGTTTAAGCTGATATGCTACCTCTCGAGCTAACAGTTTGTCAGGTGTATACAAAGGGAGGACATGAGGCTTGGCATGGCTGCCGAAAACTCTTACATATGTGAATTTTTCTTCTCCGAACCATCTCCCTATGGCTGTCAAGTCAATCTCTGCTTGTGAGGAAATCTTAGGAGCAAGTTTGTCAAAAAAGGCATAGTGAATGGGTAACATAAATCCATTGCAAACTTGATATAGGTGGTGTTTATAGTGGGATTTCCACAACTTCTGGTGGCATATATCAATGGGCATGGGGTCTTGTGGAGTCCATCTCCACCCCAGCATAGGAAATTCGGAATTAAAACACAGGGTATCCAAGATGTAGGCACTATAGTAAAATGGGGGAATGAACCTTTCAGTAACGCGGGATTTGTTTCTGAATTCAAGAACCATTGTTGCTAACTTATGAGACAATATATTTCCCCAATCCATTATTTCACTATTGCATGCTTCTTCCATTAAAGGTACCATTTCTATAGTGAAATTTGAGGAATCATGCAACCCCCACATCCTACACATCATTACTCTAGTATAACAATAAGGAGAACACAAGGAATCAACAGAGTACTTACCCAAAGACTCATGCTTGTGTTTTGTTGGGTTTTGCTTCAATCCCGTATGGGTTCTGATTCAATGTCATTTTCATTTCCGAACTTCTCCAGAAATGCTTTGTTGTACTTCTTCTCCGGTGCAGGCAAATTGTACATTTGCCTCAAATCATCGGGTTGAAACGAGCCGAACACTCTCCTGTCCATGGTGCAAAATGTTCTGTTTGTGATTGGGATTTCTTCAATTTCCCATCTTACCACTTCCGTATATGGGAGAATTTGCTCTCAGGCTACTATCCGATGAAGTTAAGAGTCCGCTAAATCCTTTAGAGTAGCATCAGACTTCCGGGTCGGGTCTGTTGTGGCTTGCACTATTGTTACCTCAGGCTCTTCGGCCTCAATTAGATTGTAGATGGTCAGCCAAGTAGTTTTACAGAGTCCTAGACATGTGGTTTCCGAGATCAGTCCCTTTTTTCTTGGTCTTGGATCGGAAATGTGTTGTCTTGTTACTGCGGAAGCGGAAGCTGTTCCAGTTTTCTTAGATTTCTTCCCCATTTGGTTTGAATTTGCTGCTTCGGAGGAGCTCTGCACAGAAGAGAAAATGAACGTAATGTGGATAATTGGTGGTGCAAACCAAATACGAACGAGATATATTAATCAATGAATAATGGAGGATTAACTTAAGGTGGCTGCGGATACAATCTCTGAAGAGAGTTTAGCCTTACTGTTTCATTAAATGGTCGTTTAAACCTATCAATCCTTTAAATGCTCATCATATCGTTTTATTGGCCGAATAATTCAATTAAGCATGGCTTTGATGTTTTTGCGGTTGAGCGTAAGTGAATCACTATCGGGAAGAGAAAGGCCTTTAATACTAATTAACCATAATATGTCCCGGCCTTATCAATCTTTTTTTAAATCTGCACCTAGCTTTATCGCAATCGGCGATCAGGGGAATGCTTAAGTTGTTATATTATTTCAGAATCCCCGATCACCGATAGCGATATCGCCAATTCGCATTGGGAGTTTTTAAACGAGGGCTTTAGGTGCATGCATGCTACATTCCCCGATCGCCGATAGCAATATCGCATCAGAGCAAGGAGAGGGGCCTTTTGTTATGATTGCTTGCCTTCCTGATATCCGATAGCCATTTGTGCATTGTCGCATTGGGGAAAACCAATGGGTCTTATGTTGTACATCCTTTGTTATTGCGATATGCGATCTTGCGATCACTTTATCGCAATAATAAAGGATTATTCATTTTTTATTATAAGACCGATTATGTGATTTATCAAAAATGTTTATAATGTTCTATTTCTTTTCGGACCTTTTGAACATGATAAGTTGATACCAATTTAATCTAAAAGGGACCCATTTCATATTGTAGTTTTGAAAATAAAAATTTTATGAAATGGGGGGGTTGTTGTAGAGCACAACAACTGGCAATTCGCTGGGAGAAACAATTATCTCTGAGAAATATTGAAATACTTAGACTTTATTTAAATAGGAATCTTATCAAAGAGGAAAATTCTAATATAACTAGGTATACATACATTCCGAATAAAATAAAAGCTATTTTTTCTAATTTCTTCTGTTGTTAAAATTAGATACATTCTAAGTTTTAAATTGGCCTCTATTGGTTGATAATGATAAAACAGAAAACCTTTCCAACTCAACCTTTTAAATTGACTCCTTTGTCATAGGTAGAGCCTCTGCTGCCAGCAAACGTTCATAGTTTCGACAGGGATACCTTTTAACCATTTTATTGTCCATTATCCCATCCATTTCAGAGTATGATTAAAAGAATGAATTCAAAATATGCTTTCATATTTTGTATCTCTTTTTTATTTTCTATTATTTTGTAAGATAAAAAGCCATTTTCCTGGTTTGGTGGCCAGCTGATTGACAATGCCATTCACTGGTAGTAATCTAACCGAACAAGCTGGCTTGTGATAAGACCCCTTATCTTTTATATCAAATATTTTAGAATTACACTCTGAGTAATCATAAACTTTGATGAATGGGATGGACAATTTTCTCCTTAAGAGTGAATGGATGATAGGGTAAGAGTTGAAGATGCTGAAGTTGGATTAGTTTCTGTTTTGATATTGATAACCTTTTTGTGACCAATTTGAAAACCATAAAATAATGTAGAATACTTCTAAACCTTGAGAAGATTTCACAAAAATTGAAATGTGGTTTCAGAATGTGAATATACCTAATATCCTAGAAATTGTCCCTTTTGTTTAACGCTTCTATTATTTAGAAGTAAATATTAAAACTACTTCTTTGAGCAACTTTTTAATACAACAAAGGCCAATGGAAGATACCTTACAACTTTATTTCCTAATGGTCCTACAAACTACAAATTCTACTGAACTAAAAAGGGAGAAGGGGTTACCACCTCAATTAAAGAATTTCTTTAAGATGAGGCCATTAACAGGAAGAGAATCTCTCTTACCTGATAAATCTTGTAGTATGAATGTCAAATGGCCTATCTTCTCGCAGATCTGAAACGGTCCAAGCCACATTTTCTGGAACTTGGTGTGTTTTCGATTATCCTCATGGGCTTTGTCCCATTTTAGAACTAGATCACCAACTTGCAACTGTTTTGAACTGGATGAAGCTGAATCAAAAGATGACTTGATAATTTGCTGATGTTTTGCATGAGTAATTTTGGCCGTTTCTCTTTCTTCTTCTAATTTTAAGATTTGATCATGTCTAAGTTGAATAGAAGAAGAGGGGCTTTCTTCAATAAACTGAACTAGGGCGAGAGAAGGAAGGACAAGATTTGTTGGTAGCACTGCTTCTTTCCCATATACAAGATTGAATGGAGAAGAACCTATGGAAGCCTTCTGTGTTATCCTATCAGCCCATAGTGCGAATATTAGAAATTTGTGCCAGTTTTTATGATTCTGTTGATAGTTCGCTTAATAATTTTAACAAGATTTTTATTGGTAGATTCTGCTAAACCATTACCCTGAGGATAATAATTTGCAGAATATTTCAATTTAAACCCTCCTTTAATAACAAACTCAAACATAGCATTTCCAGAAAAATAAGATGCATTATCGAAAACTAGAGCATTTGGGACACCAAACCTGGTAATGATGAATTGATCTATGAATTCCATAATTGCCTCAGAATTTGTTGTCTTTAAAGGAATCGCTTCAACCCACTTAGTAAAATAATCAGTGGAAGTAAAGATATACTTATGTTTTTTGGACTCAAGTGTGGAGTGATTTCTCTAATGATGTCCAATCCCCATTGCTCAAATGGTCGTTCAATGTTGATTGGTTGCAAAGGGAAAGCTGGCTTTCTTTGTCTTCCACTGGAAGTTTAACAACTTCAGCATTTCCTTACATATTCATGAACATCTCTGAACAGGGTGGGCCAATAGTATCCAACATGAATGCTTTAGTGGGTTGTTGTGTCAGCTCCAAAATGTCCTCCCGCTGGTCCATCATGTAGTTCCTACAAAACCTTTTGTGCTTCAGGTTTTTCTACGGATCTTAATAAAATTGAATCATAATTTTGCCTAAAAAGTACATCATCAATAATTGTGAAGTTTTTTGCTTTTAATCTAATGGCCCTTTTGTTTTTGTAAGACAGATTAGGAGGTGCATATCCATTTTTCAAATAAAAGATCAAGTCTGCATATTGTGATTCAGAATCAGTAATACTTATCTGGTTGATTTCTTCGATATATTCTGTATCACCTCATTGTTGAATGTTGGATGCTCCTGCCAATAACATGCAAAAACCTTGGACTCTAACAATCTTTGCTGGCTTGATTTCCAAGTCATATTCTTGAAGTGTTGTAACCCAATTTGCCCTTTTTTCACCTAATTCCCTTTGGATTAGTAATTACCTTACTGTAGGAAAAGGAACTATAACTTTTGTATGGGCTTTTAAAAGGAAGGGTCTCTAATGTTTGACAGCTTTATACACAGCAAAGGCTTGTTTTTCTACTTTAGAATAATTCAGTTCAGCACCCTGCAGGTTTGAACTATAAAACGAAATCGGTGCTTCCAAGTTGTGATCATTAATCTGAGTGAGTACTGCTGCATAAGATGAATCGGATGCGATAGTATACAATGTCAAATGATTAGAAAAATTAGGAGTACTTAAAGCGGGGGCATTGATTATTGATTGGTTGATTGAATCAAATGCTTCCTTTTCTATTGATCCCCATCTAAACACTGAATTTTTCTTAATCATAGTTTGTAGTGGTAAAATGATGTGAGAAAAGTCCGGAACAAATCTTTTAACAAAATTTATCTGGCCTAAAAATGATTGCATGGATTTTTTATTATGAGGAAAAGGAATTTCAAAGATTTCTTTAATCCTATCCAGATCAATATAAATGCCATGCTTGGAAACAATAAATCCCAAGAGTTTTCCTTGATTAAGAGCGAAGAAGGATTTTTTCGGATTCAGTGAAATACCATACCTTCTGGAGTGTTCAAAGATTTGATTTAAATCATGCAAATGATTGGATCTCTTCTTAGAAAATACAGTAATATCATCTAAGTAGACAACTACTGTTTTGTTAATCAATCCTTTGAAAGCTATATCCATCGCTCTTTGGAACGTGGCTCCTGCATTAATAAGTCCGAAAGGCATTTTCTGATAAGCATAAGTTCCTCATTTCATTCTGAAGGTAGTTTTGAGTATGTCATCAGGATGGACCAACACTTGGTTATATCCTGAAAAGCCATCTAAAAAGGACATTAACTCAGAACCTGCTACTGAATGGAGTATCTGCTCCACAGTAGGTAATGGGAAATTATCTTTTTGGCTTGCCTTATTCAGATTTCTGAAATCTATACAAATCCTGATGTCGCCATTTTTCTTCCTAACAGGTACCATATTGGAGACCCAGTTTGAGTGCCGAATGGGAAAAATAATATTCGCTTTCAAGAGTTTATTGAGTTCTGATTTTATTTGACTCTCTAAGTTCGGATGTATTTTCCTCAACTTTTGTTGAACTAGTTTTTGTTCGGAAAGCATTGGAATGGTATGCTGGATGATAGATGCATCATATGTTTTTAAATCGTCATATTTCCAAGCGAAGACATGTTTATTTTTTCTTAATAATCTACTAAATGCTATTTTTTCTTCCACAGAAAGTCCTAATCCCAAATTAATGTTTTGAGGATTCTGCTCAGTGTCAAGATTTATCAATTCAAATCTTAAGGTGGAACTTTGGAGCTTTGTATTGGTCATAGGTTTAAACTTGTCTTTAATATGGTAAAGATCTTCAAGCTTCACTACCGGCTTCAGTATTGGGTTTTCCTCGTGCTTTGTTCTCATTTGAAGATCATGCTCGCTTTCCTCAATGATCTGATCATCGTAGGACTTTTCGGAAGTCAAAAATTGTAAGATGTCTTCATCGTGATTGAACACTCTCCAATTAGTGACATTGTCAGGAATTGATGGTATAAAAACTAACTCTACTAAAAATCTATCTGGGCTATAATCATCGGAAGGTAGGAGTTTGGAAGCAACATTGGCTAGCAAGTCAGCTACTGAATTTTGAGACCTAGGGATGGAAGAAATATTGAATGCTAAAAATTGAGAGGTGAGTTCTTGTACCAGTGACTGATAATGTTTGAGGTGGCTAGAAAGACAATGAATCATGTTTCTCACCTGTTTAATAATAATTTCTGAATCACCAAACACTTTCAAATATTGAACCTTGAGGCCAATCGCTTTGTATAGTCCATGGACTAAGGCTTCGTACTCAGCTGTATTATTTGTGCATTCAAACTCCAACCTACAGTACATCATCGTTTTTTCCCCCTGAGGGCTAACCAAAATACATCCTGCTCCCGAACCTTCGCTAGACTTAGACCCATCAAAATATAGTGACCAAAATAAAGAATTATCAACAATTTTATTTACAGTTTCCTCAATATTGTTAAAACATCTTGACCTATCTGTTTGTGAATAATTTTCGATCTGAGATGTAAAATTTTTTACTGAGAAAGGGGATGGTTGGGCTGTGAAGTTGCCAAAGAATGATTCAGATGAATAATTTCCCAAGATATTGTTATTAAATGCTATTGGTTGATTTTCCTATTCAAATTCTGTAACAGTGTGGGTCATGTGTTTTTCCCGATTGATTTTTATTTGATTTGGCTTTCCCTTGTAGGGTAGCCACATATGTGACCAATCGGTAGAAATATACCCATGGAGCTTCTCAGAACAATCCCTACTCAAGATTAAACCATAAAATTCAAGTATATCGGTGATTAAGATATCAATTCTTTGAACTACTCGGGGATCAGCCGATAACCTGATAGTTACAAAATTAATTTCTCCTAACACCTGGACCTTGGTTCTATCTAAGTGCACAATACAAATTGCGGACTTTTGGGGCTCAATGTTCAGTTTGGAACAAACTAAAGCTGGTATTATATTTGAGGATGCCCCTGAGTCAATCAAACAATTGTGTATATTTCGATTATAAATCTCATAGGTTAAGAGGAAAGGAGGAGTATGGGAATTTGATTTGTCTCCAATCAGAATTGTATCAGTAGCTTCAATCCTACTAGAAGGTGGTTGACCTGAATCATTTTCAGCTTTAGCACTGGGAAGAGGTGAAGAAGGAACAACATTGAATTCCTTGAGAAGCAATTTCTGCTGATGTTTTAGTTTACTAAGTTCAAACATGGTAATGTTTGCCTTAGTCTTCTTCATATCATCAACAATATTGTAATCCATTGAATCAGATACTACCAACGTTTTAGATGTTGAAGGTATATTTGAGGATGAAGGTTGGTTTTGCGGAACTATTGCAGCTGGCTTTTTTGTGGATACCTTTTCCTTTGTTGTAGTAGCACCTGCACTTCTTTTCTTTGAACTTTCCTGGACGGGTTCAAGGGCACCTTTACTCCTAGTAGTGATAGGAAAAGCTTCTTGTTCATTTTCTGTATCAGAGTTAGGGAGTATGAAATCCCACATTCCATGGCATTTAACAACTTCCTCTTCTTCATCAGTTGGTGAGATTGTTTCCTCTTCTTCTTCTTCTTCAGGATCTGAATCTGCATTAGATATAACATTTGGTGGTTTTGATTCGGTTTTCTTGAAATTTCTAAAGGGCCTTTTTGTTGAGGTTTCAGCTACTTGTTTTTTGATTTCAACTATTTCATTCGACAAAGTTTTGAGGACCTTTTGCAGACCTTCCATATCATATGGATCTTTTGGGGTTTTCTTCTTTGAATCATCTTTAAACGAAACTTTTTTGGATTTTCTATCTTCAAGGGTAGATTTCTTTTCTAGAGCATTAATACGTTTCTCCACAGCAAGTGCTTCTTTCATGTTTTCAGTTAAAGTTGGTTTTCCAACACTGTCTACAAAAATAGCTATATTGGGAGGTAGGGCAGTTATATACCATTTGCTTCTGATTTGCTCACTTGGTTTGGAGGCCATTGGGATTTTATTCAAGAGTTTATTGAATCGCGCATTAAATTCTTTATTTGGTTCCCTATGCTCTATCCTAAGATTGGAGAGATCATTGATTAGTGTGGCTAAAGATCTATCATCACCATAGTTAGTGAGAAACTATTCTTGGCAAGTGGTCCAACTGGTAATGGATCCAGAAGGCAAGGAAAAATACCAGGATCCTGTTGATCCTTGCAAATTATAAGGGAAAAGCCTAATGACAACATCTTCCTCTGTTACTCCTTTCAAATTAACTGATAACATGAAGTTATTAATATGTTCCTCAACTTGTATTCCATCATCTGGGTTAAAAATTTTTCAGGAGCATCAGGTAATGCATGTAATGGTACAGGTAGATTGACCACACCTGGTCTATTCCATGGATTTGCCATTGAAACACCAGTAGTGGATGAGATGGCTGATGAAATTCCGGATGTTTAGGAAGGACATGATATTGAGGATTGAGCCGACTGGGATGTTGAAGTTCCTAATCCCTGGTGAACAACAATGTGTAATGAGGGAGTGGATGGTTGACTTCGCACTGGGGAAGATGAGATGGAGGATGTGGATGAAAATTATTCACTATCAGATCTTTCAGTGTTCTTCTTTTCCCTTTTCCTTTTAGGTAAGGGCAGCTCAGTGGGTTCAATACCGAGCTTTCCACTCTGAAGTCTAGTGAGGGGATGAGGTAGATTGAATTGCGAAGTCTCACTGCTTTGAGATACTTCTGATTTCTGCGGTGATATCGAGATGCCTTGAAGTTTATGGATGAGTAACTGAACTTCAGGGGACTCAGGGCTTAATCGTTCTGGAGTGTTGTGGGTTTGAGTAGTGGTAGTTGATTCCTGTTCTTCTTGCTTGGATACTGGAGAACCAGCATGCAATTGGGAAGTACGAGGTGATGTGGAGGGAGATTTACTCTCAGAATGGTCTGTAGATTTAGATTTGCTCGCCATTCATAGTTAGGTCCTCCTTCTAGCGCCAAAAATGTTGATGCCCCGAAAATCGTTGTATCAACATTGGGGGATAACCACCCGGTCCGGACCTTAATACAGCTCCTTTTCCGTTTGGGATGGTGGCTCCGACTGGATATAATGGGACCAGTTTCCCGATAATGAATAAAAGAGGATGGATGAGTGATTGGTTTCTAATAAATGATAATGAGTGGATGACTTAACCTAACAACGAAAACATAAATGACTATTCTATCCCGGGAGGCTTCTATTCTTTTAAGTGCAATGCTTGATGATCTTTGTTCATGGATAGGCATATAGATGACTCTACACAATAAACATAGACATTCATTCACTTAATGATTTCTTTGTTCAAATAGTTGAACAAAGTGATTAACAAAACATTGTTACACTTATCCTTTTATATTATCGATACGTGTATGATAAAAGAAAAGCATGTTGTAAACATCCAGTAGTGGAAATTGTAAAGAATGTTGTTAAAAACACACACATATATCTGATAATAGCAAGAGGGATCAAACAACTATTCACACAAAAAGAATGAACTCAGACATAGATAGTAGTACCATATGAGCTGCAAATCATTCCCAACATCAATCGCTATTTGAATTCCTCCTTCTGACTCAGAAACACTTTTAAATAAATGCAATAGTGCACATCCACATAAAAGCTTCATTATCAAAATTGGAATAATTAGCCCAGTCTTTATAAAAAAGTATGCCTGAAGTACAGTAGTGCAACTTCAGGTTTAAGTCATATACAAAAACTTACGACCCTTTCCAATGCATTGAAAGGGTCTATAAATACTTGCTTAAAACTAACTAACTATGAAATTAAAATGCTACTTAATTGGTACAACTTGATTTGGAGTATCTTCCTCATAGCAATCTGGCAGTCGGCAGCATGATTCATCACTTTGGCTATTTTCCTTTCGACCTGAGTTGGCATATTGCTAGCATTGGTTCCACTTCTGGGGGTCGGTTGAGACGAGAATTGAGTCGAGCAGCATAGGTGGCATGTTGTATATCGGGAATGATACACCCGATTACATCTGTCAGGCACTTGAGGGCGGCTCTCTGGCTGTATGGTTTTACTAGGAACAATCAATAGGTGTCCCAAGTCAAACTGTTAATACCTACGATCAATCTCCCATTCTTTTCCAGCTCTTGATAACATGACTGCTCCAATGTTTTAGCCGATAGTAATTTACCTGGGGTATATTGAGAGATCATGTTAGATAAGTAGAGAGTATCATTAATCAATTCAACCAAATTACTTGTGGTTAATTTGCATCTGGAAACTGCTGTTTGCCTTCATTAACTGGGACAGTCATTCCATAAATAGGATCTCTTTATGGGATTCTAATATTTTTGGCAAATTAGCTGCCTGTCCCTCATCAATGTCTTGCCACTCAATAAAATTGGTCAAGGTCTCATTGGCCTGCTCCAAGTCTGTTCTAGCATCAACTGTTTTATCGATTATCGATGCTGTTATATCACATAGGGCTTCTGCTTGAGTGATTTTCTGACATAATAGTCTTATTTATGTTACCAATGCTTTGTTAATCTGTAGTGCTTCTGCTCTGAACTCAGCAGGTTGCGGAAGATTCTTGGACTTTTCTATTTGGCCTGATAATTAAGCAATTTGGTCATCTTTCGACTTCACCATCTGTTCATTCATTACTTTTAATTTTGCCAATGCTTCCAACAGCTCTTTCTGCTTTTGAATTGCTCTTGAATCAATCCTTTGTTTTTGTTCCTGCAATTGTTTATTCAATTGATTATTAATTTGTTGCTACGTCGACAACTACTGTTCAAGTTGCTTTGCTTTCTGTTGTGCCTTCGATAATTGTGCTTGTAGCGAGGTGATTGCTTGGTCCCTTTCTCTTAACAGATTAGTCACTTCTGATGCCTTGTCCATGGTGGCTGCTGAATAGGCTCCAGCATACTGGGAAAATTTTGTTAGGTCATCAGAAGGATCAAACTCCTCTTTCCAAACCACATTGGTTGTCTAAGTTGATATGCTCCCTCTCGAGCTAACAGTTTGTCGGGTGTATACAAAGGGAGGACATGAGGCTTGGCATGGCTACTGAAAACTCTTACATAGGTGAATTTTTCTTCTCTGAACCATCTCCCTATGGTTGTCAAGTCAATCTCTGCTTGCGAGGAAATCTTAGGAGCAGGTTTGTCAAAAATGGCATAGTGAATGGGTAACATAAATCCATTGCAAACTTGATATAGGTGGTGTTTATAGTGGGCTTTCCACAACTTCTGGTGGTATATATGAATGGGCATGGGGTCTTGTGGAGTCCATCTCCACCCCAGCACATGAAATTCAGAATTAAAACACAGGGTATCCAAGACGTAGGCACTATAGTAAAATGGGGGAATGAACCTTTTAGTAACGCGGGATTTATTTCTGAATTCAAGAACCGCTGTTGCTAACTTATCAGACATTATACTTCCCCAATCCATTATTTCACTATTGCATGCTTCTTCCATTAAAGGTACCATTTCTATAGTGAAATTTGAGGAATCATGCAACCCCCCACATTGTACACATAACAATAAGGAGAACACAAGGAATCGACAGAGTACTTACCCGAAGACTCATGCTTGTGTTTCGCTGGGTTTTGCCTCCAATCCCGTATGGGTTCTGATTCAATGTCATTTTCATTTTTGAACTTCTCCAGAAATGCTTTGTTGTACTTCTTCTCCGGTGCAGGCAAATGGTACATTTGCCTCAAATCATCGGGTTGAAACGAGCCGAACACTCTCCCGTCCGTGGTGCAAAATGTTCTGTTTGTGATTGGGATTTCTTCAATTGCCCATCTTACCACATCCGTATATGGGGGAATTTTCTCTCAAGCTGCTATCCGATGAAGGTAAGAGTCGGCTAAATCCTTTAGAGTAGCATCAGACTTTTGGGTCGGGTCTGCTATGGCTTGCACTGTTGTTACCTCAGGCTCTTCGGCCTCAATTAGATTGTAGATGCTCAGCCAAGTAGTTTTACCGAGTCCTAGACATGTGGTGTCCGAGATGAGTCCCTTTTTGCTTGGTCCTGGATCGACAATGTGTTGTCCTGTTATTGCGGAAGCGGAAGCTGTTCTAGTTTTCTTAGATTTCTTCCCCATTTGGCTTGAATTTGCTGCTTCGGAGGAGCTCTGCACAGAAGAGAAAATGAATGTAATGCGGAGAATTGGTGGCGCAAACCAAATACGAACGATATATATTAATCAATGAATAATGGAGGCTTAACTTAAGGTGGCCGCGGATACAATCTCTGAAGAGATTTTAGCCTTACTGTTTCATTAAATGGCCGTTTAAACCTGTCAATCCTTTAAATGATCATCATATCGTTTTATTGGCCAAATAATTCATTTAAGCGTGGCTTTGATGTTTTGGCGGTTGAGCGTAAGTGAATCACTATCGGGAAGAGAAAGGCCTTTAATACTAATTAACCATAATATGTTCTGGCCTTATCAATCTTTTTTGAAATCTACGCCTAGCTTTCTCGCAATCGGTGATCAGGGGAATGCTTAAGTTGTTATATTGGTGTCCTTTTGGAATCCCCGATCGCTGATAGCGATATCGCCAATTCGCATCGAGAGTTTTTAAACGAGGGCTTTAGGTGCATGCATGCTACATTCCCCGATCGCCGATAGGGATATCGCATTGGAGCAAGGAGAGGGGCCTTTTGTTATGATTGCTTGCCTTCCCGATATCCGATAGTCATTTGTGCATTGTTGCATAGGGGAAAACCAATGGGTCTTATGTTGTACATCCTTTGTTATTGCGATATGCGATCTTGCGATCGCTTTATCGCAATAATAAAAGATTATTCAGTTTTTATTATAAGATCGATTATGTGATTTATCAAAAAGGTTTATAATATTTTATCTCTTTTCGGACCTTTTGAATAATGATAAGTTGATACCAATTTAATCTAAAATGGGTCCATTTCATATTGTAGTTTTGAAAATAAAAATTTTATGAAATGGGGGGGGGGTTGTTGTAGAGCACAACACAAAGTTAATTTGACCCAAAAAATGACGGGATGGATTTTTTATTATGAGGGAATGGAATATCAGAAATCTCTTTAATTCTATCTGGATCAATATAAATACCATCCTTTGAAACAATGAAGCCCAAAATCTTTCCTCGATTAAGAGAAAAAAAGGACTTCTTTGGGTTAAGCGAGAGACCATACCTTCTGCAGCATTCAAAGATTTGTTTTAAATCATGTAAATGATTAGACCTTTTCTTGGAAAATACAGTAATATCATCTAACAGATAACTACTGATTTACTGATCAATCCTTTCAATTCTATGTCCATTGCTCTCTGGAATGTAGCTCCTGCATTGATAAGTCCAAAAGGCATTTTTTGGTAAGCATAAGTTCCCCACTTAGTTCTAAAGGTAGTTTTAAGCCTGTCATCAGGATGGACCAAAATTTGGTTATATCCTAAAAAATCATCTAAAAAAGACATTAAATCAGAACTAGCTACCAAATGGAGTGTCTGCTCCATGGTAGGTAAAGGGAAGTTATCTTTTTGGCTTGCATTATTAAGATTTCTGAAATCGATGCAAATCCTGATGTCGCCATTTTTCTTTCTAACTAGCACCATATTGGACACCCAGTTTGAATGTCCGACAGGAAAAATTATCTTAGCCTTTAAGAGTTTGTTTAGCTCAACCTTTATTTGACACTCTAGGTTAGGATGAATTTTCATTAACTTCTGTTGTACTAGCTTTTGTTCAAAAAGCATTGGAATAGTATGCTAAATGAGCGATGCATCGTATGTTTTCAAATCATCATATTTCCAAGAGAAGACATTTTTGTTTTTCCGCAACAAGCTAATGAATGTTGTTCTTTCTTCTAAAGAAAGTCCTAATCCCAAATTGATGTTTTGAGGGTTTTCCTTAGTACCTTGGTTTATCAATTCAAATCTTAAGGTAGAACTCTGGAGTTTTGAATTGGTCACCTATTTAAACTTATCTTTAATATCATAAAGATCCTCAAGTTTGACCACTGGTTTAGGTATTGAGATTTCTTCTTGTTTTTCATTCATTTGAAGGTCATGATCACTTTCATCAATGATTTGATCATCGTAGGACTTATCTGAAGTCAAGAAATTTAAAATGTCTTCATCATGATTGAATACTCGCCAATTGGTGACATTATCGGGAATTGATGGTCTAAAAATTAATTCTACTGAAAATGTATCTGGGCTATAATCTTTGGATGGTAGGAGTTTGGAGGCAACGTTAGCTAGCAAGTCGGCTGCTGTGTTCTGGGACCTAGGGATGAGAGAAATATTGAATGCTAAAAATTGAGATATGAGTTTCTGCACCAAAGACTGATAGTGTTTGAGATGACCAGAAAGGCAATGAATTGAATTTCTAACTTGTTTAATAACAATTTTTGAATCACCAAACACCTTCAAATATTGAACTTTAAGACCAATTTCTTTGTTAAGTCCTTGAACTAAGGCTTCATATTCGGCTGTATTGTTTGTGAATTCAAATTCCAATCTACATGATAACATAGTTTTTTCTCCCTCGGGACTAACTAAAATACATCCTGCTCCTGCACCTTCACTAGATTTAGACCCATCAAAGTATAGTGACCAAAATAAAGAATTATCAACAATCTTATTTACAATTTCCTCAGCAATATTAACACATCTTGACTTATCTGTTTGTGAGAAGTTTTCGATTTGAGATGTGAAGTTATTAACTGGGAAAGGAGATGGTTGGGAAGTGAAATTGCCAAAGAATGATTCAGATGAGTAATTCACCAAAATATTGTTATTGAATTCTATTGGATGATTTTCTTGTTCGAATTTAGTAATAATATGGGTCATGTGTTTCTCCTGATCAATCTTGATTTGATTTGGATTTCCTTTATAAGGTAACCACATATGGGACCAATCGGTGGAAATACAACCATGGAGTTTCTCAGAACAATCTCTACTTAAAATCAACCCATAGAATTTAGGTATATCAGCGATTAACATATCAATTCTCTGAACCACTCTTGGATCAGCTGATAACCTGATAGTTACTCAGTTGATTTCCCCTAAAACCTGGACCTTAGTTCTATCCAACTATACAATATGAATTGCAGACTTTTGGGGTTCAATGTTCAGTTTGGAACAAACTGAAGCTAGCATTATATTAGAGGAAGCCCCTAAGTCAATCAAATAGTTGTGTAGATTTCTATTATAGATCTCATAGGTTAAGAGGAAAGGAGGAGTATGTGAATTTGATCTATCCCCAATTAAAACTACATTAGTAGCTTCCACTCTACCAGGAGGTGGTTGGCCTGAATCATTAGCAGCTTTGGACAATACAGCATTAGCAAGAGGTGAAGAAGTACATCATTTAGCTCCTTAAGAAGTAATTTCTATTGATGTTTGAGTTTTCTAAGTTCAAACATAGTAATATTTGCCTTAGTCTTCTTCATGTCTTCGATAATATTGTAGTCCATCTAATCTGTAACTACTAATGTCTTAGATGTTGAAGGTGAATTTGAAGATGATGGCTGATTTTGGGATGGTATTGTGGTAGATTTCTTTGTGGAAACCTTTTCTTTGGTAGTAGTGATACCTTCATTTATTTTCTTCGAAGTTGTCTGAACAGGTTCAGAAGTACCCTTACTTCTAGTAGTCACAGGAAAAGCTTCTTGTTCATTTTCTATATCGGAGTTGGGTAAAATAAAGTCCCACATCCAATGGCATTCAACAGTCTCCTCTTCTTCTGGTTCCTCGGATGGCAAGAGTGTTTCATCTTCTTCTTCCTCTTCAGGATCTGAGTCTACATTGGATATGGCATTTGGTGGTTTTGATTTAGGTTTCTTAAAATTTCTAAATGGCCTTTTTGTTGAAGTTTCAACTACTTGCTTTTTGATTTCAACCATCTCATTTGACATAGTCTTGAGGACTTTTTGTAGACCCTCCATATCATATGGATCTTTAGGGGTTTTCTTCTTTGAATCATCCTTAAAAGAAACTTTTTTGGATTTTCTATCTTCAAGAGAAACTTTCTTTCTATAGCAATAATGTGTTTCTCTATAGCAAGCGCCTCTTTCATGTTCTCAGCTAAAGTTGGTTTTGCAGCTCTATCTACAAAAATAGCTATATTTGAAGGTAGGGCTATTATATATCATTCACTTTTGATTTTCTCACTTGGTTTAGAGGTGGTTGGAATCTTATTCAAGAGTTTATTAAATCGTGAGTTGAATTCCTTGATAAGTTCTTTAGATTCTATCCTAAGATTTGAGAGATCATTAATTAACGTTTCTAAAGATCTACCATCGCCATACTTAGTCAGAAACTGTTCTTGGAAAATGTTCCAACTAGTAATGGATCCAGAGGGTAGGGAAAATACCAAGACCCAGCCGATCCTTGTAAGGTATAAGGAAAAAGCCTAACAACAACATCTTCCTCTGTCACTCCTTTTAAATTAACTGATAACATGAAATTGTTAATATGTTCATCCGCTTGTATTCCTGCATCTGGATTAAATTTCAGCAACCATTTTTTAGGATGTGCTGGCAATGGATGTAATGGTGTAGGCATAGTAACTACACCAGGATTGTTCCATGGATTCTAAGCCATTGTAAAACTAATAGCAGATGATATTGCCGATAAAGTTCCAAATGTTTGGGAAGGAGTTGATATTGAGGTTTGAGGTTGAGATGTTGAAGTTCCTGATCCCTGTTGAACAACAATGTGTAATGGAGGGGTGGATGGCTGACTTCACACTGGAGAAGATGAGATGGAGGATGATAATGAGAAAGTCTCACTGTCAGATCCTTCCGTGTTCATTTTTTCCCTTTTCCTTTTGGTTAAAGGAAACTCAGTAGGTTCAATACCGAGCTTTCCGCTTTGAAGTCTGGTGAGAGGGTGAGGTAGATTGAATTGTGAAGTCTCATTGCCTTGAGATACCTAAGATTTCTATGGTGATATCGAAAAGCCTTGAAGTTTCTGGATAAGAGACTGTACTTCAGGGGACTCAGGGCTTAATCATTCTGGAGTATGATGGGTTTGAGCAGTTGTGATTGACTCCTCTTCTTCTCGTTTGAATACTGGTGTTCCAACATGCAAATGGGAGGTCCGAGGTGAGGTGGAGGGAGATTTAATCTCAGAATGGGTTATAGGTTTGGGTTTTCTCACCATTCACAGTTCATACCCTCCTTCTAGCACCAAAAATGTTGATGCCTCGAAAATCACTGCAACAACATCGGGGAAAACCACCCGGTCCGGACCTTAAAGGCAACTCCTTTTCTGTTTGGTGTGGTGGCTCCGCCTAGAAATAATGGGACCAGTTTCCCAATGATGGATAAATAGGATGGATAAGCGGTTGATTCTCTAATATATAATTATAATGGATGAATGATTTAATCTAAAAATTAAAATTATGAACAACTATCCTATCCTGGGAAATTTATGCTTTAGTGTAACTTTTGATGATCTTTATCTACAAATAGGCATATATATGACTTTATTGGTAAACAAAGACATTTATTCATATGATAATTACTTTGTTCAAGTAGTTGAACAAAGTAATCAAGAAAACATTATTACACTATTATTCATATATATCATAGACATAAATATGATTGAAAGAATAAAACTCCTTAGACATTCAATAGTGATAAGTATAAGGATTGTTGTTAAAACACATACATATATCCAATGATAGCAAGATTAAATAAATGATGATTCACATGCAAGAATGAAGCAAGAGCATAGATAATAGTACCATATGTTATTTGGATCACTCCCGATATCAATCACATTCAAATTCCTTCTTCTAACTTAGAAACACTTCCACAACAAAGGCAATAGTGCACATCTCATCAAAGCTTTCCTCGTTAAAATTCAAAATATTGGCCCAGTCTTCAACAAAAATATATCAGAAGCACAATAGTGTGACTTACTAATTTGAGTTCATACAAAAACTGAGGACCCTTTCTAAATGCATGAAAGGGCCTATAAATACTAATTAGGCTAACTAATTACAAAATAAAAATGCTATTAATTGGTACAACTATATCATGAGTATCTCCTCAAAAAGGCTTGTTTACAGTCAGCATCATGATTCATTGTTTCGGATGATCTCCTTTTGGCTTGAGCTGGTAGATAGCAAGCATCAGTTGCAATTTTGGAGGGCCACTTAGACGAGAATTCAGTTGGGCTAAGTATGTGGCATCATGGATTTCTGGAATCATGTAACCAATCACGTCGTTTAAATATTTGAGTGTGGCCCTTGGCTGTATGGTTTAATTAAGAAAAACCAAAAGGTATCCCAAGTTAAAATTTGGATGCCAGCGATTAACCTTCCATTCTTCTCCAATTCTTGATTGCATGTTTGTTCCAATGCTTTGCTTGACGTCAGCTTACCTGGAGTGCATTGTTAAATCAAGTTACACAGATAAAGTGTTAAGTTATGGTATGTTCTATGCTTATAACAGTTTACTTCTTTTTCTTATTATATTCCACCGATTAGCAATCACATGTACATAAAGTAAAGTGCAGATAGAACATTAAACGATTGACAGAAAACAAGCCAAGACAAGAGACACAAGATGTGGCGGCTAGCCAAGGACAAACCCCACAATGTGTGGGGAAACCCTTTGATCAAATATTCTTTTATCTTCAATAATTCAGCAGAGAGAAATAGTACAATAAATCTGATTCATATCAGCAGTAGCAAACCCTAGATTAGTAGCATCAGCATTAGTGGCTTCATTATCAAACTAGGGTAGACCATATCTCACAAACCGACAGTCGGATTGACTTCATTCCACCACCAAAAGTTTCGGCTTCCAGAGGAGGTTCAGATGAACCTACAGTGCAGTTCAAATGAGGAGATCTTCTAGGCCAAGCAAGTCAATCTTTACTTCTGCAGTTGCAGCTTCAGCAGTTTCCGGCTTCAAACTAGGGCAGTCGATATCCTGCAAATCGTTCGTCAGATTGACTTCATTCCACAACCAAAAGTTGCGGCTTTAAAAGGAGGTTCAGATGAACCTACAGTGCAGTTCCAAAGAGGAGAGCTTCTAGGCCACGCAAGTCAATCTTTACTTCTACAGTTGCAGCTTCAATTTCAGCAGTTTCCGGCTTCAAACTAGGGCAGTTGATATCTTGCAAACCGTTCGTCGGATTGACTACATTCCACCACCAAAAGTTGAGGCTTTCAAAGGAGGTTTAGATGAACCTACAACGCAGTTCCAAAGAGGAGATCTTCTAGGCCACGCAATTCAATCTTTACTTCTGCAGTTGCAGCTTCAAATTCAACAGCTTCCGACTTGACATGTGTGAGAGAGAGAGACCCCTTTCAGCGCACTAGAGAAGAGACTCATATCCGCGCAGTAGAGAGAGAGAGATGTGATGATATGAGTGAGTCTAAATGAGGAAAAGTCCTCTTATATTTATACACAACGTTGGTGGGTGAATAGATGCGACTGTTGGGCTTCTGAGCCTACATGAGTTGTAGGTCGGCTAGATAATAATTCCATAATCAAAATAAATTCATATCTCCATGAATACTTATCGGAATTTGATGATCTTTATATCAATCCTACACCTCTCGACGAGAGGAATCTAATAAAAATATTATTAGCCATGAATAAAATGACCCACATGAAGTTTTTCCCTAGTTTCCAATTTTAACACTCCCTCTCAACCATGGAGAACTTCATCTGCAATTTGTCTATCGATCATTACTATTCATCCATCAAATGCACTGCCTTGTATAGCCTGACCCTTGCCCTGCTCTGCTCTATTTTGCCTGTTCTGATTTGTCTTGTTCTGCCCTGCACTGATCTGTATTTTTTTGTTCTGTTCTACTCTGCTCTTGCATTGTTCTGTTCTACTCTGCTTTTGTCCGAATTATGAAGAAGAAGAAATGATCGAGGATGTATCATACTGACTCAAAGTCAGTCTCAGAGTATGTACCACTGGTCCCAGACCAGTATCAACCAACCCAAAGTCAGCGTCATAGTGAGTACAACTCCAATGGTCCCAGACCAATATCATCCTCCACTGACTCAAAGTCAGTCTCAGAGTATGTACCACTGATCCCAGACCAGTCTCAACTGACCCGAAGTCAGCGTCATAGTATGGTACAACTCCTACCACTGGTCCCAGACTAGTATCATTGATCCCAGATCAATGGAGGTCATCCTAGCGTAGGGAGTACGATAGTTACAACGATGCGTCCATCGGTACTACTATGGTCCCTAACTTCATTTCCCTGCTCATTGATCAGATGGGAGGTACTTCCCATGAGTCCCAGACTGCATGGGTAGGATGCCTCGACAGGAGAACTAATCAATCCTGTCCTCACAAGAGAACACATCAATCCTCCTACAATTGCCATGGAGAACACATCAATCTAGACCTCACAGGAGAACACAACAATCTTGCTACAATTGCCATGGAGAACACATCAATCCAGGCCGCCATGGAGAACACATCAATCCAGGCCTCACAGGAGAACACATCAATCCTGCTACAATCGCCATGGAGAACACATCAATCCAGGCCTCAAAGGAGAACTAATCATCCTACTACACACGAGAGCGAATCATCCTGTTCCACAAGAGAGCAAATCATCTTGTCCCACACGAGAGCGAATCATCTTGTTCCAGTGTGCACCACCAGGGGAGGGTGAGTCACCCTGTGGTCGTATGTTGCTCCAGTAATAACCGCAAGCCCTCAGAGCTCCCAGAGCTCAATGTATGCAACATGCAGGACCCTTGTACAAGGGTTTCTTACCGACTCCAAGTCGTTTGGGAAAATCACAGATTAGATCTTTCCTCGGGGCTTTGACAAGGTGTATCAACGTGTACATCATCTTAATGCGATGGAGCCTCCTTGCTCATCAACTTACCATATCCAAGATGATGTCTATCTGCTGGAGCAATCGACGAATACGGGATTCCTCAATAATCGAATCCCACCTCTGGTTGTTATAGAGAATCACAGTGGTATCCAATGTAAATCCAAACAGCTCACTGAAGAGCTTTCGCAACCAGACTACCTCACACGAGGTTATGCTAGCAACAATATATCCTGCTTCGGCAATGCTCAAAGCCACCGACTTCTGCTTCCTTCTCATCCAGGATATCGAAGCAGATCCCAAGGTGAAACAGCACCCGGAAGTGCTCTTACGGTTCACCACACTGCCTGCCCAATCAACATCAGTATATCCAAGTAGTCTCACATCTCCAGCAGTGTATCTTAATCCATGAGAGATTATATCCTGAAGACATCTCAAAAGATTCCTGGCATCAATCCAGTGAGGCTCAACCAAATATGAGCTCACAATGCTAACTGCAAAAAATATGTTCGGACGGAGGTTCACCAAGAACATCAATGCGGATGAGTTTATGAAACTCAGAGGCATTTCCCAAATCTGGTCTGACATCACTACCATATAACTTCTAAAAGTTAAGATCCTCGAGGTAGTCACAGGCTTGCAGTCCATCATACCAAATCTTTCCAATATCTTTACCACATATTTCCCTTGAGATAGGAAAATTTCCCTTGGCTTCTGCCATACTTCAAGTCCTAGGAAGTAATGCATCAGTCCTAGGTCTTTCATCTCAAATTCAGAGACCAACTCCCTCTTACATTTGTGAATGAGAGGGTCTGCACCTGTTAGAAAGAGGTTATCCACATACAACACCAGTATGAGAGGCTTGTCATCTTCAACCTTAAAGTAAAGGTTAGGATCAGCTTCACTCCTAGTGAATCCCAGCTTCATCAAGTAGCTATTGATCCTATCATACCACGCTCGGGGTGCTTGCTTTAGCCCATATAGATAGCTTTCTTCAACTTGCATACATGAGATTTTCGATCATAAATCTCAAATCCTTCAGGTTGCTCCACGTAGACCTCTTCTTTGATCGAGCCATGCAAGAATGCATTCTTGACATCCATCTGATGTAGGTTCCATCCTTGTGATGTGGCAAGGGCTATGATCGAGCGGATGGTCATATATCTGGCAACAGGTGCAAATATCTCATCATAGTCTATACCTTCCTTTTGGGAGAAACCTCGAGCAACAAAACGAGCCTTATACTTTTCCGTGCTTCCATCTGCTGCATGCTTTATCTTGTAAAGCCATTTTGAAGTAACAATTGTCTTGTCCAGGGTCTGGGAAATACTTCCCAGACATCATTCTCCATAATAGACTCATATTATATGGTCATAGCATCCTTCCATAGTTAATGCTTGATGACATCTGAGAATGATGAAGGTTCATTTTGTATGATCGTGCTCATGAGGGTCAGGTATCCCTGATACCTGTTAAGTTTCTTACTTTGATGGAAGGTTCCTTAGGGTGCACCATGTCCTTCAGCATCATCAAGTATCCCCCTAAGCCATGAAGGCCTCTTCCTAGAAGAGGAAGGCTCATGTGGATGAGGATTAATCGAATCCATGGGTTCTTCTACATCAGGCATTGATTCATCATCCTTTTCTTTCGGTTCCTTGGTGTCGGCTTCTTGAGAGCTACTCAAAGTTAGCAGATTGTCCACCTTGCTGAGAGCCATATCTTTGTCAAAGGTGACATCATGACTAATCACGACTTCCCTTTGACCGATGGTGAACATTTTTTCAGTAGTTTAGGAACCCAATGCTTGATGAGGGCATCGATTTTGTACATATACGGCGGTGATTGTAGTTTCAGCCCATAGAAACTTTGGAAGTCTTTGATCATGTAGCATGGCCCAGACAACTTCCATCATCGTGTGGTTCTTCCTTCCCACCACACCATTCTGCTCAGGAGTATGTGGTGTAGTAGTCTCCCTCTTAATGCCAACCTCAGGTATGCCTGAGTAAACCAATTGTACTATATCGAAGGTCTTGCTTTGGCTTGAGGGAATGGTCCCCTTTTGAGCTTTCCTTTGGCACATCCCGGACATACACCTTCTTTCTCTACATGGAATTCGGGCATCCCTGTTACCAATTGTCTTACATCGGGTAGAGCTTTGTAATGAAGGTGGGCAAACCTCTGATGCCAAAGTTCGGACTAAAGAGTTGTGTCACAAGACATGACACCTTGCGGACTTCCATCGACCTGATATAATGAATCAACACTAAACCCAAGAGTAAAGGCATCTTTAACATTATTTTTCCATATACATACCTTGCCATTTGCTGAAGGTTACCTTGTAGCCTCTGTCTTCCATTGCCAAGATGGACACTGAGTTCCTTTTGAGGTGAGGTGCATTTAGTACATCCTGGACTTTCTAGCCTTCTTGAATGGTTGTCCTCTTCCTCGATCTCCAGCTCTCCTCTTACCTTTGCTGTTGAATTTATCATTCCTCTTATTGCCATCAGAGGGATTTCGAGTTGCACCATTGCATACTGTACCATGCTTCTTTCATCATGATTATCATCATGCTGCCCATGTCCATGATTTTATCCATCATAATGCTGCTCAAACTAGTGTGCATCATCATCATGCTATCCTATATGTCCATGATCTCATGTTGCCCTTTATGTCCATGATCTCATTCATCATGATGCTCATGATCTCATACATAGTGACTTGCTTTATCGTAAATGTAACATCATCATTTTCTTCTAGCCTTAGGTCCAGCCTTTCCTTTTGATTTAGTCACAGAATTATTTCTTTTCTTTGCATGAGAAGAAAAGGCAGCAGGAGGACCTTTAGGCATGGGCATTTCTTGCACTTCTACCCTTGTTTGTTCTTGAATGCTTCTAGCCATTAATTCCTCGAAACTAGGAATTACATTATTGTTCAGAAGAGTAGTCTTGAACACATATCATTCAGATGGTAATCCTCCGAGAGTTGTGAGTGCCATTTCTCTGTCAGTAATGGTTTCCCCAATAGATAGGAGATCGTTCTTGATCTCGGTGATTCTTAAGAAGTATGCTTGCATACTTTCATCTTTACCCTTCTTGATTTCCCTCAACTTATTTCTAAGAAACAAAACTTGATTTGCATCATTAACTTTAAATAAACTCACATTTATGTCGTAGAATTCCTTGGAGGTGTCTAGATCAGAGATGTAGGCCACCAAGCGCTTGTCGATAGAGTCCAGGATGATCTTCTTTGTTTTGACTTCTCCATTTTTCCATTTGTTCCAGGCAGCAGCAGATGCATTTGATGAAGGCTCAATAATATTGCCTCTTACATGGTCCAGCACTCCTTGATCTTCAAGGGTTAGATCGATAGACATCTTCCACCCGTGATAGTTAGCTTTCTCACGGAGCTTGTCTTCGGCAGGAAAGAGTGTTGAGGACCCCATAGTTCTTTTAGGATAGCCTTGCCAATCTTCTCTTCAATGATTGCTCTTGCTCTTGCTCGGGCTTTGTCTTCACCTCAGCTCTGATACCATGTTAAGTTATGGTATGTTCTATGCTTATAACAGTTTACTTCTTTTTCTTATTATATTCCACCGATTAGCAATCACATGTACATAAAGTAAAGTGCAGATAGAACATTAAACGATCGACAGAAAACAAGCCAAGACAAGATACACAAGATGTGGCGGCTAGCCAGGGAAAAACCCCACAATGTGTGGGGAAACCCTTTGATCAAATATTCTTTTATCTTCAATAATTCAGCAGAGAGAAATAGTACAATAAATCTGATTCATATCAGCAGTAGCAAATCCTAGATTAGTAGCATCAGCATTAGCAACTTCATTATCAAACTAGGGCAGACCATATCTCACAAACCGACAGTCGGATTGACTTCATTCCACCACCAAAAGTTTCAGCTTCTAGAGGAGGTATAGATGAACCTACAACGCAGTTCAGATGAGAGGATCTTCTAGGCCACGGAAGTCAATCTTTACTTCTGCAGTTGCAGCTTCAGCAGTTTCCGGCTTCAAACTAGGGTAGTCGATATCTTGCAAACCGTTCGTCGGATTGACTTCATTCCACCACCAAAAATTGCGGCTTTCAAAGGAGGTTCAGATGAACTTACAACGCAGTTCCAAAGAGGAGATCTTCTAGGCCACACAAGTCAATCTTTACTTCTGCGGTTGCAGCTTCAGTTTCAGCAGTTTCTGGCTTCAAACTAGGGCAGTCGATATATTGCAAACCGTTCGTCGGATTGACTTCATTCCACCACCAAAAGTTGCGGCTTTCAAAGGAGGTTCAGATGAACCTACAACACAGTTCCAAAGAGGAGATCTTCTAGGTCACGCAAGTCAATATTTACTTCTATAGTTGCAGCTTCAAATTCAACAGTTTCCGGCTTCACATGTGTGAGAGAGAGAGACCCATTTCAGCGCAGTAGAGAAGAGACTCATATCTGCGCAGTAGAGAGAGAGAGATGTGATGAGATGAGTGAGTCTAAATGAGGAAAATTCCTCTTATATTTATACACAACGTTGGTGGGTGAATAGATGCGACTATTGGGCTTCTGAGCCTACATGAGTTGTAGGTCGGCTACATAATAATTCCATAATCAAAATAAATTCATATCTCCATGAATACTTATCGGAATTCGATGATCTTTATATCAATCCTACACCTCTCGACAAGAGGAATCTAATAAAAAAATTATTAGCCATGAATAAGATGACCCACATGAAGTTTTTCCCTGGTTGCCAATTTTAACATAAAGAGTGTCATTGATTAACTCAATTAAATTACTGGTTGATAATCTGCATCTTGAGGTTTCTCTTTCTGCTTTCATCAGTTCTGACTGCCATTCTAGGAAAACCATTTCTTTGTGTGACTGTAGAATTTTAGGCAGATTCGTGGCTTTCCCTTCACTGGTGTCTTGCCAAGCAAGGAAATTGGTTAAAGTCTCATTAGCCTGTTCCAAATCCTACCTGACATCGACTGATTTGTCAACTATTGATGCAGTAATCTCACAAAGGGGCTCAACCAGAGAAATGTTATGACATAACAGTTTTAGTTGTGTAATCAATGCTTTATTTATTTGGAGAGCTTCGAACCTGAAATATACTGGTTGCGGAAGACTCTTGAACTTTTCTACTTGGTGTGACAGTTGAGCGATTTTCTCATCTTTTGTCTTACTCATTTTTTCATTCATTGTCTTCAACCTGGCCAATGCTTCGGGTAATTCCCTTTGTTTCTGTACTGCGCTTGAGTCTATCCTCTACTTCTCCTTCAGCAATTGCTCATCTAATTGATTGTTTATCTGTTGCTGTGTTGATAGTTGTTGTTCTAATTGTTCTATTTTTTGTTGTCTTTCGGACACCTGTGACTGCAATGAAACAATTGTTTGGTATCTTTCCTTAAGTAGATTGCTTACATCCAAGACTTTATCCATGGTGGCTGTCGAATAAGCTCTGGCATACTGAGAAAGTTTTTCAAGGTCATCGGAAGGGTTAAATTCCTCCTTCCACACCACATTAGCCATCTCTGTTTGTGCTGGTAAAAGGGACGATTGATCAAGTCTCCTCCTTTTCCTTTGTATTTTCACTACAGCCCTGTGTTTGGTACTGTAAAAGAAATCTAATGGTGGTATGTCTTCTATCTGCAAAACAATCTGATCGGATGGATCTTTAGGAATTATTTCTGCATCTTTGCTGATGGATAGGCCACTGGTCCCTTCAATTGGAACTGTAGTTGTTGTTGTCTCATGACCCACTGTTACTTGAGGTGTGATTAACCCTTGTGAAGTCTCGGGATTTCTTATAATAAAGTCAAATTGTTGCCACTCTTTGAGGAGTTTGGGATCAATCTGAGTATCTATATCAATATATTCACTGTCCTGTTTCTTTTCTTTCTCTTTCTCTGTTTCCTTTTCTGGTTGCTTTTCTTGCTCGGGAATCTTCTCTGTAGCAGGAGGTTTGTCAATAATCTGTTGTTTAGGCTCGCTTGACTGAGTTGTTGGGGTAGTAGCTAATAAGTCCAAAGGAAGAGTTTGCAACCTCTGTTCTCTAAGCCTATAAAATTCTACCAGCCTTTCATCTTTATATTTCATTTTGGCCAATGTTTTTACTTGAAATAATGATTCTGATGAAGAAAACAGGTCGTCAAATTCATCTTTTTCATGATCAAACTTTGTAAGTTTGGCTTGTTCAAGCACGTTGTAGGAAAATTTCCTTGGGTCGTATTTCCTGTTAGGAATGGTTGCAAGATTGAGCATGTTTATTTTTTCTGTCTCTTTCTTAGCATGTTCATAATCATGTAGAGTGTAAACACCACACCTCAAAGGAAATGTAGGCCACGACTACCTTTTAGAATTGCTAAGAGTTTTAGATGTTCCTGCTATAGTTATTTGGCAGGCCAACTCTCGGGCCAACAGCTTATTAGGTATATAGAAAGGAAGGACATGGGGTCTTGCGAGGCTACCATAAACCCTTATATATGTGAACTTGTCTTCCCCAAACCAATTCCCTACAGCAGTCTAGTCAATCGCTGCTTCATCGGAAATCCTTGGGGTAGGCTTATCAAAAATGGCATAATAGATAGGTAACATGAAACCATTATAGATTTTGTACAAGTGGTCTTTATAGTGTGACTTCCATAACATCTAATGATAAATGTGGATTAGGTTAGGGTCTTATGCAGTCCATCTCCACCCGAGTACCGGGTATTCGGAATTAAAGCAAATAGTAACCATAATATAAGCACTATAATAAAAAGGGGGAATGGTTTTGGTGGTTTTACGTGCATTTGATTTGAAGTCAAGAATTGCAGTGGCTAATTTATTAGACAATATGTTTTCCCAATCTATCACATAACTATTAACCGCTGCTTCCATTAAAGTAACCATTTCAATAGTAAACTTTGCATAATCATGCATTCCCCACATTCTACACATCATTGCCCCCGCATAACAGTAAGGAGATGACAATGAATCCACGGAGTACTTACCCGATGATTCATGTTTGTGCTTTGTGAGATTCTGTCTCCATTGCTTAATTGGGGCCGACTCAGTCTCGTTCTCTGCTACAAATTTTTCCAAAAATGCTTTGTTGTATTTTTTTTCAGGTTAGCACAAATGATACATCTTCCTTAAGTCATCAGGCTAAAATGAACCAAAAATTCTTCCGTCAACTGTGCAAAACATTCTATTTGAAACTGGAATTTCTTGAATCACCCATCTGACTACATCAGTGTATGGAAGAATTTTCTCCCGTGCTGCTATCCTGTGAAAATATGAGTCGGCTAAATATTTCAGGGAAGCTTCTAATTTATTAGTTGAGTCTGCAGTAGCTTCTTCTGACACTTCCTCGGGCTCCTCTGCTTCAATTAAATCGTAGATAGTTTGTCAACTTGTATTTCCAAGGTCGAGACATGTAGTGTCTGAAATTAAACCTTTTTTACTTGGTCCTGGATCACTGGTCGGCTGCACTGTTGCTGTAGGATCTGCTGCTGCCACGGATCTCTTCGATTTATTTCCCATTTGTTTCAAATTTGTTATTTCGGTGGAGTTCTGCACAAGGAATGAAACCAGCGTGATACATAGAAATAGGTAGTATGAGCCAATATGAAATAATTATATCAATTAGCGAATAATAAAGGATTATAGTGAAACTATCGCATATACAATCTAAGTGAAAATATCGACATAAATGCTTCATTAATTGGCCATTTAACCTATCAATCATGGTAAAGGAGTTTTTAAATACCCATCATATCATTTATATGATGAATGATCCATTCAAACGTGGCTTAGATTTTTTGGCAGATAATCAAAAGTAAATCGCAATCCATGATTGGTAACGTGAACGGGAAGGTTTTAATAATAGTCCAAAATATCCTTTGATCACAAAAGGTGATACAATGCATGCAAGCCTTTTAAATATGTTTCGAAACATGCACCTTGATTTAATGCATCGCAATCGGGGGTGGGTTCAGGTCATATTACTTATGCCATTGCAAGATCGATGATCGTCGATGTCGATACGCCTTATCGCATCGAAGGATTTGAAGGTGTCATAATTCATGTATTGGGTTGTTATGGCCGATTGCCGATGGTGATACCTTTTATCGCATCGGGCAAATAAGGGAGGTGTTTCTCTATATTATGTGTTTTTGCCTTTCCCTGATATCCGATAGCGATTTCCCTTTTCAGATCGAAGTGAGTCAATGGGTCTTTTATATATGTTTTTCTTATTATTGTGATATGCGATCTTGCGATCACTTTATCTTAATAACAAAGGACTTTATAATTGTTTAAAAGACCTATTTTATTATTGTTCAAAAGGTTTATTTTAGAATATATCATTTCCATTGGACCTCTTGATGACGATTTTTCTAAAGATGGGTTAATACCAATTTATTCACACATCTAAGTTTAAAAGGGACCCATTTCATATTATGATTTTAAAGAAAAATTTTATGAAATGGGGGGTTGTTATACAGCGCAACACCTTCTTCAGACTTTGAAGCTATAGGCAAAGGTTTTGCAACTGTGCATGAATCTGCTCAACCCTCAAATTAGCATCTTGCATCAACATATCATGCAATATCATTGCAATCTCCGGGGCTTCTGCCTATGTCCCAATCTTTTTTTGTGACAAAGCAACCCTCAGATGAGGCAAGAGTGAAGCCACAAACCATTCGTGGTGTTGCCCATCTGTAATATTCATGTTGGGTTTGTGGATCATGCACTTCAATCTCTGATTTAGATCCTAGGGTGTCTCACTAGGATTCTTCTCCTTGAATCCCACAATTGATTAAGATTCTGACATATGCCTAGTAAACTACTTATTCAGTGTAGTCTGAATATATGCCAATGAATCCATTAGGTTATCAGTGTAGTACTTAATGTACCATGTCTATGCACGTTACTGTAAAGTAGTGACCAATGTTTATTTCTTCACCTGATCATCCATTATAACTTGAGCCTCCCATATTGCCCTTGCGATGAAACAAAACTAGTTCAGGTCCTCTGTTCCTGACCCCTCGAACACAAGCAATTTTACTGAATTCACCATATTCCATGGTGGCAAAGGTGGAGGTGGTGTGGGCAAAGGTGTATACAACAAAAGTTAAGATGTAGGAGGTGCGGGTGGGTGGGGTATTTGCGGGAAACCCTATCTTATCAATTGAAAAACACTATGTGGAGAAGACTGTGCTTCTTCCTCATCATCACTCAGAGGAGGTCCAATCAGTGGGATATATTGAGGGCAGGCTTTCCCTCTATCCCTGAAGATCTTTGCACTTCGCGTAGCTCCAAACATTAAGGTAGCTTAATAACCCGCTTTTCACATAAGAGCATCTTAATCCAAGTATCTAAAGGCCTTAAATACTTACCTCATGATCCCTTGAAGAAGTGACGTTGTAACTAACTGAAGAATCTACCGTGAACTTTTTCACAAATCCTCCTATGATATGATCAAGCCACTGATCGACAACACATGCGATCTTATCTTCTGAGGCTTCCAATCTACGCACTAACCCTTGGGTCCACACTATCAGACTGTCAAGATTCCACCTTCCTTGGTCATCTACCAATTTAGCAATCCACTCCTATAATTCAACTAAGAAGGAACAAAAGAAGATCTCGTGTATCTTTGTGTACAGGTATCTGTCCAACCACTCTTCTTTCGTCAATCAAAGATTCTTATTCTCTTGTGCCATGAATTCATTGATATTTCTATCCAACTAGCCTTTAATTTCCTTCTTAGTTGGATTCCATTGATGCGACATCACACATCACTTTATGCAGATCCCAGTCTTGGAAATAGAACCATTTGTTAGCTTTTGTGGCTCCTGACCGAGGTTCATTGTTAATTAGCCAAGAAAATCCCTACACTATTAGCCCTTTTAGGATCAATCTATGGAGCGCAAACTGAAGTCTCACCCGAACCAGTATGGGGGGATGTAGGAACCAAGTTTCTGCACCTAGACATGGTAGTGATGTTTTTTTATACCCTAAACTTGCCTTCACGCAGATGGATAAGACTTTTGAGGGTTATCGATATACAATATAGCTTCTAAACCTTTGCGAACGTCTAAGATCATCCTTCTTGGACCATAAATAGGTGATTTATCTACTTACACACTTTTGTAAGTGTTCTTACCTCTATATTTACCCTTATCAACTTAAGTATCTGGTAACTTCAACATGTATTAAGATATTCTTCGCGTAAACATATATTATTGCTTTCATCCATATAACAAAGTAAAACATATAGATTCATGTATCAATATAGCATTAAATCATAAAACCAATATTATTCATAGCATAATCGCATGAATTCATAACAGAAGTGAATAGATCAACACAGGTAGTTCCATAATAATCATATTTATTAATGCTTCAGATCTTCTTTACAGACTCTAACTATCTTGTGCACACAGCTACATGAGTCTGTGCACTCAGCTGCAAACTTATACCCTAGGCCTCTATGCACACCGCTACAGATCCACTTTCCTACACTAAGATTCTTCACTCTTAGCTCTTACTAACCCATTACATCAACATCCAAGAATTGAATTGAGTTGCCTTAGACTCTTCTAATACTTCCCTTTTTTACAACCCATAGTCTGTGGACCATGGGTATATCTCCTAAGGTTAACATGACTTCCATAAATGAAGGGAAGAAACCCTTTGTGACACTTTACATCTTTGCACTCCGCAACCACAAAATGTGCAGACTTTACACTTTTTATAAAAAAAATTGGCCTTTAACCCCAAAAATGACCCTGTGGGACCTGTTCCCAACACTCTCTTACAATACCATGGTCCATGAACCATGGGTAGGTCACAAAACAACAAACTAAGGGACTTTGACCTTCTTGGAGCCCCTTTGACTCCTATCAACCTGCATGCTCTGCTTCTCAAAATGAAGATACTTTAGAATACTTTTTACAAAATTGACCCCAGGGGACCATATCCCAACAACAACATCCTTGAGTGTTCTAATGAAAAAATTTATGGGCTACTCTTCTCCCTGTTGATTCTTCTGTGTCAAAATAGTTGCAATACTATGCTTTGAGGCAAAAGAGAGATAATAAAATCATTTGTGTAGTCCAGACTAATAAGCACATGTGAACATGACAACATAGTTTTGACTTCACTAAATGATCTTCTGCTTTCTTATCCCATTTTACTTCCCTTTCCCTTTTTAGCATGTTTTTGATCTTCCTCAAAATGTCTGCCAAACTGGGAATAAACCTTCTCAAGAAATTTATTCTTCCCATAAAGGACTAAATCTCTTTCTTATTTCTAGGAATGTCCATTTTCTGAATGGCTAAAATTTTGTTCGAATTTATTTTAATGTCATCTTTAGAAATAACATGTCCTAAAAATTTCCCTTCTTCCATACCAAATAGATATTTTTGGGGGTTAATTGATACGCCATATTTTTTTCACTTCATGTAAACAACCTTTAGGTGTTGCAAATGCTCCTCATCTGAGTGGGAATAAATAGTGATATCATCGCGATATATTACTAAAAAAATGTCTTTCTCCTTTGTAAAACCTAGGTCATATATCATTGAATTTTCGCTCATGCAATCATCAATCCAAAGGACATTTTTGCATATTTTAAGTTCCCCTAGGATGTAGTGAATGCAGTCTTATATTGATCTTATGGGTGAACCAAAAACTGATTATACCTAGAAAATCCATCCAATAGAGACATCTGCCTTGCACCCACCGCTTTTTGAAGGATATGATCCATCTTGGGAAACAAGTAGTTGTCCTTGATAGACATATTGTTAAAGTTCTTGAAATCTGCACACTATATAATTTCTCATGTCTTCCTCCTGACTGACACTAAATTAGATAACCATTTTGAAAACCTAAGGTGTATAACGGTACCAGCATCAAATAATTTTTTCACCTTCTTTTCAATCAAAGGAAACAGAATAGGATTTGTCCTCCAAAAATTCTATTTAAATGGGTTTTGATCCTCCTTGATCGGTATTATATTATATATGATGCTTTTTTTGTACATGTTCAAATCCTAATGCCCCCTAGAGAAAACATCATAAATATCTTTCAATAGGTCCAAATACTTCTTCATTTCTGGGCTTAGGGGCTTGGAAAACTTGATGATCTTCATCTGGTCTATTTTGCCTATATTACATTCCTCCACTCTAGCTTCAATAGGCATCAACTTTGGCCTCTTGGCAACATCATTATCATCAAATATCTCCTCCAATGGTACTAACACCCTTGGAATAACATTATCTTTCATTTGCAACACCTTCAATTTTGTCCCTTGTCTCTCCAACTCTTCCTTAATCTGATTTATGTAGCTCATCTTTTCATCTTCCTCTAAATTGCAATCATTTTCAATCTTTATCTTGGAAAATTCTACTTTAATTGGTAAGAAATTCTCTAGTTGTTTATCATTCTCAAAAGCTTGCCAATACTTCAAATGGTCTAGGATAGTCGGCCTACGTTTCACTTCAACCTTATACTTACCCTTCATATTTCTAGAACTCTCAAAATCATAGGTCGATGTGCCTAAGGTGTCTGCAACTACATTATCTTTTGTAGGAACAACTGAAAAACTATATTCAGAAAAAAAAAATAAAAAATTATAATCAATATACAACATCATTGTAGTAAGCATGCATTTGGGGATGTTTTGTCTAATACTCACCTCTGAATTTCCTGATGACCAACTCTAAATCCCTGTAAACAACTATCCTTCTGACTCCTGATTTCTTCAAAGCCTGCAAACCCAAAATGAGTTCTTCATACTCTGGCTCATTGTTGGTACATTCAAAAACCAAATTATATGTAAGGAGCTTGGTATTTCTGACTACTAGGCTGACTATCCATACACTAGCACCCACACCTTCTCTACTTTCTACTCCATCAATGTTCATGGTCTAGAGGTGTTGTTTGGCTTCTTCTTCATTCAAATATTCAACTTCTTGAAAAAAAAAATTGTTTTGTTCTTAATCTTTCTTGCTAGTTTGTTCTACATTTTTGTCTTCTCTTATCTGTAATAACAAAACTGTACTTTTCTCCTCTACATCGGAACAAATATAATTAAATATAATAAAATAATGTAGATCAGAATGAAAAACATATACCAGATAATTTGTGGGATTCTCCTTGTTGTTGATCATATAGTTCATGAGTGTTTCTATGTACAACCTACTTCTCTAGCCACCAAAGACTGAGATGGTGATGTAAGACATATTAGTCTGGATTGCATCATGTAGCTTTACCATCAATGACCTTCATAGGAGCATACCAAATTTGGGAGATATGTCTACTACAACGATGTCCATCACCATACTCATCGAAGGAATCTGAGTTAAAGAGACTTCCAAATCCTTAATAAATCCCAAGCACTTAACCTTACTGGAATCAAAATAATACAGGTCCTTGTAAGGCCTCATGATATCAAGTCCCAACCTTTGCATTATCACTTTCGACATAAAATTGTGTGAAGCCACAAAATATAGCATAGCATTATGCAATATTTGATCATGCATGTATTAAGACTAACATAAAAGGGAGGCACATTTCCATCCTAACTTCTGTCATCAATCTTCCACCCAAAACTGATAGTTGGATGACCGTCAGCTATGTTCATGGTATCAGAAGATTTATCAATTGTTAGTGGCTTTAAAATTTGAGCTTTGTATTGATCATTTCTTAGTAATTCACCAAGGGGAATGGATATCTTCAACTTTGTAAGCTTAATCTCAAAATTGAAAGGATTTGGTGCTTTCTTTCCCTCTTTAGGAACAAAATCCATCTTATCCGTAGTCTCCTTGGAAGGATTCTATTTCCTCTACAAAATTGTGATTGGGGGAGCTTTATTTTGACTACTTCTACTTGGGACATCTTTCTGCACATTACTAGCTAGAACATATTTCTTTGTTTCCTTATTTCCAACATCTTTCTTCACACGGCTTCCCGCATTTCTTCTCCTTAGATTGTATTGTCTTTGGACCTACATGATGGCATTTTGATACCCATTTTTGTACTCTTCATATTCAGCCATCATCATGTCATCATCGGACTGGGAAAGAAACATTTCTTCCTCTTCTGTAATAAGATTTTCACACTGCTATTATTCATTCTCCCCCTCGTTGGTCACATACAACATTCCTTGTTCGTCGCTAAAGCAAAGTATTTTCTCCTCTCGTGATTTTTCATCTTCCTCATCCTTAACATTAGCATAATTATGATCGAAAGGTGGCCTTATTTTTTGTTGTGATTTCTCCATACCCTTTTGCTCTCTGGAATTAGGATTTTAGATCTGGGGACCAACTTGAGGCTCTTGAATAGAAACTCTATCGGTTAATAACATATTTTCCATCATATTATCCATTTTTTTTACCAAGGTGTCAAACTTTGCATCGGAGGAAGAAGCAATATCTTCTTTTATAGTTACTTCCCTTTCCAACTTCATTTTGGACTTCTTTGTTGGCATTATGTTTCAAGTGTTGTCCTTGATGGCAACTCACTCAGAGGTTGGTACAGGTGCTCAGAGGTTGGTACAGGTGATGGCAACTTGATCAGAGGACAGATCTCAGTACAGCAGGACAAGAAAGAGATATACGCAGGTTCAGCAAGGAGAATCCGCGTGTACACGCAGGTTGGCTTCAGTAAAAGCACGTACATGTGAAAAGTACCTTTGGTCCGTGGTAGTTAGACCTTGGAAGTTGTGCCTATGGTTTTGGACCATAATGTCTCGACGGACGTGTTGATCCCTAGTTTCGAGGTTGATGGTATTGTGTTTCTATGGTTTTGGCTCTTGGTATTGAACAAGGCCTAAGGCTATATAAGGAGAAGATCACTAGGCAAAGAAGTATGGATTGTGAGTGTCTGACGCAGTGAGAGGATCTGGTATTGCTGGTTATCTGTTCGGGACGCTTGGTAAGGGTCGGATCTGACAGCGAAGGCAGAAGTAATCATTTCTAGATCTGCACGCGGGTTGCCTTTGGAGAAAGCGTGTATACACGCGGTTTTGGTACAGTGAAGTAGCGTATGCATGATAAGGGTTAATATTTCAGGTTGCTGCTGATTCTGGTGGTTGTTGCAGAGTTCTGGATTCTGGTTTGGGTTCTGTGTTCTTGATGACAAGGTTTCAGTGATTCGGTATTGGGTTGTTTAATGAATTATGATGCAAGTATAAGTTGATGATTGTATTGCGGTAATGTTTGCTTTGTACTCTTGGATCCAGTCTGAAAATTGATGAAACGTGGTCCCTGAAGGTTGTAGGGTCAGCACCTACGTACTAGTAAATGGATCAACTAGTACAAGAGCTGAGGGGGTTGTAACTCCCTTCCAGAAGTAGTTGGAAAACGAGAGAGGGTTGTAGCCCTCTGCAGGTTGTAGCCTGCGTACTGGTAAAGGACTGCACCAGTACATTGTAAAAGAAGTTTCTCATTAAAGAAGAAAGAGACGAATTGCAGCAGGTGGTTTTCACCCACATTGGGTTTCCACCTTATATCATGGTGTTCATGTGTGTGGCTCTTGTGTGATGTTCTGTTCTGTTATACTGCGCCTGTTTACTGTTAAATTGCTTAATAATGTTCTGATGCATTTACTGAAGATTAAGCTAACTGAATTATAAGATCTCTGGGTATACGCTAGTTGCATTAGACACAGTCGCGTGTACACGCGGGTTAACTTATATGAAGTCGCGTATATGTTTCTGAGTATGAAATTGAAAAGTTTTATCTGATCTGATAATACTGATTCACCCCCCCCTCTCAGTATTATTTCCAACAATTGGTATCAGAGCAGGTCCTTCAGAGGAAGCTTGATTGCTTGAAGGAAAAGATCCATCAAAATGGCTAATCCAGAAAGAGAGGCACACATCAGGCCACCAGTCTTTGACGGGAACAATTTTACTCACTGGAAGATAAGAACCACTGCATATCTACAGTCTCTTGGAGCAGAAGCTTGGGGAATCGTAGAAGGAGGATACAAATTCCCATCAGCAACTCCTACAGATCCAGCAGAGAAAAAGCAATATGAGCTCAATGCCAAAGTAGTTACTGTCCTATTGAGTACTTTGACTCAATCAGAATTTATGAAGATCATGCATTTCAAATCAGCTAAGGAAATATGGGACAAAATCGTTACAAGCTACGAAGGAGATGATCAGGTAAAAATAGCAAAGCTTCAAACTCTCAGAATCCGGTATGAAACTCTTAAGATGCGATGTAATGAAAGCGTAGCTAATTATTTCCTGCGTATGGATGAGATTGTGAATTGTATGAGGGATCTGGGTGAAGAATTTGAGGAAGTTGTCTTAGTTCAAAAGGTTTTGAGATCTCTGTCTACTAAATTTGATTCTAAAGTATCTGCCATAGAAGAAAAGGAGAATGTGCAGAAAATTACCATGTCACAGCTTCACGGGATCTTAACTGCTTTTGAAATGCGACAAGAGGTACCACCAGAGGCCGCATTCGAAGTGTCAGAGGAAGAAGATGAGGTAAATTTTGTCAAGAATCTTGAACGGGGAACTGGACGGTTCAAAGATAAGCTACCTTTCAAATGTTTTCTATGTGGTAGAGTTGGTCACTATGCTGCTAGATGTCCTCATAACAAAGGAAAGATATATGAAGAAGATGGTAGAAGCTATTATACCCATATTAAAAGTACATTAAATGATAGTGAAGATATTAGAAGTCTCATGGCACATAAGAAGAAGAATGCTTCATCCAATAATAGCGAGGATATTAAAAGTCTCATGGCACATGAAGAGAAGAATGCAGAAACTGAAGAAGTTGCCAAATTAAAAGAACAATTGGAGACAGAAACCAGGGTAAGGGAGAAATTGCAGGATATAGCAAAAGATCAGAGCACAACTATTCAGAGACTTGAATCAAAGATCCTCTCTCTAAAAGAAGATCTTGAAGATCAAGAACATGAAGTGATCAAACTAAAGCGACAAGTGGAAGAAGGGAGAAAAGTTGAAGAAGACCTAAGGAAGCAGTATCTGAAAAAGGAAGAAAAACATCAAGTTGAGGTAAATATCTTGAAAGGTAAACTAGAAGAAAAGGATAAGCTCTTACGATTTCAAGATAGTTCTAAAGTCTTGGATGATATTCTTAATAGTCAAAGATCTCCTGCTATCAAGACTGGTCTTGGTTTTCATGAATATGTTGAAGGTGAATCTAGTTCACAAGGTGAGGCAAGAAACTCTAATGAGAAATCTGAAATGCTCAAGGAACAACCAAGGAAAGAAATTCCTCAAGGAAGATCCTTTACTCCTAACTATGGACGTGATAGACGATTATTTCCTCCACTGGATAATTTTGAATGTTATGTATGTCATAATCTTGGACACGTTGCAGCCAGATGTAGAAGTCGAATGGTTCAAGAAAGATCATCGCATCCCAGGTATTTCAGAGGGTATTGCTTTGCCTGCAATGCATATGGACACAAAGCAATTGATTGTGATAGAAGGAACATGAAAAATATAAGGTGTTATACATGCAACAACTATGGGCATAAAGCAAGGGAATGCAGGAGCAGATTTCAAAATTCAAGACAAGGGGACCATACATCATCACAGTTGCAGGAATTGAAGAAGACAGAAACAGAAAGGTGTGGGATAACTCAGTCAGCTGACATAACAGACACAGGGGAATCTGAAAGTGATGAAATTCAGTATTCCATCCTGCATACGCTGATATAATGAAGACAAGTCGCGTATATACGCGAGTTACAGGCTGCAAAGTCGCGTATATGGAGAAAGGGCAGCAGAACAGACCCAGGTTCAGTCATGGTTGGCTCAGGCTCAGGGGGAGCAGAACAGACTCAGGAAATGGTTCAGACATGGTTGGCTCACACTCAGGGGGAGAATATTCTTCAAATAATTCATTGTTGGCACTATGGTTAGAAGTTGATGATACATCTTGTTGTTTGATCAAAGGAATGGTATTGCAGGCTGATGCTTATGATACAGATCTGAATGGCTGGTCTTAGAACTTGCATCTGCTCAGGGGGAGCATGGACAGATTGGTACACCTTGGCATATACAAAGGGGGAGACTATTCAGAGATTTCAGCAGGTACTCAGGGGGAGTATGGACAGTGGAATGATTCAGCAAAGGAAGAGAATATCTGGGTCCACCCTTTGCCCTTGATGTCAAAGGGGGAGAGTGATTTGGTGTTGTTGCCATCAAGTCCAAAGGGGGAGATTGTTGGCATTATGTTTCAAGTGTTGTCCTTGATGGCAACTCACTCAGAGGTTGGTACAGGTGCTCAGAGGTTGGTACAAGTGATGGCAACTTGATCAGAGGACAGATCTCAGTACAGCAGGACAAGAAAGAGATATACGCAGGTTCAGCAAGGAGAATCCGCGTGTACACGCAGGTTGGCTTCAGTAAAAGCGCGTACATGTGAAAAGTACCTTTGGTCCGTGGTAGTTAGACCTTGGAAGTTGTGCCTATGGTTTTGGACCATAATGTCTCGACGGACGTGTTGATCCCTAGTTTCGAGGTTGATGGTATTGTGTTTCTATGGTTTTGGCTCTTGGTATTGAACAAGGCCTAAGGCTATATAAGGAGAAGATCACTAGGCAAAGAAGTATGGATTGTGAGTGTCTGACGCAGTGAGAGGATCTGGTATTGCTGGTTATCTGTTCGGGACGCTTGGTAAGGGTCGGATCTGACAGCGAAGGCAGAAGTAATCATTTCTAGATCTGCACGCGGGTTGCCTTTGGAGAAAGCGCGTATACACGCGGTTTTGGTACAGTGAAGTAGCGTATGCATGATAAGGGTTAATATTTCAGGTTGCTGCTGATTCTGGTGATTGTTGCAGAGTTCTAGATTCTGGTTTGGGTTCTGTGTTCTTGATGACAAGGTTTCAGTGATTCGGTATTGGGTTGTTTAATGAATTATGATGCAAGTATAAGTTGATGATTGTATTGCGGTAATGTTTTCTTTGTACTCTTGGATCCAGTCTGAAAATTGATGAAACGTGGTCCCTGAAGGTTGTAGGGTCAGCACCTACGTACTAGTAAATGGATCAGCTAGTACAAGAGCTGAGGGGGTTGTAACTCCCTTCCAGAAGTAGTTGGAAAACGAGAGAGGGTTGTAGCCCTCTGCAGGTTGTAGCCTGCGTACTGGTAAAGGACTGCACCAGTACATTGTAAAAGAAGTTTCTCATTAAAGAAGAAAGAGACGAATTGCAGCAGGTGGTTTTCACCCACATTGGGTTTCCACCTTATATCATGGTGTTCATGTGTGTGGCTCTTGTGTGATGTTCTGTTCTGTTATACTGCGCCTGTTTACTGTTAAATTGCTTAATAATGTTCTGATGCATTTACTGAAGATTAAGCTAACTGAATTATAAGATCTCTGGGTATACGCTAGTTGCATTAGACACAGTCGCGTGTACATGCGGGTTAACTTATATGAAGTCGCGTATATGTTTCTGAGTATGAAATTGAAAAGTTTTATCTGATCTGATAATACTGATTCACCCCCCCCTCTCAGTATTATTTCCAACATTCTTCACCAACAAATTGGCCTCTGCACTGACTGCAACATTCTGCATGTCTTCTAGTGTTTGGTCGATTTCTCTCCCTGAGTTGGTATGCCATCTCAGGATCATAAAACTTATGATAAGGGAGTAAGGTTGGCTTGGGAGGAGGCTTTATGTCAGCAGGCATGGAATTTTACACCTTGTTAAAACATGATGACAAATCTTGCATTGTTTCACCAGACTGCATTTTCATATTATCGTACTCAATAAGGATGTATAATGTATTCTTCTTCTCCACCCATCTAGCAAGGAAGGAATACTCGTTTTCTTGAAAACTGGCAAGGGTTCCAGCAAGGAGAGTTCTGAACCACTTCTTAACCTCACCAAGGAAAATTTGAGAAAACAGTCTCATTCTAACATATTCATCATCTATTTCCTGTAGGTCCATGAAATAATTCACCTTATCCACATGTTGTTGGGCATTGATCTCTCCTTTACCATCATATTGTGGAAATATCTAGCCATAATTATGGGTTAGATAATGAAACTGAGCAGGAAGAACCAAAGGGGCATATCTTGCTTCCATAACTACTACTTGGATAGTTGAGGAGCTTGCTGATTATCTAAATGAAATATAGGAGGATGGAATAGATTGGTGGATTGATGCTAAAAGAGATGATGTAGGAACAATAGACAATGTAACAACTACACTAAAATTTAAACTAGTAGGAGTCACCAATGTAACAGGGGTTGCAACTTGTGAATGGACTATTCTTTTAGAGAATATTGCTTTCTCAGCAGTCTACTAAACTTTACTAACTAGACATTTGAGCTTACTGAAGTGTTGTAATATATTTATGTTGAATTCTGATTCTAGAAATGGCATGTGAAGATTAACAATGGATGGATACACCAAAGCTTCAAGAATACAAGACTCAGTTATATTTTTGAACAAAGGAGCCTCAAAAGAAATATGTAATTTATTAGCTATAACAAAAAATTATCGCAAAGAAGAAGATCTCTCCAAAAGGATATTACTTTCTTGACTCTCTACAAAATTTATTTCCTTCTTAAGCAACCTTTCAAGATCATTCACAACCACAGGAGGGTTTGGATGAGGATTTTGCCTAGTAAGCCAGATTTTGTTGTACAAGTTTACATGCAGCCAAATTCAGTACAAAATTGGGTGATCTTCAAGGTCACAACCTATGAATACCTAGCGACCTGTCACCTATAGGACTAGGATGAAACTCTCAAAACAATATAACTTCCTAGGGAAAATCCATCTCTTGTTCCATGGTAATGGTGAAAGACTGTTAGAACTTTGTAATTTCCTTTAGTTGTAGGAAGGAATCCCAAAGGTAACCACAAACCACTTGCAAGCTAGGATATAACCCTTCTAGCTTCAGAGAGAGCTCTCTCTATATGATTTCTGTCAATAAATTGGATGATTAGTTTGGATTTGAGGCTAGTTATGATGACAAAAGGATGAATTTAAGTGTTGGCTTGAAGGTAAATGAAATAAGGGAAACCCGAATTCGAATAGGTTCATATTTTGTAATGATTCAAATCAATAAGGGATGATGATGATATCTTGAGCAAGGGAAAGGTAGGCAATTCTATTGGTAATTAACAAATTTTGTTGTAGTAATGGATGAATATAAAATTAAAGGTCACAAGATGAGCATCAAACTGGGATGAATTCAATTTTCCTTTAGAAGAACAAGATATACATAAATGGTTAGTAGATACAAAACAAAGAACAAGGTGAATTATGCAAATTCTCTTATCTGAGCATGAAGAACTATCTTAATACAACAAAAAATAGAAGTAATAATAATGACAGAGATAACACACATACAAATAGAAATCTGACACAAGAATCCCAAGAAAAATAGCCTTGGCCTTCTTTTATTCACTTGAAAATAAAAAACATACTCTCTTCCAACACTAATCAATCAATGATCAACCAACCCCTTCTACATTGCCTTTCATCATATTAAATATGCTTACAATGTCAAATATTCTATGACCATATTCAATGAATGAGTTATCCATTTAGAACAGATGGAAACTAAAGACAACAAAACTTAGTGTTTACGTCAATAATTGGACACAACAATTCAAAATTATGCCAGTGGAAACAAAACTACAATTGTCTACAATCATGCTTAAAACCTTGTTAGAAACAACATAAAATAACTAGATGCCTTGATTCATTTATTTCCTACTTTGTTAGCTCTTCAAACTTATCAGGTCCCTCTGCTTGAGTTTATCAGGTCCCTCTGCCATTAGAATGAAAAGAAAGGAAACAATGGCTCCTCTATTCTATGCTGCAACTGTGTAGTAATTCTTCTCGAATTGTTTTGGTACATTTATTCTTTTTTGTGACAAAAGTGAAAACTAGGTCCAATACATTGGCACTTTAAGAGATCAAAGCTTCCTGCTTGAGTATTACTATGGACTATGCAAGGATGGAGTTTCTTTGTGATTTTCCTGGCCCCCTGGGCCTAGGCAGAATTCTTTATGGTAAGAGATTTAGAGCTGAGGGCCAATCCCTTTGGTTGGTATAGGGTCTGATTGTTTGTGATATTGCATTAGGTGCATAGCGGACCATAGAACCACATAACGATGCACCTGAGCCCCTTTGAATATTGTAAACTATGACATTTGGTGATTTAGAAATTTTTCATTTGGTTGCACATTTTAAAACTTGCTATCTTCTATCCATGATGTGGCCCAATGCACGTGGAAGAGGGATGAGGGAGGGCCTTTGCTTTTATTTTCATATAAAATTGTGTATTAACCTTTCCACCCAATTTCATGAATTTAACACAAAACCACATATAACACACCTTCTTTCCACTACTCGCCTTATGCCAATATATCTTGCTCCCTTTGAAAGCTATGACCATAGACCGACTCCAATATCAGGGATCCTCTCCCGGAAATTTCCAATCAATGGTCTAACTTGGTGCACACATTTCATTTTTGTCGATTGTGAATGTTGATCACCTTTTATATCTAACACCTGGTCCTTTGGTTCCTCATGTGACCATAAGTTAGCCCTTGTATGGGAGCCCGCTTTCCCAGAGATTTTTAATTTATGGTTTAACCCTATGAACACATTTCATTTTCATCAATCGCTAAACACTGATATGTGACATCATCAATACCACATCACCCTCATGTCACTACCACATGTCAATCTGTGAGTGATGACACGTGTCACCTTTTTTCGGCCCCTTATAACCCCTAAAAATGCCAAATCCGCCTGATACATGTCCACCTTACTACCACGTCATTACTGGCATAATCCTCCACATAGTCTTTATCAGAACCAATTACTAACTGCCATGATATCTAATCGAATCTAGTCTCTGTCTGCCATGTGTCCTTTATCAGATCCAATCACTATATGACATGTGTCACTAAGTTGGGACGAGAGAGAAAAGGCCCAACTTTATCTATTTTGGTGAGAAAATCCTTTGTAAATATGTTTTCAGCCTTCTAGGCACTTCAACACTAGAGGCCTATTTATTTCACAATCCCAACAATTTCATTTCATATTGCAATCACATATTGGCATTTTTGAAATGTGGTCATTCTGCCTCAATTCTAAATCACCGATCTCCAAACACCGATATGCTATGTATTGTGTATTATATAGGAAAATGACCTCTTCATTAGCTCAGAGGATAAAGACATGATGACTGAAGAACTGACCAAGTTCACAGGCCCAATTGTCAAGCTAACACTGCCTAAACACTAGAAACCTACTTTATAAAGCTTCTTAGCAAGGCTAAGGGTGCATTAGTGGCCAAACACTATTTTTTACCTCGATAAGAGTGTTAGCAAACACTAGTGAGATTATATGGGTCAAGGGAATGCGTTGATTGAGAAAAACATCCCTAGATTTTATCCTATGTCAACTCATAAAAGCAGGGAAACATAAAAAATCAACCTGTTTAGGGGAATTACTAATTGCTAATGGAGTATGAAAATGGGAAAGACCACAAAGGCATGGAAACATCACTGATTTTTCCTAATGGAACTTGTCGAGTGATAAAAATGTGTCTTTTCAACTCCTAATTACCTTCACATTAATTGTCAACCCAGGGATGACTTTTTATTTCAAGTGTACTCAGTCTGAGGCAGCTATTTACTCAAGAGTAATGTTTTGTAGTATAGTGCTTAAAATGCAAAAGTAAATGAAAGATGTAAAAAGAAATTAACATAAACTCAAATGCTCTGAAATCCAACTATTCACTCAGCAAACATCAATCGAGGATACAGTAGCAATAACTTATTCCTCTAGAGATTGATACTATTGAAATCAAACTAGAACAAGACAATCAATCTGAGAACAAGGAAGCAGTAACCAATGTTATCTACAGTTGACAGCCCTGTATTAAAGCAATTAAAAGGAAATAGAATTGTAACTAAAGCTGCCGTTGAAAGTGAATTAGGAAAACTCTTTAAAAGCAAACTCTTTGCAATTAATCAACCAAACTAAACAACAAAGTAAATGGACAACAAACTTATAATTAAATGAATTAAACAATAAACCATACTTAATAAATCAGAACAACAAACTCTAATTAATGGAAATGAACAACAACAAAGCCAAATTAATAACAATCTGTAATGAATAGCAAAACCTTAGTCTAAGGAAATAAATGTAGCAATTGTATCCTACAGAAATCAAACGGCAATCCCCTATCTTTAAAGATGAATTGAATAGCACACGGTAAATAGAATAGCACTGATTAATGATAGAATATGGAACAGTTCTTGAAAGACAAATACAAATGCATAATAACTTAACACACGGCACACCTTAATAGTAATCTAATCTGGTAATCCAATTATCAATCTTAGTTATAAATAATACGACTGCCTTTTAGAATGGAACAACAATGTTCATAAGTTCAACAATCGTAAGGAGGTATAATTTCCAAGATGAATTCAGTAATACCAATGGTCAAATGTTACAACACAGACATTCCATAATTGAATAGCAACGGTATCCTGTAAAAACCATTTATATCAGCACTTAAAGAAACAACAATGCGTTGCAAAGTCAATATGATATTTCTGTCTCAGAAAATGAGATTATGTAACAGAGCTGTGATGTAAAATAATAGAACATACCAGATTACCAAATAAATCTGATAAGCAAAACTACACATAAACCAAAAAGATAATATACAACAGTAGCACAATCCACCATAGGCTGGGCCCTTAGCCGCCAGCGGATGCTGCTGGGATACATCAGATGAACAGAATGAACAACAATTCCCAAATCATGTATTAATCATCAAATTGTGAAATCATTACAATAACAAAAGCTTGAGAATTACAACATCCAACAATCCCTTCGCTCCTATCCTATCATGAATAATCCATCATCATTCTTGAATTTCTAATTCTGAATCCTCAATTGTCCATCTTCATTTTTCCATCATCTTTCCATCCCGCTCTCTGATCTCTGTTTTCATTTAAATAGAGAGAGATCAGAGAGAAGTTACAATAAAGATAAGTACAACATGATTTCTATTACAAAATTGGATTGTTTCCAACCAATTCATCAACAAGAAAATATATTTTCATTCATCTTTCAACAAGAGCAAGGCAAATTTGGCTTTGCAGCTGAGATTTGGAGGACGGCCGCAACAACAAATATAAGAAAATCGTGCTCAAAGAACCCAGCATTTCCCTCAGTACAAGCCAAATTTGGGCAAACCATTCTTTCCTAAATTTAATTTGGTCCGTTCTGAACAAAACCCATGTTCCATATTTTCCAAATTCTTCTTCATTTGCTCAAAATCTCAAAATCTCAACCGCAAAACTGTCACTTCTTATTCCAACGAATTTCTGAGTTGGCACTTTTAATGATCAAATCTTCAATCTAGAAATTATATTGGAGACTAAAAATGATGAATAATGTTAAAACCAATTTATTAAAGCTATCATTGATAAAATCATGCATAATCATCAACTTATTTGAAATAAAGGAGAATAAATAATATTTTTACATAAGAGCATAAATCATTGTAAAATAGAACTATATGATAAATTATAATAAATGACATGATGAAGAATAGTAGAAATGGGTGGAATAAGCATTCAAAAGTGATAATAATAATGGCATATTAACGGTCCAACATACCCCCACACTCAATATGTTGCATGTCCTCATGCAATAAAAACTAAATATATTGCATGTCTTCATGCAACCCAAAGACAAAACCCATGTGTTAACCAAGCAATAAAAAAATTTGCTCATCCCAACTCATGAAGTGGATAGAACAAATGAATTCTTCCTTAATTAATGAATATTCAATTTGAGCAATCTTGATGAAGGCATAACAATTTTTACATTGACATTCAAGTTATGTGCATATGAAGTTGCAGCAAAATGTGATATAAGTAACAACAAACTTCATTAACCATTTTCTCAAAACTACAAACCAGATTTTGTCGAAATTGTGCAAGTAGATTTCTAATATATTAATGCTTCTATGATCCAAAAATCAGATTGTATTGATGCACGGATCATGAGATATAAACAAAATGGTTGTATGTGAGAGTGCATGATTTCAGAAATTTTATGAACCAATTTATCTTGACATTATCTGGGTATGTGTATTTTAATAATATGTCTGTGTTTTCCAGAGATCACAAGAATTGAGTTCATAGTTTTAAAAATATATGGAAATCAATTTCTGCACTGTGTAAAAATGAAATCGTATGTCTTAAATGAGGAAGAAAGTAGAAAACATCCATCATGCGTAGCAATTCCTCCCCCTCTCTGAAGAATTAGCATGCCCTCATGCGAGGCTAGAAAAAAATAGAGGTGGTTGCTACTAGCTGTTGAATTCTATGCTTGGTGTAAAACAACATGGAATAAGGGAGGTGTTGAGAAGGAATAAGAATAGCAATGGATGATAAAGAATATGAATGACATGGTCATAAGAAAGAAATGAATGAAAGAAACACTCCCCAAAACGGAAAGATAATATGTTGCTAGAAAAAAGGGAAGTGGTAAAGATGTGGAATTAAGGATGATAAATAATGCTCAAAATGGATTTTCATTAAATTCTCCTAAATTCGTAATAAATCAGAAAATTATGCTCTTTTACCTCAAGTTTTACCTCCAAAAAGAAAAATGTGGAAGGACATATATGTACTGGCATTTGTTGAAGCTGATGTAGATAGAGTTGGTGCTGACAGTGATGCAAAAGGTGGAATCCAGGTAAGCACATCATGTCTGAAGAATTTTTCACGTTCACGAGTTGCTCGAGCCTCTTATGTTAGTTGCAATAGTGTGGTCATGCTGTGAATAGAATTATGCCCATACTTGTTGTTCTCCTGCAAACAAATCACTATGTTGCATACAATGTTCTTGAATCCATAGTGTTAGTTTTGAATAGCAACAGATTAAGATGCATGCAAAAATTTCAGTCAGAAAAACTTATGTATACATGCAAAACTAATATTTTGTCGAATCAACAAGTTATGGCAGAGTGCAGTAATCATATCGCATGCTATCCCATAATGCATGCATTCCCCCCTCCAATTGGAAAAGGAATTCTATGACCATAAAGCATATGAGAGGTGGTATGCTAACGGCAAGGCAAGGGAATGAACAATATAGTAGTAAATGAAGCAGAGTACACATATCAATGATAGGATGGTGAGAGTTATGGTTATAATGAGAGCAAAGTGTGTAAAGATAGTTATGAAGAAAAGATAGGATGCTTTAGATTGATGATAAGTTATGGAAAAGAGAAAAATGACAACAATATGCCAAAAAGATGCTTTACTGACGGTATTCTAGCTGAAAATGATGTGATTGAGCATAAAACAATTTCTTATGCATAAAGGTTCAAAACAGGGAAAAAAATTAAGGAAATAATTTCTCTGATAAAAAGAAAAAAATAAGAAAAGGGTATTATAGTAATAATTGACGATAAGATATAACTTCAATACCATAAGCAGGGCCTCTGCTGCCAGCAGGCGTCCATAGCCTCGGCAGGATTGTTTTTTAACCCATATGAGCCAAGATCCTCAATTTATAAATGGAGAGTTACAATGTTGTTCTACAGAAGAGATCAGTGTGCTGGCGTGGTAACTAGATAACCACATTGCCATTCACTGGGATGTAGCAAAAGTGATCAGTCCGACTCATGATGAGATCTCCTGTTCTAAGGATAATTTGGCTATGCAATGGATCATAACCCTGGTGTGGTGGCCATAATGGGAATGTCATTCTGTTACAGCCTTATGAACATGGTAGGCTGGCTCGTAATGAGACCCCCTATCCTCCATCGGCGAACAAAATTTTGTTGTTATTACACATTTTTATGATAAAAAGAGGGAGGCTCAGTACTCCTTAAGAGCAAGGATGGTGGAAGAAGTTGAACATGTCAACATAAAAAAATATACCCATAATCTCATTTATTATAGACAGAGAAGATTATAACTAGGAAGGGTGGAACTAGCATGGTATTAAGATGATCAATCAGTATCATGTACAAAAGAAAACAATGCAGTAAAGTAGTATATAAATAATTGTGTCCATTTTGAAAATAAGCTATCATCAAGGATCTATCCTGTTAAAGATCATAACGTGAATAATATTAACTCGCTTCAATAGAATCCATAATTCTCGTCCTCATAAAAATAGTGTACTTCATGCCATAAAAGGGAATCAGTAAAATGTGGTTGAGATGAATTAGAAATAATCCCACAAGAGGAAGAAAATGTTGCTCTCAAAAATACTCCCAAAGTGTTGTTTCTTTGAAGGAGCAACAAAAACACTCAAAAAGTGGTGTTCCATGTAGGGAACAACAAAGGAAATGCACACCAAAAAGCAAAAATACACACGAAAACGTGTTGTTCCCTGTAGGGAACAACAAAAAAAATGCATGTGAAAAAGTGTTGTTCCTTAAGAGGAACAAAGAAATGCGAAAATGATGTTCCTTTGAAAAGGAATAGTAAAAATGTGAAAGTGTTGTTCCTTTGGAAAGAAATAGCAAAAAGTGAAAGTGCAGAATTGTTATTCCATTTGGAAAGGAACAACAAAACGTTAAAGTGCAGAAGTGTTGTTCCATTCGGAAAGGAATAGCAAAACGTGAAAGTGCAGAAGTACTGTTCCATTTGGAAAGGAACAACAAAACATGAAAGTGCAGAAGTGTTGTTCCATTTGGAAAGGAACAACAAAACGTGAAAGTGCAGAAGTGATGTTCCATTCAGAAAGGAACAGCAAAAAGTGAAAGTGCAGAAGTGTTGTTCCATTCGGAAAGGAACAACAAAATGTGAAAGTGCAGAAGTGTTGTTCCATCCGGAAAGGAACAACAAAACATGAAAAAAGAACAGCAAAATGAGTCATGGAAAAGGAACGACAAAATGAACCGTGGAAAAGGAACGACAAAATGAACTGTGGAAAAGGAACAACAAAATGAACCGTGAAAAAGGAACATCAAAATGAACCGTGAAAAAGTAACAACAAAACGAACTGCTAATCCAAAAGGTGTTGTTCCTTTTCTAAAGGAACACCAAAATGAAAATGTTGTCCCTTTGAAAAAAGAACAACAGAAACAACAAAAGTGCACACAAATGTTGTCCCTTCAGAAAAGGAACAGCAAAATGCACAAGCATAAAATGCAAGCACACAAAGAATGAATTAGTTGTTCACTGTATTGATGTTGAGAATGGGTTTTAGTTTGAATGAAGCAACACCTGAAACACAAAATATAAGAGAGATCCTAAAAGAAACAACCTTTTATTTAAAAACAATATGTAAATAAATAAATAAAATTACAACAGCTATGATATTATGTAAAAAATGATTTCTTTGAAAAATGTTTTGGCAGCAGTGACAAGACATGAATCTTCAAATGGAAATCAATTCTTAATTTCTTCTATTATGAATCCGTTGGGTAATGAGTTTGATGAAATTACCTTGTTTCATTAAAATTTCTTTCAAGAATCACTTGTCCATAAATTGACCTTCTTTTTCTCCTAGGACCTACAAAAAACGAGTATCTATCTGCAATAAAACATTAAATCATGGAGAAAGAGAGGTACACAGGCTCCCCTAGTCCAAGAATTATGCAAAAAACTAACAAGTAGTTACTCTGTAGAACAAAGTCAGGGAGAAAATAACAAAGTAATATTTATTTGTCACTTGAGGGAGAGCAGTGGTCGACCATACTAACCAACAGTGTTTTAATCACAACTTCTTTGTTTTTCGTCCAAATTGAGTGATTCCAAAGCCAAATGAGAGCTAATTCAATGTTTTATTTCCAATAAAAACAAGTTTTAAAAATTCAATGATATGATATGTCAATTGTAGTTAGAACAACCTGCATAACAGAGTCATCTTCGATTACCCTACTTAGAACAACAGTGAATGTTTTAAGCATAGATTCTTTGTTTGATGTCAGATTAGAATGATTCAAATTGTAAATGAAAGTAGATTCATTTATTTATCTCCAATAGAAATAGGTTTTGATTTCAAGAGGAATTGATAGGTCAAATACTCTAACGAACAGCCGGAAAAACTTAGTTTTAAGGGTGCTGATTTACGATAGACAGTTAGTATTTTGATCATAAATTCCGCATACGATATCAAAAATGAGTGATTCCAATTGAATTTTAAACTATATTCATATGGAAATCTACCATAGAAACAGGTTTAAAAAATTCAAACATTTAGGCCTCCAAAAACTGACTGTCCCAACTCTGTTCTTGAGCTGCCCACTAGACACGCCGTCAATGTTTTGTTTCTAACTTTTTCATTTCAAATCCAAATTGAGTGATTCAAATTGGGTTGGAAAGTATATATCAAGGGATACTTAGGGTAGAAATATTTTTTAAAAATATTCGCTTTTGGTCCCTCAAAACATGACTGTCCCGACTATTTTTCCAGAAATTTCATCAAGCCTGCAAGCCAAAAAAAATGATATTCAAGCATTTTTTCCATATTGGTGATAAAAATGAATATGAGTGTTTGTAGAACTATTATTTCCATTATAGTTCATCTACATACACAAATGAATTGAAACATTTATCACCGATGTTGATTTCGATAGCGTGTTGTAACAAAAAACAACTAGTTTTACAAAAAAACAAAATGCATTTATTTATGTCCTTATTTTATTTTATTTTATCTTTTTCACTAGCCTACTTTGATTGAAAGATGAATATGACTACGTATAGGAGTACTTCCAATGGAACCATTTTTGAAATAAGGCTTCAAATATGTACATACCCAAATTTGAAGAATGCATGTTAATGAATATTAGGGTATGATAAGCCAACTTCCCTTCAAAAGATGGTGTCAAAAATTGTTCAAGTATGGAGTGATGTTGCAAACAAATAATGGAGTGAAACCATTTTTCAATGTATCCGTTACTTTCTTGATTTGTCATTGCCATCATATTATGAAGTTCTTGAGATTTTAAAATGGTTTATTGGTGCAAACTAGAAGAAACCTCATTTTTTCCCATAACTTCCACAATTTTTGAATTTGAAACATTCTGAATCTCATTGTAAGTTTTCTCTAATGGTGTATGTGAGATAGAATGGGTGGGAAGGGTAGGTAAATTTTGTAGTTCAACAATGTAAGCATGTTGTACTGGTTTATAGTGGTGAGGGTGTGGAATTAGTTGAGCAGGAGCATTTTGATGATGTAGGTGATTGGGTTGTGTGGATGGTTTTGATGGGCAAGCAAGATGTTGTGGAAGAGTTGGTGAAGAATATGGAGAATATGTTTGTGCTACAAGATGAGGGAGAGTAGTCATGCAATCATAAGGTGAGCCATGCCAAACTTGTAGACAAGATTGGTGGTGGTTATATTGACATGGCTGCCCTAACACATTAGTATTCCATAATGGATTATGCAAGTAAGAGAATGGAGAGGAAGTGTGTTGAATCATACCTGTAGGCCATGATTTCCATGGTTTTGACCTTGTTGCAGCTTCCTCATCTCTTTGAAATGATACTTCCATCCTAGATAAGGAAGAACAAGTATCTATGGGATGCTCCGTTCGATCATGAGGGTAGAACACTTCATCAAATTCTTGATTTTTATGAACCTGCAAAACATTCAATTTTGCATTTAGAGAGCTAATAAAATCAGCCTTAAAATTTTCAAATAAAGCATTGATTTCAGCTCTTATGTCTCTTATTCTTGTAGCAGATTTGGAAAAGAAAGAACAAACATCTCTAGAATTATTACCAGCCTTGGAGATTCCTCTTGAATACCTTCATGCACAACTCACAAACATCATCATATGATAACTGAAAAACATCAGCTTTTCCTATCAGATTTAAGAGTTCTAAAAATTCATCTTTGATTCCTTTAAGAATGAATGTTTTTAAGATCTCTTTTTCCAAATGCTTATGTTTTGATTTTTGAAGGTTGTAATGAAATCGATCTACATAGTCCTCCAAACTTTCATCTTCCCCTTGTATCATATCGAAAATATCTTCATCGACCTTGTAATAGTCTTGGTACTTCTTCAAGAATATGTTCTTCATGTCCTCCCATGTTTGGATGTAGTTCCCACCTAGGCTCATGAACCATGGAAGAGCTGCTCCTTTTAGAGTAAGAGGAAACACTTTCAACCTTTGATCATTAGTACAATAATCGTATCCTCTGCAAATTATTTCAAACTCAAATAAGAATGTATATGGGTCTTTATTTGTCAATCCGTGAAAATTTGGTAGAGAAGATGGGGGAATTATGTGCATTTTTGTCACTCCTCCTAGGTCTTTGATAGGAAATTCAAAAGTAGAAATGTGAGCCATTTCTTACCATAATAGAAGATGTTCTTCATGTGTTTCTTTGAGGCTCCTTCTTCAAAAGTTCTTGTCACTTGATTAGTGAAATGGGTGGTGCTTACATCACCATTTGAGTGAAATCATAAGATTTGTTTTTCAAAATTTCTATTTTTGTATTTTTTATATTAAGTCATTCACACAGAAATTCAAACATTTACCCTAGGTTTGTTAACAATTCTGTTGGAAAGCAGGTGGGAGAGCAGGGCTTCTACATGCTCCATACGCAGGTTCTTAGCTTCCGTTTTTAATACCCAATTCTTTCCTAATAGGCACTCATCAGATGCACACTACTCTTTAATAATGGCTACACTCTCCCCGGCAACAACGCCAAAATGTTGAGCAATAAAAATATGTCTTTTTAACTCCTAATTACCTTCACATTAATTGTCAACCCAGGGACGAATTTTTATTTCAAGAGTGTAGTCAGTCTAAGGCAGTTATTTACTCCAGAGTAATGTTTTGCAGTATAGTGCTTAAAATGCAAAAATAAATGAAAGCTGGAAAAAGAAATTAATATAAACTCAAATGCTCTGAAATCCAACTATTCACTCAACAAACATCAATCAAGGATACAGTAGCAATAACTCATTCCTCTAGAGATTGACACAATTGAAATCAAACTAGAACAAGACAATCAATCTGAGAACAAGGAAGCAGTAACCAATGTTCTCTACAGTTGACAGCCCTGTATTAAAGCAATTAAAAGGAAATAGAATTTAAACTAAAGTTGCTGTTGAAAGTGAATTAGGAAAACTCTTTAAAAGCAAACTCTTTGCAATTAATCAACCAAACTAAATAGCAAAGTAAATGGACAAAAAAACTTATAATTAAAGGAATTAAACAACAAATCATATTTAATAAATCTGAACAACAAACTCTAATTAATCGAAATGAAAAACAGCAAAGCCAAATTAATAGCAATATGTACTGAACAGCAAAACCTTAGTCTAAGGAAATAAATGTAGCAATTGTATCCTACAGAAATCAAATGGAAAACCCCTATCTTTGAAGATGAAACAAATAGCACACGGTAAATAGAACAGCACTGATTAATGATAGAATATGGAATAGTGATTGAAAGCAAAATACAAATGCATAATAACTTAACACACGGCACACCTTAATAGTAATCTGATTTGGTAATCCAATTATCAGTCTTAGTTATAAATAATATGATTGTCTTTTAGAATGGAACAACAATGTTCATAAGTTCAACACTTGTAAGGAAATATGATTTCCAAGATGAATTCAGTAATAGCAATGGTCAAATGTTACAACACAGACATTCCATAATTGAATAGCAACGGTATCCTGTAAAAACCATTTATATCAGCACTTAAAGAAATAGCAATGCGTTGCAAAGTCAATATGATATTTCTGTCTCAGAAAATGAGATTACGTAACAGAGCTGTGATGTAAAATAATAGAACATACTGGATTACCAAATAAAGCTGATAAGAAAAACCACGCATAAACCAAAAAGATAATATATAGCAGCAGCACAATCCACTAGCAGCTGGGCCCTTAACCGCCAGTGGATGTTGCTGGGTTACTTCAGATGAACGGAGTGAACACCAACTCCCAAATCATGTATTAATCATCAAATTGTGAAATCATTACAACAACAAAAGCTTAAGAATTACAACATGGAACAATCCCTTCTTCCTCCTATCCTATCATGAATAATCCATCATCATTCTTGAATTTCTAATTCTGAATCCTTAACTCTCCATCTTCATGTTTCCATCATTTTTCCATCCTTTTTCCATCATCTTTCCATCCCCCTCTCTGATCTCTGCCTTCATTTAAATAGAGAGAGATCAGAGAGAAGTTACAATAAAGATAAGTACAACATGATTTCTATTACAAAATTGGATTGTTTCCAACCAATTCATCAACAATAAAATATATTTTCATTCATCTTTCAACAAGAGCAAGGTGAATTTGGCTTTGCAGCTGAGATTTGGACGATGACCGCAACAACAAATCTGAGAAAATCGTGCTCAAATAACCCTGCATTTCTCTCAGTGCAAGCCAAATTTTGGAAAACCGTTCTCTTTAAAAGTTAATTTGGTCTGTTCTAGACAAAACCCATGTTTCATATTTTCCAAATTCTTCTTCATTTGCTCATAATCTCAACCGCAAAACTGTGACTTCTTATTCCAGCGAATTTTTGAGTTGGCACTTTTAATGATCAAATCTTCAATCTAGAAATTATCTTGGAGGCTAAAAATGGTGAATAATGTTACAACCAATTTATAAAACTATCATTGATAAAATGATACATAATTATCAATTTATCAGAAATAAAGGAGAATAAATAATATTTTTACATAAGAGCATAAATCATTGTAAAATAGAATTATATGATAAATTATAATAAATGACATGATGAAGAATAGTAGAAATGGGTGGAATAAGCGTTCAAAAGTGATAATAATAATGGAATATTAATGGCCCAACAAAACTCATGAATGACTTGGAAACCCTAACTTCACATGCTATATATGCAAGGCTAGGGCCATTGTGAAAGAGGTCGAACCATTTGAAAGGATTTCCTATTTGACTGTCAAGAAGAGTCTCAGACTAAGGCATCAAAAGAGGTTAAGAAGGAAGATAGAGAGATGAGCTGGAGGGGTAAGGGAAGGCTAATGCAACTAATGGTTGGAATCACTCTTTCTACATCAATATAGAACTGCAGCTATGTTGTCCTCTCTGAGATGTTGATAGTATGACTTGTTTGTACGTTTATTAAATATCATTAGCCTGAGTGGCTTAGTTATATGAAACTAGATATGTTTATATGTTCATGCATTATTTATCAAGGTTTTATGCTATGATATTATGCTTATCTTTCCTATGTGCAGGTTTTGATCTCCAATCGACTTAGGGGTCTTCCACCTAGATGCATTGCAGTCTCTAGCAACACCAAACTAAGACTAGAGGTAATAATTCCTTCTCGCTTTGTTATCCATTTTTTAAACATAGATATGCATGTATCTTTGTGAAAATTGCAGCTAATCTCACTGTCTGCCAAGGATCTTGGGAAGATCCTTGAGGGTTTCTACATCACCAAACACTTGTGCATGAATCCCTATATCATAATTGACGAATCCGTTGGGGACTACACTTAGCTCCTAGTTTTTCCCAGAAAGTTCCTTGATATCTCTTTCTTCCAAGCCTTCTTGTACTTCTTCATTCCCTTTATGACCACTCAAGACCATACAACAACCTTCTCTTAGTTCTCCTAGATCTGATCCCCACAACCCATTTTTAGAGTATGCTTCCTCACTAACGAAGGCTGCTAGTGTAAATAGCGATTTATAAATCATTGTGTCCTCACAAATAGAGCATTAGTGCTGAAACTAACTCTTTGTAGCCTTTAGTACTAACCATTAGTCAACCATTTCTTGATAAACAACTTTCTATGTGACCTCATGGGTTGGGAAATCTGTTTGTAGACTGATTAGGGATATGTAGCTACACTTGTTTGACCGATATGTGTCCTGAGCTATTTTTCTTTTAAGAACATAGCTTTACTTAAAGTTTCTTTTTTCATTAAAGAAAAATACAATTTCTTTTAATGTTTTCTGCTTAGCTGGTTAGATATGCATTATTTGGTTTCAATATTTGTTAGTGAGCATTGAAGTTCTGTCGGTTATGTTAGTGTTTTTCTGAATAGGATGAATGGTATATGTATCAATATATGAATGACTCTCCCTTTGTAGAAGTAGCTTATTTATCAAATGTGAAAATTTACAAGCATTTTTTTTGCATTATTTGAGTCAGAGTCCCATATAACTTCATACGTCAACACCCCTCCGGGAGACTCTAATGAATTACATTTACAATATACCTAATAAAATCAATCAACAAATATTTTTAGATTAAACACACATTAGTTTAGGCTAGGTTCTTGGGATAGGTAGTGTGAGTTAACTACCCAAGATCAAACACCGAAACTAGTGCCATTAAAGAGAGAAATCCTTCTACACTCATAATATCTGAGACCACTACAATAAAAGGGACCTAAATACGATACAAAATTAGACTGTAAGTAAAGGGAGCCAGCCTTTGCTTACATCTCCTTTGGGTATTCTGTGTATCAGAGATCCCTTGAGGGATATTAGAGCTAAGTCAGGGACTCAGGTATCCTATCCACACAGCTTACTCTCTACAAGTATTTCCCCCCAGTAGTGTCTATGATTTGAGGTATCCTTAGTGGCCATACTTTTAGGGACAAACACAAGCTGACTGGGGCAAGTTGCCCCAGTACCTAACAAAAACGAACCTACTCTATCTTCGGTTTTTGGGAGGGTGCTCCTCTTCACGAGAGTACTTTTCCCCTTAATCTAAGGTTCAAGTGAATCTCATTATTTATTGTAATTGTACGTTTGGCCAGCTCTCTCTATTATTCCTTGTGATATTGGGTTTCATCTCTAGTGATCGGTGCTTATCAGACAAGGTCATTTCCCTCTGCTTGTTGATTGATTTCCTTAGTGTATTTTTTGTCCTTTATGTGCCAAAGTGTTATCATTGAGACTTTAATAAACATAATTTTAAAATTTACTAATAAAATTTATCGATCACGTGGCTACATCCAACCCTTGTTGTCAATCTAGAAAGTTGTTAGGACTTCCCCCACTAAATATGGAGGATCTACTGAGCCCTAGTGGATTGGATTCGCCATCTTCACGAAATCAGACTCTGAGACCTAACACAAAATCAATTTTGACATCCCACAATTCAAGCTTACCAGAGCATTTCTTTACTCAAGGATTTCTTCCTCCATATAATCCTCCGATCATGAATCCGTTAGGACCACTCTTGGTTCTCGTTGCATTTGTACCTCCTTTATCTTATGCTGGAACATTTCCCCCCATCCCATTAATGACTAATGGGTCATGGGCTTTTGTGGACACTTTTTGTCCACCACCACCTCCCCAGTCAATAGTGAGTACTGCACCTCTAATCGCAAACCCTACTATCCCATCTGTCCCAAGTTCAAACCCTATCATGACATCCACCATAAGTGGAAACTAGTACATTCCAAGTTCCGCCCCTTTTTTGTCAGCCCCTGGACCTTCGACAAGTGCTACATATAACACTCGTTATAGTGCTCAATAATGCATGGTTAGGACGGGTCCCTTCAACCAACTCTATGGATGGAATCCATTGTATAGTTCTAACCTCAAGATTCAAGTATCTCGGGCCATAGTTCACAATATGCATATACCGGTCGGGAGCGTAACAGTTCCCCCTACATTTTTAGGTATCCATGGTCAATCATTGATTGACATGAACCCTCCTTATGTCAGTGAAGGACCTATGGTTAGTGATGTAGTGAGAAAGAATCCTAAACAAGGTCCCAATCAATACATAAGGGCACCCTACTCACAACCTCAAATGAGTCAGGGGGGCACTCCTTATCCTGGGGGCACTTCCATTCCCTAGCCTAACAACCCCTATGGATCCCACAGTACAATAGCATGCCCCAAGGCACTTACTATACCATGCAACCTATGTATAATATTGGAAACAACACGATGGGAGGACCACAAGGATCCTCAAGTCATATGACATTGCCTTGGTCCGATTTGGGGGCATCAAGCACCTTGCATTTCTTGGCAACACTTGATATCCTCGACTTGTACAAAATCACAAATGATCCCATCTATCACAAGCTAATTTGGCCACCAATCCTGCATAAAATACCAATAGACATCCCGAAGTTTGAAGGGAAACAAGGGGAGGATCCGGGTACACACATCACCACCTATCATCTATGGTGTGTTTCTAACTCCATGGTGGATGACAGTATCCAGCTACATCTCTTTCCCCGCACCCTTATTGGAAATGTACCCAATTGGTACATTGAGATACCATGTGTGTTAGTCAATACCTTTGGTGTTTTAGTGATGGAATTCTTAAAGCACTTACAGCTACCCATTTACTATGAAAGTGCGACAGAAATCCTCACTTCATTATGTTAGGACACTGCCACCCACATCTTTGATCATATACATGAAGGGAGATGTAGGCAAAGGTTATTCAAAGCTCCCCTCCCAGACTATCTATTAGTGGATTGGTTCTGCAAGTCTCTACTCCCCCAAATTGCTAAATATGTCACCTTAGGTGGTGCAGTCACAAAATACCAATCCATTCATCATGCCCAACAATTAGGTCTGATATATTCACAGTCTGGCACTTTTTACGACATCATTCCCAATGTCTTTCATAACTCCAATGCTCCCACTACTCAGTAACATGGAGCGCACGCCGATGGGATTATCTATGTAACATTCGAGGCTAATGTAAAACAACTCAGCAGTCAAATTTCCTAGATGTCAACTAACCCCTCTACCCTTCAAGGCTGATGTAAAACAACTCAGCAGTCACATTGCCTAGATGTCAGTTGACCCCTCTACCAAATTGACTGCTCTTCCTACCACCGCGATAAACTATGTGCAGTCTAGACAAAAACCTAGTGGTAAGAACTAGAAGAATAAGGAAAGGACCACTCGTTTCAAAGAGCAGACAATAAAGCTGTACAACCCAAAGTAGAAGGTTATTGTGCCCTCTGACGATGGAAAGGATAAACCCGCCAGATTCCCTTGCAAAATCTGTGTCGAAGACCACATGACCTATCGTTTTCCGTGTCTTTAGGAATGCATAGACTTCATTACTAGAACATAAACAAGTGAGAGCCCTGTATCATGAATAATCCTTTCCCTACTCAGCAGCAACAATACCTTATTTCCAACCAACCCCAACCCCCACAAGGGGGAATGGTGGTTCGCAAAATCTATCAGTTGGTGAAGTACCATCTACCATTCACACCTTTGAAATGGTAGATCTACAAACTAGAGCCAAACCTTATGTGGCTCTAGTTTCTCATGCAGAGGAACCCTCCTCAAGTCAAAACCCATCACTGCCTAACAAACTTCAAATCGAAAGGCCAATTGTTGATCTTGTGATTTTCCCCCCAGAAGAGGCACTTCATCATGCAACTCACAATACATCTGCATGTGCTGCCAAAAACTATAGTATTGTAGAAGATTTGGTGCAAGCACTATTGGCTATGTCAGGACTTGAAGTATTACAAAACTATCCATCACAAACGAAAGGTCCGCTTTCGGCAATTGGTAGTATCAACCCATAGGATTCCATGCTTGCAATTTTCGACATGGACAAATGTAAACCTCCCATTTCACACCAACTTGCATTTCATGTGCAAATATTTTCAAAAGGGTGAGGATTACATAGAACTATCATTGACGAAGGTGCCTCAACCTACGTCACGTCGACTTCATGTTGGCTCGCTTTGGGTTCTCCAACCCTATTCCCATCATCAAATTCCCTCAAGGCATTCGATGGGCACAAATCCATCCCAAAAGGTTACCTTATCGACTACCCCATCACTCTAAGTGGGAAACTAGTAATGGTGGACATTGAAGTTATAGATCATAAACTTGACTATAATCTGCTTTTGGGCCACAGTTGAACTTATGCCCTGAATGCCATTGTGTCTTCGGTATTCCACCTCATCCTCTTTCCATTGGATCGGAGAATTATCATAGTGGACTAATTTTCCTTCTGCATCCTAGATTACTACTCATTTCTTAGTGGCATTGTACCTTTAGTGGGTGGCATACCTGACTCTCATGTCAGTATCGGTACCGGTCTATTGAATGGTTCTTCCCTGATGGGCTGTTTTCCTCTCCCGCTTCTCGCGGTTCCAGATACAGACTCTATGGTTTCATCCATTCCTCATGAGCTAACCAATCCTTGGATCCTCCCAGTCCCTTCAGACATTGACGCTTACGGAGAAAAAATGTTATTTTCACCAGCTAAATGAGCCTACCAAGACATTCAATCTACATCAAAATCTCCGATCACTTTCGTCACAACCAATGGTACCTCCTCCCCTCCCATAAATTCTCCTTCTTATGATCTCCTCAATCAAGTCCTACCTTCGGAAAAAGCTATTCGAGAGATCATTTTCTTTGAAGAGCGGCCTTGGGAGGACTCTCACCATCATGTCTCCATAACTAATCCAGACATGATGCCCATTCAAATCCTATCTTATGATACACCTGAAATTGTTCCCTCGCCTGATATGACTATCCAAACTTTGGATTTAGAAACAAATATGGAAAATCTTTCAAAGACATTGCTCATCAATATTTCTATCAAGATAGGCATCGTGGAAAACATCCAGGTTGGAGCTGATTGCAATCCTAAGGAAATTGTAAGCTTCACCTACCCTTTTAAGGACTTCAGCGATGTTTTCCCTTGGTCTTATGATGAAATGCATGGAATAGACCCTTCTATTGTTAAGCATGAGATCAAGAAGCATAGAGAATTCATTTTATGGTATTTTTCTTGCTCGTTAATCCAAAAAATCTGCAAGTATCCTTCTTCGGGCTCTTTAAACTACCACAAAGAAGATCGAGCATTCTTTTTATGGTATTTTTCTTGCTCGTTAATCCGAAAAACCTCAAGGCTCCTTCCTTGGGATCGTCAAACTACTACAAAGAAGATATGAGCATGTTCTTTTTTGGGGCTTTTCCTTGTTGTTGAACTGAAAAATCCTTGATTTCTTCATCATCAGGCTCATTAAACACTTACAACGACAGCTTGAGCAACTATTTTCCCCTATTTTTCTAGCTCATTAAACTTAAAGAGATCGACTGAGCATTCTTTTTTGGGACTTTTTTCTTGCTTGTAAAATAAAAAAAAAACCTCAATTTCCTTCTTTAGGCTCATTAAAAACTTATGAATAATCTCTGAGAATTCTTTTTAGGAACTTTTCTCACTCGTTAAATCGAAAAAACCATGAGTTTTCATCATCGGGCTCATTAAACACTTACGACGATGATATGAGTGTTTTCTTTTTTGGGACTATTTCTTGCTCTTAAATAAAAAAATACTCGAGTTTTTCCCTTCTTCGGGTTCGTTAAATCTATGAAGAAGGAATGAGAAGTTCTTTTACCTCTTTTTCCTCACTCACTAAATTGAAAAAGATACCTTGAGTTTTCTTCATTTGACTCATTAAAATTGTTGAAGGTATTGAGTTTTTTGTTGTGTAACTCATTAAAATTTCATGACGAATATCGAGTTTACTTCGTATCCTCATACTCTTAATGAAATGAGGCAAACATCTATTGAGCATAGGTTTCTCTTTATCTAGACTTAGTACATTAACTCACTGAAAAGGAACTATTCTGGGTATACTATTAATCCTTTGTCACACCTGGTTAAAAACTATGACAAACGGACCACCTTGGAGTCATTCTTGATGATCTTTTCAAACTCTCAAAATATAAAAAGACCATCAATTTGTCTTGTTTGGACTCATTAAATTACACAGATGAGGAATAGAGTCCCTCTTTTTATGGTCCTTTTCAGACTCTTAAAAAATGAAAAGTTCGATGAGTTTTCCTGTCTGAACTCATTAAACTAATCAGATAGGGAATATAGTTACTCTTTTTACAGCCCTTTTCAGACTCTTAAAACATGAAAATATCGATGAGTTTACCCGTCTAGACTCACTAAACTAATCAGATGGGGAAAGTGGACAATACAATTGTGTTATGTTCCATATTTTGAAAGAGTTTTTTGGCAGCAGTCGCTCCCTTGAACATGGCACTCCGTCAGATAAACCTTCCTTCTGACGACCTCTCAATATGAATCTTACCATCCTATGAGTTTAGCCTATATACCCTGATGTTCTTGTGTCTCTATATCCTAACACTCTTTGGTGTTCATGAGTCTAGTGTTGCATGGTTAAAGCCATTGTCGTGCCTTCTATTGTTCAAGGTAAAATATTTATCTTTTATTTCCTCCATCAACCATCAAGCATATCCTACCATCATGCAGTTTGTCACTTTGATCCAATGCTCAAAATATTCCTTAAAAAAATGATTCTTGTCCCGTTTTGTGTCGACTAATGTAGGACTCCATATTCCTACCTTTTGATAGCTCTCTTCCTATCTACTTCAACACTCTATCTAGGAAGAAGACCCAAAAACACTTCAGTTCCTTGGTACTTGCAGACATCAGTGGTAAGTCACCTTGTGTTTGATCAAGGGTTTTCCTTATTGGCTCCTGGTTAAATGATTTTAAGAGTGTTCAATGACAAAAACATTTTTTGCACTTGCTAGATTGTACTATGCATCTTGGAGACCATCACCATTATCAGTGGTTATCCTCACATTTGTTAACGGTCTCCATTATTCATTGGTAATCATATGATTCCATGCATGTTCGACATCAATGCCTATATTTACATGTATCGATTTATGTTGTTGTTGTGAAGCGGAAATAAAGAACTTGGGTAGAGGTTTGCATCACTCAGCCTTGCTTCCTCTACTAAGTTGTGTTTATTATTTTTTGGAGACAACTCATTAGAATGATCCTATTATGACACAGGTTCCACATTGTGCTTATCGGAAGGCAGCATTTTCATATCTATTTTGTGAGAAAATCGCTCTGACATAGCTACTAAGCAGGGGCATGCCCAACTCAAGAGATGATTTTAGTTGTTTTATATATGTGTGTTGTATCAGGTTTCTCGTACTGCGAAAAGCTCTGATCCTCTCTCTCTCTCTTTTCCAAAGAAAAGGATAGTTAAATATAAAGTATTTCAGCCATCATCATAGCCTCGGATATCACACTTTAGGGGGCATCTGTTATATATAAGTATTTCAGCCATCAGCTCAGAGGATAAAGACATGATGACTGAAGGACTGACCAAGTTAACAGGCGCAGTTGTCAAGCTAACACTACCTAAACACTAGCAACCTACTATATAAAGATTCCTAGCAAGGATAAGGGTGAGTTAGTGATCAAAGTAACTTTTTTTGTTAGCTCAGGAAGAGTGTTAATGAACACTAATGAGTTTCTATGGGCCAACGGAACGAGTTGACTGAGAAAATATCCCTATATTCTCTCTTATGTCAGCTCATAAAATCAAGGAAACATTAGAACTTGACCTATTTGGGGGAATTACTAATTCCTAATGGAGTATGCAAAAGGGAAAGACCACGAAGGCATGAAAACATCACTACTTTTGCTTAATGGAACTCATGAAGGATGTGGCAACTCTAACCTCACATACTATATATGCAAGGTTGGGTCCATTGTGAAACAGGTCAAACCATTTGAAAGGATTTCCTATTTGACTGTTGAGCAGAGTCTCAGACTAAGTCATCAGAAGAGGTTAAGAAGGGAGGGAGAGAGAGGAGATGGAGGGGTAAGGGAAGGCTGATGCAACTGATGATTGTAATCACTCTTTCTACATCAATACAGAACTGCAGTTGTGTTTTCCACTCCACAATTCTGATAGTATGACTTGTTTGTATGTTTATTCAATATCATTAAAATGAGTGGCTTATTTATATGCAACTATATATCTTTTCTTGGCTTGTAGGGGCTTGACCTAGGTTCAGAGGTGATTTAGCCAAACTAATCCCAGTACTATTGGGCCTTTAGGTAACAGTCCATGGAGCATGGACTGAGGTATCACCCGAAGTAGTATGGGAGGGTGATAGAACCCGGTTTCCACACCGTAGAGATGTCTGATGATTTTCGATGGTCTGCGGTTTGACCCTGCATGCACATCGTTGTGCGCACCTATTAGTACCTCGCAGTTGGTGATGTTGTCTTTGCGTAGCCTTACGTGGGGCTCAATCCACATTAGTACCCAATCCCTTATTATTAACTTGATATTAGTTGATCACTTAGCTTCTTTGCATGTGTTTAGTTATACTTAACAGTGTTCACCATTCATATCGGTGCACACAATAAATAAAACATTATAATTGCAAAAGATATCAAACATATAATAACTTAAAACAAATACACAAGATTTGGACTCAAAATTCTCTTTATTATTCTTTTTTCTTGGTTATAGACTCAACTCTTCCTTGTGCACTCAGTTGCAAACTCTACTAGGCCTCTGTGTAGTTAGCTGCAGAGCCTCTTCCTATTACTACGACCCAAAGCACTTAGACCTTTACTCTATGCTTACTATCTTCTAAACTCCATTTGTTCCTTTATCTATTTGTAATTATATTTAGAACTTAGAACCTCACTCTATTTATACAATCCCATGGTTTGTGGATCATGGGTAGGCTGACACTACATTCAAAGCTTAGGGCGGATGACCTTATGACTTTAACATACAATTTGCACTTCGTGCCTACAATTTGTGGAGTCTTTTCAACAATGATACTCAAAACTTGGGCTTTGAGCCCCAAAACATGTTGTTGGGGGATTTCATTCCCAACAAGCCCCCAACACAAACATCGTGAATTGTCCTCTAGTCACTCTGTCGGTGCAACGATCTTGGCATGGTGTCACTCTAGCTGGTCCCAAACGACCTGAATGTTGGCAACGGAGAGAGTTGCTGCCTGCTGAACCTGCTGCATTCTGTCTTCTAAGCCCTTCATTTCCGACATGTTGCACTGCATCTGTACATGCATCCCCTGAATCTGCATGAGCTTTCCTTCAATATTTATTGTGATTGTGAAGGTTTCATTAATCCATGGCTAGACGGACACTTTGAGAATGACTTCCTTATGGTGCATCGCGTCCACCTACTCCTTTAGTTCCTTGGCTTGCTACATCCTTGCAAGCCGCTGAGTAAGGACTACTGTCTGCACAATCCCTCTGATGTTTTCATATTGTTTCTAGAGTTTGCGTGCCTCTGTCTCTAGCAGCTGGATGTTGGGGTCCTCTTGCAACTTCGTGAAGACCTCAAGGACCAGTTCCAACATGTTGGTATAGTCACAAACTGCACCTCCAATATCTTCCATCCCTACTACAATAGCACTAGCACGTTGCTCTCTAACTTATGGGGGAGTCGAAGGCTGCGCCTTCAACCCCAGATCGACAATCTAGAGATTCAGCTCCAGCTGCACCTTTGTTGTCTCTTCTCTGGCATCATGGACTCCACTTGCTAAACTATGAATCTGCACTTCTACCAGTAGATCTGCTACAACAGCCAACTCTGGGATGTGTAGGAAAGCATCATCTACCATCTATACCAATTGTTGGTTCTGCGACACCAACTCATTACACTGCAAGCTAAGTTATTCTATATTAATCTTCTTCTCACTCATAACCTATATCATGTGGCTCTCACTTGTGCGTAGCTCTGCTGTTATTCCATCCTGTAGCTGATAGAGCATTTGCTGGGGAAGGGCAACTAGATTAATGCCAAGGCCTTTCATCATGCTAATTGTCATTTGGTCCATCACATCTGTTGATACTAATGCTTCCTTTAGCAACACTATTATGTTGGCCATCCTCACGTGCAACATCTATTCTGATGTTGAAGTGCTTGCTGTGACATGGGTAGATACAATACTTTCCTCACTGCAGTTGCGTCTTGAGGGCCCCCAAAACACTTTGCTGCTCCAGCATAAAGTCTTCGAGTGCTTCACTAGTGACATCACAAACCATCTCACCGATGTAATGGAGATCACCTTCAGTTAAGGTGATCGAGTCAATGGCCAGCTTCAAGGCCTTAACCTTTTTTCTTGGACACAATATTTCTGTGACATATGGCTGTTTGAGTTGGTTCAAGGTGGCTCCTGTGTCTGCGCTCTTTTTTGCAAGGTCCATGTCCTCTACCTCTTGTCCTACAGACACTTCTTGTCCCTCCTCTATCTACATTGTTGCGGCCTCTGTTGTCTACACTGATGCTTCTACTTCGGCAGCCTTCTTTTGCTCTGTGGCTGCCTATGCCACTTTGTGGGTTGCCCTGACCTAGGCTACCACTTTTTCATTGCAACTATTCTCGGCTAGTTGGGTGATGCACAGCTTGGCATCATCCTTCCTTTTTTGTGCTGTTGTCTTCTCCAACTCCACCAAATCTAGGTCGCGCCACTCGGGAGTCCATGTCTCTAACACCATAAAGATCACGTCATCATTGGCTATGAATGGGAGCTTTGGCCACTATTGCACTGGACCTTTTCATGCTCTGATGTAGATATTGTGCATGTTCACCTTGAAGTCTACAAAAATATTCAGACTATTATGCACCGTGGGGGACAGGTGTGGCCTCCTATTAATCCACATTCAGATGCTTGCCTCCATGAGCACACAGAAAATCTTGGTATCACGAATTTGTTTCGCATCCTTGGTGGCCTAGAGCGAAGTGTACTTTGTGGCCTCTGGTATGTCTCGGTCAATGCTCGAGAACTAGCTATCCTCTGGCAATTCTCCTGTTACCAGCAAGATGGATAAGAGTAACCATGCAGAGTTGAAGGTCTTACCCTATTCCCGGGCCTCCTAGCAGTTGAGCAAAAAAATCTTCACAGAGGAACTTGGCCCAGTTGAACTAGACCCCTTTCACACATTGTTCAGCCAGCACAACTACCGGCGCTGGTACTTCATCGTCGCAACATTTTCTCATTACTTTACTGGCCAAGAGTTGGGTGGCTACACGAACCCCTTTATCCTTGATATTGGTGATAGTGTAACCCCTCTTTTTCTTCTAGAGCTTATATTGTTTCCTCATGGACTCTGCGAGAGCCAAGTCACTGCTTTTCCCTACTATTGTCATGGGGTCCTTTTTCTTACAGGGAAGCCTAGAAATTTGGTGAATGAGATCTGTCGTGATGGGAATAGGCTCCTCTAGCAATAAGTACCCATCATGCACCAGCCAAAGCAGCTACCTGATAACAAAAATGGTGATGGGTGCACAATGGAAATGTGGTATCCATAGTAGATGAAGCAAAACAGCCTTTTCCAGACCACGCACCGATTTTCGCAGCTCTAACGTTATCTTTAGCCCCTCCGTATTCTGTTTCATTAGGTTCACTATTTCTAAGTGCGGGAACTACTCTCTGTATGCGAGGTCCTAGTCTTCAAATTTCAAGGTGGGCATGTGTCATAGAAGCAAACCCTCAAAGGTAATTCTATCAGGGAGGAGCGAGGTCTGGAGTGCACTCTTCATTACATGCAGATCCTTTGGTACTTTGACTTTCCCTTTCCACAGAGGAACATACTTGGGAAATTTCGCTGCAGGGCGCATTGGTTGGATGTCTTACTCCAAGTCTTCTTCTTCCTCTACTATGGCAATCAGAGCCTACAAGTCCTCTATCTCTTCATCTGTTTCAATGGTGACTGCCTTTCCTTTTTGTTCCATTAATAACTTTCCGTGCCACAGATTCCTCGGGGACATGTGTATTGGTCCCATTGTGTGCTTATCTTGCTTCAGCCTTGACGTTCTGGGTGATTTAGGGATTTCTGTCACGACCCCAACACCTTCAGGAACATCCTGTACCATGGGGGTCTGTGTGGCCTTGCCAATGGTTCCTTCCTCAATTCCCAACCCATCCTTAGTGGCCGTCATCATTTCTACACATTGTTTTGTCTCTTGCGAACTTAGGGGCTGTATTATCGCTCGGCTCTCAACACTCTATTCTTTGCTCAAAAAACTAACTCTCAAATGACCAAGTGTTGTTCACTGGCTAGCCCTTTGAGTTTCATGGCACCTTTTGAATTCAAATTCGACTGTTCCCCCCAATTTCGGGCCATCAATGTTTTCTTGGTGGTAGATTTTCTGAAATCTTGCCCATAACTCTTGTCTTAAATGCCCGCCGCCCACTCCATTTGGCCTCAAATCGGACATCCTGTCATGAACAGTGACACCAACGATCACTTCCCAGACCACCCACGCGGTAGCGCATCCCTCCATGCATGGGCATGAACCTTATGACAGGTTGTTCCTGTGCGCACCTGTCAGAGCACGCAGCTTTGAGGCAGAATAGTTTATAGTCCCACACTCCCTTTTAGCTGCCTGGAGTGCTAAGACTATTCTTCGTATGGTTAGTCAGGTGGTCAAATCACCTATGTGAGGCTCCATCTCACCCTATAGTATAGTCTGTAGAAAATCCTCTCTTCATGGTGATCGGTGCTGCACACTCCACAGTTTGTAGTGCGCTCCCCTAGTTACTGCATTTGGTGATATATGGTCCTAGCCACGACAACAGACTAATTAATTCTCAGCGATAATCTTCTAATTCATTAGTATGATCACCCACAACTTGCCTTTCCATCCTTGGTTTATCAATGAGACATGCTCCCTTGATCTCATTTTCCAACCTCTTGACCTCTACATCCATCAAAATGATTTTCTTCCTTAGTCGTACCCAGTCCTTTTCAAGTTCACGAAGTCTAAGGTTCCATTGCTGAATAGCTTCCTGATGTCTTATGTGTTCTGCTTCACATAACTATGTGATTTACTCATTCTAGGCTTCGTACACTATCACACCTATGGGTGTTATTCGTGTGGATTCATCTTCACAGGCTCCTTAGAGATTACAACCCTTACCTCAGTCCACCTCCTTGGAATTGTTTTCATGGTTAGGATTTTGCATATGGTCCCATAGGCCCATCGAACCACTGGTACGTGTAGGTCCCTATCAGTGTGTCTCAACAGGCGAACCCTATTCAGCACTTCGCACACCCTGTCGAGTGCTTCTTCGTGGATAATCCTTGGCGCACTTTGCCTTTCCTACTACTGCATTTTGTTCGATTCTCTATTCTAGGAGTGGTGTGTTCTTGTGCGGGCTGAATTTCATATGTCTATACCCTTCGGGAGGGGTGGGTGCACAAGTTGTTTTACTCATCGTAACCAGCTCTCATCCTTAGCTAAGGTTTTCCAAATTATAGGCATATCATCCTCTTGCATCCACTCCAGTCCTCACAACTTCCCTGATGTGTACCCCACCACCTTGTGGGTGTCACACGTAGTGCCCATTTCAGAGCATCGAACCACTGTTTTTCTGACACTATGCTTTCAAATTTGTCCACGAATTCATCCGCCGCTGTCTACCTATCATACCTAGGCATATCCCTTACCTCTGTTTTCATGCAGCGCAGTGATCTAACCATCACGTTGCAATTAAGTGTGGTTATCTCATGTAACCGGTTCTGCATCATTCTGTTTCCTCGTTTAAATCTGAAGTGCGGGAGCATTTGCGCTCCCATGAAATCATACCATCTACAGTTGGGCTAACCCAGTCCTGTTCTCATGCGGTTATCTTGTATATGCAATCAAGGTCATCATCACTATCATCGTCGTGCACTGGTTCAGTGTATCGCACTCCTTCAGCCAGATCTAGCGGTACTACTACCCGTAATGGCTTTTTCTCAAAAATAATTTTGTGCTTCTTCATATTTATGACTCCATTCATATCGGTGGCCCAGTTTATTCCTAGTAACGTAGGATAGGGATTATTGTCATCGACAATCTCTATCACTTTGAAATCTACCAATGTGCTCGCACCTTCAATATCCACAGTTACCCCTTGCAATCTCCCCATGGCGAGGATCTTCTATTGGTTCGCCATTCGCAACTGAATAGGATACCATTGTAGTGTGGGTCTGCCCTTGTGTTCCCATGTTTGTTTCAGAAGTACATTCACATCCGATCCGAGATCTAGGATTACCTGATCCATTTCATACTCTCTGATTTGCGCAGTCAACTTCATTTCCCTTCCTATGCGAAATGCATGCTTTCAAAGTTTCCGAACCATGTGTGGTTCTCCTGACCCTGCGCACTTAGTGATAAATTTGTGTAGTCCTTTTACTACCTTTCTGTCGTGCAACAGTTTAATGCATGTCTCCAAAAAGGTACTGAGCATTGAAGGATCCACCCCATGTTTTAGTTGACCCTTACTACCTGAAGTGGAGGCATCCGTGAAGCTCTTAATAGCTTCCATGAATGCCTCCTTTGTGCATTTTAAATCAAATCTAGGTTCCTTTGTAGGAACCTTTCGAACCTACGCACTTTCTTCTGGCTGCTCCATTTATCATCTCTAGTAGTGATACCGCTTTTGAGCATCTCCAGTAGTGAGTAGCCCTTTTTCGCATAGCCTTGCTATCAATGTAGGGCATTCTACTTCCTCATGATCAAAATAAGTACAGTACAAACATTATGTCCTCATCGGATTTATACAATCACATACAGAGTGTCTTGGCCCTCCACAATTGTAACAAATTAGTTGTCTTTGACCCCTTCCTGGTCCCATTCCTCATCGACCTCGTCCGCGCCCCTGAAATCTAGCACGCGCCATTCTTACATTTGGTTTGAGGGCTTGCGTTTTGGTTTGTACCCTATAGGCATGAGTCTGATCCATCATTAGTTCATAGCTTCTACAGGTGCATTCATCATGGCCTATAGATTTGCATAAATTACAAAAAATTGTCGGGTCATTATAGGAATTTACAGGGTAAGTTCCTAAGACAAAACACCAAAGGACACTGCTCACAACTAGATCACAGATCAATACACCAATATTGTTGACGTGGTTAAAACCCTCAAAGAGGGAAATAGTCCATGGCCTAATCTAATGCAGCCACTTCAGGCAATTTATTAATAAAATAATGAAAATTTACATAAGCTTATCTCATGAACGGTTACCCTACAAATGACCCTCAATGCTCTTTAAATGGAGATCATGGACCAATCAGGTGTTAGGCCACGGATCAAGTGTCGGTAATACCGAGGAGAGAATGAATTGTTGAATCACCACATATCATGACCATCAGATTGTAAGTTACAAAAGTACATAGTAAAGAAACACACTTTACCTAACTCTACACTAGACCAAGTTATACTTAACTATTTCCTATGTGTCAGAATATCCTAACATCCCCCCTTAAGAACAACTTGGGATAGGATTAAAGGATGTACAAATATGACAAATAGGAGAAGGAAGGAGGCATTAGAGCCTATCGCCCCTTAGTGACAACATCCTAAACTCCAACCATAAATCGATGTTTAGTAAACTTCGCCTTTGTGAGAGACTTTGTAAAGATGTCTGCAACTTGATCATCTATTGAACAATATTGCACTTCAAGAACATGGTGGTGAGTGAGCTTTCTAATGAAGTGCATGTGTAGTTCAAGCGCTGATGTTGGATTGGATCTTTACATAGTTGAATGGCACTTTGATTATCACACCAAAATGTATTTGGATATTGTTGCTGAAAGCCAAACTTTGATAGGATCTAACGAAGCCATAGGTGTGATGCAGGAAAGTGTTCCCTCTACGGACAGAGGCAACCCCTCTAGCCCTAGAGTGGGTCTAATCACAAACAAGGATAGAACAACAATAGCTACCTTAAACAGTCATAGTTGGAGGCCTACCTCAACCGGTGGTCGATGGAGTTCTGTTGCGCTGCTCCAGCTTCCACTTCCTTCTCCTAATGAGTGATCAACCTGAGACAATGTAAAGGAAATACAACAAAGCACGTAACTGGAAAAAAACAATGATCTATTTACTCACAAAGTCAAGAAGTCATGAGCTATCAAATAAATTACATATGAGACATAGGAAAACATCATTGATTGTATTAATAATAAAATAAGAGTAAGCTTACAACCAAAGTCTTGACGTCACAAGCCTTCTCAGAGGGGTCCAACTAGTATGTTCTTCAAGCATTCACTCTTTGAAGATGGATCTCCCAACATACAAGATCTCTCTCACTCATAAGTTTTTACACAAGATTAGGGAACTTCACAACCTTCCACAAGCTATCAACAATCCCACACTTGTCACACTCACACCAGCTATCTAGCAAACCCACAAACACTAACAAAACTGCTCAACTAGCCAACTATAAAAAACTAGCAATGCATAGCAATGGTGAGAGTTTAAATAGGAGAAGGAGTCTCCATGAAATGTGGAAGAGTGAGATTATCCCCAAGGAAGGTAGCACAATTGATGGAATTCCCATGCCAGAGAAAGGAGGGCGATACAAACTATGCCAACAACTAGGTTTGGAGTCATATGGAAGGCCGACTGTTGGAACAAATTCACCCAATCTGGATCATCATGGGTGGATAACTGAGCTCTAGCGCTGACATCGCTAGTGAGCAATGTAGCTAGTCATATAATCACTAAAAGTAGCAAGTAACCTTGCGCTGGAGCATGAAATCGGACCATCGCGAGAATCAGATGAACTTCCATGCTGGCAATGCAGCTAGACTGTTTATGAGCACCCTTCAGCACGTATATTTAGTCCATAGATGTGATGAGGCAGATAACTTAGGAAAGTGGGTCATTTGGTAGCACAAGAGAGCATTTGAGCATGTTTGGCTTGGACACATGACACAGTAGGAGGACTGGAGTGAAGACAATGAAAAATTACTATGTAATAAATGCCCCCTAAAGTATGAAGTCTAAGAGAGTGGGAGGGGTGAAATACTTTACGAAACTAACTAAGCTGGAATACCATCTAGAAGACCTTGCATGCAAGTACAACTGATATCTTTGATAATGAAGTAAATGTAGTCTAGGCATGGGTACAGCCATCCAAAAGACATATGAACTAGGTCTGTGGTATGGACGCAGCCATCTAGCTAATGAGACCATGCTAATGATAAAGGTATGGTCACAGCCATCCATGAAGACTCAGGTATGGTCGCAGCCATCCATCAATGAGTCATGTAATCACAAGCCAATCCACGCAGCCCGAACATATGTAATCTGAGTTCATGGTCTTCAAGTCATCCAATCATAGTACAAATTCTGGCATGTGAATAGATGTGCCAAGGTCGAGCATGATAGAAATCCGCTTGATTACCGGTCAATGCTGAAAACCGTTAACAAGTGCGAGAGAAACTACCAATAATGCCAATGGTTCTCAAGGTACTGTCTAGCACAAGCCACAAAGTGTGAAGAAGGATATGAAGTCGAACACTCTTAGAATCACCCAATCAATGACCAATGATGAAAGTTGACCATCAGGTGTGAAGAACTTGCCATTGAGCCATGCAAGCTTTAAGGTACCAAAGAGGATATCTAGATCAATCTCCTGGATAATGAGCTGATGTCAATAGGAGATGACCCGTCGCAGGAGGGCCATAATTTTTCCCCCATCAACGACATGAGATAAGGAACAAGCGGTAGATGGTGAAACAGGGTATCGGAGAGAAGGCAAGGGTGTAAACAGCAAAAGGATTATACTCTTGAACATGTCGGCGACACGACTCTGGAGGGTGGCATCATTTAGGTACCAAGGGATCAGAGGCTCAGTGGAGACGACGTGAATTGGATGGAGTGAGGCCGAATGGTAACCCAAACCCACGGAAGGCCAAATGATGATGTGTGCATGTCCCAACCCAACAAGAAGTAAAAGTGTCAACGTTCAAGAGTGAGTAGCTGCCATAGACAATAAATGATAAACCTGCTATTGAATCCAAACTAGTAATAGTTTAACGAGCCCTAGGGAGGAGAAGCTCGAGTCTCGTCATGGTGATGAGTCCAATGTCATCAGGGTTTAACGAATCTGACATAGGTAAAACTCAGAGTCTATTTCATGTTTAGAGAGTTTGAAAAAGACACGGAAAAGAAAACTCCAGGGGGGTCCCTTTTCATAGATTTGTGTCTCTCAAGCCCGAAAAGGTATAAAACGATACTCGAAAGAACCGCCCGACCATTATGATCAAGGAGTACTTTTCGTAATGAGTTTCTTCGACCTGAAAAAGTAGAAAAGTGATCGAAATCACGTCGTTTCGTAACCAATAACGAGCTTGAAACGACAAATGCCCAACGATATTTTTGTGTTTACATAGTCGAAAAAGAGCTTAAAGGCGACTGCCTCTTATTTCTTTTAACGATTCAAGAGGAACAACTCGACTATCTTTTCATTTTTCAAGTCGAAAAATAGCGTTAAAGACGACTTTACGGATCAATTCTACACGAAGCTAACATAACTCCACTAACTGTAGTTCTGCACAAAGCACGTCAAACGTAAACCCATTTGATATAAAATGAACAATATACTTGGAAACATAGTTAAAAAACCAAATTTTAACTAACCATGTGATAAAAAATGAGAAAAAACCCACATTTATAAAATATAATTTTTTTATTTTATAAATGTCGCCAATTCGTGATGCAGGAAAGTGTTCCCTCTGTGGATAGAGGCAACCCCTCTAGCCCTAGAGTGGGTCTAGTCACAAACATGGACAGATCAACAATAGCTTCCTTAGATAGTCATAGTTGGAGGCCTACCTCAACTGGTGGTCGATGGAGTTCTGTTGCGCTGATCCAGCTGCCGCTTCCTTCTCCTAATGAGTGATCAACCTGAAACAATGCAAAGGAAATACAACAAAGCACGTAACCGGAAAACAACAATGATCTATTTACTCACAAAGTCAAGAAGTCATGAGCTATCAAGTAAATTACATATGATACATAGGAAAACATCATTGATTGTATTAATAATAAAATAAGAGTAAGCTTACAACCAAAGTCTTGATGTCACAAGCCTTCTCAGAGGGGTCCAGCCAGCATGTTCTCCAAGCATTCACTCTTTGAAGATGGATCTCCTAACATACAAGATCTCTCTCACTCATAAGTTTTTACACAAGATTAAGGGCACTTCACAACCTTCCACAAGCTATCAAAAATCCCACACTTGTCACACTCACACGAGCTATCTAGCAAACCCACAAACACTAACAACACTGCTCAACTAGCCAACTATCAAAAACTAGCAATGCATAGTAATGGTGAGAGTTTATATAAGAGAAGGAGTCTCCATGAAAGGTTGAAGAGTGAGCTTACCCCCAAGGAAGGTAGCGCAATTGATGGAACTGCCATTCCAGGGAAAGGAGGGCGATACAAACTATGCCAAAAACCAGGTCTAGAGTCATCTGGAAGGTCGACTGTTGGAACAAATTCGCCCAATCTAGATCATCACGGGTGGATAACTAATCTCTAGCGCTAACATCACTAGTGAGTAATGTAGCTAGTCATATCGTCACTAAAGATAGCAAGTAACCTCGCACTGGAGCATGAAATCGCACCATCGCAAGAATCAGATGTACTTCCACGCTCACAGTGCAGTTGGACTATTTCTGAGCGCCCTTTAGCGCATATATTTAGTCCACATATGCGATGAGGTAGATAACGTAGGAAAAGTGGGTCATTTGGTAGCACAAGAGAGAATTTGAGCATGTTTGGCTTGGACACATGACACAGTAGGAGGACTGGAGTGAAGACAGTGACAAATTACTTTGTAAAAATATGGCTTCCTTACTAGCTTCTACGGCACCGCGATACTCTATTTCTACTGAAGAAACAGAAATGGAACATTGTTTCTTGAAAGCCCATGTAGTAGTTCTTGAACCAAGAGTGAACACATAACTTGTAGTATACTGCCAATAATTTGTGTCACCAGCCCAATCAGAATCAGTGAAACCAACCAATAGAGGAGACGCTTTTGCACTCTAGTGAATCCCAAACTGAATTGTACCTCAAACATAATGAAGTATTATTTTAGCTAATTTCCAATGAATTTCATGTGGGTTTTTCATAAATCGAGAAATAATGCCAACATAAAAGGAAAGGTCAGGACGAGTATGGGTTAGATACAAAATTTTTCCTACAAGTTGACAGTATAAGGTAGCATCAACTTCAGGGGAAGTACAAGTGACTAAAATTTTGGCTCCAAACTAAAAGGGAGAAGGGGTTGGCTTACATTCTTCCATGTGAAAATGGCATAGAAGATCACATGTGTACTTGGACTAGGAAAGGGAAGAGCCTTCCTTGTATTGCAAGACTTGAAGACCAAGAAAATAATGCAAGTGTCCTAAGTCTATCATTTCAAACTTCTCTTTAAGGTTGGACTTCACATAGTTTATAAGGTTGGGATCACTACCAACAAGGATAAGATCATCAACATTAAGAACAAGAATGATAAGAGACTTGCCCACTTTCTTGGTGTAGACAACTATCCATTTTTGGCATACGAATCCCAAGGGGATTTCTTGAGACCATAAAGGGATTTCTTAAGCTAACATACAATGTTTGAGTCTATTTGTATAAAGCTAGTAGGTTGTTCCATATAGTTTTCTTCATGCAAATCCCCATGCAAGAAGGCATATTTAACATCCATCTGATGGAGTTCCCATTTGAAAGAGGCAGCAAGGGAAAGAACAAGGCAGATAGAGTTCATTTTGGAAACAGGGGAGAAGGTTTCAATATAGTCAATGCCTTCAACCTATGAAAAACCCTTAGGAACAAGACGAGCTTTATGTTTATCAACTTTTCCATCTGGTCCATACTTGGTTCTGCAAACCCATTTGAATCTAACAAGTTTTCATCCCTTTGGAAGGGGAACAAGATGCCATGTATCATTTGCTAATAATGAATGATATTCTTCATTCATAGCTGCGTCCCAATTTGGATGGCTTGAAGCTTCTGCAAAGGTGTCAGGATCATCATTAGTTGAAGCTTAATCTAGTAAAGAAGAAGCTCTATCGAATTGAGAACGTGTATGTCACTAATCTGTAGGATCACCGGCAAGAGAACCTACTACATCCTATGTAGCACAGACCCATTTTGGAAGCTGAGGAGCTGAAGGAGGATCTTGAGAAGGTGGGGGATTATTTTCATCCTCGCTGTCAACAACTGAAGAAGAAATATTTTCAGAAGTAGAAGGGGTATAGAGAGGTGGCACATCCGATGAACTAGGCTCGTAGGCCAATATATTTTTAGGAAACTTTACATCTCTTATAATGATAACATTTTTGGACTTATGTGGAATATTTCTATACCCTTTGACATCTTAAGAATATCCAACAAAAATACATTTTTCACTCCTAGGTTCTAAAGCTTTATGTTTCTCATGTGGAATATGGGCCCATGCTTCACTTCCAAAAACACGAAAGTGACTTACATCTGGTTTAATTGAGCTCCATGCTTCTTCTGGAGTGATATTCTTTAAAACCTTAGTAGGAACGTGATTTATTATGTAATTTTCATAGTTAATTGCTTCTACCCAAAAATTATGACTAAGTCCTTTAGATTGAAGCATACAATTAGCCATTTCCTTTAAGGTGTGATTCTTCCTTTCAGCTACACCATTTTGTTGTGGAGTATATGCAACAATAGGTTGCATTTTAATTACATTCTCAGTGAAAAATTTGATGAATTTGTTGTTAACATATTCTCTACCATTATTAGATCTTAGCTTAAGAATTTGATGTCCAGATTGTTTTTTAGCAAAGGCCTTAAAGGCCAAGAACATGTTAAATACTTCACTCTTGAGTTTTAAGAAGTATACCCAAGTGCATCTGGACAAATCATCAATGAAAGTTAAGAAATACTTGTAGCCAGAGAATGAAACAACTGGAAGTGGATGACATAAATTACTATGCACAAGCTGTAAAGGGGCTGAGGCGTGCCAAGGGGCACGTTTTTCAGAAATATCCCAATGATGTTTTCTGAGTACACATCCAGAACAAACACAATCTCTGCAAGATACCATTGGAAGACTTGTCACCATATTTTCCTTACATAGATTTTGAAGGGAGTGATAGTTTAAGTGACCAAATCACTCATGCCAATGTTTGCTCACTTCATCATTATGAGCAACAAATACCAAGGGAAGATTTGATGACCCAAAGTTGCTAAAATTATACAACCTTGTAGAATCATCAGTAATTCCATTAGCTAAAATCTGTCTAGGATCTCTTAGCTCCTTAATTACAACATCGTGAGGTGAAAATTCAACGATTTCTCCTTCACCTGAATGAGTTATCTGATATACAGATAGAAGGTTACAGGATAAGGTTGGAACACATAATACATCATTGAATTGACCATTGTTTATATGAACAATTTGAGTCCCTACAACACTAAGAGATCTATCATCACCAACATATGTATTATTTTTGTTACAATCATTTAAATAAGAAAACATGGCTTTGTTTTCGGCCATGTGATAAGAAGCTCTAGAATCAATGAGCCACTCATGAGAATGAGAAGAAGAAGATACATTTAGTTCATATCCAGACCGAGATTCTTGACAACCACATGCAGAAAGTGTTATTCTTGAAGATGAAGTTGAAGTTGTTGAGTGCTCCAAATGGATGTTAGGCCTCTTCATTGTTGCTTCCAAGGCTTACATATTCTTAAAGCGTTTGAATTCTAAGTGGCCATCTCAATGACAAAAGTGGAAATGTCTATCGATCTTCTTCCCTTTGTTTTTATTTTCCTTATCATTTTTTTGAAATGATTTTTCATTTTGAGATTGAAATAGCTTAGGACCCTTGTTTGGTTTAGGACCATTCTTTTTAGGATACTACTTCTTAGGATTCTTCGAATTTGGTTGCTACTGGGCAGCTAAGGCTTTCTTAGAAGAGTTTCCAAGATTAAGAAGATCAAGATGTAAGATTTTTTCTTGTTATCTTATTAAAGAATCACAAAAGGCATCAAAGGAAGGGTACTTGTAGTCTTTTCCTTGAGAAATGAAGGCTTATCTTGTAAAATGGAAGGTGGAAACAAAAACAGAGTAGGTTGGTCCCAACTTAGTAAGAATGGAATATATAAGGTTACCATCTTATTTCTTAACCTTAACACCTTCCAAGAGAAGTCTAAGGGTCTTGAACTTGGACAGAAAATCTTCAATGGAAGAAAAATTATTGGGGTCCAATGTAAGGAACTCATTTTCGAGTTGATGGGATCTAAGTTAATTTTTAATTCCAAAAACTTTAGTGATTTGTTTCATTGCTTCATTAGGAGTATCAAAATCTGCAATATGGAATTTAAGGTCTGGAGAAATTGACATCCCTATCAACCCACATGCTTGATCTTGCCTATTTTCCCATTTGGCTACCTTATCTTCATCTTTCAATTTAGTTTCTTGGCATGAGGCTCTTCTGTAAAGACCTTTACTTCTAAGTAAATCCGTAATGTAGGACCACCATTGGAAGTAGTTGGTGTTGTCTAGATAACTTTGCATGGATTTTCCATTTTAATATAAACTGAAGCTATAGATGCTGAAACTAAGTGTTCCAATGGAAATATCTCAAAAAATTAGGCTGATTAAAAAAAAATGGCTCTGAAAATGGTTTTTGGATGAAGAAGTTATGGCTTTTTAAAGAAAAGTTCCTGAAGATGTCGACGAAGTGCGGGAATGTGTGGAAATGAATGACAATGTTATATTTAAAAAAAAAACATCCCCTTTCCAAACTTAATCTAATTAGCTCAATAAAAATAAAGACTTGAATGCAAGACCTCTATTCTCATAAAGTAGCTTTGGACCAAGTGAGCTAGATTAAAAGGTTAGTAATTTTTGGAAAAGATTAAGGGGGTTTTCTTTTTTACTTTTTTTTTGTTTTTAGTCACTGAATATTTAGGGTGCATGCTTACTTGAGAAAGCTATTTTTTACCTAGAAAATAAAAAGCACAAAACCCGACATGGACATACAAAAAAAAAACAAACCTTCCCGCTTGAAGTTAGCTTTAGTCGGAAACTAAATATTTCCCTCAATGTTTCTGATTTTCCAAGATCACACTAAGGCACGACAGAAAAGAGCATACGCATGAGAAAAAACCTTCCTTTCCATTTCTGATTTTCCCAAATCGCATAGAGTTGTGGGGCAAAGATCATAAGTAGAAACAAAAGGTATATATTTGGTAATAGAAGAAACAGAGAGCTAAATAAACCAAAATAAACAGAGAGAAAATAACTAAAAACTGCAAATAAACATTGTATACCTCCAAATCTTAAGAATGACATAGCTAGGGCTACCAGAAACCTTTTTGCGTCAAATGAAAGGGGTTCATCACTAGAAAAAATGCTCCTAACACGATAGATTAGTCCTCTCTAAGTGAAAGAATTCAGTAACAATAGATCTAGGAAACTACAGTCGGATGCAGTGCTACCGGCTTTAGATTTGGATCACCAACGGATGTGGCCCTCAATTAGTTTTGATACCATGTAGGAATTTATAGGGTAAGTTCCTTAGAAATAACATCAAACGAGACTGCTCACAAACAGATCACATATGAATACACCAGTATTGTTGATGTGGTTAAAACCCTCAAAGAGGGAAACAGTCCATTACCTGAGCCAACATGACCACTTCAGGCAATTTATTGATAAAAGAATGAAAATTTACATAAGCTTCTCTCATGAATGGTTACCCTACAAATGAACCTCCATGCTCTTTAAATAGAGATCATGGACCAATCGAGTGTTAGGCCACAGATCAAGTGTAGGTAATACCTAGGAGAGAATGAACCGTAAAATCACTACATATCGTTACCATTGGATTGTAAGTTACAAAAGTACATAGTAAAGAAACACACTTTACCTAACTCTACATGAGACCAAGTTATACTTAAATATTTCCTATGTGTCAGAATATCCTAGCAAACGTTTTTGTATACTTCTGCAATAGATGAAAATTATCTGTAGTGTGTTTTCCTCCTATCTGACAGATCGCGCACCATAGTGCAGGCACCGTGCTTGGTCTTTCTTGTGCCTCAAGTCTTAAAGGCATCGGCCCTCCTCCCACCAAGTAATTCATGAAAGCTGGACAATGGTCCTTGTGATGCCCTTGGCCTTTACATTTTATGAACCATACCTCCTCGCACACCTCTGGCCAAGGTGTCCTATCTTGTTTCAAACTCTGCATTTCTAGACACAAATTTTGCAGTTACTCATGTATTTGTTGGACTCCCAAACCAAGATCTTGTATATGGGTCTCTTGCAATCTCATTACCATATCCAAGGATTCAGCTTGGTTGGAAAGATTTTGTTGTGACAGTGCCATCCTTACATGTGGTGTTAATGATGCTGCAAACCAGGTGTTGTGTTGTCCATTTGTTAAAGTCATGTTTGCTTCGCGAATCATACTCTTCAGCCTCTGGTCCAGATCCTAGGGGGTGTTTCTTGGGAGCATGACAATCTCCTTAAACTCAATAATTGATTATGTCTCCAACTTCGGTCTGCTAAATTCCCTATTCAACATAGCCTATATTTAATGCGCGAAACTGAAATGTACTTACTAGTGTAGCCTTCTTTATGTTGTCATCCACGATTCCTTATGCTTCCCATAATGCCCTTACCACGAACTAGAATTGGTCAGGATCTTCATTCCCTACTCCTCTGAATGCTGACAGTTTGGTCGCACTTGCCATATTGAACTATGGTGGTGGCGGAGGTGAGGTGGGTGGAGATGGAGTTGAAGAGGGTGAGACGGGTGGTGGTGTAGGTGGAGGTGGTAAGCGCGGAATTCATTTCCTTATCAGATTGACCACGCTTCTTGGAGAAACTTTCGTGAGCTCTTCCTCACTTTCCCATGAGGGTGAAATTAAGGTACTAGTTTCTAACTCTTCACTACTTTTTTTTCTTGAGATGTTCCCACTTTGCATAGTCCCAAACCTTAATTTATTCACATAACCCTCTTTTCACACAACAACATCTTAATCCAGGTATTCAAATATTTAATATACTTACCTCGCAGTCCTTTGTGGAAGTGTCATTCCACCTCACTCTAGCTGGCGGTCATATCTATTGTGAACTCAGTGATAAATCCTCCTATAATCTGATTGAGCCAATGGTCCATAGCACGCGTGATATTCTCTCCTGATGCTTCTAGTCTTCAGACTAATTCCGGAGTCCAAACGATTGGTTTATCGAGCCTACACCTTCCTTGACTATCTGCTAGCTTTGTGATCCACTCATACAACTCAAAAGGAATGGATGCAAACAAAAATTCGTGGATTTTTGTATATAAGTAGTGCTCCAACCACTATTCCTTATATACTCACGGATTCTTGTTTTCCTGCGCAGTGAACTCGTGAATATTCTTGTCTAACCACCCTTCAATTTCTTTCTTAGTTGGATTCCAGTGATATGACATTAAAAATCCCTTATGCAAATCTCAGTCCTGGCAATGGAACCATTTTTTGAATTGTAGGGGCCTGACCTAGGTTCAGAGGTGATTTAGCCAAACAAATCCCAGTACTACTGGCCCTTTTGGAAACAGTCTGTGGAGCGTGGAATGAGGTCTCAACCAAAGTAGTATGGGAGGGTTCTAGAACTAGGTTTCCACACCCTAGAGATGTCTGATGATTTTCGGTGGTCCGTGGTTTGACCCTTTGTGCACGTCGCTATGTGCACCTACCAATACCTCGTAGCCGGTGATGTTGTCTTCGTGTAGCCCTACTCGGGGCTCGATCCACATTAGTACCCAATCCCTTATTATTAACCTGATACTAGTTGATCACTTATATGATCTACATGTTTTTAGTTATACTTAATAGTGTTCACCATTCATACCAGTGCACACGATAAATAAAATAGTATAATTGCAAAAGATATCAACCTTATAATAACTTAAAATAGATACACAAGATTTGGAATCAAACTTCTCTTTATTATTCTTTTTCCTTGGTTACAAACTCAACCCTTCCCTGCACACTCAGCTGTAGGGGTCCGTGCACTTAGTTGCAGACTCTACTAGGCCTCTGCTTACTCAGCTATATAGCCTCTTCCTACTACTATGAGAAAAAGAACTTAGACCTTTACTCTATGCTGCTATCTTCTGAACTCCATTCGTTCCTTTATCTATCTCTAATTATCTTTACAACTTAGACCCTCGCTCTATTTATACAATCCCATGTTCTGTGGATCATGGGTCAGCCAACACTACATTCAAAGCTTAGGGTGGATAACGCTATGACTCTAACATACAATTTTCACTTCGTACCCGCAATTCACGGAGTATTTTCAACAATAACACTTAAAACTTGGGCTTTGAGCCCCAAAACATGTTGTGGGGGGGATTCCATGCTCAAAAAATCCTTGTCTTTGCTATGTGCAGGTTTTGTTCTGGAGTTAGCTCAGGAGTCTTCTGCCTAGCTGCATTGCGCTCTCCAACAACACCACACTAAGACTCAAGGTAATAATTCCTTCTCACTTTGATGTCCCTTTTTTAAACATAGATATGCATGTATCGTTGTGACAGCTGAAACTAATATAATTGTCTACTAAGGATCTCGGGAATATCCTTGAGGGTTTCTACATCACCAGACACCCATGCATTAATCCTTATAGCATTATGGACCTCTGAACTCTAAGATGCAGTATTTGGAACTTTTGATCGTCGACTTTCTATATCGACAATCGCTAGTCAATGATTTGCTCTGAGCTGCATTATTTTCTCTCTCCAAAACCTATTATTTGCTCTATATTTTGATTTTGATATCCATTTGGGGGGATCTTAGCTCATTGGAAAGATAATGAAAATCTCCATCTGATGATTTAACCAGCAAGATCAATTGAAGCAACTATCATTGTTGGCTTAGGGGGTCTTGACCCAGGTTCAGAGTTAGTTGCACCAACCAACCAATCCCTACACTACTGGCCCTTTTAGAAACAACCCGCGTAGCGCAAGCTGAAGTCTCACTTGAGGTAGTACGGGAGGATGCAAGAACCAAGTTTCTACATCTAGAGATTAGTGTGATGTCTTCCAGTGCCTCATATGTGCATTCATGCAGATTGATACACTACTAGGGCACAATGCTACAACTCTTTCAAAATGGCCTTTATACCTTCGTGAAGGTCTATGATCATTCTTTGTGGACCTTTAATAGTCAATCTGTCTACTTACGTGCATCAGAGAGCTGTCCTAAATTAGGGTTCACGTAGATTTACTTAAGTTATTATTAAACATTCGAGAATTTCATAGTCTTCGTGAAATTACTTAAACATGCATTGCATACATCATTAACAGTTATTCAACATAGTGACAGGACATTCAATCAATATTCCATAAGACACATTATTCGTAGACAACATATAGCATTAACAGAAATAGAGATAAAACAGATGTACATAAGAATTCCTCAGTAACTGTCTTTATTGATCTTCAATTCGGGATTATAGACTCAAAACTATTTTGTGCACATAGCTCTAAGGGTCCATGCACTCAGTTGCAGACTCTACCTAGGCCTTTGTGCACTCAACTGCAGAGCCTCTCTTCTCCCATCAACCCACTTCTCTTCGCTATCAGTTCTCTTATATTTACCCATTTCCTATCAATATATATCATTATACTCTCTAAGACGCAACTATTTATAGACTTTTTCATATAATACCATGGTCAGGGAACCATGGGTGGATCTCAAAACCAACTCAAAATTTACAGAAAATAAGGGGTTAAACCCCTTTGACTCATATTCATTTATGTGATCTGCATCCATAAATCATGGAGACTTTACATTAATTACATCACTGTATCAAAAATTGGGTTATCTTAACCCCAAAACTTACCCAGAGGACCCCATCCCAATAGGCCCCTAACACAAATATCGTAACCCCCCCTCGAGGCATTCAGATGGCATTGCAATCTCGCTCTGAAGAGCCCCCAACTCTACCTAGATCACTGCAAATTTACCAGTGCTCTGTGTTGCTCCCTACTTGACCTCCTTAACCAATTTTTCCATGGCTGGTTCTTCTATGGCCCGCCTCACCATCTGTTGCTTCTGCTACAACCCTTTAAGCCTTTCTTGAATAGTATTCATGAATTGATAAGCCTCTTCAAACCAATGTTGTAGCCTGGCTTTTAGCAAGGCCTCCTTCTTCTGTGCTTCCTCCACCTATGATAGGAATTTATTTCCTTCCTACCATTTAGCAAGGCACTGCATTGGTGTTATGGAGTGTGTTGTTTACCTGACTTCATCATACTCTCATTGTAGCTCCCTCACCTTAGTGTTCAATGTCTGCAGGTTCAAATCCTCTTGTAGATTGGTCACTATCTCCATAGCTTGCTCAAATAATGTCATACAGTCAACAACTATGGCATCCAAGGTAGCCATTCCTTCCTTTATCATGGCTCTATGCTACTCTCGGACCTCAGGCAGAGTCATGGGCTACAACTTTAACTTTAGCACTGTGATCTTCATGTTGAGATCAAACTATATTTGGCCAACCTCTTCTTTAGCTTCACGCACACCAGCGGTGAGTTTTCTAATATTTTCTTCTGGTTGTGCATCCTCTGGGATGTGAATCTTAGCCACTATCTTGCATGCATCAATGATTGATAACTCTAGTTGTGAACTATGTGCTTGTAGCATCTCCTTTCCTTTAGAGTCTGTGTCTTTTAAGTGAACATCTTCTAATTGTTCACTGTATACTCCTTGATGAGGTTGAGGGCAAGCTGCTTTGAGGCTCTTAATTCATTTTCCACCTCTCCATGTAGCGCATGGAGGGTTTCATTAGAGAGTGTCGCTATATTCAGTCTGACGTTTTTTTATAGTACTCAAGATAATGCGATCATCAGCAGATTTTATGTGAAGGGACCCATTTGGCAATGTTATGGTTCTAAGGTCAAGGGTCATTACTAACTCATCATTTTTCCTCTTGTTGCACAAAAAATTGTCACCTTGATATTCTACAATCTGTGTGAATCCATTACCACTCATACTTTCCTCCTTTGCAAGTCATAAGCCTCAGTCCTTCATATCAAGCCTTGAAAATAAGAGAAAGCCCTCAAAGGTCTCTAAAACTCGGGTTCCACACTTTCTCTTAGCATTACCTGCAGTCCCACACCTAATGGTCACGTCCCCTGTGCACCTTACCTCTTTGTCTTTGTGTTATGGGTGCGGACCCCTGTAAAAGTCAAAAAGGCACAAGTATATTCTTAAAAACTCACTTTGAGTCATTTCTAGAAGCTTCTAGAAGGAATCTTGAGGTGGCAAGTTCGCTCCCTTAAGGTTCATGCATCCCATACCTTAAGGAGCTAAACCCTTGATGTGAGGAGCTTATCCCTTTGAAGGAGGACTCTATCCCTTCATAGGCGGACCTGTAACCTCCTTCCTCTACACTATAAATGAAGCATTGGGCTGGTTACTTGGGAGGTTGAAAGCTGAATATTTTTGAGGTGAAATGCTGTTAGAACTTAGTCTTCTTATTTGAGCTTTTATGAGGAGAGATTACATACCTCTTTGATCTCATTTGGAAGAGTGTAAGGCTTGTCAAAGTAAAGGAGATTCTTGTTTCGGACCCTGGGAAGATCTTGTTCAACATCAAGGCTGAAAAAGTTGTAAGGTTCTTCTACTTCAAACTTAATACAAATAAGTTTGTTTTTCTTAATAAGTTGTTGTGTTATGGTTTATTTTATGGATTCCTTGATCACCATAATGGACATTTATGATATTAGCTATGCAGGTGCTATTTGATGTTTTCTTGTTTGTGATTGCAGGTTCTTAAAAGGAAACTCTTTCGAATGGTTGAAGAATGGTTGCCACAAATTAGAATTGGACTTAAGATAGGGTCTAAACACCTATATAGTTTTTATTTATGAATCACATATGTTTAGAGAAAGATAGATTTATTTGTCCTTCTTGTTGCTAGACTATCTTCTGATACTAGGGAGATCGGTCTTGTCTGCAAGATCGATTTATCCATCCAACAAATTGGTGACTCCACTGGGGAACTGAATTTGGTTTTTGGTTTTCCTTTGTCTTTAACTTGAGAAACTTGTCCTTGTTTCTAGTTTTTGCTTGATGTGTGTTGGATTGGGTAGTTTTTAGAATGTGGAATATTTTTTGTTTTTCTTGAAGTTTTCAGGGGACCGCACTTTCTTTTTACAGACAGTGCGGGCATCTCCACACTTTTCCTTTAGTACACAGAGCGATACTGCATCTGGTTCTTCTGGAAGCCTACGGACCCTGTAAAATTTTTTGAAAAACCTAAAATGTTTTCTTCCAGTTAAGTTTATGTTACATTTATGACTTTTAGTGTCTACCCAGATCTGCATGTGTTCTATCAAAAATCTCTTGTGAGTAAGTTCCAATGGTATTTTTGTTTTAGATGATTTTCTAGAAGTTTTTCATGCCTGGAGTGATTTTCACTTGGTCTCTATAGTGACTCAAAGATCAGAAGCCTAAGAAACCTTAGATTACCCTGGTGTATTTTTGTCTTCTTGATGAGTCTGACTGGGTTGTGAAATCTATCCTTTGTGAGAAATAGATTTAGTTTTCTCTTTGCGAATCTTTGAATGAACTTGGTTATAAGTTTTGAATTTCATTTTTATAAAAGAAAACATATCTGGATGTTTTTTTTATTGATTTGTTAGTCTGAACGAATGAGTCCTTAGTTTGATGAATAACTAAGTAAAACATCCTCAAAAAGAATTGAAGCTTTTATTTCAATTAGGTTTTTAGAAGTTTTAGATATCAAGATTAGTTTTTGTAGTTTTGAGTGTTTTCTAGAAATTGTAGTTCTCTTTTGAAGAAATTGTTTTTTGTAGTTTCGAGTTTTGAAAAAGGAAAGGGATTTATTGTGAGCATAATTAGTAGTCTTGTTTTGATTTCTTATTGAAAAAGACAAAAATATTTTCTTTTCATTTACTTGTTGAAAGAAAGATTTGTTTCTCAAAGAATTGCATTCTCAAACTCTTTCTTTTAGCTAGAAATTCATTGAAGGAAAAACAAATTGTTTATCATTTTAGGTGCATTTTTTAGTGATTTTGGAGTCGAGTCTTCACACCATCAATGTTTCATTTCCATACCTATTGACTTAAATAACAACCCATAATAGTAACGATTAATTAAAATTGATCTACTAATCTTTTTATTTCTAGGGCTTTTATCACCAATATAGCTTAGGCTAGTATCTTGGAGTAGGGAGTAATTAACTCTCCAAGATAGTTAAAACAAACAAGTAGCTATATCTTGTGGTAGGAAATAAATCCAATTGTAATTGATACATCCTGGGAAGCTCCGCTTAAAGAAGTCAATCATGAGATCATGTCCGAACCTTTGAAACAATCAACTTTGTTTCATTGGGAAAGATAGAAGATTTGTGCATATTATAAGCGATAAACCATAGATTAATCATTGTCGAGGAGCCTGCGGTCACTTGTTGGTAAACTTTGGATTGATCATGTTGAGGAGCCTTCAAGGGGATTGAGCTTTTTTACTCTAGCCTTGCACATAGATCGGATCGTAGACTATTCCCCCAGTTGTATTTGTTGTTGTTGGTAACCTTAGTGTTCATAAACTTAAGATTATTTCCTAAGGTGACGGTGAAGGATAGGTCTCACCGTACCTGGAGCAGACGTTGAATAGACTCACTTGGAGTCTCTGGGGGGTTCTCTTCACTCGAGATGGTTTTGTGAAGAAACTTGTGCCAGTCTATTTCATTAAGCAGGTTTTCGGGGTAACTATTCCAACTGCCCTTTCTGTATTAAAATTCTATGACGTTGGATTTCATCACCAACTAGTGTTTTTAGTACGGTAAGTTGTTGTTTGTGTGTGGTTTGAACTCTTAGATTTTTTAGGCGTGTTATTCAACTATTTTTTTCTTTAGAGACTTTAGGTGGATTTATTGAAATTTTTCTTTCTTTGCTTGTGAGTAATTAAATATTTAATCATGGCTAAATTACCGAGACAATCTCTTAGACTTCGGGGGCAACCTCATGAGTATACACCAAGCCAGATTGAAGGGCTATGAGCTCTTGTATCACCTAGTGACACTAGAGTTGGGTCACCATAAGCCGGAGAGTCATTCTTAATTGTTCATCCTAATTATCAAGTACAAAAAACGGAGTATATTTCTGAGCCAATTTCACTTTCCAAAGTTACTGGTAGTATCTCTCCTACTAGTGAATTAGCTGAAGAACCTGAAATTTCTGAGCCTGAAACTGAACCTACTCCTATTCCATCTTCAGGATTTGCTTCTCCAACTTTTAGTGGTCTTGGTTCACCCAAGGTAGGAAATATAATTACCAAAAATCTTTCTTCTGGCCTCATTTCTATTGAAGAACTTGTTAGTTCGGATGAAGAAATAATTCTTCCAAAAAATCAACCAAATTTAGAACTTAGGGAGTGTGAGTCAATTTTCTATAGTCCTTTTAGGAGTGACTCTTGGTACGTATCATTGAATTTTTTTTTAGAAAACCCAGGCCTTAGTTTTTCACCACCTTCAATTCCTTTTCACCCAACACCCAGAGGTTATTATCCTCCATTGAATATGTCGATACGGTCATCTATGTTTTCCCAAACATTGGAAACATTTCTATATGGTGGTCCTTCTGTTCCTTTGGGGTATCAGTCACTCACTGGTACTTTTTCAGGAGCATCTCCTCAAGCAATCAGACATGAGATATAAACTGGTAATAATGGGACTCAACCGTTGAGCGCCGAAGAAATCCTTATGATGTCTGGTAGTATTCCAAATCCACAACCTTAAGGTAGTTAGTTACCTCCTGGAGGGCAACCTCAAGGTAGTCAGTTACTGCCTGGAGGGTAACCTTAAGGTAGTCAGTTAGCACCTGGAGGGCAACCTCAGGGTAGTCAATTACCACCTGGGGGGAAACCTCAAGGTAGTCAGTTATCGCCTGGGTGGTAACCTCAAGGACAATACATAACTTTGGGACAGTACATACCCCAAGGTCAACCACAGTCTCAGTACATACCTCAAGGTTAACCCCAGTTTCAATATATACCTCAAGGTCAACCCCAGTTTCAGTACATGCCTCAAGGTTTCCAACCACCTTCTGATCAACCATTTGTACAAGGAGCTAGAAATGTACCGTTTCATTATCAGCCCTACGCTCAACCCCGTTATGGTCCTCCATATGCACAACCTTTTATGGGTCCATACCCCGGAATGAATATGGTATGGGATCCATCTCAAACTCAATAGACTATGCAACCTAATGTGCAGTTATTAAGTCAACCTGGACAACCTTTGATTTCTTGTCCAACCCAGCAACCTGTTCAGCCTACTGTTCAAACCTCTACACCTGGTGTAGTTCAGCAGTCTGGGCCTAGTTCACCTCAAACTCCACCTCAAACTGTTGCTGCAACTACTGTAGCCTCTGTTCAACCTACCACACCTATTTCTAGAGTATCGGTAGCTCCAGATTCTACTGTTCCTGCATCAGTGCAAAATCCTCAAGCCTCTTTACCACAGTTAGGACCTACTATTCAAACATCGGTCTAGATGCCTGTAGGACAACCTGGTCCAAGTACGGTTGTCACAAATCAACTGCAATTCACTTATCAACCGTACCAGTGATAGTACCAATTCGGTCCTACTGTATAAAATTCAGTTTATCAGTATCAACCGTACCCTGGCTATACTTATCAACAACCTCAGCAACCCCAGTTTGGTCTCGTTAATCCTGGTTTCCCAGGAGGTTATAATATTCCTAATGCAAATCCAATTCCAAGTTATCCTGGATATCCTCCTCCTGGGGCTAGTCTTGTTAACCAAGGTTTTCGTGACCCTAACTGTCAATTACCATTTATTGCAACTTTGGATTTACCTGATTTTTCGTGCCTTATGAATGATCCAATTTACTATCTTCCATATTGGCTGCCAATGCCTAGTAAGTTGCCCAGTGATATCCCAAAGTTTTAGGGTAAGTTAGGAGAAGATCCGTCAAATCATGTGATGACTTATCACCTCTGGTGTGCATCTAATTCCATTAATGATGATTCAATTCGCTTACATCTCTTTCAACGAAATCTGATTGGTCTTGCTGCCAAATGGTACATTGAGTTACTACGAGGCTCTTTTTACAATTTTAATCAGTTATCCACTTCTTTCTTAACTCATTTTCAGCTTCCTGTCAGATACGACAATGGCACAAAATTGTTAACTTCATTGAAACAATCTATGCCAACATATATCTCTGATCATATCCATGAATGGCGACGTAGAAGGTGTCTGGTGAAAGTTTTCCTTCGGGATCAAATTTTAGCAGAATGGTTCGTAAAATCATTATTACCTAAAATCACTGAAGACGTTGTTGTTGAGCCTCAAACCTGCACCTTCCTATACACCCTCTCAGCCTTCTTTTTCCACTTACTTCATCCACCAAGCTGTTAAATCATTGCATTATAGTCTAAAAAGAGCTTCTGACATGGTTTTCTATCTATGCTTATGATTGTTGTTTGGTTTAGATTTTTGTTCAGGCAGCTGCGGAAACTTGTCAGTTTCCGCAGCCAGCACAGGTTTCCGCAGCCATTTTGTTAAAGGTTGTGCTACAGGTGTCCTATGACGAAACGAACCACATGGGAAAGCTACAGGTGACATGTACATGGAACGTGTCCGTTCAGATCAGCCAAATCATCCATAAACGGTCACGGTCAACAAGGGTCAAAGGCAAAGCCAACCAAGGAATTTAGCGGTGGCACGTCTCTGTTTTGAGCACGTGAAGGTTTACGTGGCACAATCCTCAGCACTCCTGAAGATCAACCCCGTAACATGAATCCAGTAGCTACCACTCCGAGGATTTAATGGACATGATGACCATTACGCTAGATCTCGGGCTGAGGAGATCTATGTATCTCTGGCAACACAGTTAACAACATAGGATTTAGGAGTTAGTTACAACACTTTTCATTATAAATAACGCGTTGATAAACGCTGTTAAAAAAGCTTTTGAGATGTAATTTTGACTGTTGTTATCACCCCACTGTACTCTGTTTTATGTGTTTTTCTATTGCTTTAATACATGAGAAGACTACTTTCCTGAGCTCGTTTTTGTGACTGTTCATTGACTGGCTGAGGTGGCAGAGGGCCCCTGCACACTAAAGCTTTGTATAGTTCTCATTTGATTTTATTATGTTTCTGCTTTCATAATTATTAGCTTGTATATAACATGCTGTTTTGATGTTTTTAATTCACTGTTGTTTACATTTTCATTTACGTTTTCTTATAGCTGTCAGCTGATCAGTGCTTTTCTACAGGTGTTCTTAGGCAGCCCGGGCAAATTTTCATCTTTTTGATAACTACTAACATATGAGATCATCTTGTCCTTCCTGTTAATTTCCATTTTCTGAAGTTTAATTCCAGCACTGCCTTTTTCAAATTGTGTTTTGCTTATTTATTTTTCTGCTACTTAGAGATCATACTACTCATTTTCTTATGGTTTCTTTCTATAAGTCAAGTGACTCTATTAGTAAGGAATCAGAATATTACTTATTGTAGTGTGATTTAATTTAATTTCCCACAATTTAGATATCATATTGCTTAACTTGTTCATGATTGCTTCCCATAAGGCAGATTGAGTTGAAGGGTAAAGGATTAGAAGAGTTGAAGTAGTGTGATTAGTTTCCTTTATGCAATTTAATTTCGTACAATTTAGGTATCATATTGCTTAACTTGTTTATGATTGCTTCCCATAAGGCAGATTGAGTTGAAGGGTAAAGGATCAGAAGAGTTGAAGTAGTGTGAATTAGTTGCTTTACTTTCAGTCTTTGAGTTGCTTTAAGTTCAGTTTTTACTTTCTTTTTCATACAACAATAAGGATACTGGGCCATTGTCATTAGTTCACTGTTTGATACATTTACTTCCTCTTAAGAATTGATTTCATTACTGTTATTTTAGAGCTTTCTCTTTGAACACTTTTAAGTTTGGAAAATCACTGTAGAAATCACCGTTACCATCCATACTTAACTTTCATTTTCTCCATCACACACTAGGGAATCCATAAAAGATAAACCCAAAAACAAACTAAAAAACTCAAAAATGACAAAAGACTAAGAAAATGGTTATCTTGTACATATAGTACACTTCACTTCGTCAGTTTACGAATCCCGGATTGACATTTTAATCAGCGATTTAGAATACACTAAATTGACCAAACATTTTGGCGTCATTGCGGGGAAAGTGAAACTAGGTAGCCAATTTCTTAAAAAAAAAAGAAAAAAAAAATCAAGGAAGGAAAATTCATAACCTCTCAAAGTATGCTCTCCTCTTGCACTTAGTGTGATCTGGAGGATCAAAAAAGAGAAATTTATTGGTTTAATAGTTTCTTGAGTATGCTCTCTTCTTGCACCTAGAGTGACCTGGAAGATTAGAAAGAGAATTATTAGCCTGACTTGAAGAAAAATAAAAATCATATGCATAGAGCAAGAGATTCTAGGGGAAGGTTTTTAGCTAGAGCCAAGAGTTTGATTTTCACAACTCCTTCTACCTCAAGGAATAGATAAGAGACGCCTCCATCATCTCCAACCTACACTCCTAGCCCTAGGATTCCTGGAATTCAAGAGGCAGTAGTTGAGTTAGGAAACTCTTCCTCACCATCCATCGAATCTGAATTAGGAAAAGATCCTTTCTTTTCTTCTACAGGGAGACACATTGTAATTGAAGAAGTAGAATCATCTGAGGAAGAAGAGGGAGAAATTCCTCCTCGTTCACCATTAGTAGAGGAACCAGAGGACTCTGAAATCTCTGAGAAAACTACCATGACAGAAGAGGGATTTAACAGATTCGGTAGAGGTAGAGGTAGAGGAGGGGGAGGAGGAAATAATGGAGGAGGTAGAGGTAACAATGGGGAAAATAGGGATGGAGATAACTCATTTGGATTTCCTATAGTCGATGAGGATTCTCGAGCAACAATGAAAAATATTTCACCATCCGTCCTCCCAAACTTTCATGGGTTAAGAAATGAAGATCCTGAAACATTTCTATTTGAGTTTGAGGTCGTGTGTCGAACCTATGATTATCTGGAAGACTCTCAAAAACTCAAACTCTTTCCTTCAACATTGAAAGGAGCTGCTTTGAAATGGTTCATGGGATTACTCACTCAATCCATTAGGACTTGGAATGATATGAAACAAACATTTCTGGATAGATACATGGATTATTGTATTCCTACCAACCACAAGGATGAAATATTTAAAATGGTACAAAGGGAAGATGAAAACTTGGAGGATTTACTTGAAATATTCCAATACAATCTGAAAAGAGCAAAAATGAGTAACTTAGATGAGGAAACCTTGAAAGCCTTTCTATTAAAATCCATTAGATATGAATGGATAGATATTTTGAACATGATGGGAAAAGGAGACATATCTCAACTTCCACCTCATGATATAGCAGAATTGTGTGTCCATCTCTCAAGAGGAAAATCTAAAACTGGAAAAGGGCCTAGAGATCCTTCTCTCATTAGAGCAAACAAATCTACAACTGGATCAGTAAGTAAGGCTGAGATTGGCAATATGCTTGATGAATTCAAAACTGATATCTTAGGGAGTCTTAGTGAGCAACTAGACACTCTTAAAATCCACAATAAGCAGAAAGCTAAAGCTGAAGCTTTAGCCATCTTTTGCCCAACATGTAGAAAAAAACATGCTCTCAGGGAATGTCCATTGGATGCAAAAGTTGTAGAGACATGTGCGATTTGTTCAGAGAATCATGAGACCAAGGATTGTCCTTCAATTCCTGGGCTCAAAGCTGTCTTCCAAGAAGATCCAAATACAATTGAGTCTCTCTGTTTTGTTGCAAGGAGACCTTGGCAGGGGCAACAAAACCAAGGGTTTAATTACTCTATGAACTTTCAAACCCCACCAAATTGGAATCCTTGGCAACAAACTTGGTCCCAACCTCAAAATCCTTTTCAATCATGGGTACAAGGTATGCAAAATCCTTATGGGAGATTTTCTCAATTCTATCAATATCCTCCATCTTTTCAAAACCAACAAGCTCCACAACTTCCAAATCAAAACCCACAACTATCATTGCCATTTCAACAACAACAACCCTCTCAACAGAATCCAAATTCTCAACTCTTGCTTCCATTCCAACAGAAGTCAAATCAACTTCCTTCTCAGCCATTGCCAAACCCCAAAAATAAAAACCCTCAAAATGCTTACATGGTAGAAGGTCAACAATTTCCTTCCTATATGATTTTTCCTCTCAATGATGTAAAACTCAGATCTGGTAGAGTTCTAGATAAACCTTCTATAGATGCCCAAAATCAAAGCATTTCTGAGGACGAATCTCTTGAAGCCAATAAGGGTTCCGAAGCATCTCTTCAAAACCTAAACAATCAGAAAGAAAAAGAAAAAGAGCTAACCCCCACAACTCCTATAGTTGAGCAACCTGCATCTTCATCCACACCTCCTTTTCCTGAAAGATTACAAATTGACAAAGGGGTGGAAAAACAAATCTTGTTGCCTGACTATGATTTTCTAGATGAATTGAAGAATGTTTATATCAAGATTCCCTTGTTACAAGCCATTAGAGAGATTCCTATTCTAGCAAAAACAATAAAGGAGTTGAGTCTTAAAAGACCAGGAAGGAAACCTAGAGACACAAGAGGAATCCACCTGGTAGGGAAAATTGCAGACATCATGATGGGAAAAATTACTATGCAGAAATATGTAGATCCCGGTAGTCCAATTGTCAAAACACATATCAATGGGATTGAAATTCCAAATACTTTGATTGATTTAGGGGCTGCTATCAACATTATGAGTAGACAGACTATGAAACAACTGAAACTTCCTAATCTTCTCTTTACACCTACTTTACTGCAACTTGCAGATCGATCAATTATTAAACCAGATGGTGTATTAGAAGACATTTTAGTCTCCTTAGACTCTTGGGAATATCCAGTAGATTTTCTGATTTTAACCCCCAAGAGTAATTTAGGAGGACACCCTCTCATCTTAGGAAGACCTTGGCTAGCCACAGCCGATGCTTTCATCAGTTGTAGGTCTGGGGATATGTATATTTCTGATGGTAATTCGAAAAAGAAATTCAATATGTATCCTCCAGCAAAAGCAATTACAGAAATAGGAGATAATGAGTGGATTGATGATGAAGATACTATGCAACCTGTCTTTACTATTTCTAAAGTTAGTAAAGATAGTCAAATTTAGAACACATTAGAAAACTTTGAAACATCTTTAGAATATGACCACACAAAATTTCAGTTAGATTCAGACATTGAGTATTTATCATCTAGACAAATGTCTCTTTTCTCTATGGAAGAGTTTGGTAGTTCCGCCATTGAGATCTTTCCAGGAAAAACATTTAATATCAACAAAAATTTGGAAAGATCACAACAGGAAGAGCTAACCAAAATCTTGCAAAAACATTCTACTGCATTTGCATGGGAATATACTGATATGAAAGGTATTGACCCTAAGACTTACATTCATCACATCTACATTGAGGAAAATAGTAGACCAATCAGACAACCTCAAAGAAGGATGAATCCAAACCTTAGGGAGATAGTGAAAGAAGAGCTCCAAAAGTTACTTAATGTAAACTTCATTTATCCAATTTCAGATAGTCGATGGGTTTCTCCTTTGGTTATAGTACCTAAAAAGAATGGTAAATGGAGGGTATGCATTGATTACAGGGAATTGAACAAAGCAAATTTGAAGGATCACTTTCCTTTACCCTTTATCGATCAGGTATTATATACTTTAGCAGGCAAAAAGTATTTTTCATTTTTGGATGGTTTTAGTGGTTACAATCAGATTCAGGTAGCACCTGAAGATCAGGACAAGACCAAATTTACCTGTCCATGGGGAACTTTTTCTTACTGAGTACTTCCTTTTGGATTATGTAATGCACCCGCAACATTTCAAAGGGCAGTACTAGGAATCTTTTCCGATCTAATCCATGATTGTGTAGAGGTTTATATGGATTATTTTACAGTTTATGGTAATTCGTTTGAAGAGGCATTAGAGAATTTGGAAAAAGTCCTTATAAGATGTAAAGAAACAAACCTATCATTAAGTCATGAAAAATGCTTTATGATGTTTACTGAAGGGATTGTTTTAGGACATCATATTTCAGGGGATGGGATTAAAGTTGATAGATCAAAAGTTGAAGTCATCTCCAAGTTTCCTATTCCAAATTGTAAAAAAGATGTTAGAAGTTTTCTTGGATTTACTAGATACTATAGAATATTTATTGAAAACTTCACCAAAATAGCATCTCCACTCTTCAAATTACTTACAAAAGACTGTGAATTAAAATGGGATCCTGATTGTCAATCTGCATTTGAAACTTTGAAAACAAGAATATCTGAAGCACCCATTTTGAGAGGGCCGAATTGGAAACTTCCTTTCCATATTTCCACAGATGCTTCAGATACAGCTCTAGGAGCTGTGTTGGGACAAAAGGATTTAGTTCCTTATGCCATTTACTACACCAGTAAAAATTTGACTCCCACTGAGTTAAACTATACTGTGACTGAGAAAGAGTTCTTAGCTGTTGTTCATGCAATCAATAAGTTTAGACACTATATAATTGGCTATGAAACTTTTGTCCATACTGATTACTCTGCAATTAGATATCTCATTAATAAACCTGTTACTAATGGTAGAATTACAAGATGGCTCTTACTTTTACAAGAATTCAATATTACTGTGTTGGATAGACCAGGGAAACAAAATACAGTAGCTGATTTCTTGTCTAGAATCCAAAATACTAATGAAGATTCTCCTGTAGAGGATAAGTTTCCAGATGAATATTTGTTTGCTGTAACTACTAAGACTCCTTGGTATGCAGATATTGCTAACTATTTGGTTACAGGGAAGCTACCTCCACATTTATTTCCTGGTGAAAAAAGAAAAATTATTCAGGAGAGTTCAAGTTATTCATGGATTTCTAATGAATTGTTTAAAACAGGGCTAGATTGTGTAATTAGAAGATGTGTTTGGGAAGATGAAATGCCTGACATCCTTAAGGCATGTCATGATGAAACATGCGGTGGGCACTTTCCTGACAAAAGGACGGCCTATAAAATCCTTTCTTTAGAATATTATTGGCCTTCCCTTTTCAAAGATGCAAAACAATATGTCAGAAGGTGTGACAGCTGCCAAAGAGTTGGGAGACCGACTCTTTCAAATGAAATGCCATTACAACCACAGGTACTCATCGAACCCTTTGAAAAATGGGCTTTAGATTTCATTGGACCTATTAATCCACCATCTAAATAGAAAAAGTATATATTGGTATGCACTGATCATGTCACTAAATGGGTAGAAGCTAAAGCATTGCCTTTTGCCACTGAAAATTCAGTTGTTCAATTTCTTTTTGAGGATATTTTTACTCGTTTTGGTGTCCCAAGAGAAATTGTGACAGATCAGGGAAGTCAATTTACATCTAACTTGATGGAGAAGCTGATGGAAGAATACAAAATCAAGCACAGAAAATCTACTCCTTACCATCCGCAAGCAAATGGCTAGGTGGAGTCTACAAACAAAGTTCTTGAAAGCATCATCACCAAAACTATTCATCTACACATAAAAGATTGGCCAGAAAGGCTTTGTGAAGCCTTATGGGCCTACAGAACTACATGGAGGAACACAATAGGACATTCTCCCTATGAACTTGTTTATGGGAAAGAGGTCCTGCTCCCCATTGAGTTTCAAGTCAAGACTTTCAAGATGGCAGTCTAGTTGGGGATGAATCTATCAGAAGCCCAAAAGCACAGAATGGAGCAGCTGAATGAGCTAGATGAGATCAGACAAGAAGCAATTTTAAGGAATGATCTAGTTCAACATCAAAGAGCTAAGTGGCATGACAGTTACATCAAAGAGAGAAAGTTTCAAGAGGGAGATTGGGCGTTACTATTTGATTCCAAGTTTAAAGACTTCAAAGGAAAATTTTAGACTCATTGGCTTGGGCCATATGAGATTGACAAAGTCTTTAACAATGGAGCAGTAAGAGTCAAGACCATTAATGAATTTCAGATTTCTTTTCTTGTGAATGGCCACCGATTGAAAATTTATCATAAGCCACTCTCAAAAGAAGAATTTGTCAAGATGTTCCAAGAGAATTATGCAATAAGGCTGGTGGAGAAGAATCCTTCTTCCCCACTAGCCTAACCTTTATTCTTTCAGTTAAAAAATAAATAAAAATTGTATAAGCCTGAAAACCAATCATAGATTGGCAGTCTTATACAGAAAATATGGAGTGAAAATCAAGGACACTTGACACTCTATATTTTCTAAAAAAAAAAATCTCCTCTCCTTCTCTTTCCATCTTCACTCCATCTCATTTGCCATTTCACTTCACCTCCATCTCATTCTCATTTCCATTTCACTTCACTCCACTTCATTTTCATTTCATTCCACTCATTCCATTTCATTTCATCAATAAAAGTCCCTTTCAGGACTATTTTCATTCAGTTAGTTCTTCTCTAACTATATTTGTTCAGCTAAGTGGGTGTTGTCTCAGTTTCCACAGCTGGAAGCCGTTTCCGCAGCCAGAAGCAGTTTCCGCAGCCAGAAACGATTTTCGCAGCCACCATCACTCTGTTTTTCAAATTTACAGTTAACTGTTAGTGCAATAATCATGAAATGCAGGTGTAATTGAGCTGAAGACATGGGGCATCTCCAAGACATCAAGGAAGAGCAATTGGTTAGAAGCCTTGAGCAAGAAATGACAAAGTTTCCAAAGGTATGAGCAAATTTTTTTATCAAGTAACAATTCAAGTCATAATTATGCATAGTTATCAAACCATAAAAAGTTCTACTACGTGAAATGGTTTGATACGATGGCTCCATTAAACCACTCCTATTCCACGATATCACTCCACACACCTTGCATTAATTTCTCCAACGGTCTCATGATTATTTCGAGTTTAAACTCAAGATTGACTGCACTTTCATTTATTACCCGTACTCTTGAGACGTGACCTATTTTGTTATGGTTCTTCTTAGCTACATTTTCCGCAGCCGTCCATTGAGACGTGTAACATTTCATACACAGTCATCCGATTCAAAAGAATCCTGACGTTACTCCATTCGTTTACCACTCCATTAATACCATACTCCTCACATGCATCTGCATTTTATTTTATGAACTCGTTTACTTCTTCTCACCCTCTATTCCTCCTGTAATTCAGGTATTTCCATTCCCTGTTGTCCATTGTCAATTGTAGCCACTACAGTTATCCTAAACCCTGATTGCAGCCACTACAGTCTATGCTAAACCTTGTAACCGAGCCATTTTTTCTCTGAACCCTCACACGCAGAAGAGCTCTCAGTTGAAATTGAAAACAGAGGATGGCAAAATTACTGAGAGAAGAGCCAGAAGGACTGAAATACTTGGAAGATTATGCTCAAACTAAAGAATTGCTAAAGAAAGCCATATGGTTACGATTTATCCAAAAGTTTAAAGGCCATAACAAGGAGGTGACCAAAGCTTCTGCACGGTCTTTTGATGGTCAAACAGTGGATATTGGAGACTTGAAGCTCAGAGTGACTAAAACCACAGTAGCAGCTGCCATAGGCCTACCTTGGGAAGGTGAGAGGTGGTTCAAAAATAAAACTGTGGACGATCAGATATGGAGAATTATGCTACAAAACCAAGGTATGGATACCACCGTGTTTACAAGAGGCATCCCTGTTCATGAACTAAAAGAGGAATGGTCTAGTTTGCTGTTAGTTATCCAAAAATTTATCACATGTGAAGGATGTTTTGGTTCTATGTATATGTATCATGCTAGACTGATGATGAATTTCTTAGAGGGTCACACTCTTAATTTGCCTCATTTTATGCTATTGAGTTTGAAAAAGATGAGAATTAGAGTTCAAAAAAACATAGGCAACATTGAACCTCATCTATATCATCATGGACTCATAAAAATTCTTATTGAGGACCAGCTGAAGAAAACTAAAGATAGTTGGGAGCAATTCTTGATAAGAAACTACTTCCAAGAGCCATCTGAGGCCTCTGGAAGTAGTCCACCAAAGATTCCAAGAAAAAGTAGGAGGAAAGAAAAGGATACTACAATCCAAGACTCCCCTACTACAGAAACTCAAGAAGGAAAAGAGAACAAAATTAAAGACAAGAAAAAGAAAAAAGGGAAAGGAAAAAGGACCATTCAAGAAGTTTACCCCTCTCCTAAGCAATCCATAGAGGAGGATCATCAAACATTGTCAGAGAGATTAGTACATCTTCAAGAACAAGCTGTTATAGCAAAGAAAAAGCAAAAAGGAAAACAGAGTACACAAGAAAAGAGTACTAGTCCATACTTAAGGAGGAGCACTAGGCTAAGAGGAAAGGGGAGTAAAACCCAAGCAAAACAACCTCACTTTATCAATTTAGGTGAAGAGACACTTGAGAAATCTTCAGCTCAGCCAAGCATTGAATCAAGTCCTCCACATGATGAAACCCCTTTTCGGCCAGAAATAGAGAGCAGTCCTCCTCCTCCACCAGATTTTGAGCTTAGTCCGAGAAAGACACCTGAGGTAGATCCCAATCAGCAAGAGGTATATAACTACCTGGAATCCTTAAAACAATCGGCTGCAGGTCCGAGTACCACTCTGCCACTAGATGCACAAGTTCAGTCCTTGAAACAGGAGGTATTTGAATTAGAAGTCCTAAATAGGCATATCAAGCAGGAAAATGAAGCACTCAAAGAGTAGAGCAAGGTAGATAAGATTATCCATGATAACACTATGCTCCATTTAGGACTATGGCAAAAGAAAAATAAGAAACTGAAGAAAAAGTGCAAAAAGTTAAGCAGAGCATTGATTAATCTCAAGTTCAAATGTCTAGTCAGGAAACCCAGGATGATGTTAGCACCAAAGAAGAAGAAAAGAGGTCTAGATGTCCTAGCAGAAGCCCCAGAACATATGGATTAGAGGGAAATGGCTAAATTTTGGTTGCATGAGAACATGCAACACCTTCATAGTGGGGGTATGTTGAGCCTCAAACCTGCACCTTCCTATACACCCTCTCAGCCTTCTTTTTCCACTTACTTCATCCACCAAGCTGTTAAATCATTGCATTATAGTCTAAAAAGAGCTTCTGACATGGTTTTCTAACTATGCTTATGACTGTTGTTTGGTTTAGATTTTTGTTCAGGCAGCTGCAGAAACTTGTCAGTTTCCATAGCGAGCATAGGTTTCCACAGCCAGCACAAGTTTTCACAGCCATTTTGTTAAAGGCTGTGCTACAGGTGTCCTATGAAGAAACGAGCCACATGGGCAAGCTACAGGTGACGTGTACATGGAATGTGTCCCTTCAGATCAGCCAAATCATCCATAAATGGTCACGATCAACAAGGGTCAAAGGCAAAGCCAACCAAGGAATTTAGCGGTGGCACGTCTCTGTTTTGAGCACGTGAAGGTTTATGTGGCACATTCCTCAGCTCCCGAAGATATCGGCACACCTGGAGATCAACCCCGTAACCTGAATCCAGCAGCTACCACTCTAAGGATTTAATGGACATGATGACCATTATGCTAGATCTCAGGCTAAGGAGATCTACGTGTCTCTGGCAATGCAGTTAACAGCATAGGATTTAGGAGTTAGTTACAGCAGTTTTCATTATAAATAACGCGTTGATAAACGCTGTGAAAAAAGCTTTTGAGATGTAATTTTGACTGTTGTTATGACCCCACTGTACTCTGTTTTACGTGTTTTTCTGTTGCCTTAATACATGAGAAGACTACTTTCCTGAGCTCGTTTTTGTGACTGTTCGTTGATTGGCTGAGGTGGTAGAGGGCCCCTGCGCACTAAAGCTTTGTATAGTTCTCATTTGATTTTATTATGTTTCTGCTTTCATAATTATTAGCTTGTATATAACATGCTGTTTTGATGTTTTTAATTCACTGCTGTTTACATTTTCATTTATGTTTTCTTATAGTTGTCAGTTGATCAGTGCTTTTCTTTAGGTTTTCTTAGACAGCCCGGGCAAATTTTCATCTTTTTGATAACTACTGACATATGAGATCATCTTGTCCTTCCTGCTAATTTTCATTTTCTGAAGTTTAATTCCAGCACTGTCATTTTTCAAATTGTGTTTTGCTTATTTATTTTTCTGCTACTTAGACATCATACTACTCATTTGTTTATGGTTTCTTTCTATAAGTCAAGTGACTCTATTAGTAAGGAATAAGAATATTACTTATTGTAGTGTGATTTAATTTAATTTCCTGCAATTTAGATATCATATTGCTTAACTTATTCATGATTGCTTCCCATAAGGTAGATTGAGTTGAAGGGTAAAGGATCAGAAGAGTTGAAGTAGTGTGATTAGTTTCCTTTATGCAATTTAATTTCCTGCAATTTAAATATCATATTTCTTAACTTGTTCATGATTGCTTCCCATAAGGCAGATTGAGTTGAAGGGTAAAGGATCAGAAGAGTTGAAGTAGTGTGAATTAGTTGCTTTACTTTCAGTCTTTGAGTTGCTTTAAGTTCAGTTTTTACTTTCTTTTTCATACAGCAGTAAGGATACTGGGCCATTGTCATTAGTTCACTATTTGATACATTTACTTCCTCTTAAGAATTGATTTCATTACAGTTATTTTAGAGCTTTCTTTTTGAACACTTTTAAGTTTGGAAAATCACTGTAGAAATCACCATTAGCATCCATACTTAACTTTCATTTTTGCCATCACACACTAGGGAATCCATAAAAGATAAATCCAAAAACAAACTAAAAAACTCAAAAATGACAAAAGACTAAGAAAATGGTTATCTTGTACATATAATACACTTCACTTCGTCAATTTACGAATCCCGCATTGACATTTTAATCAGCAATTTAGAACACACTAAATTGACCAAACAATAGCTAAATCAGCAGTTGTTACTAAAGAGCAAGTAATTGCTTAGGCTCAATACCTTGACCTCATTTATATGCAGTCAGGTACTTTACATGAAAAAATCCGCAACCTTCCGAAACACAATCAAATTACTGCAACTCCTTTAGGGTCTCATGCCACTAATGGTATGATTGGTTTAGTTAGTACTAAAAGAAACAAGAAATCTTCAAAGAAATCTTCACCTATTATAACGTTACTAGATTCCCCAACAGGAGACTCTTCCGCTGAAGTTCCTGCTGATATCCATGTCGTAGAATCATCTACGGCCAAATCAAAATCTAGTGGTAAAAAGAAGGGGAAGAAGAGAAACAAGCAAAACTCATAAGAGAAAACAGATAAAAATGAATCTACTGATGAGAAACATAAACCTCGCTATCCTTGTCTCATTTGCGATGAGGATCATTTTACTAAAGACTGCCCACATCGAGCTGAGGTTTCAAAAATCATGAAAGGTTCCCAAACGCCTGTTGTCTTGAAGGATCCTTTTCCTAATCAAGATAGTGAGATGATCGGTTCTTCCTCAAATGCCTCAGAAGAACCCATTATGAAGACGTCTCATGTCAAGATTGCAATGCGATAACAAGATTATGATAGTAAAAATCCTGTTGGTGGTAAAGAAGTAGAATCTTCTAATTCAAACCCATCAACTTCAACTCCTCCTAGTTCTGATCCGCTACAGATCAAGAAACTTAACCCTGACTTATTAATCAAACCGCCTACTAAAGGTATACTTCGGAAATCAGCTTTCAATCCACATGCGAGAGCTACTCAGAATTATAACATTGTTGAAGATTTAGCTATTTCCCCTTCAGCAATGTCGGCTTTGGAGATGCTGCAATCATGCCCAACACAACGTAAATTACTAATGTCGGCTGTAGGAGCTGTTGATATTCAGGATTCGAACCTAATAATCTTCGATTTAGAGAATAGTACACCCTGCCTACCTCATCAAATGGCTTTCCAGATTCCAGTGTTAGTCAAGAACAGACCTTGCTTTCGGACTGTGATTGATGAGGGAGCTTCTATGTGTATTATGTCGATCCAATGTTGGAGATTGCTTGGTTCTCCTACACTAAATCAGTCTCCGATAATTTTAAAGGCTTTTGATGGCTGAGGGTTCCATCCTTTTGGCATTTTGCAGGATTTACCTATAGGGGTCGAAGGAAAAACTGTAAATCTAGATGTGGAAGTGGTTGACGCCCCTCTAGATTACAACCTTCTCTTGGGTCACAGTTGGTCTTATGCTATGACTGCTGTTGTTTCATGTTGGCATTATGTTTCTGGTATGGCTATATGTTACAGATGTTGTACTTGATGGCAACACCCGTGGCAAGGCTCTCAATATGTTGAAAATTAAGAAGTACGCAGGAGATCAGTTCAGAAGGTGCGTACCCGCAGGTACACCATGAAGGGAGCGCGGCCAGACACGCAGGTCAGCTGTTCAGGAGGTGCGTACCCCCAGTGCACTCATTTCAAGGCAGAGAAAAGCACATGTGGGGTTTCTTATGTTTAACCTTTGGTATTTAGCCGACGGTATTTGTGTTACTATGGTTTTGGCTCGTGGTATTGATCCATGATTTTAGGAGAAGCTTGCCTATATAAAGTAAAGGAAATCACTTGGCTAAGTATATTTTGCAATTGAATATCTTAAGATCTGAAATATTGGGTTATAAAAACTTGATCTATATGAAGTTGAAAGCGAATCTGTAAAGGGTGATCTCTCGAGCGCATGATCAGATCTAGGTATCTGAGCATCTGTGCCACTCTGGTGTACTGCCTATTCGGCCCTAATCAAAAGTACGCAGGTGTTTAACAGGAGAGTTGCATGGGTACGCAGAGCAGAAGAAGGAGAACTGCGTGGGTACGCAAAGCGACGAAGGTTCAGGTGCGTACGCGCAGTAAAAGTACGTTGCGTAATAGTATCTCTGGGTGCGTACCTGCAGTAACAGTACGCGACGCGATAGTGTCTCTGGGTGCGTACCTGCAGTAACAGTACGCAGTGCGGTTGAAGAAGCAGTGCGTGGACACGCAGCGCAGCAGAAGGGTCTCTGCGGGTATTCGCAGGGGAGCAGAAGGTGAAGTGCATACGCACGCAGACCAGAGAAAGAAGAACTGCGTATCTGGCTTAAGACATTTTGTTTGGCTGTATTTTTCTGTTTATAAGGTGTTCTGGGTTTGGTTCTATTATTGTTAATCTGGTTACTACAGTTGTCTGGGTGAATTTCTTATACTTGATGATCATTTGATGTTTATGGATCCAGTTTGAAAATTTATGAAAAGTGGTCCTTGTAAGAAAAGAAGTAGGGGGTTGTAGCTCCCTTCCAGGAGAGACTAGAAAACGAGAGAGAGTTGTAGCTCTCTGCAGGTTGCAGCCTGCGTACTGGTAAAGGACTGCACCAGTACAAATCCATTGTAAAAGGAGTTTCTAATTTGAAAGAAGATAGAGACATATTGCAGCAGGTGGTTTTCACCCACATTGGGTTTCCACCTTACATCTTGTGTTCTTTGGTGTGACTATCTGTTTTTCTTTGTTCATGCTCATTATTTTATGGTACTGACATGCAAAAATAATTCAAAGAACAAATAAGGAAGATTTATAAAAAGAGTTTGATAATACTGATTCACCCCCCCTCTCAGTATTATTTCAACAATTGGTATCAGAGCAAGTCCTTCGGAGAAGCTTGATCGCTTGAAGGAAGATCATTCATCATGAGCAACTACGAGAGGGAAGCATCAGTCAGGCCACCAATTTTTGATGGGACAAACTTCAATTATTGGAAGGTAAGAGTTACTGCCTATCTTCAATCTCCTGGTACAGAAGTTTGGGACATCATAGATACAGGCTACGCTTTCCCTTCAGCTACACCTACAGATGCGGCCGAAAAGAAGAAATATGAAACAAATGCTAAAGCAGTCAATACATTGTTGGGATGCCTATCTCAAACAGAATTTGTAAAGGTTATGCAATATAAATCCGCAAAAGAAATATGGGACAAGATTGTCTTGAGCTACGAAGGAGATGAACAGGTAAAGTGTGCTAAACTTCAAACTCTCAGAATTCAGTATGAGAATCTTAGGATGTATAATGATGAAAGTGTGGCTAACTATTTTCTTCGGGTAGATGAGATTGTTAATTGCATGAAAAATTTGGGTGAAGAAATAAAAGAGGCTATTGTGGTTGAAAAGGTTCTAAGATCATTGTCCCCCAAGTTTGAATCTAAGGTGTCTGCAATAGAAGAAAAGCAAAATCTACGAATTCTTACTATGTCTCAGCTTCACGGAATTCTAACTGCTTATGAAATGAGAAAAGGAGGTCCTTCAGACAGAAGAGAAGCTGCTTTCAAGGCTTCAGGCAAAGGATATTATTATGAAGCAAGCCACGATCCAGAAGAAGAAGAAGAAGAATAAAATTTTGTCAGAAATCTTCAAAGGGGTTCTGGAAGGTTCAAAGGTAAGTTACCTTTTAAATGCTTTGCTTGTGGAAGAGTAGGTCATTATGCTACAAAATTTCCTTATAAGGATAAAGGAAAGGAACCTGCTAGATAGAACAAGAAACAGAGTGCAAATAAGAAAAGCTACTACACTGATGAAGATAGTGATGGTCTATCAAACATTGATGAAGATGAACGAGGTAATGAATATAAATTGTTAATGGCATTTGAAGATGATGATTATATGGATGCTATAGATGTGGATAACCTTTATGAAGAAATTACTAGACTCAAGAGATGTATAGAAGAAAAGAATATGATCATTGATACTCTACAATTTCAAATTGATGAAAAGGAAAAACATCTTGAAAAATTAGAAGGTGAAATTGTTAGTCTTAGAAAAGAGATGGAGAAAACAAAAGCTATTAATCTTAAGTTTGTCAAAGGATCTGAAACTTTGGACGAGATTATCAATGTGCAGCGGTCTCCACTAAACAAGACAGGTATGGGCTATAATGGAGAAACTTCTCAAGCATCCACCTCAAAAAGTTATCTTGATGCAGCAAGAAGAAATGAGCAAAAGCACAATGAAGTCCATCAGGTAAAGCAGGGACGAATTGCAAACAGAAACTATCAGGGGCAATCCATCTTAAGGGTGAACAAAAGCTACAACCAGCCACAGGTAAAATCTTCTCAATTTGGTTCAAGAATGGATGACAATAGAAATTACAATCAATTGGCTGGTAGATTTGATAACCGCAGAAGTTTCTTCAATGGACAATGCTTTTCTTGCCATAACTTTGGTCACAAAGCAGCTCAATGTGTTGCATATAAAACGATCATGACTAGAGAAGCTCAAAAACAAAGAAGTATGACCGGGATTACAAAAAGGACCTATAACAACTTTTCGGCTCTTGAAAATGAAGTTGAATGTTCCATTTGCAATAACTTTGGTCATGAAGATTCTGAATGCAGGAGCAGGTTTCAGCAGAAAAAGGAACAAGCCTCAAGCACCAAAACATGGAGAATAAAGGAACCACAAACAGAAAGATGTGGGATAGCATTTTATGCAGAGGGACAAGAAAATCTATGGTACATTGACAGTGGATGTTCGAAGCATATGACAGGTGATAAAGAAAAACTTGAGTCATATTCTGCTCTAGAAAAGGGAAAGAAAGTTTCTTTTGGAAATGATACTCCTGCAACTATAAAAGGAAAAGGCATTGCTCAGTTAAAAGAAAAGGTCAAGGCTAGAAATGTTTTGTATGTTGATGGATTGAAGCATAATCTTCTAAGTGTCAGCCAGATGTGTGATCAAAGAACCGAGGTTATATTCAGATCAAATGGATGTCTTGTTCGTGATCTTGATACAGGTAAAACAGTGATCAAAGGTAAAAGAAATCTAAATAATTTGTACATATTTGAAGAAGGACAACAACAATGCTATCTGAGCAAGGATGATGAGCACTGGTTATGGCATCGGAGGTTGGGACATCTAAGCTTTTCACAAATAAGGAAAGCATGCAAATATCAGGCAGTTTGCGATCTTCCAGATATCAAAATTCCTGACAACACCATATGCAAATCATGTCAGTTTGGAAAACAAACCAGAACTAACTTTCCAGAGAAGGAAGGATCAGCTAGCATGCCTCTTGAGCTAGTACATACAGATACATGCGGTCCATTTAGGAAAAGAACACCTCGAGGAGAAGAATACTTGATATTATTCATTGACGATTTCTCCAGGTTTGTCTGGTTAGGACTTATGAAGCACAAAGATGAAGCATTCGAAAAATTCAAATCCTTCAAAGCCTTGGTTGAAGATGAATCAGGTCACAAAATTAAGTGCCTCAGATCCGACAGAGGTGGGGAATTTACCTCAAATGAATTTTTCGATTTCTGTGAAGAACATGGGATAAGAAGAGAATTCTCTACAGCTAGAACTCCTCAGCCAAATGGAGTTGTGGAAAGGATGAACAGAACAGTCCAACAAATGGCTCGTGCTATGCTTGATGAGTCAGGAACTCCCGCAACTTTCTGGGGTGAAGCTGCACATGCTGCGGTTGTTATTCTCAACAAAACAAATGTCCGGGTGAACAGCACGCAAACTCCTCATGAGCTTTGGAGTGATAGGAATCCTTCGGTAAAGCACTTCAAAATCTTTGGGAGCAAATGCTATATCAAGAATACTGATGAGCAGCTTGGCAAACTTGAACCTAGAGCAAATGAAGGCATTCTTCTTGGTTACTCTCCACATAGCAAAGCATACAAATTATACAATAAAATACTTGGCAGAATTGTTGACAACATTGATGTGGTGGTTGATGAGAAGGGATACATTCCTAGGCAAGTACATCATGAAGACATAGAAGAAGATGAAGGCTACCCTCAACGACAGAATGATGAAGAAGAAGAACCTCAAGAAGAACCAGAGGAGCAAACAAGAATAGAGGAAAAGACTCCATCCAGATATGTTCAGAAGAATCATCCAGAATCTCAGATTATGGGGCAGAATGAAGCAGGTGTACAAACAAGAAGAACAGTTGCAGAGGCTTCAAGCTATTTGACATTACTCTTCTCTAATGAACCACAAAATGTGAAAGAGGCATGCAAAGATGAATGTTGGGTGAAAGCAATGGATGAAGAACTTGAGCAGATCGAAAAGAACATCACTTGGGAGCTGGTTCCTAGACCAAAGGATAAGAATGTTATCGGAACAAAATGGGTCTTCAAAAATAAATTGAATGAAAATGGAGAAGTAATTAGAAACAAGGCCAGACTTGTTTGTAAAGGGTATGCGCAGCAAGAAGGAATAGACTTTGAAGAAACCTTTGCTCCTGTTGCAAGACTTGAGGCCATACGAATGTTCCTTGCTCTCTCAAGTTTTCAAAACTTCAAAGTATTTCAAATGGACGTGAAATCAGCCTTTCTGAATGGAGACTTGGAAGAAGAGGTATACATTGAGCAGCCAGATGGGTTCATTCTTGGAAATGATCCAAATCTTGTATGCAGATTGAAAAAGGCTCTCTATGGTCTCAAACAAGCTCCAAGGGCTTGGTACTATCGTTTGGACAAATATCTTCATCAACAAGGTTTTTCAAAAGGATCAGCAGATAGCAATCTTTATATAAAAGTTGAAAATGACAAATTGCTAATACTTGTTGTGTATGTAGATGACATTATTTTTGGCAGCAATGAAGAAGCTCTGAGTCAAAGCTTTGCCTTGGTTATGCAGAAAGAATTTGAAATGTCCTTGCTGGGAGAACTGACATATTTCCTTGGTTTGCAAATCCAACAAAAAGAAGGAGGAATCTTTTTATCTCAAACCAAGTATCTCAAACAGATTTTGAAGAAATATGGCATGGAAGATGCAAAACCAGTATGTACACCCATGGTCACAGGATGTAGCCTCAGTGCAAATGATGAATCTGTAGCAGTACATCAACCAACCTACAGATCTATGATTGGAAGTTTACTTTATTTGACAGGTACCCGACCGGACATCATGCATGCAGTTGGAATAGTTGGAAGATTTCAGGCAAATCCGAAGGAGACTCATCTTCAGGCAGTGAAGAGAATTTTCAAATATCTTCAAGGGACTCAAAATTATGGCTTATGGTATCCTAGAGATACAGATCTCACACTTCATGCTTATACAGATGCAGATTGGGCCGGAAGCGTGGATGACAGGAAAAGCACAAGTGGTGGTGCGTTCTTTATGGGTTCCAGATTGGTATCTTGGTTCAGCAAGAAACAGAGTTCGATTGCCTTGTCTACAGCTGAAGCGGAATATGTTGCTGCTGCATCTTGTTGCACTCAACTCCTTTGGATGATGCAGACTTTGCAGGATTTTCAAATCACTTGTACACCACCTATCCCCATCTTATGTGATAACACAAGTGTAATCAGCATCTCAAAGAATCCTGTCATGCATTCAAAAACCAAGCACATACCAATCAAGTATCATTTTCTCCGGGAACAAGTGCTTGAACAGAAAGTCAAGTTGGAGTATGTTCCTTCTAAGGAACAAGTTGCTGATATTCTCACCAAACCATTGCGCAGGGAGACTTTTGAATACCTCAGGCAAAAGCTGGGGGTTGTTGATGCATCATCTTATTGAAACTCTTATGTTTGATGGTTGTTCATCTGGGGTATATGCGTACATGTGCTGGGTGGCTGATTGGTTGAAGATTGATGGTACAGGTTTAGGGGGAGCATATAATTCATTGTTGGCATTAAGGAGGATGTACAGAAGGAGATCATGGAAGTAGCTGCAATATGTCTCTATCTCTTTCATGGTGGATTATGGTTCTTCGTGGCAGATCTGGTTCTATTGAGGGCCCTGAAATCGGGTCGACAACAAGGGGGATACCCACCCGGTCGGGAACCTGGTTGGCAGCTCCGTGCCCATTTGGTGTAGCGGGTCCGACTGGGGATAACGAGACCAGCTTCATGATCTAAGGGGTGTGTGTGTGTAGAGTTTGGTGATGTGTGTGTGTGTGTAGAATATGATAATGAAAATCTGGAATTATTTCTAAGCTAATTTAATTCTAAACTCTAAGACTGAATTTTATACTACTTTAATCTATCAAGAACAACACATCTAGTCTACGCTAACCCGGGATAGAACTTTTTCCATTATGCGATCTAGAAAGATTTCACACAATAACTGGTAATGAAGATTATTCAGCTATCATGAGAATATAAATCAATTGAGATGAACCATCCTGCATAAAAAGTTAAGCAAAACGGTTGTGAACAGCATATCGCATAATCAGTTATTCATGTATTAAGCACAAATCAATGACTCCACCGTACAAAAGTGCCAAATGGTAGTCCACTCATTCATACATTAACATATAAACAACATCAGCTGTATATTACTCTAAGAATGTGAGAAGAAATTCGTCAAGAGATAAAAGTACCATTTATGACTGATTTTATACTCACAGACCTTAAGCAATAACGATCTATTTCTACTTACTTCTAATGCCTACTAAGAGTACAGAAGTGCAACATCAGTAGCAGGTATTAAAATGCAAACATAAATAAATCTCGATCCGTCCATTCATCAAAAACCCCCTCCGAGGGTGCAAAAGTGCATGTTCTGAGGACAAGTTTTTTGACAATTTTCCGGACCCTTCTCCAATGCAACGAGAAGGGTTAAATACTACTAACCGGCTAATTTTAATTACACGAATTTAGGGAACGGCTTCAAATGACCGCCCTTTTACTAAAACAAATTTATTTCTAAAAACTGAATCTAATTTCTAATCATTCTGTATCTGCTCCTTAGTGCTGTAAGCGATGCGCTGTTCACCGTGAAAGAGTCGGCTGCTTGTCCTTTCCTTTTGTTCAAGCTTGAAAATTAGAAATAACAAGAGCTGGCACCTCTTTCTGACAAACTAGAAGATATTTTTGAAAGTGTTCTTCTGGAGGAGTGTCTTCACGGCGTGTATACTTAGTACAACTCAGATTTCTTTCAAACTGATTGTGTTGTTGCTATTTCGGTTTCCGGCCGTGCGAATGACTCAATGAGCTGGGGATTTTGTTTCCTAAACGATTTTCTCAATTGAAACTTGTTTCCATTCTTTGTTCCAGGATTTTCTGAGACGTCTTTCCCCTTAAGCGTTTTTCTTTTTGCTTTACCCAATTTGGGACTCAGGATCTTTCATAAACGCTTTGCTTTTGTGCGCCTTTGACTCTGAGTCCTGGATAGCCTATTTCCATCAGCATTTGTTGAGTGATACTCTGGAATCCACGGCCCTGCTGTATGCGGTATCCATCTGCGAAGTCATCTCCTCTCTGTTCTTCTAGCTCTGGCGCTTTTCCTTAGATGTTTCCTGCATATAGATTTATATCAGTTGCTGACTTATAGTTCACGTAAATGAAAAGAGACAGAAGAAAAGATTGACATGAAAGCAATTAAGTTCTAATGAATGCATAATCATGTCACGCATTATGACTTGACTCTTCGAAAAATGCAACGTAATCATCTTTGGATACACAGGCATACAATCATTAATTTCCCGTAAGGTGCGCGCCTAATTTTGGGCTCACAGATCATGCCGAGGAATGCCTGCGGAGAATGGTTTCTGCGATTTGCATCGCAGCATCGAAGATTGCGATGTAAATAAGTGGTATCACAGCAATTGATGGTCTCATTCATCGCAAACCATAGATCGCAGGTCGCAGCTTTGCATGGTCGCAAATTGCATATCGCAAGATCGCAAGGTCGCAAGGTTTTTGCTTTGTCACTTTGTGCTGCTTATGCGACATTGCGACGTGCGACGTCGCATATCGGCCGTCGGCGGTTCTTCAGGTTTTCCCTTTTTGAGCACTTTTAATGCATGCGGTGCGATGAGTTCTCGCGTCGCTCCCTTTCAGTGTATTTATGCGCTTTGGGAGAGCGCTTCTTTTTTCCTTTGCGACGCGATATAGCTCTTAGGGAGTTAATACAAAAGATTTTTCAAACAAAAATATTTTTTGCATTTTTGGTTAAGGGTCCCCCTTTGCTTGATGTTATTACTAATATCAAACAAAGAGGGGGGTTGTTGGTGACCACAACAATGGCGATTCACTGTGAAGAACCAGTTATCTCTGCATTTCTATTGACCGTTCACTTCCGAAACAACAAAATTTTTATATGTCTAAATTTTGTTATGGACAGATAGAGTAGATTACCCCTCACCTATGTCAACGATATTTTGACTCAACCCTTTTTTATATCCCAATTGCTTGCTTCCTCAGGTTTTTTCTTGCATTCACATCAGACATTACTTGGTCTTGATTAAAGATAAAATAAGGTCTTCTCTGCGTACTGGCTTAAAAGTATGCTCATTTGTCGTAGGTAGAGCCTCTGCTGCCCGCAAGCGTCCATAGCCTCGACAGGGTTACCATGTTACCCAGCAATGATGCTTTTTCCTGTTTGAGGTTACTCGCAACATTCCAGAGAAAAATCCTTTTTGACACACTTTTCCTTTTTTAATTCTCTAAAGAACAATGTCTTGGTTTGGTGGCCAAATTATGACACAGTCATTCACTTGATTTACACTTTTGCTGAACAAGTCGGCTCGTGATGAGACCTCTTGTCTTTTGATTGCAACAATCTTAAGTCGTTGCCCTGTTTTGATAGACAGTATTGGCAAAGTCAGCAAGTTATAATATCTGTGATCATGATAAGCCGGCTCGTGATGAGACCTCTTATTCTTTGAGATATAGTGTTTTCCTTGGATTGTTTCTCTGAATGCTGTAATTTCCTTTTAGCAGGGAGGAAGTCATTGTTTTTCCTTAAGAAAGCTCTGGACGACAATAATAGAGTTTTTGAAAACAACAGTTTTGCAGAGAATGCTCATTTTATTATTGATGATACCTTTCATGGTGCTGATACAAAACAATTCTTTTACCCAAGGTTGCTTTTGTCAAAGTTTTTTAGAGGTTGGAACGAGTATCGTAATCAAAGTGAAGTTAACTCTATTTGTCAATAATAAAATTCAGATTTTCAAATTTTTTTTCTATTTGTACAAGCGAAATCAAAATCTGATAGAGAATTGGCGTGCTCTTTCATGAATCCTTTTTAAATGATCATTTACAACGGGTTTTATTCATAAAAAGAGAAAAACAAAACAAAATAAAAACTAAAAACTAAATCTATCCTACAAAAATTAGAAGAATTCTCTTCTATGGAAAGTATAATTTAAGAATCAGTCCATTGACAGGTAAAGAATCTCTCCTACCTGCCAGATCCTGCAACACGAATGTAGACGGGCCTACGACTTCTACAATCTGAAAAGGGCCAAGCCACAGCTTTTGAAATTTCGTATGTTTGCCCTTTTCTTCATGAGCCTTATCCCATTTCAAAACTAAATCACCCATCTGAAAGTTTTTTTTGGTTATGATGCTTGAGTCAAAAGAAGATTTTATTAGCGCTTGGTGATGAGCATGGGTTTTCCTAGCTTCTTCTCTTTGTTCTTCTAGTTTGATTATTTCCATTTGTCTTAATTGTAAAGAGGAAGTAGATACTTCATCGATATATTGCACTAAAGACAAAGAGGGAATGACTAGGTGAGTCGGAAGAACCACTTCTCTCCCATAAACTAAATTAAAGGGCGAAGTGCCGATTGAAGCTTTCTTTGTGATTCTATCAGCCCATAAAGCATTTACCAGCGCTTTGTGCCAATTCTTTTGGTTTTGGTCGACTGTTCTTTTGATAATTCTGATTAGGTTCTTGTTTGTTGACTCAACCAATCCATTACCTTGCGGATAGTAGTTGGCAGAATATTTCAGTTTGAACCCTCTTTTAAGCGCAAACTCAGTCATAGTATTTCCAGAAAAATATGAAGCGTTATCAAACATTAATGTTGTTGGCAATCCAAACCTAGTGATGATAAATTGATCTATGAATTCAATAATATTTTCAGAATGAACTGTCTTGAGAGGAATTGCTTCTACCCATTTGGTAAAATAATCAGTTGCCGTAAGGATATACTTATGCTGCTTAGAAGAGTGAGGAACGATCTCACCTATTATGTCCAAGCCCCATTGACTGAATGGTTGGTCGATGTTGACTGGTTGTAGCGGCATGGACGGTTTCCTTTGTTTTCCTGCAGCAGTCTGGCAGACTTGGCATTTCCTTACGTGATTGTATGAGTCTTTGAACAACGTGGGTCAATAATATCCTGCACGCAAGATTTTATGTGCAGTCGCATCTCCGGCATAGTGTCCACCCGCTGGTCCATCGTGGAGTTCCTGCAAAACATTTTCGGCTTCAGTTTTCTCAAGACACCTAAGAAGCACAGAATCGTAATTCCTTTTAAACAAGACATCATTTATGAGCTGGTATTGTTTAGCTTTTAATCTCAGAGCTCTATTCTTGGTATGATCCAGACGTGATGGAGCATACCCGTTCTTAAGAAAATAAATGGTGTCAGCATATGATGATTCTGCATCGTTTAGGCTTACCTCATACGCTTGTACCTCTTCAGATGAGTTTTCCGGGATTTGCGATGCTCCGGCTAACATCTTGCAGAAGCCATGACCTCTTACGATGTTTGCTGGTTTGATCTCAAGATCATATTCTTGTAAAGCGGTAATCCAATTAGCTCTCTTTTCGCCCACGTCTTTCTGCATCAAAAGGTTTCTTACCGCCGGAAACGGTACTACGACTTTAGTGTGGGCTTTAAGCAAGAAAGGTCTGAAATATTTGATCACTTTGAAAACAGCATATGCTTGTTTCTCTACGTCTGAGTAATTAATTTCAGCACCTTGTAAGTTCGAGCTAAAGAATGCGATTGGAGCTTCCGCTTTCTCTTGATTTGCTTGGGTCAAAATCGCGGCATAGGATTTCTCTGAGGCAAAAGTGTACAAGATAAAAGATTTCGAAAAATTTGGGGTGGCCAAAGATGGAGCATTGATGATAGCTTGTTTGATTAAGTTGAACGCTTTGTGCTCACCTAGACCCCATTTGAAATTTGAATTCTTTTTTATCATATTTTGTAAGGGAGAAATAATACGTGAAAAATCTGGGACAAATCTTTTGACAAAATTGATCTGTCCAAGGAAGGATTGCATGGCTTTCTTGTTATGGGGTATGGATATTTCGGAAATTTCCTTGATTCTGTCGGGTTCTATGTGAATACCAGATTTCGACACTATGAATCCGAGCAATTTCCCTTCGCTTAATGCAAAGAAATATTTCTTTGGGTTGAGCGAAATCCCATACCTCAAGCATCTTTGAAAGATTTGCTTCAAATCTTTGAGATGGTTGTTTCGTTTTTTGGAGTACACTGTTATATCATCCAGGTAAATCACTACTGATTTATTGACTAACCCTTTAAACGCGATGTCCATGGCTCTCTGAAAGGTAGCTCCGGCATTGATCAGACCAAATGGCATCTTCCGATATGCATAACTTCCCCATTTGGTTCGGAACGCAGTCTTTAACTGATCATCGGGATGCACCAGTACTTGATTGTATCCTGAAAATCCATCCAGGAATGACATTAATTCTGAGCCTGCTACTGCCTATAATATTTGCTCCATAGGTGGGAGGGGAAAGTTATCTTTCTGACAGGCTTTGTTGAGATTTCGGAAATCGATACAGATTCTAATGTCTTCGTTTTTCTTCCTAACGGGCACCATATTGGATACCCATTTAGAATGCCTTACGGGGAAGATTATTCTGGCTCTCAACAACTTATTAAGCTCAGTTTTTATCTGATTTTCTAGGTTAGGGTGTATTTTTCTGAGCTTCTGCTGGACAGGTTTTTCATTGTCAATCATAGGGATAACATGTTGAATGATAGAAGTGTTGTATGTCTTTAGCTCATCGTAATTCCAGGCAAAAACGTTTTTGTATTGTCTCAGAAGACGGATATATGCTGATTTCTCTTCAGGGGCTAGGTCGTGACCTAGGTTAACGTTTTGTGGCTTCTGATCGGTCCCTAGGTTTACTAATTCATAGTTTAGGGTAGAACTGCAAAGTTTAGCATTGGCGGACTTTTTAAACCGACTTTTCAAATCATATAGATCTTCTAACTTGACCACTGATTTCGGTATAGCATTGTCAGAGCCATTTTGTTGTATTTGGTGATCATGATGTTCTTTGTCGATTATCTGATTTGAGTAGGATCCTTCAGAATCAAGGAAATTTACGATGTCAGGATCATCGTTGAACACTCTCCAATTGGTGATATTGTCAGGGATGGATGGTCTAAAGATTAATTCTATTGAAAACCTATCAGGACTAAAATCTTCGGAAGGGATAAGTCTAGAGGCTACGTTAGCTAACAGGTCTGCGCTCGTGTTTTGAATTCTTGGAATTGACGAGATGTTGAATGCTACGAAATGTGCAGTGAGATCTTGAACTAATGATTGATAATGCTTTAAATGACTTGACAGGCAATGTATGGTGTTACGTACCTGTTTTACGACGATCTCTGAATCTCCAAAGACTTGAAGATACTTAACGTTTAATCCGATTGCTTTGTATAGGCCTTGAACCAAGGCTTCGTACTCCGCTGTGTTGTTCGTGCAATCGAACTCAAGTCTGCATGTGAGCATAATCTTGTTCCCGTCTGGGTTAATCAGAACGCATCTTGCTCCTGCTCCCTCATTGGATTTAGATGCGTCAAAATATAATTTCCAAAATAAAGATGTATTTACAGAATTATCTAAAAAACTAAAACATTTTGAGTCATCAGTTTGGGAGAAATTTTCAACTTGGGATAAAACTGAATTCTCTAAGTATGGTGAAATATGAGCATTGAAATTACCTAGGAAATAATCTATTGCGTAATTGCCTACAATGCTGCTATTGTATGTTATGGCTTCATTTTCTCCTTCCAGTTCTGTCACTATGTATTTTTGGTGCAACTCTCGTTCAACCTTTATCTGATTTGGTTTACCATTGTATGGTAACCACATGTGTGACCAATCGGTTGAAAAATATCCGTGGAGCTTCTCCGACCAATCCCTGCTAAGAATCAAACCATAGAACTCAGGGATATCAGCTACTAGAATGTCGATAACCTGACACACTTTTGGGTTAGACGACAATCTTATGGTCACCTGATTAAGTTCACCAATCACTTCGACTTGGGATCGATCAAGTTGAACTATACGTACTGCGGATTTTTGAGGTTGCACATTCAATTTGGCACATATTGACCTGGGTAAAATATTCGTTGAAGCACCAGAATCGACCAAGCAATTGTGCACGTTTTTGTTGAAGATTTCATATGTGAGAAGAAAAGGATGAGTATGAGATCTTGATCTTCCTCCAATCAAGGCGATGTCATACTGTGGATTCTCCGATCACTGATTCAAAAGACACAAACCACAGATCTCTTAAATCCAAGGCGATGTCTTTTGGATCAATTTTATTGATCGTGTTGGTTGGAGGCCTTCCCAGATTGTGGGAAGCTACAGCTGTAGGTAAAGATGTAGGAGGCACAACATGTAATTATTTCATCATTATTTTTTGCTGGTGTTTCAAATTTACTCAATTCATACAGAGTGATATTAGCCCTAGTCTTCTTCATGTCATCAATGATGTTATACTCCATTTCATCCGACACTATTAGTGTTCTTGATGGAGGCGTTTGATCAGATTGGACTGGGCTAAGCTGGGTCGCTTTAGCAGTTGTCTTTTTTGTTGCGACCTTTTCTTTTGTTGCAGGGTTTGCGCCCTTTTGTTTTGGGGTAGTTTGGGGAGGATCAAGTTGATTTTTGCTTCTCGTGCTAACAGGAAATGCTTCTTGATCCTCTTCTTGTGGGAGGATAAAGTCCCACATTCGTTGTAGTTCTACGACCTCTTCCTCGTCGGTTTGCCCTTCAGTGGTATTCTCTTCTTCTTCGTCTTCTTTAGATTCAACGTTTGAGACAACACTAGGTGGTTTTACCTCCATGGGAGGATTTCTTTTAAAAGTCCTAAAGGGCTTTTTCGAAGAAGTCTCTGCTACTTGTTTCTTAATATCAATCATCTCATTGGACATGGCTTTCAACACTTTTTGTAATCCTTCCAAATCGAAAGGGTCTTTCGTTTGCTTCTTCTTGGTGTCTTCTTTGAAAGAGATCTTGTTAGATTTGCGTTCTTCTATAGCAGATCTCTTTTCTAGGGCTACCATGCGTTTTTCCACTGCTAATGCTTCTGTCAAGTTGTCGACTAAGGTGGTCTTGTTTGCCCTATCTACGAAGATAGCCAAGTTTGGAGGTAAAGCCGTGATGTACCATTCACATCTTACTTCCTCGCTCGGTTGTGAAGCAGCGGGGATTTTGTTGAGGATCTTATTGAACCGTAAGTTAAAATCTTTAATGGGTTCTCTAGCCTCAGCCTTAAGATTAGATAGGTCATTGATCAATGTCGCCGTGGATCTGTCATCACCAAACTTGGTGAGGAACTGACTTTGAAAAATGTCCCAGCTTGTGATGGATCCGGAAGGTAACGAAAAGTACCATGACCCGGCTGTTCCTTGCATTGTATAAGGGAAAAGCCGGATAACAGCGTCTTCGTCAGTGACTCCGTTGAGATTGACAGAAAGCATGAAATTATTGATATGTTCCTCGGCTAGCATGCCTGTTTCCGGATTGAATTTAGACAACCATTTCTCAGGATGGGCCGGTATAGGGCTCAGGGGTGGAGGCATTAAAACCACCCCAGGATTGTTCCATGGAGACTAGGCCATCGTTGAGCTGCTGACTAATGGAAGTGCAGAGGATGATCCCTGATGCTGAGAAGATGAAGATATTAAGATCTTTGATGTTTGAAGAGGAACGTTTGTAGAAGATGGGTGAGTGAGTTGGAATGAAAGAGTGGGTGGCTGACTTCGCGGTGAGGGAGTTGATATGGACGAAGTGGATGAAGGAGTCTTACTGTCAGACTCTGGTGGTGTTTTCCTTGCTCTTTTCCTGGTAGGAAGAGGGAGTTCACTTGGTTGTATGCTAAATTTTTCACTCTTTAATCTGGTAAGGGGATGAGCAGGGTTGTACTGCGAAGTCACACTGCTTTTAGATTTATCAGACTTCTGGTTAAAAATAGAGAATCCCTGGAGTTTACGAATTAAAGTTTGAATTTCAGGGGGTTCAATGATAGATTCGTCTGATATATTCGAATATGTAGCAGTGGTAGATACTCGAGCGACTTCAAATTCTGGGTTTAACCGTGTTGGAGAAGTCGAGGGAGTTGATGAGGGTGTATTACTCTCAGAATGGTATTTAGATATTGCTTTAGGTGCCATTCATAGTTCGTGCCCTCCTTCTAGCGCCAAATATGTTGAGGGCCCTAAAATCGGGTCAACAACAAGGGGGATACCCACCCGGTCGGGAACCTGGTTGGCGGCTCCGTGCCCGTTTGGTGTAGCGGGTCCGACTGGGGATAACGGGACCAGCTTCCCGATCTAAGGGGTGTGTGTGTGTAGAGTTTGGTGATGTGTGTGTGTGTAGAATATGATAATGAAAATCTGGAATTATTTCTAAGCTAATTTAATTCTAAACTCTAAGACTGAATTTTATACTACTTTAATCTATCAAGAACAACACATCTAGTCTACGCTAACCCGGGATAGAACTTTTTCCATTATGCGATCTAGAAAGATTTCACACAATAACTGGTAGTGAAGATTATTCAGCTATCATGAGAATATAAATCAATTAAGATGAACCATCCTGCATAAAAAGTTAAGCAAAACGGTTGTGAACAGCATATCGCATAATCAGTTATTCATGTATTAAGCACAAATCAATGACTCCACCGTACAAAAGTGCCAAATGGTAGTCCACTCATTCATACATTAACATATAAACAACATCAGCTGTATATTACTCTAAGAATGTGAGCAGAAATTCGTCAAGAGATAAAAGTACCATTTATGACTGATTTTATACTCACAGACCTTAAGCAATAACGATCTATTTCTACTTACTTCTAATGCCTACTAAGAGTACAGAAGTGCAACATCAGTAGCAGGTATTAAAATGCAAACATACATAAATCTTGATCCGTCCATTCATCAAAAACCCCCTCCGAGGGTGCAAAAGTGCATGTTCTGAGGACAAGTTTTTTGAAAAATTTCCGGACCCTTCTCCAATGCAACGAGAAGGGTTAAATACTACTAACCGGCTAATTTTAATTACACGAATTTAGGGAACGGCTTCAAATGACCGCCCTTTTACTAAAACAAATTTATTTCTAAAAACTGAATCTAATTTCTAACCATTTCTGTATCTGCTCCTTAGTGCTGTAAGCGATGCGCTGTTCGCCATGAAAGAGTCGGCTGCTTGTCCTTTCCTTTTGTTCAAGCTTGAAAATTAGAAATAACAAGAGCTGGCACCTCTTTCTGACAAACTAGAAGATATTTTTGAAAGTGTTCTTCTGGAGGAGTGTCTTCACGGCGTGTATACTTAGTACAACTCAGATTTCTTTCAAACTGATTGTGTTGTTGCTATTTCGGTTTCCGGCCGTGCGAATGACTCAATGAGCTGGGGATTTTGTTGCCTGAACGATTTTCTCAATTGAAACTTGTTTCCATTCTTTGTTCCAGGCTTTTCTGAGACGTCTTTCCCCTTAAGCGTTTTTCTTTTTGCTTTACCCAATTTGGGACTCAGGATCTTTCATAAACGCTTTGCTTTTGTGCGCCTTTGACTCAGAGTCTTGGATAGCCTATTTCCATCAGTATTTGTTGAGTGATACTCTGGAATCCGTGGCCCTGCTGTATGCGGTATCCATCTGCGAAGTCATCTCCTCTCTGTTCTTCTAGCTCTGGTGCTTTTCCTTAGATGTTTCCTGCATATAGATTTATATCAGTTGCTGACTTATAGTTCACGTAAATGAAAAGAGACAGAAGAAAAGATTGACATAAAAGCAATTAAGTTCTAATGAATGCATAATCATGTCACCCATTATGACTTGACTCTTCGAAAAACGCAACATAATCATCTTTGGATACACAGGCGTACAATCATTAATTTCCCGTAAGGTGCGCGCCTAATTTTGGGCTCACAGATCATGCCGAGGAATGCCTGCGACGAATGGTTTCTGCGATTTGCATCGCAACATCGAAGATTACGATGTAAATAAGTGGTATCGCAGCAATTGATGGTCTCATTCGTCGCAAACCATAGATCGCAGGTCGCATCTTTGCATGGTCGCAAATCGCATATCGCAAGATCGCAAGGTCGCAAGGTTTTCGCTTTGTCACTTTGTGCTGCTTATGCGACATTGCGACGTGTGACGTTGCATATCGGCCGTCGGCGGTTCTTCAAGTTTTCCCTTTTTGAGCGCTTTTAATGCATGCGGTGCGATGAGTTCTCGCGTCGCTCCCTTTCAGTGTATTTATGCGCTTTGGGAGAGCACTTCTTTTTTCCTTTGCGACGCGATATAGCTCTTAGGGAGTTAATACAAAAGATTTTTCAAACAAAAATATTTTTTGGATTTTTGGTTAAGGGTCCCCCTTTGATTGATGTTATTACTAATATCAAACAAAGAGGGGGGTTGTTGGTGACCACAATAGGTTCATATTCAGGGGGAGCATGATCTTAGGGGGAGCATAACCCTTTTCCCTTGATGTCAAAGGGGGAGAATGAAGCAGTTTTTGAGGTTGCCATCAAGTCCAAAGGGGGAGATTGTTGGAATTATGTTTTTGGTATGGCTATATGTTACAGATGTTGTACTTGATGGAAACACCCGTGGCAAGGCTCTCAATATGTTGAAAATTGAGAAGTACGCAGGAGATCAGTTCAGAAGGTGCGTATCCGCAGGTACACCGTGAAGGGAGCACGGCCAGACACGCAGGTCAGCTCTTCAGGAGGTGCATACCCCCAGTGCACTCATTTCAAGGCAGAGAAAAGCACACGTGGGGTTTCTTATGTTTAACCTTTGGTATTTAGCCGACGGTATTTGTGTTACTATGGTTTTGGCTCGTGGTATTGATCCATGATTTTAGGAGAAGCTTGCCTATATAAAGTAAAGGAAATCACTTGGCCCTAATCAAAAGTACGCAGGTGTTTAACAGGAGAGCTGCGTGGGTACGCAGAGCAGAAACAGAAGATCTGCGTGGGTACAGAGAGCAGAAACAGGAGAGCTACGTGGGTACACAGAGCAGAAGAAGGAGAACTGCGTGGGTATGCAGAGCGACGAAGGTTCAGGTGCGTACGCGTAGTAAAAGTACGTGGCGTAATAGTATCTCTGGGTGCGTACCTGCAGTAACAGTACGTGGCATGATAGTGTCTCTAGGTGCGTACCTGCAGTAACACTACGCAGCGCGGTTGAAGAAGCAGTGCGTGGACACGCAGTGCAGCAGAAGGGTCTCTGCGGGTATTCGCAGGGGAGCAGAAGGTGAAGTGCGTATGCACGCAGACCAGAGAAAGAAGAACTGCGTATCTGGCTTAAGAAATTTTGTTTGGCTGTATTTTTCTGTTGATAAGGTGTTCTGGGTTTGGTTCTATTATTGTTAATCTGGTTACTACAGTTGTCTGGGTGAATTTCTTATACTTGATGATCATTTGATGTTTATGGATCCAGTTTGAAAATTTATGAAAAGTGGTCCTTGTAAGAAAAGAAGTAGGGGGTTGTAGCTCCCTTCCAGGAGAGACTGGAAAACGAGAGAGAGTTGTAGCTCTCTGCAGGTTGCAGCCTGCGTACTGGTAAAGGACTGCACCAGTACAAATCCATTGTAAAAGGAGTTTCTAATTTGAAAGAAGATAGAGACATATTGCAGCAGGTGGTTTTCACCCACATTGGGTTTCCACCTTACATCTTGTGTTCTTTGGTGTGACTATCTGTTTTTCTTTGTTCATGCTCATTATTTTATGGTACTGACATGCAAAAATAATTCAAAGAACAAATAAGGAAGATTTATTAAAAGAGTTTGATAATACTGATTCATCCCCCCTCTCAGTATTATTTCAACATTTCATTGGTCTTCTGGCTTATAAAGTTTCCTCATAATGGAAAGATCATTACGATAGACCAATTGACTTATTTTTCATCCGACCCAACCTCTTCAGATAGTATTCAGCATGTCGATAAAACAACTATCCCTTACAAGGATGTTGAGGTAGGTTTGATTAAAGATTCTGGTTTACTAGGAACTTTTTCCTTCCCTCCTCCTAACGTATCACTTTCTATTGCAACTATTCATATGATTTCATCAAACACTATTTCTTTTGATGATCCTTCGATTGTACCTTCTGATTCTGAGGTGGATTAATTTGGTAATGCAATGCCTTTGAGTCCCTTTGAAATTGCATATCAGGCTGTACAGTCATTTTTTGACTCTTGTTCAACCTAAACTGATCCAATGAATGTGGTCCATGTAGAATCACTTTCGATATCAACCTCAGCTTCAACAACATTTTCAGATCCTGTTCATACTGATGAATAGATTCGTGAAATTTTGTCTGTTGATGATTTACCATGGGAAGATCTTCATCATCGATCTTCTTTTTTACCTGACCTTGATCATTTTGAAAATGATTTTTCATCTATTTTTACTACTGACTATGTCAAAGAACCACATAATCCATTGTAACATCTTGATTTTGAGTTAAATTTGGGAAATATCTCTCGAACAGTTCCTATTGACATTTCAGTTAACCCTAGAATTATTGAAAACATTCATATACGTGCTTCCTGTACGGACAATGAAATCCAAACTTATAAATCCCTATTTCAAGAATTTCGTGACGTGTTTGCCTAGTCATATGAAGAAATGCCAGGAATTGGTCCATCAATTGTTGTCCATGAAATTAAAACTTACGTGGATGCTAAACCTATCCGACAACCTTTGTGTCAGATACATCTAAGAAAAGTCGCTGCTATTAAAGCTGAAGTTGAGAAATTACTTCATGCGAGTTTCATTTATCCAATTCCTTTAACGGATTGGGTATTGAATATCGTTTCTGTTAACAAAAAGCAAGGAACGATAAAAATATGTATCGATTATAGGGATATTAATCGAGCTTGTCCTAAAGACAATTATCCAACCCCCTATATCGATCAAATTATTGATGATTGTGCCGGCAGTGAAATGTTCTCCTTTATGGATGGTTTTTCCGGTTACAATCAAATCAACATAGTCCCTGTTGATCAACCTCAAACATCTTTCATTTGTCCATGGGGGACATTTTCTTATTGCAAATTACCTTTTGGATTGAAGGACACTAGAGAAACTTTTCAAAGGGCTATGTCTTACGCATTTCATGATATCAAGCACATTGTGCAGCCTTAGCTCAATGATTTACCTACCCATTCATTACGTAGAGCTGATCATCTCACACATTTAGGAGATATCTTTATGAGATGTAGGGATTATCGAATTAGGATGAGTCCACACAAATGTGTATTTTGTGTAGAAGCAGGTCATTTACTGGGATTTGTCGCTTCAAAAACTGGAATTTGTGTCAATCCCTCGAAGGTTGAAGCTATTATCAAATTACCTCCTCCTTCGACTCTTTGCCAACTCCAAAATTTGCAACGGAAAGCAAACTTCTTATGTCATTTCATTCCTAACTACACTGAGATAACAAAAGGTTTTACCAGGTTGTTGAAACAAAATACTTCGTTCTTTTGGGATGAGATAGTTGAAATTTTTTTTTATGCACTTAAACACGTGTTGACCCATGCATCATTACCGCATCCTCCCAATTACAACCAGGATTACTTTTTGTACCTTGCCACTTCTCATTCCACCATTGGGATGGTTTTAGTTCAGGAATATGAGTTCAACAACGAACATGTGATTTACTATCTTAGTCAAACTCTGCATCCGATTGAGCTTAAATATTTTCATGTGGAGAAATCGGCCTTGGCAGCTGTTCAAGCTGTCCAAAAATTTCGTCACTACATCTTATTATGAAAAACCACAGTAATTTCTGACTGTAACCCTATGATGTATATCTTGACCAAACAATTGCTATGGGGTAACTATTCTAAATGGATAGTTATCCTGTAGGAATTTGACTTGGAATTTGAAAAGTCCAAGGCAAAGAAATCTTTGGTTTTTGTGGAACTGATGTGTGATTTCCCGCGTATTGATACTGAAACTGTGGCGGAGGAGCCCATTTCAGACAAATCCTTGTTTCTTATCAGTACTCTTGATCCATGGTATGGAGATATTATTGTTTATCTCCAAACCCAATCTTTTCACCCTAAAATCTCACGATCTCAGCGATGGAAAATACATTTCCAATCCCAACAATATAATATTATTGGTGATACACTCTATCGTTGTGGGGCGGATTCTATTTTCCGACATTGTCTAACTCATGAAGAAGCTGAAAAGGTTCTGAATGACTATCACTCTGGAGCATTTGGCGGTCATATGTCTGGGTATGCCACAGCACAAAAGATATTGCGCACAATTTATTTCTGGCCATCCTTATTCAAAGATTGTATCTATGTAGTCCGGAAATGCGACAATTGTCAAATTGTTGATCGTAAGATGCATGCTCCACCCACTCCTCTCCACCCTATAATTGTCATCGGTCCTTTCGCAAAGTGGGGTATTGACTTTATTACATGTAACCCGCACTTGGCCGCGGGGCATGCATATATCATCCTAGCGGTAGATTATTTTACTAAGTGGGCTGAGGCGATGCCTACATTTTCTGTAGACGGAAAAACTGCTGCAACTTTCATTTTCAATCATATAATTGCTAGATTTGGTGTTCCTCAAGCTATTATTATTGATCATGGAAGTCATTTTCAAAACATCATGATGATTGAACTGATAGATCAACTTAGCTTGCGTAACGATAGTTCTACTCCATATTACCCACAGGCTAATGGTCTGGTTGAAGCTATCAATAAAGTTCTAGTCACTATGATCCAATGAATCATTGGTATTGATAGGTTGAATTGGCATAACATGTTATTTTCAGAACTTTGGGCATATCAAACCTCAGTAAAAACATCAAATGGTTTCACTCCTTTCCAACTAGTCTACGGTTTGGAAGCAGTGTTACCCATTGAATGCGAAATTTCATCATTACAATTAGCCATAGAATTACTCCCAGCCACTTCTGAAGAGGAGAAACATTTTTGGTACTTAGCTCAGCTAGATGAGAATCAATGCAATGTTTCATTAACAATCTAGGCTCATGCGAAATGAATAAAAGCTTAGTACGACCAAAATGTTACACGTAATTTTGCGGAAGGAGACCTAGTTTTACTATACGATCAAGCAAACGATAAGCTAGGAGCTGGAAAATTTGTACCTATGTGGCATGGTCCTTATATTATTAAGTGAAAACTGGCCAAAGGGGCCTATGAATTGGTAGATTTTGACAATATCTCTTTAGGTAAACCTAGAAATGGGCTTTACCTGAAAATATATTATGCTTAAATTTCGGTGTGGATATTTTTGTTAGATTAGTTTCTCTATAGTTGGTGTGTTTTAGATTAGGAAAGTGTGCCTAGTGTAGAGAGCACTTTTATCATTATTCCTGCTTATCTTGATTTTACTCTTGATATTGCAGATGTCAACGTCTCTTCAAACGTACATTGGTTTTGTTGATGGTGCTTATCATAGTGCACGGAACATTTCTTCCGCAGCTTGGGTTATCTATTCACCCTCTAATGAGTTAGTATCTATGCATGGGGTAAGCCTCGGTCAAACAATGAATAACATTGTAGAGTATAATGCAATTATTGAGTTATTATCTGAATCCATCTCATTTGGGATTCGGAGTTTGATTGTTAGCTTACATTCTGAACTCGTTGTATTACAACTTAACAGGGTTTATGCCATTATAAATCTAGTGCTATTAAGATTATTTTTGAGAGTTCCTCTCTTGGAACGTGAATTTAACTATATTGAATATCAGCATATTCCAAGACATTTAAATACATTAGTAGATGCAATTGCTTCTCATAAGATAAATAAACATTTGCAATAATCAAAACAATAAATTTAAAAACATTTAATAACATGTTACACAAGATAGCCAGTAATAGTAATATATCATAGCATAGAAGTGTGTCAAAATATACATCGTCTTCAATCATAGGTTGAAAAACACCTTATGATTGGCAAAATGATAGTACAAAAGACAAAAATGTCATGTGAGTCTACAAAACCGATCATCCTATCCTTGGTGATGATCACGATAAGAAACCACTACTCGGGCCACCCTACAAAGAAACCTCCTAAAAGGTCTTGGGACCCCAATAACATATTGCTAACCTAAGTGGGATATCATCTATGCCAGTCTCTGGAATATCTGTTGTCAAACGCTCTAGATGATTCTCCAAATCGGTCAGGATCTCTGTAGATTGGTCCTGTGGGGCTAGTACTGCTGCAGCTCGGTGTCTCCTCTCATAAGGCTGGTCAGCGGCTGGTCATCATGGACCCACATCTACATTTAAAACCTTTTATTTTCAGTTTTGGACGATTTAAAAAAAAAAGTTAAAACTTAGAAAGTGTTGAAAATGATTTTACCTGAATCATCCCACTACTCTCCTGGTGGAAGAATCATTTCTGGGTCACCGCGATAATCCATCCTAGCATATGAAAAATCTTGAATCAAAAAAAGTTGGTTTCTAAACCAATGAAAATACTCAGGCAGAAATTGAACAACCTCTGAACCCTCCTCAGGATGACAGGCCATCACTACAACCCAACGCATTATTTTAGGCGCTCGAGGAAGACCAGCCTCAACAGAAAGTTGTTGTGGGACCAACATAGGGACTCTCTCTAGACCAAAGCTCATAATGAGGAAACCGTATTGAAAGTTTTTTAGTTGTCCATTCTTTGCTCTAGTTAGTTGGCCTTTTACATTCAACAACACAACCTCACACCAGTTGAAGATGGTACCTGTGGAGTACTAAAGAAGGTATGATTTTGGCAATTATTTCAGCATCTTTTCATTAGAACTTACAAACCTTTTGCATCATGAACTAGGAAAATGATAAAGGATTGTAATAAAACTTGTGAGATTAATGTGCAAAATGAAAACACTGACAATTGTCATTTTCTTATGCAGGAAGAAGGAAAAAAGAAAAGTTTCCGTTCCAAAGGAGAGGACAAGGACGGGTTAACTGTTGTCCCTTTGATGGGGAACCGTATGCAAACAAGTAAAAAAAAATCAAAGTGAATCAGCCCTAGAAAGGAAGTGGAGATATCGGCTCGGCGCAAGAAAGAAAAGAGATATCTGAGGACTAACAGTTCAGCGAATCCCTCAAGATCCCTTGATCCTGAGGGATCACTGCTTTAATTATTTTTTGCACCTAAACATCTCCACCTTCACCATTATAAAAGGGGCAGCATTGTTAGCTCGAGGGGTCGGTCGAGTCTATTATGTTTTATGTAATTTCTCTTAATACTGAAACTTTGATCATCGAGTCTCGTTGAGAACTGATCTATTGTAATTCTGCCTTATGCATTAATACAAACTTGGTTGCTATTTCATCTCAGAGTCTGGAATAACTTCAAGCGGTGTACCCCTGGAGGCTAAGGGCCCGGCCTTGGAGGACACTTGATCCTGTACTATTACATTTGGTTTATGCATGGTTTGCTTATCAATGTTATTTGGTAATCTGATGTGTTTTGTTAGTTTACATCACATGCTTTGTTATGTTTAATTCACTGAGGTTTCTAAAGATAGAACTATTGTATTAACTCTGCAACGTATCACTGTTATTTTAAGTGTTGATATAATACTGCCGGTATTTATAGAATATTGTTGCTATTCAATTAGAGAGCCTCTGTGCTGTGCACTTACTCATTGATATTACGAAATTCATCTTAGCGATTATGTCTTTGGAATTATTGATTTTATAGACATTGTTGTTCCATTCTGAAATACAACCGTACTCTTTCTAACCAAGATTGATAAATGGATCAGATTACTATTAAAGTGTGACATGTGTATGTATGCGTGGTTTTCAAGCATTGTTCTATAATCCATCATTAATCAGTGATGTTCCATTCTTGTGTTCTGTTCAAATTCATCCTTAAAAGTGAAAGATTGCCATTTGATTCCTGTAGGACATGACTATTGTATTCGATCTTGTAGACTAAGGTGTTATTTCTTGTTAGACTTAATCTTTGTTACAGTTTCTTGTTTGCTGTTCCATTTCAGGTTTGCTGTTCTATTTCTTATTTACTGTTCCATTTCTTATCTGTCCTTCCATTTCCTGTCATTTGCTATTTTTGTGTGAAGAACGATCTAAGGCTGTAGTGAGCATTGACATTTATTGTCTGGCTCCCACATTCGCAATCTGTTCTCTTATTTATTTTAGTTCCGTTAGTTTACAAAGAGATGAGTTACTGCTACTAAACCCTTGACTGATAAATTGCTTAGTTTTCTGAATGCGTGGTTTAATCTTTTGAAGTAGTTTGCTATAAACAAGCATCCGTTTACTCTTGTATTTTTAAGCACTATACTACTAGCATTACTCTGGCAAATGATAGCCTCAAACTGAGACACTCTTTGAAATAACAAAACGTTCCTAGATTGACAGACTAATGTGAGGTAATTAGAGGTGAAAGAGACCCTTTTTATAGCTCGACATTTTGGCGCCGTTGCCGGGGAAAGAGTGTAGCCATTTTTTTCTTTCCAGAGTAGTGTAAGAACTTGTTAGGGAAGAATTGGGTTTTAAAAATGGAAGGTAAGAACCTACATGTGGAGCATGTAACAGCCCTGCTCCCCTGCTTGCTTTCCTATAGATTTTTTGTTGTCTTGTTTAGGTAGAATCTAGCAGTTGATTTGTGTGCAAGACTAAGCAAAAAAAGCCAGAAAGGAATTCCAAACCTCTACCCAAGCCAGAAAAAGCTAAGGGGTCGGTGACCCTTGGCCAATCAACCTTCATAGACGAAATCCTCAAGAAAGCAGAATCTCAGCCTTCAGTAGGACCCAGAAAAGTTATTTCTCGACAACCTACTGGTTCCCTTCAAGCCAAAAGATCACCATCTATAGCGTTTGCTGAGGTGCATAGTCAAACTGAAGAGCAAGACTTTCAAGAAACTGAAAATTCTACTCCAGAACTATTGCAAGAAGGGAATTTCAGTACCCTTTGTGAAGGAGGAGGAGAGACAGGGGAAACTGAGGAATCGAGGTTAGGACAACTCGGCCATTGAACAACCCAGACAAGGGAAGTGCTGCAAAAATCATTGTTGAAGAAACTCAATCTCCTCAGACATTAGGCACTCTCATTATCCTAGATAGAGGAAGTTTTATTAAAACCATTCCTGTTAAAGCCATTCCTTCTCAACCTAGGAATACCCTCCTAGATATCCCAGAAGGTTATTGGCATATATGCGACCAAATGGCTCAAAACCAGCCAAACACCCAAACCTCTACATTACAATACCCCATAGTGGATACTACAGCAAATGCGCCTATGAAAGAAATCCCTCTTCACCATATCCCTACATTCCAAGGTCTTACATCAGAGGATCCGGATGCATTTCTATTTGAGTTCGATGTGCTGTGTAGGGGATATTCTTACACCACCGACCCCCAAAAACTGAAATTATTTCCCTCTACATTAAAAGGGGCTGCCTTAAGATGGTTTATGGGATTAGGTGGCAGGGTTATAAATAACTGAGATCAAATGAAAGAATCTTTTCTAAAAAAATATCAAGACTATTGCAGGTCTAGAGAACTGAAGGACAAAATATTCCAGATGGTAGCTAGACGAAATGAAACATTAGAGGAGTATGTGGAATGTTTTCAGTATAATCTTCAAAGATCTCCTTATGCATCTCTACCTCTACCTGATAATGTGTTAAAAATAGCGTTAATTAGGGGCATGAAGGAACAATGGATTGAAACATTAAACATTATGGGAAAAGGAGATATTTATCAGGAAAATTTTGCTGACATTATTCATTTATGTATCAGGAGCTCGAGAGGCAGCACAAGATTAAAACCGGTAGAACATGATCGGTTTGTAAGAGATAATAAAATTTCGACAGAAGGAGTAATGCGTGCAGAAATTGGAAATTTATTGGAAAATTTTAAAACTGATATACTAGGGATGCTAACTACACAACTTGATGTTATGCAGGCCAAATAGAAGCAAATGGAGGCAGAACAAAATTTGGCAATCTTCTGTCCCTGATGCAGGAAGAAACATAGCCATAAGGAGTGTCCACTAGATGCAGTCCAAACATGTGCCATCTGCACAAAAGATCACCTTACGGAAAGCTGTCCCTCACTTCCCAGATTAAAAGCAATATATAAGGAAGTAGAAGAAGAGCCAGAATTGGTGTATTTGCTCAACCAGCACCGTCAGTGGCAGCCGCGACAATCTGGTATGTTTTCAGATCCAACCTCTTCTTTTCAGTCTCTGCAGTATAATGCTCAACAATATAATATGTGGCAAAGTCAATCCCAACCCCCATTTCCAAACTGGTCACCACATTCGTTTCCTTCATCAACCCCGTGGCCGAATCAGGCAAGCCAATCTAGTTAGCCGAATTTCCCCTATGCCCCACCATATTGGAAAAATAATGCATACCCACTACAATGGACTCCCCTTGCTTCACAAAGTCTAGCCTGGCAGACAATCTGGCAAAGACCGATGCATCAGCCAGTAGGAACCATTCCGCTCCCTCAACCTACACTGCCAGCCTTACAACAGAACCCTCAGTCTAATCTGAGAAAGAAACTCCCAGCCCAACCCAACCCCAATCCAAATAACAGACCAGTCCAATCTATCGAAATAGTAGAAACATCAGAAATAGGAGTTGATCTGAGGGAGTGTAATGATCTTCAGCTAAGATCTAGGCATATTATTGAAACTGAGGGAGATAAGACAACCCATGTTGAAAATCAGTTACCCAGAGAACACCTATCACAAGAAGAGTTGTGAACAAACAACAAACTCATAACCAAACAACCACATCCTCTCCCCCATTCCCAAAATGATTAATCATACCACGACCTACACAATATCCTGATTTTGACATTCTAGGAGAATTACAAAATTTGTACATAAAAATTCCATTCCTCCAAGCCATTCAAGACATCTCGATCAAAGAATTGTGTGTAAAGAAACCAAGGAGGAATGCGACAAACAATCTAAGAGTCCAAGTAGTTGGCACTCTATCTGACTTATTATCAGGAAAAGAAACACCCATTAAATACGAAGACCTAGGAAATCTAATAGTCACTGTACAAATTTACGGTCAAACCTTCCCTAATGCCTTAGTTGATCTAGGAGCTGCAATCAACATCTTGACAGCTACTACTTGCTAAAATCTAGGCATCACATCTGTAGAACCCACTTCTACCTTATTATAACTAGCTAACCAATCTGTGGTTAGGCCAGAGGGAACACTACATGATGTCATGGTATCTGTTGACTCCTGGGAATATCCGACCGATTTTCTGATAATAAATCCCAAAAGCCGACTTGATGGACACCCATTGATTTTAGGTAGACCTTGGCTTGCAACTACCAATGCCTATATTTACCACTGACAAGGAAATATGACCATAACGAGGGGAGCCAATATCAAGAACTTAGCCTTATATTCTCCAGCACAGCCAAGTGTCACAATGATCAAAACTAATAAGCACCTTGTATCATACCTTACTGATAACATTAGATCTCCATTAACTATACAAGAGGCACTTGATTTTAAATATCAGACAAAGGACGATGCGATTAATAAATTTATTAGTCAAACTAAATTCAGATCCCGCACACAGTGTCACATGATAGAGGCAGCATTCAATAATGAATTAGAAGAGGATCCTCTTAAAGATACGCATGACCAAACAATACATGTTACCTCTGTTGAAAATAGTAAAATTGTGGAAATCGAACTAGGAAAAACCTTTAACATTAATGCCAACCTTAGCTTCGAACAAGAAACAAAGCTCATCCAATTGTTGAGGAAATATAAAGAAGAATTTGCATGGGACTACCCTGATATGAAAGGAATTGACCCTCAATTATGTACACACCACATTTACATAGAAAAATATGCGAGACATGTTCGCCAACCTCAGAGGAGACTTAATCCTCATCTAAAAGATGTGGTAAAAGCTGAACTTCAAAAACTTTTAGATGTCAATTTCATCTATCCTATCTCCGATAGTAAATGAGTCTCTCCGCTTGTGGTGGTACCAAAAAAGAATGGGAAATGGAGAATTTGTGTGGACTACAGAGAAATAAATAAAGCAACACAAAAAGACCACTTCCCTCTCCAATTCATCGACCAAGTATTAGACACTTTGGCAAGAAAGAAATTTTTTCTTTCTTGGATGGCTTTAGTGGATACAATCAGATCCAGATTGCCCCTGAAGACCAAGACAAAACTACTTTTACTTGTCCTTGGGGAACATTTTCCTACAGAGTTATAACTTTTGGATTATGCAATGCTCATGCCACATTCCAAAGGGCTATCCTCAGCATTTTTGCAGACTTAATAAATGAAGGACTTGAAGTATACATGGATGACTTTACACTGTATGGAGACAATTTCGATCCAACATTGGATACACTAGAAAAAGTCCTACAATGCTCCATTGCTACCAGGCTTTGTTTAAGCCACGAAAAATGCTATATGATGATGACTGAAGGACTTATCCTAGGACACTATATTTCAGCAGCTGGAATTTAGGTAGACCCAGCCAAAATCCAAATAATTTTGCTTATTCCCACTCCTACCACTCAAACGGAGGTACACAGTTTTCTTGGATTTTCTGGTTATTATAGGAGGTTTATAGAACATTTTTCGCATATTTCTACACCTTTGTATGCACTGGCTGGTGACGTTGATTTTCTTTGGACAAAAAAATGTGAACGTGCTTTCCAGGATCTGAAGAAGCTTGTGTCCACAGCCCCAGTCTTTCAAGGACCAAATTCGGATTTGCCATTTCAGATATCATCTGATGCCTCAGATACAACCATTGGAGTAGTCCTCATGTAGGAAGAAGATAAGAAACCATATGCAATTTATTATATTAGCAAAAATTTGTCCCCTGCTAAATTAAATTACACTGTTACTGAAAAAGAATTTCTAGCTGTAATACATGTTGTCAATAAGTTTAGACATTAGATTACTGGATATCCTATTATCTTATATACAGATCATTCTTCCATCAAATATTTAGCAAACAAGCCTATCACAAATGGCAGAATAACTAGATTGCTAATTTTATTGCAGGAATTTGATATTACAATCAAGGATTGACCTGGAAAAGAAAATTTTGTAGCCGATTTTCTCTCAATAATGCCAAAGCCAATCGATGCAGCAGCAGTTGAAGATCAATTTCCGGATGAGCATCTATTTGTTGTTGCTATTAAAACGCCCTGGTATGCTGATGTTTCCAATTACCTAGCAATTGGTAAACTACCAAAACATCTAACCCCTAATGAGCAGAAACAGATTGTTCAGCGGAGTGCTCAATTCTCTTGGGTTGGAGGCTACTTGTTCCACACAGGGGCAGATATGCATATCAGAAGATGCGTTCGGGATGATGAAATCTTTGACATTTTAAAAGCTTGCCATGATGGACCATGTGGCAGACATTTCACCGATCGCAGAACTTGACATAAGTTGATGCAAATAGGATATTATTGGCCTACAATTTTCAAAGATGCAAAGAAATTTGTCCAAGCTTGTGACAGTTTCCAGAGAGCAGGATGCCCTGGTTAGTCCGATGAGATGCCCTTGAACCCACAACTAGTCATTGGACCATTCAAACGATGGGCCCTTGATTTCGTTGGACCAATTAGCCCACCCTCAAACCAGAAAACATATATTTTGGTGGCAACAGAATATGTCACCAAATGTGTTGAAGCAGAGGCGTTTCCGAGAGCTACAGAAGATTCTGTCATACAGGTCTTGTTCCATATATATGTGCGTTATAGCCTTCGAAGAGATATAATTACAGATGGTGGACCATAGTTTGCTGGGAACAAAATAGCTGCAACACTAAAAAACTATCATGTCCAGCATAAAATCACTACTCCATACCACCCACAAGAAAATGGTCAGGTAGAAAGCAACAATAAAATAATAGAAGCAATCCTAACAAAAACAATTGCGTCACATAGACGTGATTGGGCTGCCAGAATACCAAAGGCACTGTGGGCTTACAGAACAACATGGAGAAGTACCACTGGTTACCTTATCAATTAGTGTTTGGCATGCAACCCATTTTTCCCATAGAATTCAAAATCCAAACATTGCGAACAACACAGGAAGTTGGCTTAGATTTAACTGAGGCACAGATTAATCGATTACAGCAGATCAATGAGCTCGATGAAATTAGGCTATCTACACTCCAAAACACTGCACTTATCGAACAAAAGCGAGCTAAATGTGTTGGCATTATGAGATAAGTGTTGTCCTTGATGGAAAACCTCACTGATGACAAATCATAGTACAGAAGGTCAGCAGCAAGGAATTGATGATCAGACTATAAGAAGAAGAGAAAGTTCATACACGCAGGTTTGTTAAGCCCAAGTCGCGTGTACACGCAGGTTGGCTTCAGAAAAAGCGCGTGTATGTGGAAAAGTACCTTTGGTCCATGGCGGTTAGTCCTTGGAAGTTGTGCCTATGGTTTCGGACCATTATGTCTCGACGAGCGTGTCGATCCCTAGTTTTGAAGTTGATGGTATTGGATTTCTATGGTTTTGGCTCTTGGTATTGAACAAGGCCTAAGGCTATATAAAGGGAAGGAAATCATTAGGCAAGTGTATCTGAAATGTCTTGAATATCTGATGAAGCATTAGATCCAGTATGCAGGGTTATGGGTTGATGATGCATTGCTTGATCTGAGCTAAGGAGAGATCTCACCTGTTGATGGAGAACTAGATCTAAGGAGAGATCGGGATCAAATGGTTTGAAATGAACTATCTTTATGATGCTTATTCTAGATCTACATACTGACGCATGTATTGTTCTATAAGTGTTATGAGTATGACTGATGTCTGGTACAGCTGCAAGTTATGAGAAATTATTTTTAGATCTGTACGCGGGTTGTCTTTGATAAAAGCGCGTATACACGCGGGTTTGATTCATCGAAGTAGCGTATACCTTGTAAATCTTAATATTTGAAGTTGCAGATGGATCTGATGGTTATTACAGAGTTCTGTGTCTGCTCTGTGTTCTGGTGACTGTTGTTAACAGGGTTTCAGTGATTCAGAGTTTGATGATTGTTTTGAGCTTCAATGATAGTTATGGGTCCAGTATGAAAATTGGATGAAAAGTGGCCTTACAGATTATGTGTTGTGCTTCAGTGTATCCAGTCTGAAAATTGATGAAACGTGGTACCTGGAGGTGAGAAGATTGTAGGCAAGCACCTACGTACTAGTATCTAAGCTAGTACAAAAGCTAAAGGAGATCTTTGGAGCATTGTGCAGGTAGCAGCCTGCGTACTAGTAAATGGATCGGCTAGTACAAGAGCAAAGGGGGTTGTAGCTCCCGTACTGGTATAAGACTGCACCAGTACAAATATTGTAAAAGGATTTTCTTATTAAGAAGAAGATTGAGATGACTTGCAGCAGGTGGTTTTCACCCACATTGGGTTTCCACCTTATATCTTTGTGTTCATGTGTGTGGCTCTTGTGTGATGTTTTGTTCTGTTATTCTGCATCTGTTTACTGTTAATATGCTTAATAATGATCTGATGCATTTACTGAAGATTAAGCTAACTGAATTATAAGATCTCTGGATATACGCGAGTTTCATTAGATACAGTAGCGTGTACACGCGGGTTCACTAAATTGAAGTAGCGTATATGTTTCTGAGTATGAAATTGAAAAGATTGATTGATCTGATAATACTGATTCACCCCCACCCCCCTCTCAGTATTATTTCCAACAATTGGAATCAGAGCAGGTCCTTTGGTAGAAGCTTGATCGCTTGAAGGAGATCCGTGGAACAATGGGAAAGAAGCTTAAGAAGAAAGCTCATAAGAAGAAGAAGACATCTCAGAAGATCTATGACAGTGGGAGAGTCGATTGGGGATTAGGTATAAGAAGTTCTTCAGATTCAGAATCAGATTCAGAATTGGATTCAGAATCATTATCAGGTATGAATGTGTTATCCTCTGATGTTCCTGCTATATTTCCTTGTGAAAGTGATGGAAGTGATAGTGAAACTACTGAACATGCTTTTATGGGTGAGCAAGAAAAGTGTCAAATAGAGGCAATGTTTAGAAGGCTTGCAGACAAAGTTAAAGATCAACAAGATCTATTGAACAAAAGGGAATGTGCTTTCAAAGAAGAAGTTACCAAACTAAAGGCCCAACTAGAAGAAGGAAACAAGGTAAGAAAGCTTCTCAAGGACAAGGAAGACCAATGTCAAAAATTGCAGCATGAAGTGACATCATTAAGAAAAGAAGTCAACGAAAGAAGCACAACCATCAAGAAACTCAAAGATAGATCCAGCTACTATGAAAATCTTGAAGCTACAATCCTCTCACTAAAAGGAGATCTTGAAGAATCAAAGAAGCAGAATACAGATCTACTCCAAGCTATTGCAAAACAAGAAAACGAAGCCACTAGCTTAAAATCTCAACTAGAATGTGCCTTCCGAGTTCGTCAAATGCAGCAGGATCTGAATGAAGAACAAGAAAAGGAGATTCTCAGACTAAGGCATCAGTTGGAAGAAGGAAGGAAATATGGAGAAGACATGAAGAAGCAATGTCTAGAAAAGGAGGAACAACTTCAAGTTGAGGTAAATATCTTGAAAGGTAAAATAGAAGAAAAGGATAAGCTTTTACGATTTCAAGATAGTTCTAAAGTCTTGGATGATATTCTTAGTAGTCAAAGGTCTCCTGCTATCAAGACTGGTCTTGGTTTCCATGAATCTGTTGAAGGTGAATCTAGTTCACAAGGTGAGGCAAGGAACTCTAAAGAGAAATCCAAAATGATCAACAAGGAGATGAAAGGTCAATCTCATCATCAACCAAGGAAAGAAAGTCTTCAAAGAAAATCTTTTACTCCTCCTATGAATAATGTTGAATGTTATGTATGTCATAATCTTGGACATGTTGCAGCTAGATGTAGAAGAAGAAGAGTTCAAGACTATTATGCGGACAGGTCATCTCAATCAAGGTACTTTAATGGATATTGCTTTGCTTGCAATATGTATGGTCACAAAGTTGCTGATTGCTACAGGAGGAATATGAAACATGTAAGATGTTATACATGTAACAAGCCTGGACATATAGCAAAGGAATGCAGAAACAAAGGATGGACATCACACCAAAAGGAGAAAACCTCATCACACTTGAACATATGGAGGAAGAAGGAAGTACAGTCAGCACAATGTACTGAGACACAGCACAGCACAGACATATCAGACTCAGGGGGAGCTGAAAGTGTAAAACTTCAGTGCTCTGAATCTCATACGCAAGTTCCTTAAATGGAAGTCGCGTATATACGCGAGTTAGACACTGCAAAGTCGCGTATATGTCAGTTTGAGGAAAAGCAGTGGGGACAGGATCAGAAAAAGGATCTGATATGATTCAGTCTATTATTTGCTCTATTGGTTACAGTCTGCTGAGGATGTGTGGAAATGTTTTGTTACTTGTATGATGTCTAGAAGTGTTTTGATCCTAACTTGAGGATGATGATGTTTTGATGCTTATTATGCATGATCAGATCTAACAGATGGCACTGGTTGAGGGGGAGCATATGCCTTTATTAATTCATTGTTGGCATTATGGTTAATAATCCTTGGTGATGATTCTTATATGGCTAAATGATATATCTTGCTATGATGTGGTTGTGAGTTGTCTATGATAAACTCTCATATGATTCTTGAAGTTACATAGAAGATGTTCAGATCAGATTTATGGTTGATTCTTTGATGATGCATATATGGTGCTTACATGGTGATCTTCATAAGGATAAGGAGAAGTACAAAGCTTGAATACACATCTTCCTCACTTGATGATGAGTCACTCATATACTGCTGTTGTCATATGCATAAAGATCATACAGTTATGATGCAGGCACTCTTGTGGATAAGGATTGTTGCTGTTGATGATATCAAGAAGCTTTGTCAAATGAGCTTGAGCTCAAGATACATAGTGCTGATACATGGATGACTACTCAAAGTTGCTTTGTTGGAGACATGGTGATGAGTTCTTATCTATATGATGATAGGTTGATACTTACATATGTTGATTGATGCAGATGTTCCCAAGTAATGATACTTGGATCATGTAGATCTTGACGTTGATGTAATGGCTATGGTGGTTTCACATGTAATGTGAATGATTTCATGATGATGATTAAAAGGAGGAGTTGACATCTATGTTCAGACATACCTTGCTGCAGGACATTTACAGGTTGCTGATATGAAAATAGTTGTATGCGAGTTTCATAAGGCCTATCCGCGTATATACGCTTGTTTATATGGATGCAGACGCGTATATTGATTTTTGAAGGAAATCAGCAGGGACAGATGTTGGTTGCAGAAAGTCTGATATGGGTCTGACAGAGATCATCTGGCACAGGTTCAGGGGGAGCAGATAATCTTCCAATGATGCATTGTTGGCATTATCTTAAAGCTTTTGGTTCTAGTTCACATTTGGTGTTGATTTCAGGAGGAACAAAGGCGAAAGAAAAACAGAAGGATCTCTTGGTTACTGATCTGAATGGTGATTATCAGATGCTGCTGGTGACTTTCATAAGTCTTGGTCTAGTTCTTTCGTCTCTATGTCATATATCTCTTTTGTGGTATCTCTTTCATGGTGTCAAGGTCATGTAACGACCTATTTTGGTTTCCCCACTATGCCTGGGATGATTGATGCAATATGATTGGTTGTCATATGTAAACTTTTGATGTATCCCCACTTGGTTGGGTGGATGAGTCAATTTTTGTATATCCTCACTTAGTTGAGAGATGGATGTATGTATGAGTCTTTGGTGATAGGAAGGTCTTTTATGATGTATAGAGTGATGTTCTTCTTGAAGAACATCTTTTGCAGATCTTGCCTACAGTCAGGAAGAGCATGTACAACACACTTCAGCGGTACAGAGATTCAGCATGTACTCAGGGGGAGCATGGACAGATTGGTACACCTTGGCATATACAAAGGGGGAGACTATTCAGAGATTTCAGCAGGTACTCAGGGGGAGTATGGACAGTGGAATGATTCAGCAAAGGAAGAGAATATCTTGGTCCACCCTTTGCCCTTGATGTCAAAGGGGGAGAGTGATTTGGTGTTGTTGCCATCAAGTCCAAAGGGGGAGATTGTTGGCATTATGATGCATGTGTTGTACTTGATGGCAACCCTCTCATAGAAGAATATCTCACTTATGTATAAACTGGGTGAATCTTCAGAAGAGATATCAGATGTGACTGATGGAGGACAGCTCAAAGGAATCAGATGATAGTTCTAAGTGTGACAAGTTAGCTTTGCCATCAAGTCCAAAGGGGGAGATTGTTGGCATTATGAGATAAGTGTTGTCCTTGATGGCAAACCTCACTGATGACAAATCATAGTACAGAAGGTCAGCAGCAAGGAATTGATGATCAGACTATAAGGAGAAGAGAAAGTTCATACACGCAGGTTTGTTAAGCCCAAGTCGCGTGTACACGCAGGTTGGCTTCAGAAAAGTACCTTTGGTCCATGGCGGTTAGTCCTTGGAAGTTGTGCCTATGGTTTCGGACCATTGTGTCTCGACGGGCGTGTCGATCCCTAGTTTTGAAGTTGATGGTATTGGATTTCTATGGTTTTGGCTCTTGGTATTGAACAAGGCCTAAGGCTATATAAAGGGAAGGAAATCATTAGGCAAGTGTATCTGAAATGTCTTGAATATCTGATGAAGCATTAGATCCAGTATGCAGGGTTATGGGTTGATGATGCATTGCTTGATCTGAGCTAAGGAGAGATCTCACCTGTTGATGGAGAACTAGATCTAAGGAGAGATCGGGATCAAATGGTTTGAAATGAACTATCTTTATGATGCTTATTCTAGATCTACATACTGATGCATGTATTGTTCTATAAGTGTTATGAGTATGACTGATGTCTGGTACAGCTGCAGGTTATGAGAAATTATTTTTAGATCTGTACGCGGGTTGTCTTTGATAAAAGCGCGTATACACGCGGGTTTGATTCATCGAAGTAGCGTATACCTTGTAAATCTTAATATTTGAAGTTGCAGATGGATCTGATGGTTATTACAGAGTTCTGTGTCTGCTCTGTGTTCTGGTGACTGTTGTTAACAGGGTTTCAGTGATTCAGAGTTTGATGATTGTTTTGAGCTTCAATGATAGTTATGGGTCCAGTATGAAAATTGGATGAAAAGTGGCCTTACAGATTATGTGTTGTGCTTCAGTGTATCCAGTCTGAAAATTGATGAAACGTGGTACCTGGAGGTGAGAAGATTGTAGGCAAGCACCTACGTACTAGTATCTAAGCTAGTACAAAAGCTAAAGGAGATCTTTGGAGCATTGTGCAGGTAGCAGCCTGCGTACTAGTAAATGGATCGGCTAGTACAAGAGAAAAGGGGGTTGTAGCTCCCGTACTGGTATAAGACTGCACCAGTACAAATATTGTAAAAGGATTTTCTTATTAAGAAGAAGATTGAGATGACTTGCAGCAGGTGGTTTTCACCCACATTGGGTTTCCACCTTATATCTTTGTGTTCATGTGTGTGGCTCTTGTGTGATGTTCTGTTCTGTTATTCTGCACCTGTTTACTGTTAATATGCTTAATAATGATCTGATGCATTTACTGAAGATTAAGCTAACTGAATTATAAGATCTCTGGATATACGCGAGTTTCATTAGATACAGTAGCGTGTACACGCGGGTTCACTAAATTGAAGTAGCGTATATGTTTCTGAGTATGAAATTGAAAAGATTGATTGATCTGATAATACTGATTCACCCCCCCCCCCCCTCTCAGTATTATTTCCAACAAAATGGCATGATGCTCTCATTAAAAATAAAGTCTTCCATGAAGGAGACTGGGAACTTTTGTACGATTCCAAGTTTCAGGACTTTCCCGGGAAACTCCAAACTCATTGGTTGGGACCATACAAAATCCAGAAGGTACATGAAAATGGTATTCTTACTCTGATCACTATTGACGGTTCTGGATATGCCTTCAAGGAAAACTACCACCGAGTTCACCTTTATCGCATACCACTCACTCGGGAGTCCTTCTGCCAGCAGCTATGCCAAGACTCTAATATGGAAATTTTGGGGGAGGAAGAGAAGTCTTCCTCACCTGTGATTCATTAAGTAATTTATCCTTTTTTTCACAGTTTGTACATAATTTCTTTTGTTTTGTTGTATCATTTTTGTACATATTTTTGAATCAACGATTTTCTGTTACTTTTCGAAGTAGCAGCAATATTATTATTTTTTTTGTTCCTTTTCTCAAAGGGACAACATTTTTGTTCTGCTGTTCCTTTTTCAAAAGAACAACACCTTTTGGATCAGTCGTCATTTCGCTTTAATTTTGTTCTTTTTCTTTATTTTTTCTTTCTGCTGTTCATTTTCCAAAGGAACAACACTTTTGCTTTTGGGTGTTTTGCTATTCCTTTTCCAAAGGAACAACATTTTCAATTTTTGTTGTTCCTTTTCCAAAGGAACGACAATTGTGTGTTTCATTGTTCCTTTTCCAAAGGAACAACGTTTTTCGATTTTAACTATTCCTTTTCCAAAGGAACGACATTTGTGTGTTTTTTTGTTCCTTTTCCAAAGGAACAACATTTTCGATTTTTGTTGTTCCTTTTCCAAAGGAACAACATTTGTATGCTTTGCTATTCCTTTTCCAAAGGAACGACATTTGTATGTTGTTGGCATTATGATGCATGTGCTGTACTTGATGGCAACCCACTCATAGAAGAACTACAGAAGAGATATCGGATGGGCCATAATACATGGGATGTAGAGCAAATTCATGAGGAAAGCAAAGCCATAAGCAAAGAGGTGCAGATGGAGCAAGAGGAGCCAAGTGGAGCCAAGAGGAGACAAGAGGAGTGATATATATGTATATGTCACATATATATGCCAAAGAAGAGGAGCATACACAGCTATTGGGAGCCTATCGGAGTAAGAAAGGAACTCTCATATGCAAGGAGGTCTTTGGAAGACACTACCAAGCTAGAAGAGCATATCGAGAGCTTATCGGGAGCCATCAGGAGCAACAGACAGAATTATCGGGAGTGCAGACAGAGCCATCAGGAGAACATAAGCAGTCATCAGGAGCCATTGAGCCATTGAGAGCTTATCGGAGCAATAGAGGCACATTCTCATATATAAAGAGCTTATCGGGAGGAATCGGGCTTATATAACCCTTGGATGCATGCTTAATCATTATCGGGAGTCATTAGGCCATATATGCATGTTTTAACTCTATCGGGAGTTGTTCGGGCGATCAAAATCCATATATATATGTATTATATAATAAACAATAGCATGTATGCATTTCCCCCTTTCGGCGGATAAACACAGTTATATGTGTTAATACATATATTTTGGCATATATGCGCATCGGGGGTTCGGGTATGTAACACCATTGAAACCTCTGATTGCAATGGACCAGATGGCATATTGTTTTTTGTTTATAATAATATCACATCCACAGTATATCGCAATGCATAAAGGGTCGCCCACCCCAATCATCCGATTGCGATAACATATGGACCCGATGGCATATCAAATGTGGTTTATAATAATCTCGCGTACGCAGTATATCGCAATGCATAAAGGGTCGCCCACCCCAATCCTTCGATTGCGATAAGAGGTGGCGGACCCGATGGAGGGATTAAAGGCATCATATATTAATATCACATCCGCGGTAATTGCCCATTTTTCAAAGGCTTCCCACATCTAATTGCTGATAGCGATGAAAGGAGCAAACCCAATATATTTATAAAGCAAGGTTAATTGTCGTATCGCATCTGATCCATCGGATCGGCCATCGGAAATAGACGATGTTATATAGCGATAAGGAGCGGACCCGACATATATATAAAGCATGGTTAATGGCCATGTCACATATGATCTATCGGATCGGCCATCGGTAATAGACGATGTTATACAGCAATAAGGAGCGGACCCGATATATTATTGTTATGGGTGCATTAAGTTTAAAGTCTACCTTTTGTTGTTTGGACCGTTTTCATCATTTTCTCGATATTTTTATCACTTAAATCATTCCTTAAGAGATCGGTCAAAGCAAGCGAGCCCCAGGATTTCGGATCCTCTGGCTTCGACTCATGGTTTTATCAAAAGTGTGACTATATAAGAAGAAAAGAGATCCTTTGGCAATGCATCGAAAAAGGATTGAAGATCTTAAGGAGGTATAGATTGGATTTCTTGAGTGGAGCGATTGCAGAATCTAAATCGAGGAGAAAGCGCGTAGATTAGAGATCAAAGCGAAGGATCGCAGGATTGAAATGGGCAACCTGTAGCAGTAAGTGCAGATATTCTCCGAGAAGGAAACTGTGTAGCCACAGACACGCATAAGGCATAAGTTTCCTTTAACAAAGCTGCATTCATTTCTTAACTATGCTCTAGCCACTTCTGCTATTTACTAAATGGTTTTGGGTGCGCAATATTAAGTGTTTCCTGTGTAGTAATAATGTTTAGCCTCCGTGTGCACAGCAGTAAGTAAATCCTTTGTTTGGGTCTTGATGTCAGCCTCTGTTGACTAGATTGGGTGATAACTGTCATGTATATTGATCTGATGCTTGGGTAATTCTATACTTGACTTGCCAAGAAGAAGTTTGTGCAGCTGCGGACACTTGCAGCATTCTAAGAAGTGACTAATTTGGTTATGTTCATAATGGCTTATCCTTATATGATCTGATGGACTAGATCTGATTGCTGACATACATACTATCCTTGTAAAGTGTATTGATCTGGTGATTGGGTGATTCAAAAGATTGATTGATTATGTGCTTCAATGATATTGAAGGGTCCAGTATGAAAATTGGATGAAACGTGGCCTTTCAGATTATGTGTTGTGCTTCAGGTGTATCCAATCTAAAAATGTATGAAACGTGGTACCTGGAGGAAAGAAGATTGTAGGCTAGCGCCTACGTACTAGTATCTTAGCTAGTACAAGAGCATTGTAGCAGGTAGCAGCCTGCGTACTAGTAAATGGATCGGCTAGTACAAGATCTATGGGAGTTCTAGCTCTCTGCAGGTAGAAGCATGCGTACTGGTATAGTATTACACCAGTACAGAAATATTGTAAAAGGATTTTCTTATTAGGAAGAAGATTGAGATGACTTGCAGCAGGTGGTTTTCTCCCACATTGGGTTTCCACCTTATATCATGGTGTTCATGTGTGTGGCTTATGTGTGATGATCTGTTGTATTTTACTGCACCTGTTTACTATTAGTATGGTTGATAATGTTCTAACACACTCATTAAGGATCAACTAACTGAATCATAAGAAGTTGTGGAAGTAGCATATATGAATCTGAATATGGAAATGAAAAAGTTTTATTGATGTGATAATACTGATTCACCCCCCCTCTCAGTATTATTTCCAACAATTCGTATCAGAGCAGGTCCTTTGGTAGAAGCTTGATCACTTGAAGGAGATCTGTGGAACTATGGGAAAGAAGCTTAAGGAGAAAGCACCTAAGAAGAAGAAGACATCTCAGAAGAACTATGACAGTGGGAGAATCGATTGGGGATTAGCTGTAAGAAGCTCTTCAGATTCGGAATTAGATTCAGAATCATTTCAAAATGAAGATGAACTATCAGGTATGAATTTTCTATCCTCTGATGCTCCAACTATATATCCATTTGGAAAAGATGAAAGTGATAGCGAAACAACTGAATTTTCTCTTATGGGTGAACAAGAAAGATATCAAATAGAGGCAGAATTTAAAAGGATTTCAGATAAAATCAGAGATCAACAAGATCTATTGAACAAAAGGGAATGTGACTTCAAAGAAGAAGCTACCAAACTAAAAGCCCAACTACAGGAAGGAAACAAGGTAAGGAAGTTATTCAAGGACAAATATCAAAAGTTGCAGGATGAAGTAACATCTCTAAGAGATGAAGTCAATGAAAGAAGCACAACCATCAAGAAACTCAAAGATAGATCTAGTTACTATGAGAGTCTTGAAGCCACAATCTGCTCACTAAAGGAAGATCTTGAAGAATCAAAGAAGCAGAATTAAGATCTACTCCAAGCTATTGAAAAATAGGTAAACGAAGTTATCAGCTTAAAATCTCAACTGGAATTTGCTTTCAGAATTCATCAAATGCAGCAGGATCTGAATGAAGAACAAGAAAAGGAGATTCTCAAACTAAGGCATCAGTTGGAAGAAGGAAGGAAAGTTGAAGAAGACATGAAGAAGCAATGTCTAGAAAAGGAAGAACAACTTCAAGTTGAGGTAAATATCTTGAAAGGTAAATTAGAAGAAAAGGATAAACTGTTACGATTTCAAGATAGTACTAAAGCCTTGGATGATATTCTTAGTTGTCAAAGGTCTCCTGCTATCAAGACTGGTCTTGGTTTTCAAGAATCTGTTGAAGGTGAATCTAGTTCACAAGGTGAGGCAGGGAACTCTAAATAGAAATCTAAAATGACCAACAGGGAGATAAGAGAGATGAGAGGTCAACCCCATCAACAATCAAGGAAAGAGATTCTTCAAAGAAAAACTTTTACTCCTAATTATGGAAGTAATAGTCGGCCATTTACTCAGATGAATAATATTGAATGTTATGAATGTCATAATCTTGGACATGTTGCAGCTAGATGTAGAAGAAGAATGGTTCAAGATCATCACACAGAAAGATCATCACATTCCAGGTACTTTAATGGATATTGTTTTTCCAGCAATATGTTTGGTCACAAAGCTACTGATTGCTACAGGAGGAATATGAAACATGTAAGATGTTATGCATGTAACAAGCTTGGACATCACACCAAAAGGAGAAAACATCATCACACTTGAAGATATGGAAGAAGGACATACAGTCAGAAAGATGTGGCACAACACAATGTACTGAGACACAGCACAGCATAGACATAACAGACTTAGGGAGAGCTGAAAGTGTAAAACTTCAGTTTCCTGAATCTCATACGCAAGTTTCTTAAAGGGAAGTCGCGTATATATGCGAATTAGACACTTCAAAGTCACGTATATGTCAGTCTGAGGAAAAGCAGTGGGGACAGGCTCAGAAAAAGGATCTGATATGATTCATTCCATTATTTGCTCTATTGGATTAATAATTACAGTCTGCTGAGGATGTGTGAAAATAGTTTTGATTCTTGTAAGATGTTTAGAGGTGTTTTGATCCTAACTTGATGATGATGATGTCTTGATGCTTATTGCTGATTTATGCATGATAAGATCTAACACTAAACAGATGAGGGGGAGCATATGCCTTTAATAATGCATTGTTGGCATTATGGTTAATATTTCTTGGTGATGATGCTTATATATATATATATTGCTATGAGTTGTCCATCTCATATGAGTCTTGGGGTTACATAGTAGATGTTCAGATCAGATTTATGGTTGATTCTTTGATGATGCATATATGGTGCTTCCATGGTGATCTTCATCAGGATAAGGATAAGTACAAAGCTTGAATACAGAATTTCATTACTTGATGATGAGTCTCTCATATGCTGCTATCGTCATATGCATAAAGATCATGATGCAAGGATCATGTAGATCTTGATGTTGATAAAATGGCTATGGTGGCTTCACAAATGATATAATGGGAATGACTCTGTATGACATATGAAGAATTCCGTTCAAAGGGATGAATTGATGCAGACATACCTTGTTATAGGTTGATGACTTATACTTTACAGGACGTTTACAGGTTGCTGATCTGAAAATGGGTGTACGCGAGTTGCCTAAGGAAGGATCTGCGTACATACGTCGGTTTTTGTAGAGACAGTCGCGTATATGTTGGTTTGAATAAAATCAATGGGCCGGACTCTGGGTGAGAAGAGTCTGATATGGGTCTGACACAAACCATCTAGAACAGGTTCAAGGGGAGCAGATTAACTTCTAATAATGCATTGTTGGAATTACCTTAGAAGCTCTTGGTTCGTGTACACAAGCTACTTTGGTTAAAACAGGTGTAGAAGGAGAACAGAAGGAGATCATGGTTGCTGATCTGAAAAGTGTTTGACAGATGTTGTTGTTATCAGTTATTTGTGACTTTCATAAGTCTTGTTCTAGATATTTCATCTCTATGTCATGTATCTCTTTTGTGGTATCTCTTTTATGGTGTCAAGGTCATGTAATGGCCTATCTTGGTTTCCCCACTATGCCTAGGATAAACATGTAATGAACTTGGTTGTCATATGTAATTTTCTGATGATCCCCACTTGGTTGGGAGATAGATGTATGTATGAATCCTTGGTGATAGAAAGGTCATTCATGATAGAGTCATGTTCTTCTTGTAAGAACATATTTTTGCAGACCTTGCCTACAGTCAGAGGGAGCATGAACAAACATATTCAACAGAGCAGAGATTTTAGCATGTTCTCAGAAAGAGCATGGTCAGATTGGTACACCCTGGCACATACAAAGGGGGAGCTCATTCAGAGACTTCAGCAGATACTCAGGGGGAGTATGGACAGCCGAATGTATATCAACGAAAGAGTATGTCTTGATCCGCCCTTTGCCCTTGATGTCAAAGGGGGAGAGTGATTTTGGTGTTGTTGCCATCAAGTCCAAAGGGGGAGATTGTTGGCATTATGATGCATGTGTTGCACTTGATGGCAAACCACTCATAGAAGAACTATAGAAGAGATATCATATGGGCCATAATACATGGGATGTAGAGCAGATTCATTAGGAAAGCCAAGCCATAAGCAAAGAGGCGCAGATGGAGCAAGAGGAGCCAAGGGGAGCCAAGAGGAGACAAGAGGAGCCATATATATGTATATGTCACATATATATACCAAAGAAGAGGAGCATACATAGCTATCGGGAGCCTATCAAAGTAAGAAAGGAACTCTCATATGCAAGGAGGTCTTTGGAAGACACTACCAATCCAGAAGAGCATATCGGGAGCTTATCTGGAGCCATCGAGAGGAACAAACAAAATTATCGGGAGCACAGACAGAGCCATCAGAAGAACATAAGCAGTCATCGGGAGCCATTCAGCCATTGGGTGCTTATCGGAGAAATAGAGGCACACTCTCATATATAAAGAGCTTATCGGGAGGAATCGGGCTTATATAACCCTTGGATGCATGCTTAATCATTATCAGGAGTCATCAGGCCATATATGCATGTTTTAACTCTATCGGGAGTTGTTCAGGCAATCAAAACCCATATATATATGTATTATATAATAAAAAATAGCATGTATGCATTCCCCCTTTCGGCGGATAAACAGAGTTATATGTGTTAATACATATATTTCGGCATATATGCGCATCGGGGGTTCGGGTATGTAACACCATTGAAACCTCCGATTTCAATGGACCCAATGGCATATCATTTTTGGTTTATAATAATATCAAATCTGGAGTATATCGCAATGCATAAAGGGTCACCCACCCCAATCCTCTGATTGCGATAACATATGGACCCGATGGCATATCAAATGTGGTTCATAATAATATCGCGTACGCAGTATATCGCAATGCATAAAGGTTCGCCCACCCCAATCCTCCGATTGTGATAAGAGGTGGCGGACCTGATGGAGGGATTAGAGGCATCATATATTAATATCACATCCGCGGTAATCGCCCATTTTTCAAAGGTTTCCGACATCTAATCACCGATAGCGATGAAAGGAGCGGACCCGATATATTTATAAAGCAAGGTTAATTGTCGTATCGCATCTGATCCATCGGATCGGCCGTCGGAAATAGACGATGTTATATAGCGATAAGGAGTGGACCCAACATATATATAAAGCATGGTTAATGGCCATGTCACATCCGATCCATCGGATTGGCCATCGGCAATAGACAATGTTATACAACGATAAGGAGCGGACCCGATATATTATTGTTATGGGTGCATTAAGTTTAAAGTCCGCCTTTTGTTGTTTGGAACATTTTCATCATTTTCCCGCTATTTTTATCACTTAAATCATTCCTTAAGAGATCGGTCAAAGCAAGGGAGCCCCAGGATTTCAGATCCTCTGGTTTCGACTCATGGTTTTATCAAAAGTGTGACTATATAAGAAGAAAAGAGATCCTTTGGCAATGCATCGAAAAACGATTGAAGATCTTAAGGAGGTATAGATCGGATTTCTTGAGTGGAGCGATTGCAGAATCTAAATCGAGGAGAAAGCGCACAGATTAGAGATCAGAACGAAGGATCACAGGCTTGAATTGGGCAACCCGTAGCAGTAAGTGCGATATTATCTGAGAAGGAAACTGTGCAACCGCAAACACGCATAAGACAGAAGTTTCCTTTAACAAAGCTGCATTCATTTCTTAACTATGCTCTAGCCGCCTCTGCTGTTTACTAAAGGGTTCTGGGTCTGCAATATTAAGTGTTTCTTGTGTAGTAATAAAGTTTAGCCTCCATTTGCACAGCAGTAAGTAAATCCTCTGTTTGGGTCTTGATATCAGCCTCTGTTAACCAGATCGGGTGATAACTGTCATGTATATTGATCTGATGCTTGGGTAATTCTATACTTGATTTGCCAAGAAGAAGTTTGTGCAGCTGCGGACACTTGCAGCATTCTAAGAAGTGATTTATTTGGTTATGTTCATAATGGCTTATCCTTATATGATATGATGGACTAGATCTGATTGCTGACATAGATACTATCCTTGTAAAGTGTATTGATCTGGTGATTGGGTGATTCAAAAGATTGATTGACTATGTGCTTCAATGATATTAAAGGGTCCTGTATGAAAATTAGATGAAACGTGGCCTTTCAGATTATGTATTGTGCTTCATGTGTATCCAGTCTGAAAATGTATGAAACGTGGTACCCAGAGGAAAGAAGATTGTAGGCTGGCACCTACGTACTAGTATCTTAGCTAGTACAAGAGCATTGTAGCAGGTAGCAGCCTGCATACTAGTAAATGGATCAGCTAGTACAAGATCTATGGGAGTTCTATCTCTCTGCAGGTAGAAGCCTACGTACTGGTATAAGACTACACTAGTACATAAATATTGTAAAAGGATTTTCTTATTAAGAAGAAGATTGAGATGACTTGCAGCAGGTGGTTTTCTCCCACATTGGGTTTCCACCTTATATCATGGTGTTCATGTGTGTGGCTTATGTGTGATGATCTTTTGTATTTTACTGCACCTGTTTACTGTTAATATGGTTGATAATGTTCTAATGCACTCAATAAGCATCAACTAAGTGAATCATAAGAAGTTGTGGAAGTAGCATATATGAATCTGAATATGGAAATGAAAACGTTTTATTGATGTGATAATACTGATTCACCCCCCCTCTCAGTATTATTTCCAACATATGCTTTGCTGTTCCCTTTCCAAAGGAACAACATTTTCCATTTTTGTTTTTCCTTTTCCAAAGCAATGACATTTGTCTATTCTTCTGTTCCTTTTCCAAAGGAGCATCATTTTCGATTTTATGTTCCTTTTTCAAAGAAATGACATTTTTGTTTTCTGCTGTTCCTTTTTCCAAAAGGAACACCGCGTGTATTCTTTTGCTCTTCCTTTTTGAAACAACAACATCCTTGTATTCCTTTTACTTATGCTTACTCTCCTTTCTGTTTTAAATTAAGGATGCTTACTATTCCTGTTCTTTCAAGTATTTTGGAATACAATTATGCACTTATGCAATGGATACGAAATCCAAACATACCGAAATCAGGTGAATTATAAAATCGTTATTTTTATAAGAAATTGTCCTGAATTGGTAGAAGGACAGAGGGAAGGACACACTTACCCATTATATTTTGCTGTCATTGTTTCACTAATTCTGCTCTGATTGGTTATCTTTATCATGTTGGTTCTTTTTAATCCTATTTGATTATTATTCAGGAATAATAGCAAAGGGTTTATATCTTCCTATTGAGATGTTAAGACTTCTTCCACCATTCCTACTCTTCAGGAGTGTTGAACCACCCTTTGTGTATAAATGGGAAAGTACTTTATGAGAAAAAAAGAAAAAAAAGAGAGCAAACTCACTTGTTTATATAAAGTTTTCAAATGCAGGATAGGAGGTCTCATCAAGAGCCAGCCTACCATGATCATGTGGAAGAAAGTGAAGTGGCATTCCCACTATGGCCACCACACCAGGGATATGGTCCAAAAGGTATATCAAAGAAAGAACACTTGGAACAGTAGGTCTCATCACGAGCTGGCCTGCCCACCTTTCGCTCCTTCCTCGTGAATGGTATTATGGCTAACTGGTCACCAAGCCAGCATAATGGCCTACATTTTGACATCACACAACACTTCCTAAGCATACACAAAGGATCATGGTTCCATGGGTGAAATAAACAACTCTGCCAAGGTTATGGACACTTTTCGGCAGCAGATCACTGTTGATGGTATTGAAGTCACATTATTTACACCAATAGGTAGTTATCAGAACCCTTCTGTTTCTTATACCATAGTAATCAATCACATAAGGTGAATGTATATTATTTTCTGAACCATACAACACATGTAAATCTATTATCACCAATCATGACAGAACAATTGACAATAACCGCATGAGACTCGGGTGTACAGCAGATGTCCTATCCTCCCAGCCTCACATCATATCACAACAGCCTCTTATGTATTAAGTGATCCAAATTCACACCTCGATTTCAGTAATCTGCTACTTTTGTAAACATGGCATATTGCCATACGTTGTTCCTTTATGACTTTTCTTTAGAATAGAACGACACGCCGCTCCTTTATTTGACGGCCGGGATGGCCTATCACATTGCGGGGGGGGGGAGGTTAACCTCATCATTCCTTGGATTACGTGTCAGACCACTATTCGGGAAACTGCATACTTGGGAATAGCACGACTCAATGGTATACTATTTTTTATTTTTTGCATGACTTGCTGTTCCTAAGCCATTTCCATTGTATACTCTACGGCATTAGATTTTGAGCAAGTCTTGCATCTGTCAGCCTCTCTGTGTTTTAACAGCATGAACAACTACCGTTCCATTGTCAAAATTATGAGGTTTTATAGCAAAACCATAAACATGGGAGAAATATCGATTCAGAGAGAACCGCAGGTGTTAACAACCTCTGATGCTGCATGGGAAATCTTGGCAAGAGCAGGGTGGCTAACTTATCTCAATCCCTTACAGGAATCCAACGAGACTGTAGCAATTGAATTCTTGTAGAACTTGCAAGAGGATCACTCCATAGTGAGGGGGAGACACATAGCAGTCACCAATGAAATAATCGCAGAGGTCTCAAGACTACCAGCCACTAGACCTGTATGGACGCTAAAGAAGGAGAGATTGCAGAAGATTATTGAAACCTTCCAAGAGGAAGGCCAGAGCCTGAAAATTAGAGGAAAGGGGGTTCTGCCAGCAAAATTAGGAGAACTGTGGGCGGAATTGGCAAAGACCATTCAAAGCTACATCACCTGTGAAGGAAGAAAATACGTGGTAAGACCACGACACCTTAAACTTTTAGTTGTGTTAAAGAAAAAATGCTCTATAAATTTACCTGCATTTTTGAATTCACGGAGCATGAAAAAGGCACAGCATGTAGAATCAGTTGTTAGTCATCATGGGTTGATACGGTTAATAGTCAGCCATAGCCTTACCCAGCAACAGAGTAGCTGGGAAGAGCTAATTGCCATGATAGATGGAGGATTGACCACACCATCCCCAAAACATAAACATGCCACCAGTACACCTGAGCGTCCAAAAAAATGAAGGAAATCGGTCAAACTAGCACGGCTACGATGGAGGCTAGAGAATCCCCAAGGAAATACCATCCAACTGGTAGAGATAGAAGATATAGGGGGTTGAGCAACCCCGATGATTAGAAGGAGAAGACAATGAGAAAGTAATGCAGGAAAACGAGTAAGGAGAAATGGAGGAAGAAACTGAGCAACCTAAGCAAGAGGAGGAAACAGAACAACAGGAAGGTAGCCCATTGCAGGATCCATTGAGAGAAGATGAATTGGCCAAAGTTTTGGCCAATATGGGGGAATATGGCCAATCTTCCAGCCCATCAGATCTCCATGCTGAAGAAGAACCAAAAGAACACTCTACTCAGGATGGAAATGCACCTAAAGGATCACATGTAGAGGAGGTAGAAGAGGAGAGTCAGCCTGTTCATGATGAAAACATGACAGGAGATGTAGAACAAGAAAAACCTGTTCCTAGCTAGATGACACTAGAAGAAACTCCAGAAGAAGGGGGGCAGAAAAGGAAGTCACCGAAGAAATAACAGAACCAGCTAGGGTTCTTGCCCCAGAGCAACCAGAGCAGAGCAACAAAGGAGCACCCCAAAAAGAAAATCAGGAAATTGATCCAGGTCATAGTCTAGGCTGCAGTGAATAGTCTGTTGTTCCTTCTAAGGAAATTGAGGAAATTAAGAAATTATGGAAAGAACAACAAAGACTGCTGAATGTAATAGTTCAGCATCGACAGCAGATCAAGATTTTGAAAGCAAGGAAAATGGTAAAAAGGACTTCGGGAAGGAAACATGCAATCACTCTAGCAAAACCCCTCAAGACAAAGGATCGGAGGACCAGAGTCCACCTTGCTATTCAAAACCCTGTCGAAAAGTGGGCTGTTGTTCCAAATGTTGTTGAGAAGCAGACTGCTATTCAAATTCAAAAGGAATAGCATTTGATTGTTACCCACGTTGAGATACAAACAGATGATATATTGACCTGCGATAAGGAAACTCAGACAGAGGAACCACCCTCAGGAGTGATATGGGCCATGAACACAAGATAATGCAATAGGAAAATTCAGGTAAAACTCCCGGTCTCCACCGCCGCATGGGAAAAAGATCCGAGAACGGTAACCCTACGGGAGGGTTTGACGCAAGCTCAACAAGCAGCAGAAAAGCTCATAGAGCAAACGGTCCCTCGAGAAAGGTATGATGAGCTACAACAATAGCTTAGGAACATCAATCTATCCAAAAGCTAGGCCTTTGAAGGGTGGCGAAGGGAAGAAGAAAAAGTCGCGAAGGTAACTCGTAGGTTAGATATAGCTATCAAGCAGATGGATACCTTATGTTCATTGTACAATGACGTCCTAGCATGTAGAGCCTCTGCTAAGAATTATGCCTTGTTTTTTGGAACGATATTTGCAATTGAAAATAAAGGCTGCTAAAGTAGGCGCTCCCATACAAATTAATACCATCGATGATTTTATAAACTGCTGTAAGCACTACGGGGTAAAAGTTCAAAGACTACTGTGTGATTTTTATTTGCATAACCTTGTATTAGATCAAGATACTGAGTTGAACCTGGCCCTTTTGTTGGGGATATCCAATTGCAGGCATTTATTTCATTTGGGGTTAATCAAATTAAATAGCTTAAAGCCTATAATGCTTTCCAAAGGCAAGAAAACGAATTAGATTTGTGGGTAAGAGTTGAGCCTAGGGATCCAGTACAGTTGTGGAGAGAACATAGGAACCTCATGAAGACTCCAGGTGTAATTGAGGCATTAGGAACCATTCACACAACAATCAATCAGTAGGGAATATAATACTTTTTCACTATTAAAGACCTTGCCATTGATGCGGCTAAATTTTGATATCAGATCTCTAATCCGAATATCCAACTTAGGGAGCCATTTAAGTATGAAAATTTTAAGTTAGCCGCCAACCGCTTGCACCTTTATGGCGAAGTCATTTTGAGGGCAGGGCCATCCTGGTTAGGATATAGGTTCCGGAGTCCAATTATTTGGCACCTTGCACCTGGATACCAAGCCCTATATGAGATGCCTGAGGGCCAGACAGGCCATTTCTTTGAACACCTAGCTATGCATCATGGCTGTAGACCTCCACATGAGATTCCATCTCTAGCCTACTCTCTCACTGCCTTACATGTCAACTACAATGTTTTCATGAGGGCATGAAAAAGGGTAAGCGGGGGGGGGGGAGTGTGTGGAGTACTAAAGAAGGCATGTTTTTGGCAATTATTTCAACATCTTTTCATTAGAACTTACAAACCTTTTGCATCATGAACTAGGAAAATGATAAGGGATTGTAATAAAACTTGTGAGATTAATGTGAAAAACAAAAACACTGACATTGTCATTTTCTTATGCAGGAAGAAGGAAAAACAAAAAGCTGTCATTCCAAAGGAGAGGACAAGGACGGGTTAACTGCTATCCCTTTGACAGGGAACCGTATGCAAACAAGGTAAAACAAATCAAAGCGAATATGTCGTGGAAAGGAAGTGGAGATATCGGCTTGGTGCAAGAAAGAAAAGAGATAACTGAGGACTAACGGTTCGACGAATCCCTCAGGATCCCTTGATCTTGAGGGATCGTTGCTTTAACTATTTTTTGCACCTAGACATCTCCGCCTTCACCATTATAAAAGGGGCAGCACTGTTAGCTTGAGGGGTCAGTCAAGTCTGTTATGTTTTATGTAATTTCTCTTAAGATTGAAACTTTGATCATCGAGTCTCATTGAGAACTGATCTATTGTAATTCCGCCTTATGCATTAATACAAACTTGGTTGCTATTTCATCTTTGAGTCTGGAATAACTTCAAGCGGTGTACCCCTAGAGGCTAAGGGCCCGGCCCTGGAGGACACTTGATCCTGTACTATTACATTTGGTTTATGCGTGGTTTGCTTATCAATGTTATTTGGTAATCTGATGTGTTTTGTTAGTTTACATCACATGCTCTGTTATGTTTAATTCACTGAGGTTTCTAAAGAAAGAACTACTGTATTAACTCTGTAACGTATCACTGTTCTTTGAAGTGTTGATATAATACTGCCGGTATTTACATAATATTGTTGCTGTTTAATTACAGAGCCTCTGTGCTATGCACTTACTCATTGATATTACGGAATTCATCTTAGCGATTATGTCTTTGTGATTGTTGAGTTTATAGACATTGCTGTTCCATTCTGAAATACAGTCGTACTCTTTCTAACTGAGATTGATAACTGGATCAGATTACTGTTAAGGTGTGTTGTGTGTATGTATGAGTGGTTTTCAAGCGTTGTTCTATAATCCATCATTAATCAGTGTTGTTCCATTCTCATGTGCTGTTCAAATTCGTCCTTAAAAGTGGAAGATTGCCATTTGATTCCTGTAGGGCACGACTATTGTATTCGATCTTGTAGACTAAGGTGTTACTGCTTATTAGACTTAACCGCTGTTACAGTTTCTTGTTTGTTGTTCCATTTTAGGTTTGTTGTTCTATTTCTTATTTGTTGTTCCATTTCTTATCTGCCGTTCCATTTCCTGTCATTTTCTATTTTGGTGTGAAGAACGATCTAATGCTGTAGTGAGCATTGACATTTACTGTCTGGCTCCCAGATCCACGATCCATTCTCTTATTTCTTTTAGTTCCGTCAATTTAGAAAGGGATGAGTTACTGCTACTGAACCCTTGACTAATAAATTGCTTAGTTTTCTGAATGTGTGGTTTAATCTTTTGAAGTAGTTTGCTGTAAACAAGCATCCGTTTACTCTTGTATTTTTAAGCACTATACTACTAGCATTACTCTGGAAAATGATAGCCTCAGACTGAGACACTCTTTGAAATAACAAAACGTTCTTGGATTGGCAAACTAATGTGAGGTAATTAGAGGTGAAAGAGACCCTTTTTATAGATCGACAGTACCTCTATAATAGTCTACTGCCATTTGCATCTGGGATCTGGTAGCTACATGCAATGCTACACTCCCGCATAGTCTGGTGACAGTGAATGCAATAACCTTAAGCTTAGGATGATTGATAGTTTTAATATCGATTCATTTGTCCTTTATTTGACCATTGCAAAACTCCAATTGGAGACTAGCGACAGACTGGCCACCTGGCCTAGTCCCCAAAAGAGATAATTGTTCACCTCTATTGGGAAAACCAGACAAGAAATATATGTCCTCTAGCTTAATTTTGAGCCGATGGCCACCAATCATGAAACACTGGTCCTGTATGTTCCACCTGTCTACCAGCTAATGCAAGAAGTCTACTTGGGCCCTCATGCCTGGTATGGCCCAGAATTTAAACAGTCTACATGCTTTCAATGCTCGTATTGTGGGTGGATGATTTATTTCGGCAAGGTCCAGATCCTCATGCTCGCGTTCCCACCAAAAAAGCATTTTTATGCCCTACAATGCAAAAATGACATATTAGAATAGTTTACTTCAAAAAAATTTGGGCGGAAATAGAGAAATTGAATTTTTGAAATCCATTTTGCAGGGTCCACACCCGTTGGTTATAGACAGTGCGTAGGTTTGCACTCGTTGTAAGCAATAGGTGTGGAGGGGCCACATGTTGCACCTGCGGACCCCCACGAGTGATTTGATAAACTAAATTCTCCTTAAAAAATCAATTTTAAAGCCTAAAAATGAAATGTAAACAGTTGAAATGCAAGATAAGGATGTTGTCGATTACCTGGAGCTGACAGTTTTTGATTCCAATGAACGGATCTTCCGCAATCTTCACAGGAATTTTCTTACCCAAAAGCTCTCACTTCTCACTCTGAAATCAAATGGTAAAAATGAATTTACAAAAGCCCTTTTTATAAGCTTTTTTGAATAAATGATTTTTAACTTATTTTTCACTTTAAAAAGGTAACTTTTTGATACATTTTTATTTATCTTAAATAGGTATGAGTAATGTTATGAGTTTTTATGTAGAATATTGGATTTTTTGGGGGAAATTGATAATTTTCAACAAAGAGCGTACTTTTTCACTTTTTTGGACTCTTCCAAAACTTACGAAAAACTGAAACATTGGAGTCCTCTTTAAGCTCTTTTCTCACTTGTAAAATATGAAAAGATTGCCAAGTTTTTTCCCTTTTAAACTCGTTAAACAGAATTAAAAAGGCAGTCCACTTAAAACTCTTTTCTGACCGTATAAACATGAAATATTGCCGGAGTTTTGTCATTTCAAGTTTGATATTGGTTATAAAATGACGTGTCTTCGATCTCTTTTTTACTTTTTCATATTAGAGCCACTAATTATGAAAAGTACTCCTTGATCGTAATGGTCAAGCGGTTCTCTCAAGTATTATTTTATACCTTTTCAGGCTTGGGGGACACAAATTTATGAAAAAGGACACCCATGGAATTTTCTTAAGTTTTTCTTCTGACTCCCTAAAATTGAAAAACACCGAATTTTTCCTATACTGGACTCGTTAAAATTTCACAGTAAAGGACTTGTTCAATTTAAATAGGAACGAACCACTCCTTCTTAGGGTTCAAATTTTAAACTAAGTTGGACTCATTCTGAATGATGAGCTTATAAACAAGCAAATGTTATCCTCCTCAAGCTTGCCAAAAATAAAGAGGTACTTGCCAGAAATGGTGGGGGAAAAGAGAGAAAAATGAACCTGTTTGTTACACTTTGTGTTTTAGAAAAGCAGTGAACCACTCTTGAACACGACACTATTTGTTCACCTGGGTTGGGAAATCCTTTGACTAACAGTTAATCAAACCATATTGAAAGTATTCAGCTGGTTCCTAGGTATTAGCTTTGGGTTAATTGTCAGCAAACCATCTGTAGTGTCGTTATGTGTTCAAGAGGTCAGTTCAAACAAACCATTCATTTGCAAAATATCTATCATCCATTGTGAAAATCCCTGAGTCAGTCCTTGCCAATATGTTTCTTCAAAACTTGATCTATGATTTTGTGTTGTGGTCTTGCCTACGACGGATCGCTTTCTATCGACTTCAGCTCATTATCTAGAAAGATGATCTAGAAATCGTTAGTACCTTGGAATCTGCATGCCCTAATGGCAGGTTTCTCACCTTCGATGATAGGTTGCATCATTGACCTTCGATCAAAGGATTATATGACATGTTTGACATCAACTCATTTTTTCACATTTCATGGATTGTACTGAGTACTTTGAGAGTCATTGACATTACTGGTGGTTTCTCTCACACTTGTTAACAGTTCACATCATTGACTGGTAATCAAGTGGTTTCTACCTTGTTTGACTTCAACACATTCATTCACATGGATAGAATCGTACTAGTTCGGGAAGCAGAAATCAAGACCCTGGATCTAGTTTCAACCATCCAGGCTATGAGGAATTTTGTTATTCATCATACAATGGACTATTCATAAATAGATGGATGCGTCCATACTGTGTCTACATATGTCTATGCTCTTGATGTATTACAAAATCATTCCTATATCAAAATAGTTTAGCTAGTTTTCTAGTCAGTTTTAATCTAATTATGGGAATGCCTACCTCAGCGATGATATGTTCACATATATATATATTTTGCATTGAATGTTCTTACAGGTTCTGATTGGGGTGTCTGCAGGATGATCCTTGAAATGATAAAGTACTTCACTCTTCATAGATGACAAACTATATACTCATCTATTACAGACTTCACACTTTAGAGGGAAATCTGTTGCACAAAAAATTATCACCTTGACATTCTGCAATCTGTGTGAGTCCATTACCACTCATACTTTCCTCCTTTGCACATCTTAAGCCTCAATTCTTCATATCAAGCCTTGAAAATAAGAGAAATCCCTCAAAAGTCTCTAAAACTCTGGTTCTGCACTTTCTCTTAGCATTACCCGCGGTCCCACACCTAATGGTCATGTCCCCTACGCACCTGATCGCTTTGTCTCCGTGTTATGGGTGCGGACCTGTAAAAGTAAAAAAGGTACAAGTATATTCTTAAAAACTCACTTTGAGTCATTTCTAGAAGCTTCTGGAAGGAATATTGAGGTGGCAAGTTCGCTCCCTTAAGGTTCATGCATCCCATACCTTAAGAAGCTAACCCCTTGATGTGAGGAGCTTATCCCTTTGAAGGACGACTCTATCCCTTCATAGGTGGACCAATAATCTCCTTCCTCTGCACTATAAAATGAAGCATTGGGTTGGTTACTTGGGAGGTTGAAAGCTGAATATTTTTGAGGTGAAATGCTGCTAAAACTTAGTCTTCTTATTTGAGCTTTTATGAGGAGAGATTACATACCTCTTTGATCTCATTTGGAAGAGTGTAAGGCTTTTCAAAGTAAAGGAGATTCATGTTTCAGACCCTAGGAAGAGCTTGTTCAACATCAAGGCTAAAAAGGTTATAAGGTTCTTCTACATCAAAGTTAATACAAATAAGTTTGTTTTTCTCAATAAGCTGTTGTGTTATGGTTTATTTTATGGATTCCTTGATCACCATAATGGACATGATCTATGATATTAGGTATGTAGGTGCTATTTGATGTTTGCTTGTTTGTGATTGTAGGTTCTCAAAAGGAAACTCTTTTGAACGGTTGAAGGATGGTTGCCACAAATTAGTGTTAGACTTAAGGTAGGGTCTGAACACCTCTATAGTTTTTATTTATGAATCGCATATGTTTAGAGAAAGATAGATTTATTTGTCTTGCTTGTTGCTAGACTATCTTCTGATACTAAGGAGATCAGTATTGTCTGCAAGATCGATTTATCCAGCCAACACCTCGTCCCAGGTGCCAGGTTGGCTTGCTCCATGCTCGATTGTCCAGTGACCACCTATATCCTACTTTCTTGGATCTACAACTCACACAGATCTGTAGCTCGCATAGATCTGCAGCTCACACAGATCTACAACAACACTTCAATTGTGGTATCCTTGATTTTATCCCCAATCTCATCAAGATCACCTTTTCTTAAAACCATGGGATCCACTTGCGATTTATCTGATTTCTTCCTTTTCTTTGTACCTTCCTATTGATCCTTACCATGTTTCTTCAAAATGAATGGGGTGATCTGCCCCTCATCTCCTCTTTTGCCTTGCCTTGAAATTCTTCCTCCACTGTCTCGGGTGAAGGTGACTTTTCACCTTTTTGTGACTGGCGTTGTTCATGTTCTACCTGCTCCTTGGTAGTGTGTTTTTATTCCACATGAGCCTTTTCAATATTATTTTTATGTGTTGCTAGATTACACGTAGCCTCCTTAGCTACCTCCTTTATTTTCTACGTGACAAAACTCTTCACACCCATGCTTGGCCCTGCAACTAAGTCTCATGGGGCACACCACTTAGCAGGTCATGTCATGTCGACCTCCTGCACATCTATTTCAGTCACCAAATATGGCAAGTCATGCCATTTCTGCTCTGGATCCTTCTGTGCTTGAATGTATAATTTGTGGAAGTCAGCCTTGAATGTCACGTAGGCTTACAGTTGTGTGAAAAAGGATGAGGACAACCTTGAACACTGATTGATGGCCATGTTGAGAATCAATTCCATAAGGACCCAAAATATCTTTGTTTCTATAATTCACATGGGATCCTTTCTGGCCCATAACAAAGATAATTGTATTACCTCTGGAAATCCTTCCTTAAGTGGAGGAAATTGGTTGTCCTCCAGAAATTCCCATGCGGCAAGCACAATCAACATCAACAATGAAGCGTAGTGGAATAACTTGTTTCCATCTTGGGCCTCTCAGTAGTTTTCTAGGAACTCCTGGTAGAGATATCTTGACCAATTAAATTCTACACCCTTTGCGTAGTGTGCAGCTAGGGACACTATAGGTGCTGCAACTTCATCCGCACGAAATTTCCTCATCACCTTCCCTGCTAAGATCTGGGTGGATAATTGAAATGATGGGCATTTTATAGATAGAATTGAATACCCTCGGAACTTATTCATGAGGCCATAATCTCTCTTCATTCTTTCTATGAGGTCCTTTTCCCCCATTTTTTAGCCAAACTCCTTGGCCGGGTTCACACCCTTATAAGGCAGGTGCATGATTCTGTGAATAAGAATAAACGTGATCTCTATAGTCACTCCTATCCATATAAACCCATCGTGCACCAATGTGAGAAGCTAGCATACACAAATTGTGTTAAGAGGCATGCAACGATAATGGGGGTGCAGCGATAATGGGGTACCGATAGTAGATTGATTAACCTCGAGTGCTCCAAACCATGGACCCATTTCTCCATCTATAATTCTATCACACCTGATTCTGCATAATGAAACCTTCTCATATACTTATCTGTCACCAAGTGGGGAAACCTAGCGTGATCTACGAGGTCCCAATCCTCCATTTTCAACAATGGTATCCGTACGATCCGCAGACCTTCAAAATAGACTTGCTCAGGTAGCAAGGGCATGGAAATGGTGAACTTCTTAGAATCTAGGTACTTCATGACCTTCTCCTTTCCCCTCTTCGGAGGGATATACTCAGGTAGCTTGGTTATGGGTTCTTTTTCTTCAACATCAATGTCTTCTATTCCCTAGACTTCTTTCATCTCCATGTCTACTACCTTCTCTAGCTACTTATCTTTCTTTGTCTTTTGTGTTTTAGAATTATTTCTTGGGGAGGCTCGCACCAACATTGGTTTCTTCTACTTGTCCTTCTTCGATTTGGCTAGTTGGGTTTCTCTGGTAGGTGTAGGCTTCAGCTTAGGCGACTTTGGTGCCATAGCTTCCATACTTAAAAATTACACGGCAGCTACGTCAGAGGCAACACCGCTGGTACTCACAGTTTCTGCAGGACTGGGCCAAAGCATTTTCTCTAGAATAAACTTTTGGTTTAGCTCAGACAACTTAACAAACATGGGGCTCACAATTAAATGTTCCCAAGTCAATTGGTTCATAGGTGATGGACATGAAATTTCATTAACAATTATGAGAGCGCAAAGTGTTTTCTGTTGGACCAGCCCTCATAATTTATAGGAAGTTTTGAATTCAAATCCAATTGTTCCCCCCAAATTATAACAACAAATGTGTTTTTCTATAAATCTTCAATGATTTTTTCCTTAAATGTTGCCATCCTACTCCTCTTAACCATATTCTAGTCATCAAGTTATGAACAACGACTCCTACAGTCACCTTTCTACTGTGATGTGCGGCACTTGCCTCCATGGTGTATCTTCCTACGTGCAGCTTCATATGTTGCAACTTCATCACTTTCTACACAACTTGCTCGTTGTGTTGTCCTCCAAACCTAGCAGTGTAGTTTATAGTCTTGTGCTTCCTTTCCACTGCCTGGAACACTAAGACTATCCTGCTACCATATAGTCATTGTGTATGATCCCGTGTATACAACTTCAATCTTCTCCCATTCACTCTTCCCGCAAAAGGTTCCCCATTCATCTTCGCGAGCTGGATTGTGCCTCCATTTGTAATTTCTTTGATAATATATGGACCTAGCCAATTCATCTAGAATTTCCCCAGGAACATAGTGAATTTACTATCATATAATAGGACAAAATCATTTACCTTGAACGTGTGAAGCTTGATGTGGCAATCATGCCATACTTTTTCACATTCCTTCTATAGTTTCTCATAAAATCTTGCCAAAAATTGATCCTCTTCGACCTCCATTAGCTTCACGAGTCGTTCCTCCAAGGCATTGTGATCCACAATACCTGTGAGAGTTTCTATGCGTAGACTATGCACAATATACTCTATTGGTTAGGTTCGCACCCTTATAAGGTAGGTGTGTGATTCTCTGAATAAGCATATATGTGATGGGCATAGTCCCTCCTAGAAATAGACACCCATCATGCACCAATGTGAGTAGCTCACACACACAAATTGTGTTAATGGGGGTGCGGTGATAATGGGGTACCCACAGTAGATTGAGTAACCCTAAGTGCTCCACACCACAGAACCATTCCTCCATCTCTAATGCTATCACACTTGATTCTTCATAATAAAACCTTCTCATATACTTATCTATCACCAAGTGGGGAAACCTAGCTATGGTGTAGGTAAATTCTCGATGCAGACAAAGAAAATTCTTTTATCCTGAGATAGTGGGTCTAGCCACAAACAAACAATCTATGGAAACCTTCCTTAAGCTAGAATCAAATAAGAGGGCCTACCTCTTAGCACGCTTTTCCGCCTGGTGATGATCTTGCTTCATTACTCCAGCTACATTTTGTCTCCTTCCTTCGAATACCTGAAACAAGAAAACAAACAACAACAACAAACATGATAGCATACAAATTGCATTTGGCCTACTTAAAAGGTCAAGGAATCTTAAGACATCAAATGTGAGATAACACTTAATGTAGGAAATCAATCAATAGTTTTATTCATATAAATTCATAAAGAGATTACAAGCAATGCCTTGATGTTGTTGGTCTCCTCCAATGTATCCAGGTACCCACACCTCTGCTAGCATCTCATGGATAGCCCCAATAATGGAAGTTTTAAGGATTATTCCCTTTAGTTCCAAACCAAACTGAACACATTATTCTTCCCCCAGAAACATAAACTAGACGGCAACAAGCTATGATATCTTGCTAGTTATTCAAGCTCCAAAAATACTAAGACTAGTTTAGCTTGGAAAATGAGGAATTTATATAGCTCGCATGGAGGGGAGATGGTTCCTCTTATCGTGGGAAACGCCTTATCTCTTGGGTTTGTTCCATCCTAGTATGGGAAAGGAGCTGAAACTGACTTCCTTCACTCCTTCCAGCACAACCATTTACCAAATTTCTGTTACGAAGCTTCTAGATCTGGAAGCTTCGACTACATATTTAAAAACCTTGCTAAAAGAGGATTAACACAACTAAGAAAATGCTCAGTTGCGGCATATAGTGCTAGTCCTGGTTTCAATCTCTACAAATCAGTGCAAGGAGGGAATGGTTCATTAGCGTCGATCTTGTAAATTGGGGTAAAATGAAGATTCTTGGGAATTGATTCAAAAGGGAATTATTCTGCTCATGAAGAGGGACATAATGGGAGTTAATGGGATAGTATGTAGGGTTCACTATAGAGGTCCTCCAAGATTGCGGGAAGGGGATTACAGGGATAGTGACAAAATGTTGTGTAATAAATGTTGCCTAAAGCGTGAAGTTTTAACTAGAGTGAGGGATAAAATGCTTTACAAGTAGATGCGGGGAGCCATAGTCCTTCGTCAGAAAACCTACAAGCAAGCACAGATACATATACATCACTGAAACTCTGACAAATGATACATGAATCATGCTATGGATGCATCCATTTAGAGAGGGATCATGTAAATGGATCTAAGGCATGGGCTCAACCATCCAATAAATAGGATCATATTGAAAGCAAGGTATGGTCGTAGCCATCCAATAATGAGAAGGATCACATATAACAACTCATGGTATGGTCACATCCATCCATCTAAAAGTGACATGTATATCAACATGATCATGTCACATCACCTTGCAACCTGGACTTTAATAATCTGAGCCCAGGTTCTTGCACTCCAATACGACCCAATAAAAGTACAAATTCTAACATGTGAATAAATGGTTTGAAGTCGAAAATGCTAGAAATTCCCTTGATTACCGGTCAATGATGTGAACTGTTAACAAGGACGAGGAAACCACCAATAATGACAATGTCTCTCAAGGTACCAACAAGACAATCCATAGAATTTGAATAAAGGAACTATAGTCGAACACCCATAAAATCACCTAATCGAAAGCCAATGATGTGAACTTATCGTCGAGCGCAAATAACTTGTCATTAGGGAATGCAAGCTCTAAGGTACTGGAAGGGAGTCTCTCAGCCAATATCCCAGATAATGAGCTAAAGTTAATGGGAAGTGACTATGTTGAAGGAGGGTCGTGATGTATCTCCCACCATCGACATGATACAAAGGGATGAAATGAGTATGGATGATACAAAGAATCAGGAATGAGTGTAACTGTAAAAGGACAACTCTTGAACATATTGGCAACATGACTCTAGAGTTTGGCAGCTTTTGGATCCATAGGATTGGAGGTCATGATGTCGTGGAAAATATCAAATTGACAGAAATAATGAATGTCCCAACCTATGAAAGTAAACGATGAAGTGAGGATATCCTAACCCAACACGAAGTAGAAAGTGTCATGTTTAAGAGTGAACTGCCAACACAATAATAAAATTTCCCATTTTCCCCCACCATTTCTAGCAGGTACCCCAATTTTTTAATCACAAGCTTGAAGGAGATAACATGTCGTTGCACTATAAGTCCATCTTTTGGATTAATCTGACCTATTAAAATTAATGAGCCCTAGAAAGGAGAAGCTCATGTTCATCATGGTGACAAATTTGATGTCGTTTAATGTTTTAACGAGTCCGACAAAGGTGTAACTTGATTTCTTTTTCATGTTTAGAGAGTTTGAAAAAGACACGGAAAAGAAAACTCCACATGGTCGCTTTTCATACATTTCTGTCACTCACGCTCGAAAAGGTATAAAATGATACTTGAGAGAACCACTTGACCATTTCAGTCAAGGAGTACCTTTCTAGTAAATAGTTTATCCCAACCTAAAAAAGGAGTAAATGTATACTAGGTAAACAATGTTTCATAGCCTTTAACGAGTTCAAAATGATAAGAGATTGACAATATTTTCGTGTTTAAAGAGTCAGAAAAGAGCTTGAAAGTGGACCCCCCATTTTTATTCTCTTCAACAAGTTAAAAAGGGAAAAATACTCGGCGATCTTTTCATTTGAGTTTTACGAGTTGAGAAAAGAGCTTGAATGTGACTCCAGTACCATCATCAGTAATCTGTCAACTGTCGGTGCACAAGAGGTAAATGTGTTATCCAATTTCTGAGGTAAGATAAATGAAAATGCTTTTAAAACCCTAAAATTTCATGAAAAATGAATAAAAAGGGAAAAAAGTTATTAATTTTTACCATTTTAACTTTTTACCTTGTGTGGAGAAATTTTCACCCATTTGTGCCCTAGATTTTTAGGAGTAGATTGTGGTAGATCCAGGAGGCCATTCGATGATATGTCAGTTGTAGGTAAGAGTTGAGACCCTTAGCTTCATTTTTATTCTTGTTTTTCCTATTTTTAACCATTTTTTTGATTTTTTGAGGAGATCTTAGCAAAAAAAAAAAATTCCCTTCATCAGTGTGATTTCCGGGCAGAGAATCTTGCTGAACGAGGGTTATTAAGTCAGTCAAGTGTGGCGTCGACACTACTATTTTTAAAATAGTCATACTGACGCCATGAACACAAAAAAAAATTATTTTTTTCATAATTTATCTACTTGGAATCCAAATTCCTTTAGCCAAGGATGAATGTTCACTAAATTCTAAGTTTTTTCAGGGAAAACACAACAAAAATGGTTGATTGGAGAGAATGTGAACATGAGGCAATTTATTCACAAGCATTGGCAAACCCAAACTATTTGAGTGCCCTAAGGAACTATGGGCTCCTCAAATTCTTCCTCACGCTAGGTCTTCAGGTTCAACCCGAGTTGTTGCAATATTTGATCAGTCTTTGGGATGTCAATAGAGAAGCTTTTATAATCCGGGACGAAGAACTAGAATTGGAAATTTCTGACATCTATTTCATCATTGGACTATCTCGAAGACGAGAACCAATCAATCTATATGGGAGTAGGCCTATTGGAGCAAGTGTGAACATGTTTCTTGTAGAACACTACCCAGAAGAATTAAAATCAAAGAGAAAAAAGATAAAGATCAAGATTGTTCAGGACCTTGTGCTAAAAACACTTCTCTTGACCATAAACAAAGTGGCTAGGGCTTGGTATTTGTATGAGCCTAACAAATCCAAGTTTCAATATGCTATAGACTGTACGGCACCGACTATCTTCAACTGGGCAGAACACATGAAGGTAAACATGAAGTGCCAATTATCTAAAGCTAAGGTAGGAAACCTAAAGCAGTTATGATATTGTTCCGTTCTAGTGACCTTCTTTCTGTAGCAATCACACTATTTCACTACCATCTTCCAGAGGTCAACCTTTTGTTTCCATGAGACCCACCGATGGTCCTTTGGAGTTAGGTGATGCCTAGAATCATTGGGGGCTAGCATATGTGATAGAAGCCCACCTTCCTTTCATGGGTAAGGTAGCAGCTAATTGTAGTAGAGGATTGGCTATTGGGCGTGGGATCTCCCCAAGGAAAGTTTTGGGGCTTAAAACCCAATTTTTTACTAATTCAATTATAATTACTCCATGATTTATGGGCATGGAATACAAAGTTGTAATAGAGTCACAGGGTTGTCCACCCTTACTTTTGTAAATGTAGTGTCAGTTTGAGAGATCTACCCATGGTCTGTGGACCATGGGATTGTATAAATAGAGTGAGGCTCTAAGTGTAAAGAGACATCCAAAATGATAGAAGGAAATAAATCGATGAAGCAGTGAGTCTAAGTGCAAACTCATGTCTTTGGGTCGTATAGTAGGAGAAGGCTCTACAACTGAGTGTGCAGAGCCCTAGTAGTCCACAACTGAGTGCGCAGACGCTTGCAGTTGAGTGTGCAAGGAAGTTTGAGTCTGTAACCATTGGAAACATTAATAAGGAGATTTTTTAACCATATTCCTATGTATCTTTTCCTATTTTATGCATTGAAGTATATTTGGTATGAATTGCAATTTTACTGTTTCTTTACTGTGCGAAATTATATGAATGTGTTGAGTAAGTGAATATAATATAAGGTATCTATTTATGCAAAGATAACTAACTATTATAAGGATATAACTAAGATCCATGGTGTGACTTGGGTAAATAGTGTAGATTGCTGCTCCAGCAGCGCGAAAGCCCCACAACCCCTGGTTAGGGCTACGCAAAGGTGAATATAACAAGACACAAAGGTCCCATAGGTTAAGGAAGTGTGCGAAGTAACCTACACGAAGGTATTCATAGTTGGACTAAATCAACCCCTTAGACATCTGAAGGGCGCAGAACCCTGGTTCCAACATCCCCCCATACTCCTTCAAGAGAGACCTCAGTCCGTGCTCCATGGATTGTTCCTGAAAGGGCCAGCAGTACAGGGATTTGTTTGGCTAATTAACTCCGAACCTGGGTCAGGCTCCAACAAGCCAAAAAATGGTTCCATTTCCAGGGCCGGAATTTGTGTAGAGATTTTCAATGTTGTATCACTGGAATCCAACTAAGAAAGAAATTGAAGGTTGGTTGGATAGGAGAATTCACAAGTTCACAGTGCAGGAGAACAAAAATTTGTGACTATCAAAAGAGGAGTGGTTAGATTGCTACCTATACATAGAGATCCATGAAATTTTCTTCGCGTCTTTCCCTACTGAGTTGTACGAGTGGATCATGAAGTTAGAAGATAGCCAATGAAGGTGCAAGCTTAACAATCCTATTATGTGGATCCCAGAGTTGGTGTGCAGATTGGAAGCATCGGAGGATAAGATTGTGCACACTTTTGATCAATGGCTTGATCGAATTATAGGAGGATTCATTACTGAGTTCATGGTAGATACTTCAGTCAGCTATAGCGAGCCAGAGTGACGCTTCCTCAAAGGACCACAAGGTAAGTACGTTAAGTCTCTGAACACTTGGATTAAAATTCTACTGTGTGAAAAGTAGATTATGTGAATACATTGATGTTTGGGGCTACGTGAAGTGGAAGAATTTATAGAAAGAAAGGTAGTACAAAACTAGAAATTAGCCCCTTGATTTCACCACTACGAGGAGACAAGGAAGAGCTCATGAAGGTCTCACCAAGAAGTGTGATCAATTTGATAAGGCAACGGATTCCATGCATATCACCCCCACCCACACCAACACCAGCTTCACCAGCTTCACCCCCATCTTTGCCCATACCACCTCCGCCACCATTGCAAGTCAATATGGCAACAACGATAAAGTTACCGGTGTTCAAGGGAGTAGGAAATGAATATCCAGACTAGTTTTGGTTTGTGATAAAAGTTGTATGGGAAGAACAGGGAGTTATAGATGAAACTATAAAGAAAGCGATGTTGGTCAGCACTCTATAGGATTGCATGTTGACCTGGTATATTAAGAATTCTACCGATAATCTGAGTGCGGGGATCGTGGATATCCAAATTGCGTTGAACAGAGAATTTAGCAGGCCGAAGTCAGAGGCGCAATCGATCATTGGGTTCAACGAGATCACAATGCTTCCAGGAAAGACTCCTTAGGAGTTGGATCAGAGACTAAAGTGCATAATACGTGAAGTTAATATGACTTTGACAGATGGACAACACTGCGAATGGTTTGTAGCATCGCTAACACCATATTTAAGGAACACGCTATCACAACAGAGGTTAACAACTTAGGCAGAGGCCTTGGAGATCATGATGAGGCTGCACAAGACCTCAATATAGGATCCTAACCTCAGAGTTCATCATATCCACATGAAGTTAAAAATCTTATACCTTGAGATGCAAAGTTTGAAACAGGACAGGACAACTTGCCCGGAAGTGTGCAAAGAGGTATGGTGTGTTAAATGTGAGGGTTAGGTTCATGACAAGGACCATTGGCCAGTATTCGTGAATTACCTCATGGGAGGAGAACCAATGTCATTAAGACCAGAGGCACAAGCAGGCCCTAGCATGGAACCTACTTTGTGGTGCGCAATTTGTCAAGTAGGAGGAAAGTATGCTATGGACAACTGCCATTTGTTGCAGAAGTACACGCAGAATTCGCAACAATTGTTTTGTAATTTCTATAGATCGGTGGCACATGATGAGTTCACATATAGAAGCTATGAGTTGATGATGGATAGGACTCTTACCTACAAAGTTCAGGCTGAAACACAACCCCTTAACCAGAATGCAAGAGTGGCGCAAACCAAATTTCAGAGGCATAGACGAGGCTAGGGTAGAGGAGTACCAAGAAGAGGTCGCAGACAACTGATATGCTACAATTGTGGGGGTGTTATCACCCTAAAATTTTTGTTTCTAAGCTTTGGAAAGTTTTCCTTGTTTCTAGTCATAGGCTTATAGGTTTTGAGTCATCTCATCTCAATAAGTGTCATTCTCTTTTACAAAAAAAAAAAAAGTTTCACAGCCTCATTCCATGTTCTAAAAGCCTCACCATGTGTTTTGACATCACTAAGATTCCAAAAGATTGGTGTTAGTCTTGTTCTATTCTTTCCATGGTCCCTTTAGTGTCTAATATTTAGAAAATAGTCTTGTTGTTATGGTCAAATAGTGTCAACACTTCGTTCTTGCCCATCACTGGTCCCACATCACCTAAAATTACACGTGTCAACCTTGTGTCAAGGTTTTCGTAGTGCAAAACTCACTCTAGGTGTTTTCATAGTGCAAAACCTAGAATTTGCACTGGCTGTGCTACGAAATTGGGGATTTTGAACTAGGATTTTTCGTAGTGCGCTACGAAATCCCTGAAGCAGCCTCTTTCAGCATAAAAATCTTTGTTTTCTGCTTTTACTAGTCAATGTCCAGAAGGTCTCTTGAGCAACTGGAAACTCAATTTCAAAAACTGAAAGAGGATTTTCCTCATAACATACTAAAATAAAAAAAACCTCTTTCAGTTTCTTCAAATTCGTTATGAGGTGGGAGGAATTTATGGCTAAACTTGCGTTATGAAACTGATGTAGGTACAGTGTTTCACAAACCAGAATTTGCCAGTTTCCACCTAATATTCAAAGATAGTTTGTGGACACAGGAAAAGGTATTTTAGAATTATAAAGGAGGTTTCTCTTAATAAACTATCCATATAAAATAACCTATCTCACTTTCTTCATAAGTGTTTCCAGTTGGGAGATACTAAGATTTCTTTGAAACCCTAATTTCAGAGAACAGATTTTCCCTGTTTTACACGTGTTTTTCAAGGACAGATTCTGGACAGCTGGAGAAATGTTCTAAAAAACTAGGAGAGGTTTTTATTCTAGACAACATGTAATATAGAAGCCTCTTTAAGTTTCATAAAATTTGTCATGTATGAGGATATAAATGCTTTGTACCACGTGCCAACCTTCAACGATCCTAAACCTAAAAACAGGGAAATGTGTTCCCTAATTTCTAGGGTTTTTCATCAGTAGTCAAGTGATAACATGGGAGGCTTCATCAAATTCGACTTCATGAGGTTAAAAATATCAAAGTATGCATTTAATGTTTAGTTGAGGTGGTTTATTCATAATAAGGAGTTACACTCCTAGTTGTATTAGGTCACTAGGATTGCTAGTTAACAGCTAGTTGTAATCAATAGTTTGTTTTAAGTGTCAATAGGTGTCAAATTAGGAGGAATTCTAATTCCCCTCATGCTGGAGGGGAAATCTAAGTCCTGTAATGAAATCTATATATTGGAGAAAATCTAATGTAACAAGGGTTGGAAAATGTTATAGAACAAGACTACTTTTGTAAATGTTGTGCAGGGGCTAATATATACAGAAACAGTTGGACTTTTCTGAAGCTGAGATTCTTAGTGTACTTCAGTGAGCTTTATCTTTTATCTTTGATATGTTTTACTTCCATATTATTAATGTTTATTACTCAAAATTCATGGAGGAACATTCTCTAACTTCATTTAAGTGTTGAACTATGGTGAATTGAGTTCTTAGGTCCTATCTTTGGATGTTTTTCTTCAATGTTTTAATACTTATTACTCAGAATTCATGGTTACTCATGCTCTAACTTCCTTTAGGTATTAAACTCTGATCAATCACTTTAAATTATTTCCTTTTGAATTCCTTGATTTATCATTACTCAGAATTCATGCCCACATGCTCTGACTCCTATGAACTTCAAGTTATTGAGACTTTCCTGAATGTGTCACTCTTTCATTGAAGTATATACAAGTCTCAGTTTTATAAGAAGAGCTATTTGTTATCCTTATCTTTATCACTGACTCCATAGCTCAATGGTAGTAAGTCTCCATCTTTCAACCTATAAACATATAAAATTCCAAACCATAGAGTTAGCCATCTATCCATGTCTTAAATCGATATCATTAACCCTTTCAGAGAGCCCTCTCAGGTTGAGGAGGCTAAGCCTCAGCCAAAATTTGGTTTGAAATAGTTACTCAAGGTCTACCTGATCAACAACCTATCAGGAGTGGGTTTTGTGATAACATGTTGGTGCGTCTGCCGGGATTCTGAAGATTATTCATTCCCAAAATTAAGAAGCTGAACTTTTGAAGGTAGGAGGAGCTCAAAAAAATTTTAAGGCTGCAAACTACTTTGGCGACTCCACACATCAAGTAACAAATTGGAAGGTGACTCCACTGCTAGAATATCAATACCTTGATCAAGTTTCAAGATGATTTCCATTTCAAGAATGAATTCCAGGTATGCCTCTATGAATTCATCTCATATTCCTGGTTTTCCAAATCCTATGCTAAAGGTTGATTGGTTAGATGATCTTCCAATATTCAAAGATGAAAAGAAAGACAATGTTGCTCTTCATTTGGTTAGGTTCCATATGCATGTATGCAGTCTTAAAGTTCAGTTCCTTGAATATTGTCTCATGAGGATGTTTATGACAACTTTAGAAGGAAAAGCATGGTCTTGGTATAAAAGTTTGGAAAATGGTTCAATATATTCGCTTGCTAATTTTCTTGATGAATTCTATGAGATGTATAAAGAATGTCATCCTTCCTTATTGCTGGTCAAAGTTTGCTGTAAACATTCTTTGAGTCTTATTTAGTATTTGGAGTATTTTTATGATGATGATGAATTTATGGATGAAGAAATTTTAGAGGCTCTTCATAACAATACATTTGAACAACTAGAAGAAAGGATAACATCCCAAGACATGCAACATAGAAATCAGCAAGAGCATACTTATGAAAATCATATTACATCCTCCGAGATTGATGTAGAGATGCAAAAAACTTGTCAATATTTGGATCATAATGAAGATGAAAATAATTTCAAACACCAAGAAGAAATACTGGAAGAAATTTTTTATAACCCTCAGGCAGAGGAAAAAGCTGATCATTTATGTAATTCCTTGCAGTAGATTACTGCAAAGAATGATCATAATAGTGAGGAAAATTACATTGTCTATGGGAATCATGCAAAAAGGAAGTTGGATAGAATGTCAAAGGAATTTTGTGTGGCTGAGAATCAGTTGTCTGAAGATATAGAATGTTATGATGATCATCAAAATAATCATGTCCTCTTTGACCCTATAAATGAATACGTGGCAAAATTTTGCACATCAGTATTTCATTTTTATTTGCATTATGAAGATCATATACATTACAAGTTGATTTAGTCATCTCACTATCATGGTTATTTTGAGGTTGAATGCAGTCAAGACATTCAAGTGTCAGATCAGATCGATGACTGGCTTCATTGGAAATTTCATGTTCATTGAGCTACAAGTGGAGATTGCAGCTGATAGGGTAGGTAGGAATGTGCAAATAAGCTCAGGGTAGGTTGACTGAGCATCTATTTCAGTAGGTGCAATTTGAATTATTCTTGCAGCAAATCATTAAAGGCTTGAGGAGCAGATTGGGTAGAATTTCAGAGTTTTATTCTAGAGAATGGATAGTTGCACTGGAGCTATAGGTTCTTAGTATACCAGAAGGGCACGCTATCCCTAGTGGAGCCACTTTTATCACCCTAAAATTTTTGTTTCTAAGCTTTGGAAAGTTTGCCTTATTTCTAGTCATAGTCTTATAGGTTTTGAGTCATCTCATCTCAATAAGTGTCATTCTCTTTTCCAAAAAAAAAAAAAAAGTTTCACAACCTGTTCTAAAAGCCTCACCATGTGTTTTCACATCACTAAGATTCCAAAGGATTGGTGTTAGTCTTGGTCTAGTCTTTCCATGGTCACTTTAGTGTCTAAGATTTAGAAAGGAGTCTTGTTGGTATGGTCAAATAGGGTCAACACTCCACTCTTGCCCATCACTGGTCCCACATCACCTAAAATTCCATGTGTCAAACTTGTGTCAAGGTTTTCGTAGTGAAAAAATCACTCTAGGTGTTTTCGTAGCGCAAAACCCAGAATTTGCACTGGCTGTGCTACGAAATTGGGGATTCTGAACTAGGAGTTTTTGTATCGCGCTACGAAACCCCTGAAGCAGCCTGTTTCAGCATAAAAATCTCTATTTTCTTCTTTTACTAGTCAACTTCCAGAAGGTCTCCTGAGAAACTGAGAACTTGATTTCAAAAAAAGAAAGAGGATTTTCTTTCTAACATACTAAAATACAAAAACCTCTTTCAGTTTCTTCAAATTAATTCTGAGGTGGGAGGAATTTATGGTTAAACTTGTGCTACAAATCTTCTGTAGGTGTAGTTTTTCACAAACCAGAATTTGCCAGTTTGCACCTAATATTCAAAGACAATTTGTGGTCACAGGAAAAGGTATTTTGGAATTTTGAAGGATTTTTTTATTCCTCAACTCTCCATCTACAATAACCTATGTCACTTTATTCATAATTTTTTTCAGTTGGGAGATACTAAGCTTTCTTTGAAACCTTAATTTCAGAGAACAAATTTTTCCTGTTTTACACGTGTTTTTAAAGGACAGATTCTGGACAGTTGGAGAAGTGTTTTAAAAAACTAGGAGAGGTTTTTGTTCTAGACAACATGGAATACAAAAACCTCCTTCAATTTTGTAAACTGTGCCATGGATGAGGAGATAAATTCTTTTTCCCACGTGCCAACCTTCAAGGATCCTAAACCTAAAAATAAGGAAATATGTTCCCTAATTTCTAGGGTTTGTCATCAACAGTCAGGTGATAACGTGGGAGGCTTCATCAAATTCACTTCATGAGGTTACAGTTTTCAAAGAATGCATTTAATTTTTAGTTGAGGTGGTTTAGTCATAATAAGGAGTTACACTCCTAGTTGTATAAGGTCATTAGGACTGCTAGTTAACAACTAGTTGTAATTAATAGTTTGTTTAAGTGTCAATAGGTGTCAGATTAGGAGGAATTCGAATTCCCCTCATGCTAGAGGAGGAATCTAAGTCCTCTAATGGACTCTATATATTGGAGAAAATATAATGTAACAAGGGTTGGAAAATTTTATAGAACAAGACTACTTTTGTAAATGTTGTGCAGGGGCTGATATATACAGAAACAGTTGGACTTTTCTGAAGCTGAGATTCTTAGTGTAATTTAGTCAGCTTTATCTTTTATCTTTGATATGTTTTACTTCCATAGTATTAATGTTTATTACTCAGAATTCATGGAGGAACATGCTCTGACTTCCTTTAGGTGTTGAACTATGGTGAATTGAGTTCTTGGGTCCTATCTTTGGATGTTTTTCTTCAATGTTTTAATACTTATTACTCAGAATTCATGGTTACTCATGCTCTGAATTACTTTGGGTATTAAACTCTGATCAATCACTATAAATTCTTTCCTTTTGAATACCTTGATGTATCATTACTCAGAATTCATGCCCACATGCTCTGACTCGTATGAAGTTCAAGTTATTGAGACTTTCCTGAATGTGTCACTCTTTCATTGAAGTATATACAAGCCTTAGTTTTATAAGAAGAGCTATTTTTATCCTTATCTCTGTCACTGACTCCATAGCCCAATGGTAGCAAGTCTCCATCTTTCAACCTATAAATATATAAAATCCCAAACCATAGAGTTAGTCATCTATCCATATCTTAAATCAATATCATTAACCCTCTGAGAGAGCCCTCTCAGGTTGAAGAGGCTAAGCCTCAGCCAAAAGTTGGTTTGAAATAGTTACTCAAGGTCTACCTAATCAGCAGCCTATCAGGGTGGGTTTTGTGATAACAGGGGGGATGGGACATTATGCTAGTTATTGTACAAATGCAACGCGTCCATCATGTTTGTATTGTACCTTGTTTGAACATGAGATGGAGAATTGTCCCTCACTGATTGCGAGGCTACGTGACAAGGGAGCACTCCAACCTCCCCTAACTCAAAACCTGCAAATTATGAGGTCTTAGCCCCATGAGGAAGACCCTAATGTGAACATTGTGCTCTGAAGTGGAATTACGATAGGGGATGATAAATGCAAGTAGCTGAAAGATAGTACTTGGGTTCACAAGGCTCCAACAAAAGAACCAAAGTTTGATTTGTACCATGCTAAGGAAACCTTCATGGAAGCTAGGAAGAGCTTCACTGATGCCTCCACTTCAAGAATCAAAGACAAACTGGAGCCGACAATGGACCCATCAATTCTCACGACATTCCTAGAATTATGCATGAAGCTACTGCGCGACAGTAAGGCTATAAAGGGATTGCAGGAACTCATAAATAGATGTGTCGGGACCATGCCAGGAGAACCATGTGTAGTTTGAAATATTGGAAGCATGCATCGAGGACGGGGAGAGAAATGAGGTTGACCACGTAGATTGGAGAATATGAGATGGACCAAGTAATTCTAGATGTAGGGTCGGATGCGAACGTTCTTCTGAAGTAGACATGGGAGCACATGGGAATGATTATGCTACAATGGTCTCCTATCCAGCTGTGAATGGTCAACTAGCAAGAGATCATACCTATGGCGAGATTGCAGGGAATCACCGTGGATATTGAAGGAGCAAGCGTGCTAGAAGACTTTGAAGTGATAGAGATTGTTGATAACAACAATCCCTACCCCATGCTACTAGCAATATATTGGACCACTGACATGAATGGGGTGATAAATCTGAAGAAGTGCAAGATGATTTTTGAGAAAAAATCTCTACACATAGTTGTACCTTTGACCCTGTAGAAGGATCAAGCTACAAGGAGCCAGTGCGCGACTATGAAAGTGACGCTCACTTAGATTTCATCTACAAGATAGCTGTGTGAGAGCAAGGCTAGGTAAATCCCACCGTGGATGGACGAATCTCATGGAAGTGCAAAAGCTCCTGTACGTCAGATTCGGATGAAGAGATAGAGTGATGGAAGAACTAGTTATACAAGGTAACCACACTGAACTACAACATGATGACAAGATCGTTGCACTGCGTATCAACAACAGTAAGGGATCTGCCTACTTATGATGGGTTAAGCGAGGTAGATTCTTTCCTGAACATATTTGAAAGAGAGGTGCGAGAACAACAAATGCTCGAGGCTTTGAAATGGGTACTACATGCTATGCCCAAAAGGTGGTGGGCTACACACCAAGGAATCTTTGAGGACTAGCACGAATGCAGGAGAATGATGGGCATGTGTTTTGGGAAGCCTTAGATGTGACTAGCAGAAAAGAATGATGGAAAAGATGATCCGCACACACATCTATCCAGGTGGGTACATGCATATGGTAAATAATATGTGTGAATGCACGTGGATTTTGTGTTCAGGAACATGGTTAATAAGCAAGTGTTGGCAAGGAAATTGCATGAATGGTCCCTCCAGTTGGGATGATGAAGTCTAGAAAGAATGAGTGTGTAGAAGGCTACCAGTGCAGAAGCCTTTAACGAAGTGTGCGGAGCACTAAACATGCTATATAATGTGCAACGAAGTGATTGGGACCTACGCATACCAATAGTTCTATGGGCTTATATGACAACGTGTAAGTAATTGATGAGGCAAACGTCTTCTAGGGTGGCCTATGGAGAAAACACGGTATTCCTAATAGAGTACAATATTCCTAGTCCATGCATAGTAACATTGGCAGATATGATGGCTCGCAGAGCCTTGGAAGAAGGGATTGTGTAGCTAAACGAAGAAGAACACTTGGGATCTGAGGAAGAAATCCTACATGGTGATCTTAGGCTCCAATAACTCATGAACAAAAGAGTGCAACTAAGGGAGAAAAGTGCTCTCATAGAAGCGAAGTCAGGAAGCTTGAGGAAGAAATAAAGAAGGATTTTCTTGATAAGAAAACTGGGGTGATAAAACAGGGTGCACACGGCTACAGTGATGAATTTGGGGACTACCGCCAAGAGTTGATCAACTTGAAGCTTTGGATTGGACCGTATATTACTAAAAGGATCACCCGTGGTGGCACAATGCAGATGGTAAAGTGCGCAACGTAGACAACAAAAATAAAAGGCGGATTTTTTGGCAATAAAAGTGATGGATAACCAATTGAAACCCTATACAGGTGGTGCAGCCACCTGAATAGCAGTGGGAAGTATAGTATTAGTGCTCCAGGTAGTTGAAAGGAGGTGGAGGACTATAAACTACTCTACCCAATAGCTGGACGATGTCGGGTTTCTGCACAGGAGAAAATTGTCACAAGGCTTGTGACCATGCTAGCGGGGTTGCGCAGCTGCACGGGTAGGCTAGAAAATGATAGTTGTAGTCACTACTCATGATGTGATGCTTGACTTACGACCAAATGGAGCCTGTGACAGGCATTTAAGATGAGCTTTTATGGGCAAGATTTGGGAAAATCTGTCGCCAAGGAAACATTAGTGGACTAGATTTGAGTGGAACTGTCGAATTCAAATTCAAAAGGCTCTATAAATTACAAAGGGTTGCCTAGCAAACAACACTTGGTCATTTTCAAATTGGGATATCATGCACCCCGAGTATTCTAAACTGAGACCTATTTTTCCTATGGAGAGAATTTGTTGATCCCCTGATTGAATAATAGAGGGATTTCTAGATGAACAAGATGGTAGCATCTAAAGAAGCCAGAGAAATCATGGAGATGACTGCCAAAGAAGCCGCACAGGCCATGAACATAGAAGGTGCCCTTGAGAGCACCAGGATTGTTGAGGAAATCCCTAAATCACAGTACCGACCGATACTGAAGAAAGATAAATAACCAATGATTCTAGTGTATGTGTCCCACCGAAACCCACTGGGAACTAGATTAACAATGGAGGAAAAAGGGAAAGCGGTTAACCTGGAAATCGATGAAGAGGAAGAAGACCTAGAGGATATCATAATTGAAGAGGATGAGTACAAGGGCATGGAGGAAGAAAATGAGGGTGTGGTCCCTCTAACTAAGCTCCTGCGTATTTCCCTCTGTGGAAGAGGCAGGCGAAGGTTCCCAAGGACCTCGATGACAGAAAGAGCTCTCTGTAGAATTCACTCCTCCTGGACGATATCATCTTTGAAGCAACACACTTGGGAAGGGTGCCAAGCTTAAAATTCGAAGACTGGGATCTCATTGACCACAAGAAATTCCCTCACTTGGTGACTGTGCACCTCATGAAGTCAAAGAAACATAATGCAGTGGGAGTCATAGAGCTAGATTTGTGCAAGTGGTTACGCGGAGTCAAAAAGATAGGTTTGTTGAACTTGCTCTGGGTTCCACATCACCATCGTGCCCCAGTGAATATCTTCATCATCAGGCAACTACTGTGCCTGGTGCATGGTGGGTGTTTATGGTTGGAGGAGCCCATCCCCATCATGGACCACCTAATCCATCGAATTACTTGACTCCCATGTAAAGGAGAGGACCTAGCAGACATTTCAGAGGGGAAAAGTAGTGATTTGGACATCGCAGAGGCCATGAAAAATAAATAAAAGATGGAGAAGAAGAAGAGGGGCTATATGATCTCCAGTATTAGTAACAAAGTAGTCAGAGTGGTGACTCAAATACTAGTGGGTAAGATCACGCTAAAGTGCCACATAGATGAGGTGTCCACGCCTATGGTGGCACTTGCTGAATAGTGCGCAGAAGGGGTCCAATTCAATTGATCTGAATTCTTGTGCAAGAAGTTCCTAGATAATTGTTGCGAGGGATAGGAACAAGGAAAAATTTTCCACTATGCATGGCTTTTGCTGTCCATAGTGCTGGTGGCTGGGGAATTGCTTGAGGACAACCAGTTCCCCATAATTGCAAGGGATCTCTTGGAGGCCGTGAAGTACACTTCATTGTGGGCTAGTAAAGTTGTGAACCGGATCCACGATAATAAAATGTTATGGATGTTCATGGAGATGAACATCAAAATGGGGATTAACCACAAACCACAGTTATCACCCATTCTCTACAACAACCCGTAAAGTTTCACACAGTTTATAGCAGACTTTCATCACATCTACCTCAGGGCACACAAGGACCCTATAAAGAAGTGGAATGAACTACCCTATATAGCCATAGATGATGTGATCTTTGACATACTTGAGATGTGGCCGCCCGAGTGGTGCGCTTCAGGCATCTCTGCACTGGAAAATTCTGTTGTGCAGAAAAATAAGGAGGCAGAAAAACTGCACATGGCGTAGTCGGTAGAAAAAAGAAGAAAAGAATCAGTAGTAGCAAAAGCATAAGAGGCACGAGATGATGCGTAAACAGTAGTAGAATAGAAAAATGTTGTAGTAGCAGCACAGGAGGTAATAGAGAAGGAACGTGAGGGACAGAAGTCACCTTTGCTTGAGCAGGAATAGGAAATGGAAATAGAGGTAGAAGAGGGCGGCGTGGACCCACAAACATCATCAACACAATTGAAGTGCCAGCACTCGAGCAAGCAGATGGGGTTGTTCAAGAAGGTAAAATAATCTAAGCTATCTATCAACCCAATCACCCTTACTGAGGGGGATCTACACGATATAGGAGAGACAGTCCAAGATGTCACCACAAAGGCCCTCCAGAACATTATAGAGGAGAATCAGATTGTGTTGGGGACCCTTCGAGCAAAAATTCAGGAGTTGCCGGTGCGTACTCCTTAGGCTAGTACTCTCTTGACCAACCTCATATTAGGGAAAACCAAAACCAAGGAAATGTTGTGCACTTGTATGACCAACACGATAGTGCTGCTAGAAGGGGCACTAGTTACAACAAATGAGGCCAATAGGCCTACAATCAGTACATTGAATGGCATAGGGATCAACATCATTGCACTCCCTCAAGAGACACTATATGATCTGCAGGATGGGATTATTGCAGAACTATGGGCTAGGGAGAGCCACACACTATAGGTATTGAGTGAACAGAGGATCAGCATGGAGCAACAGAGGATCAACCAGATGGTCCCTCAACTAGCCATCCTAGTAGATGTGCCAGCAGAGGTGCACATCCAAAAATTAGCAGTAAGGGTGTGCGAGGCATGAGAAGAAATGGCCAAGGTTTAGCTAGAGATAAACCTTTAGATTATAGAGATGTGGTTAAAGGCACAACCTTCAACTCCTCCAGAGGTAAGGGAACAATGCGCCAATTCCATTACATCAAAGATGGCGAAGATCAATAGTGCAGTAAGGGACTACACCAAAATGTTGGAAGAATTGTTCAAGGTCCTCAAAAATCTATAGGAGGACCCAAACATACAATGCTTAGAAATAGAGGCGCATGAGCTACAACAATAGTATGACAACGTCAAAGGGACTGTACAAAGAGTGGCCCTCACCCGAAGCCTCGCATGAATGCAACAAAACAAAGCACTTAAAGAGCAAGTAGATGAGTGTGACACAAAAAAGCAGTTTTGAAGGCGCTTGTTCAGCCTTGGATCGACAAGGCCTTCATAATCACAACAACAATTGAAGGAAATCTCACATAGATGCAGGGGACGTAGGAATAGATACAAGCGAGTAGTTCCAACACTACAGTCTTGGAACAATGCATACAAGTGATACAACATGCAGCCGGTCAGTGTGCTACCAACCTTGTAGCCATCCAAGTAGAGTTGGGAGGTCTCCGTGCGAAGATCTCCACAACAACAAAGTGACTCGAGGGCAAGTCACGATGTTTGTGTTGGGGGCCTGTTGGACGTGGGATCCCCCAAAGGGAATTTTTCGGGCTTAAAGCCCATGTTTTTACTAAGTCCATTATAAAGACTCCGCAATTTTTGGGCATGGAGCGCAGAGTTGTAATAGAGTCATAGGGTTGTCCACCCTTACTTTTTTAAATGTAGTGTCGGTTTGAGAGATGTACCCATGGTCTACGGACCGTGGGATTGTATAAATAGAGCGATGATCTAAGTGTAAAGAGACATCAAGTAATGATAGAAGTAAATCAATCAATGAAGCAATGTCTAGTAGAGTCATGTCTTTAGGTCATAGAGTAGGAGAAGGCTCTGTAGCTGAGTGCACAGAGGCCTAGTAGTCTACAGCTGAGTGTGCAGGGAGGGTTGAGTTTGTGACCATTGGAAACATTAATAAAGAGAAGTTTTACCATATTTCTATGTATCCTTTCCTGTTTTATGCATTGAAATATATTGGGTATGAATTGCGAGTTTACTATTTATTTACTACACGAACTTATATGAATGTGCTGAGTAAGTGAATATAATATAACATATCTATTTATGTGAAGATAATTGACTATTATAAGCAGATAAGTAAGATCCACAGTGTGACTTGGGGAAATAGTGCAGATCATTGCTCCACCAGTGCCAAAGCCCCACAGCCCCTGGTTAGGGCTACGTAAAGGAGAATATAACAGGACATGAAGGTCCCGCAGGTCAAGGAAGTGCGCAAAGTAACTCACGTGAAGGTATTCATAGTTGGACTAAATCAACCCCTCAGACATCTCAAGGGTGCAAAAACCTGGTTCCGGCATCCCCCCATACTGCTTCGGGTGAGACCTATGTGTGCCCTTTGCAGACTGTTGCCGAAAGGAACAGTAGTACAGGGATTTGTTTGGCTAATTAACTCCAAACTTGGGTCAAGCCCTAACAAGCCAAAATTGGCCTTATAGTGGTACTAACTTCCGTGACGATCCAGATATGCCTCTCCCAAAGGGAGAATATTATGATGATGGAGGTAAGCAAAACAATTTTAATTTTTTAATTTTTCATTGTTTTTGAAATATATACATTCATGACATTTCAATTTTGTAAATGCAGATGTGGGACCAGAGCAACCTGTCGAGTTGTCCCTGATTTCTAGGCACATTTCTCGATAGTTCGATCTCACTCCTTATCAGGAAGGAGTCGATAACAAGGAGGAAATCGCATATAATCTCGAGGGATTGACCAGAGGTATCATAGAGTATTGTCGGTTTGGTGACATGCCACGTCAGTATCAGAGGCACATAGTGGGGGTATCAGACCGGATCTTTCAATTGCTGACTCATGTAGGATGAGTAGTAACATGTGTTGGCTTGATAGGCCCTGACCCAGGTTCAGTGTTAATTAGAAAAGCAAATCCATATACTACTGGCCCTTTCATCATCAACCCGTGAAGCATGGATTGAAGTATCACTCGAAGCAGTATGGGGGGATGCAAGAACCAAGTTCTGCACCTAGAGATGGTAGCAATGTCATTTAATACCTTAACCATTCCTTCACATAGGTTGATAAGAATTTTAGGGCTTATCAGTATACTCGTCTTACTTTTCCTCTAGACCTCCACAAAGGTCTACGACCATCCTTCGCATACCCTAGATCATCGAAATAGAAACTTATGCGCTTCTATAACTACTCTTACTTCTGTAATTACCCAGATTAGCTTAAGTCCACCTATTACTTCAGTGCCTTTGCTTCATGTAGTTTTGAAAACCACTGTGTAATGGCAGTGGTGTGCATTGTTTCTTTGATCTCGACATACCTTACTGCAATTCCCTTGACTTAGTCTCTAATCTCTGTAGGTTCGGATCTTCCTACAGGCTAGTAACTACTTCAAGCAACTGCTCAAAAAGAACAATGAAATCCTTCACTACGACATCTACTGTTGCAACTGAATCCTTCATAGCGCCCTTGTGCTACTCTTTGAGCTGTGGTGGATTTGAAGGTTGGGCCTTCAACTCAAGCTCTGTAATATTATGGTTCATCTCAAACTAAACCTTAGTCAGCTCTGTCTTTGCGTCACGCACACTTGTAGCAAGCTTCCAAATTCTAGAATTGACTGATGGATCTTCTAGGATATGCAACTCCGAAACAGTTCTACATGCTTTAGCTACCACGGTTATTGTGTGCTCATTCTTCTCCTAAATCTTCTTAAGGAGATCAATTATAGAATTCTTCTCTAGAAGAATGTGGGCATTGTTAACTTTTTATTCACTGATCACATTTAGTGCGTGGTGCTCTCTGGCCTGAAGTTCCACAATCACACCATCTTGTAGGGTGTGAAGGGCATCACTTGGAAGTGCAGCCAAGTTCAACCAAACCTTCTTGAGAGCTTTGACGGTGGCCCTGTCAGCATCCGCTTCCACAGTCAAAGCCCCATCTAGCAGTGCAACCACCCAGGGATCCATAGAACAAACCATCTCCACTACTTCTGAGATTCGAAGTGCTAAACTAGTTGACACCACACTGTTGTGCCCTACACTAATCTGCAATTGAGTAGCCTAGATATACAACTCACACATACCCATATGAATGGTGACCAAGGATTGCTCCTGTTGTTGCTAAAATTGTTGCAGTAGTTTTGCTACCACATCCCTTATTGTGTCCCCGATGTCATTTAGACCACCTTCCATCAAATTGATCAGGTTGGGTGATGATTTACTGGCCTTGGATTCTTCCATGGCCCTTCCTTTTCCTGCTCCCTAATGTGCTGAACCCGGAATGGAGTAGTCTATGGGTTTGCACCACATTGTCCTAATTGCTGCTCTTTGTCCTCCATTTGTGGTGAAGGAGACTTTTGACTTCAGTTAGAGTCACGCTCTTCATCATCCTCCTTCTCTTCTTCCTGCTCCTTAGTAGCGTGCTCTACTCTAGCTTTTTCCTTAGCCTCCTTTTTCCTCCTATCAACCAACTAATGCATCATCAACCAAGCCTCTTCCTTCTTCTTTCCTTTGGACTTACTGGATCCAACTGACAATGCTACTTGCCAACACCACTCTACTAGCCAACACTCAAGGACCACGACAATTGCATCATCTATCGTAAGGTATGGGAGATCATGCCACTTTTGCTTAGGGTCTCTTCATGCCCACATGGAGATAGAGTGGAAGTTCACCTTGAACTCCACATGTCCTAACAACTGACCAAAGATAGTTGATGATATCTACGACTTGTGGTTTATCACAGCACGGATGCTTGCTTCCATCAACACCCAAAATATCTTACTATCCTTGACCCTTTCGAGGTCCTTTCTGGACCAAAGTGAAGCGAACTTCGCTGCTTTTGACAGATCTAATGTGGTCAAAGGAAACTGACTATCCTCTAGTAATTCCCACGTGACCAATATGATTGATAGCAAAAGCCATGCATAATGGAAGGCCTTACTATGGGCTTGTGCTTCTCTGTAGTTCATGAGGAACTTGTTGCAAAGGTAGTGCACCCAATTGAGTTGTATGCCCTCTGTGCACTGGGCCACTAATGACACAATTGCTGTCGACACTTCATTTGCGTGACACTTCCTCATTATTTTCCTAGTGAGGGTCTAGGTGGCTACCTTAACCACGGGGTCAGTTATGTTGGAAATCGAGTAGCCAAGCATCTCATTGGAAAGCTTAAATTTGTCCTTCATTCTCTTAGTGAGGTCGTGCTCGCCTGTCTTTACGCCAAATGCCTTGGTCAGATTCAGCCCTGAGTGTAGTAGCAATGTGATCTTATGGATCAACATATCCATTATCGATATCGGTTCTCCTAACCATTGATACCCGTTGTGAACCAAGCATAATAGTTGCTTGATCACTATCAAATTTATGGGCACACGGTTGTAATGAAACACACATAGCAGGTTCAACAGTCTTGCCTTATCCACCCCTTTAATCCATTTCCTCGGCTATAGTGCGGTCACACCAAATTATTTATAGAAGATGCAGGTCATAAATGTATTAGTAGCCAAGTGGGGGAACTTCTCAGTATCCACCAAGTCCCAATCCTCTAACTTTAGATATGGCATGTGCGCCAAGCGCGGACCTTCAAATGTGATCTTGTCTAGGAGCAACAATGTGTTAAGTAAGAATTTGCCCTCATCTTGGTCCTTTGGGACCTTCACCTTGCCTTGGGGCAGAGGAATGTATTATGGTAACTTAGAAATAGGGTATACCCCATCAATATTGATATCCTTTGTGCCTATACCAATGTCTTCCACGCCCTCATCGGATCCTAGGTCTACCACCTTTTCTTTCTCTTACATGGTAGGCTTCTCTTTCTTTTGTTCCTTTCTCAGTGACTTGTGCATTGGATGTGTCGCTGTATTCTTGTCCTTCTTTGTCTTAGGACCCTCTCTGGTTAGCATAGGCCTTGGCCTAGGCGACCTTAGCAATTTTGGAACTTCTACAGCTACCTCTACACTTGCAACCTCAGGGGCAGGTCCCTCATAAGCCATCAATCCTCCACCACTTACAGTTTCCACATGCATGGACATGAGGCTAGTAAGAAGCTCCTCAGTTGCTTTAGGAAACTTGTCAAATACTGAACAAGTCACCAAAGCCTTGAAATTCTCAAGTTTCACACGCGCCTAATAGATTGAAACCTCAATTCGTAGAATGAAAATTGTTTTTCATTGGGCGGCCATCTATAATTTATAGGTAAATTAGAATTAAAATCTGATCATTCCCCCCAAAATCTGTTGATAAATGCTAGATTGGCGGCAAATTTTTAGATATCTCGCTCTTAATTTCTGACTTAAATTATGCCCCCCACTCCACTTAGCCATTTTCTCACTATAAACTCATGAACAGTGACCATAACACTCACTTTCTGGTTGTCCTGCGTGGTTTCTCATCCTATAGCGCATCTCCCTTCATGATTCTATTGATACTGTGTCATTCCTCCTTTTCGCGCAATCCCCCAATTGCGTAGCTTGACAACTCAAGAAATGTAGTTTATAGTCCCGCACCTCCTTATAGTTTCCTGGAGCACTAAGACTATGCTTCCACCATATAGTCATCTATCCGGATCCCCACTGTATAGATTCAATCAGCTGCCATTTACCTTCCCTATAAATGGCTCTCCATTCAACTTCACCAGCTGACCTGCTCCACCATCGTTAATCTCCTTGGTGACATAGGGCCCCAGTCAATAAATCTGAAAATTTCCTAGAAATTTATCAAACTTGTTTTCATATAATAACACTAAATCATTTACCTTGAATGTACACAATTTGATGTTCTAATCATGCCATATCTTTTCGCGCTGCTTTTTAACTTGTTGATGGAATCCAACCAAAAATTTATCCTCTTCCAGCTCTGTCAATTGCACAAGCCTTTCTTCTAGGGCTCCATGATCTACCATTCCTGTAAATGCCACTATGCACAGACTAGGTACAATGTACTCAATCGGCATCGCAACTTCTATGCCATAAAACAACCTGCAAGGCATTTGTCCAGTCAGCTTTTTGCAAGTCATCCTGTAAGCCCATTGCACCGCGGGTACATGCACATCCTAGTCATTTCTTTGTGCATTGAAAACCTTCATCAACACATTCTCCAATACCTTATTAAATGCTTCAACCATTCCATTACCCTACGAGTGATACAATGTACCCTTTTGGTGATAAACTTGGAATTCCTCCATCAACGTGATAATCATCTCATTAAGGAAATGTGTACTCCGATCACTCATAAAAATATTTGTGTAACCAAACCTAGTCAGTACATACTCAAAGATGAATTTCATTATTGTTTCCCCCATATATTCCTTCATAGGTTATGTCTCTGCCCATCTAGTCAAATATTCTGTCATGGTGATGATGTACCGCGCACCTGTCTTCTTTCCTGGAGGCTGAATTTGTCCTACAAATTCAATCACCCAGTTCTCAAATGGTTGTAATGATAGCTATTGATTCAGAGGTATCTCATCCCTCCATGATGGCCTTCGCATCCTCTGAGATGCATCACATGCCTTACAATAAGCCTTGGAATCCTTATGCAACATTGACCACCACAACCCAATGCATAAAATCTTATGCTATCTTTATTTTCCTGCATACTTTACTCTCGTAGATCCTCCATGAGCTTAAGGGAGGACTCTGCTTCATTCAAAATCAGGCACATAGTGTCACAGTTTTTCATCTAACCCCATTTTATATAAGTGCCCTGCAATGACAAAAAAGTTTGTCGCATGCACCACCAACTCCTTCTTTTGTTGACTAGCACAACCATCTCGAGTCATCCTCGTCATCAAGAAGTGTATGATATCTACAAAGTGATTGTCCACAACACACATTGTAAAGAGTTGTGCATCTGGCAGTCCTTCCTCCAAATTAGTACTAGGCTCCTCTCCTATTTCAATGCGCGACAGATGATCTGGTCTAACATTCAACCATCCTGGATTCAAAAATAACTTCAAAAACATATTCTTGAAACATCAATAGCCATCTCCATATCTCCCCCCCAACACAGGCTTGTTAACCAAGTACTTCAATGCAAAATGGTCTGTATACATCTCAAAGTGTCCAGCTAGAAAGTAGTGCCTAAACTTCTAGAGCTCGTACACCATAGCCAAAGCTTCATGCTCTATCATTGAGTAATTCTTTTCATCTTTAGACAACTTCCTACTTGCAAATGCTATAGGGTGATTCAACTCCAGCTTACTGGCCTGTGTTAGTACTACCCCGAGTGCAATATGTGACATGTCCACATGCACATGAAATTCCTTCTTCCAATCTGGGAAGACTAGGATCGGTACAGTGACCATCTTTTCCTTTAACACATCTAAGCTTTATTGAAATTATTCATTCCAATAGAATGTAGCATCCTTCTTTAGAAACTTCTCCATCGTCACGGTAATCTGGGCATAACTCTTAATGAACTTTCTATAGTATCTCATATGCCCCAACATTGTGTGCAACTATTTCACACTTTTTGGTGCCTCTAAATTAATTATAACTACTATCTTAGTTGGGTCAACCATTAATCCTTGTCTGAACACCACATGGCCCAGCAAAATTCTGAAAGGAACACAGAAAAAACATTTCTTCAAATTGAGCATGATCTGATACGTCTGGCATGTATCTAGCATTAGTCGTAGGCTGGCTACATGGTGTTTCACCAGCCCAAACACGTCCAATTGTCAAAGTATACCTCACAAAAACTTGTGAATGAAGTCCTTAAATGCCATGACGACTATGTGCAAAAATATCATCGACGCGTTCTTCAATCTAAAAGGCATTACGATATACTAGAAGCACCCCCACTCGGTGGAGAAGGTCATCTTACTTCTATCCTCTAGTGCGATCTTGATCTAATGGTACCCTGAGAACCCATCCATGAACAAATATGCTTCTTGTCCTCCTCCATTATCCAGCACTTCGTCGGTGAACAGAACTAGAAAAGCATCATGCACACAAGTGTCATTAAACTTCTTGAGATCTACGCATATCCTTATTTCATCCTTATGCTTCTTTTCCTGAAGTAGTATTGGGCTCACCTAATCAGAATCTTCTACTGGTTCAATAATACCTGCCACAAGCATTTTATCTTCTACCAGTAAGGCCTCTTCTTGATCGGCTTTGCATCTAGTTTCAACGTAATTTTCATAACTCGCAGGTCCCCTATTATCCTTTTTATGTCTGAGAACTTTGTAAGGAACAAGTCTTGGTATTCGCAGAGTAATTGAATGACCTTATCCATTATTGCATCATCCATGTAGTCCCCAATCTTTGCAAAGTTTGGCTTTGCCTCTGTTCCAATGTTCACTTGTCTTATTTCTAGCGGCGCGATGATATCTGTATTTTCAGTTTGTGGTCCTTAAAATTTGTGATGACCTTTAGTCTGTGGGATATTAATGTTCCTCAAGTCCTTGTCCTCCTCTTCGGTAGTCATTTTGTATCACTCTAGCGTGTGGCATAGCCGGGTGGTCCAATCTGGTTCAATTAAGTCCAAGGGATCGTGCAGTACTCTGATGATTGCTACCTTGAATTCCTACAATGCCTTATCAATACTTTCAAACCCATCCTCAAAGATAAACGTCATCAAGAATCCCTGTTGCAAAACATCTAATTCTTCAGTGCCATGCCAGAGCTCTTCTTCCAAGCACCAGTTCATTGGTATTACATCCAAAGTATGACACAGATGCACCCATTTAGGCTGAGGCTCCGCTCCATAAACCTTAGTCCATTTAGCTAGGTGATTGTGCAGGTCATTCCTTCCATCATATTTCTGTGTTAGCTAAACTTTTCGGTGACCAAACTGCAATCTCATCATCTTTCTGTACACGCGCCAATCATCAAAACTATCTTTGTCTGTACTCCACCATCTCGTAGGCATTGTGCTTGGAAGTGATGCTTCTATGGCACTTCCCTTTTGGATGTATCCATAAATTTATCGACATCAGTTAAACCATCATAATAGGGTAGAATTCTTACCACTAATGATACACAATGCAGTGACTTGGTCATCATATTACAATGCAGTGTAGATACTTCACGCAATCGATTTTGCTAGAGCTCCAACTCCTCATCTGAATCTGATGTGTAGGAACTTTTGTGGTCCTAGATAAGGCATCCCATCTGCTATTGGATTCGCCCAATCTTGATATCACATTGTTATCTTATAAATATGGTCCAAACCATCATCACTTTCATAATCATAGACCAGTTCAGTATGGCGCAGTCCTTCTCTAGGGTCCAAGGGCACTACTACCTAGAGAGATTTATTCTCAAATATCATCTTTCGCTTCTTCAAATTGATTACACCATTCATGTTAGTAGCCCAATCAATCTCAAGGAGCATAAGGTAGGGATTGCCATCATCCACAATATCTATCACTTCAAAATCAACCAATGTGCTCACGTCCTCAATATCAACTATTACTCCCTATAATATTCCCATGGGGATGATTTTCTGTTGATTTTCCATTATTAACTGAATCAAAGACCACTATAGTGTAGGTCTCCCCATCCTCTCCGATGTATTTTTATGAAAAACATTTGTGTCCGACCCCAAATCTAGAATAACTTGATCCATCTCATATTCTCCTATCTACACAGTGAGCCTCATCTCACTCCTCGTTCTTGCCTTATGCTTACTAATCTTCCTGACTACGCATGATCCATCAGGAGAATTTTCATTTCCCGTGCACTTATTTATCAGTTTCTGAAGTCCTTTCACCACCTTGCTATCGCCTAATAGCTTCATACAGGTCTCCAAGTAAGTAGTGCTATGGGGTGAAATGCACGGTGTATCAAAGAGGAAATCTACCCTCAAAGGTCTTACCAGGACCTTTGAAAAGCTATAAGATTACCTGCAACAGCTATAAACTTATGTACATGTTTATCTATCAAACATGAGTTGACAAGGTATGGAAAGAAGATCACCTTTAGCTCCTTCTAGATCCGTTTGGAGATCTCTATGCAGAAAGAAGAACTCCTTCAAAGCCAGCTCCAAGATGATTCCTACACAAAGGACAAGGAAAAATAATCACAACATACGCTCTTGAAAACTAATGTAAGAATGCACAATAAACATATAGTAGTGTATAACTTAACTACTCATCTCAAAAAGTATCAAAATGAACAAATCAATGAACAATATTACCGATACTATGGAGTAGGAACATTGTTGTAGTTCTATATTAAATAACGGAAGAGTGATTACAACCATCCATTGTATCAGTCTTCCCTTGCCCCTTCTTCTTCTCTCTCTCTCTCTTCTAGCTCACTCCTTCAGATTTGGGCCGATGCTCAACATCTTAGTAGGCTATCCTTTCAAATGCTCTAACCTCCTTCACAATGGCCCTCTCGCTGCTTATGTAATAATGGAATTAGGGCTACCAAGCTCCTCCTAGAGTTCATTAGGGAAAAAACCATAAACCTGCCCTGTTTGCAAGCTTTTTCCCATTTGCCTTCATTCTTAGATTGGAATTTCCCCAAACAGTTTGATTTTTGGGACTTTACCTGCTTTTCTTGAGCAAATGTAGGGATAAATATCTAGATATTTATGAGCAGATTCATTAGATTGACCCATTGATTCTCTCTTAGTTTCACTGATGCTCCCCCTGGTCTAACAACTTGAGTTAGCAGGGTGACTAATGCTCCTCTATGCTTGGTAACAAGCTTTATAAAGCAGGTTAGCAGTGCAAAACCAACAGTAGTGTGGATTCAAGGCTTGCAATTGTGGTATTTGCTTCAATCATGTTGTCTTTCACCTTTGAGTTGATGAGGAGGTCATTTTGTTGTATAACAGATGCCCCCTAAAGTATGATATCAGAGGCAGAGATGGTGGCCGAAATACTTTACTAAAACTATAATTTTCTGTCAAAAATTTTAGAGAGAGAAGCTTTGGGCGGCAAGGGAAAACCTGATACAGCAACATACATATATATAAACTGCTAAAATCATATCCTGAGTCGGGCATTCCCACACTCAGTAGCTATGTCAGAGTAATTTTCTCTTCAAAGATATAACAATATTAGCCACCGATAAGCACAGAGCAGATCCAGTGTCATAATAGATCATCCTGAAATAGTTCTCTCCAAGGAACAATATCCACATCTTGGGAGAGGAAACAAGGCTGAATGATGCAACCCTCTACCCAGGGTATTGATTTTTGCTTCACCGAATAGCATAGATTGGTACATGTGATAAGATGTGTTGACGACGAACATGCACAAAATCATTTGATTACCAGTTAATAATGAAGACTGTTAACAGATGCGAGGAAGGCCACTGATAATGGTGATGGTCTCCAAGATGCATAGTGCAACCTAGCGAGTGTGAAAGATTTCTTTGTCATTGAACACCAATAGAATCAATTAACTAGGAGCCAATAATGAAAACCCTTGATCAAACACAAGGTGACCTAATAATGTATGCAAGTACCAAGGCACTGAATGTGTTTCTGGGTTATCTTCCTAGATAGAGTGTTGAAGTCAACAGGAAGAAACCTGTCAAAAGGTAGGCAATGACGTGTCCTACATTAGTCGACACGAAAACAGACAAGAATGATTTTGTTTGTTCGAGGAATCTTTTGACCATTTGGGTCTAAACAATGAAGGGCATGATGAACGGATATGTATGATCGGTTGATGGAGGAAAAAAATGGGTAACCCTTGAACAATAGAAGGCACAACAACGATTTTAACTAGACAACACTAGATTCATGAACACTACAGAGTGTTAGGATACGGAGATGCAATTACATCAGGGTATATAGGCTAAAAACTCATAGGTTGGTATGGTTCATATTGAGAGGCCATCAAAATGAAGTTTTATCGGAGGGAGTGCCATGTTCAAGGGAACAATTGCTACCAAACCATGCTTTCAAATATGGAATACAGCTGTATTGCCTACTTTCCCTGTCTGATTTGTTAATGAGTCCAGATGGGTAAACTCATTGATCTTTTCATTTTTAAAGAGTCTGAAAGGATTTCCAAAAAAATGAATCTTTTCCCTATTTGATTATTTTAATGAGTCTAGACAGGCAAACTCATTGATTTTTTCATGTTTTTAGAGTTTGAAAAGTATCATAAAAAGAATGACTCTATATCTTGTCTGTGTAATTTAAAGAGTCCAGACTAGACAACTCAGTGGTATTTTCATATTTAGAGAGTCTGAAATGATCATAAAGAGAGACCACATGGTGGTCCCTTTGTCATAGTTGCTAACCGGGTGCAAGAAAATGTTAATAGTATACCTAGATGGGTTACTTTTCTGTAAGTCAATCTATTGAACCCAGATAAAGAAAAACCTACTTTCAATAGACCTTGACCTAATTTTGTTACAAGTACGAGGTGATGGACTAAACTCATTTTTCGTCATGAATTTTTAATAAGTTAGGCGATGACAAACTCAATACCTTCATCAAAATTTTTAATGATTCAAATGAAGAAAACTCAAGGTATCTTTTTTAGTTTAGTTAGCGAGAAAAATAGGGAAAATAACAGCTCATCCCTTCTTCATAGTTTTACGAGCTTGAAGGAGGGGAAAAAATAGGGGATTTTTAAATTTAAGAGCGAGAAATGGTCCCAAAAAAGAAAGTGCTCTTGCTCTTGCTATATATTTTTAATGATCCCGGTAACAAAAACTCAGGATTTTTCGGTTTAACGAGTGAGAAAAGTACCTAAAAGAATGCTCGGGTCATCTTCATCATGTTTAACAAGGAGAAAGACTAAGCTCGAGATTTTTTTCAGTTTAAAGAGCGAGAAAAAAGTGCCTAAAAAGAATGCTCCTTTGGTCTTTTTCATTTTATGAGCTGGAGAAAGATAAAAAAAGATTTGCTCAAAGCATCGTTGTATGAATTTAATGAGTGCAATGATGAAAACTCGGAGGTGTTTCTATTTTTTAAAGAGCAATAAAATATCACAAGTGCTCTAACTATCGTTCCATATATTTAACAAGCTCAATGATAAAATCTCGAAGATGTTTATATTTTTTAAAGAGCAATAAAATATCTCAAAAAGTGCTCTATTCTATTCTTCATTGTAGTAGTTTAAAGAGCCCAAAGAAGGAGACTCGAGGTTTCCCATATTAACAAGCAAGAAAAATACCATAAAAAGAATGCTCGACCTTCTTCATGGTAGTTTAACAAGCTTGAAGAAGGAGACTCGAGGATTTTTCAGATTAACGAGCAAGAAAAATACCATAAAAAGAATGCTTGATCTTCTTCATGGTAGTTTAACGAGCATGAAGAAGGAGACTCGAGGATTTTTCAAATTAACGAGCAAGAAGAATACTATAAAAAGAATGCTCGACCTTCCTTGATCTCATGCTTGACAATAGAAGGTTCTATGTCATGCATTTCCTCATAAGACCAAGGAAAAACATCGTGGAAGTCCCTAAATGGGTAGGTGAAGCTCACAATTTCCTTAGGATTGTGATTGGCTGTAACCTATATGTTATCCACGATGCCTATCATGATAGAAATATCGATAAGCAATGTTTTTAAAATATTTCCCATGTTTCCTTCCACCTCCAAAGTTTGGAGGATCGTATAGGGTGAGGAAACGATTTTTGGTATGTCAGGAGATAGGATTTGAAGAGGTATCATGTTCGAATTAGATATGAAAACGTGATGGTGAGAATGCTCCCAAGGTCGCTCTTCTAAACTCATGATCTCTCTAATAGCTTTATCCATATGTAGGACTTGATTGAGTGTATCAAAAGAAAGAGCGGTTATGGGAGGGTGTTATCGGGAAATCTAGTGTCCACTCGAAGCTACTAGTCCCACTAAGACTGGTAGCTATCTTAGAAACAAACAAACTAAAACTACTTTAGTTTTCCTTTTTGAGAAGTAGATAAGAGGGGAATGAAGGACACCAACCTTAGTCTTGCACTTGGTTCCTTGCTCGGTTCCTCTCCCTTCTGACAGATCCTTGCCGCTTCTCCTTCGTCTACCTAGCTTCAAAGAGTACCTATGGAATCAAAGCAACATAATACTATTGAAGAACAGAGATATACAATCATAAACAATATAGGACCAAATGTATATTTACCACACAAATGCATATATCATCAAACATGCAAGAATGTGGAGGAAAACTTGAATAGCTTTATTAATATCAAGAATAGAAAAGAGGAATACAACCAATTGTTTTGACCCAGCGCCATCCTCCAGCATGAAAGCCTTTCTTTCACCTCATGAAAAGCTTAGATCACCCAACACTATGATGTTCCACCAAGAAACCATCAGCACTTCCTTACAAGATACAAAATTCCAGCCTCTGGATCTCTGGGATGAGGGATCCATATATAGATGATTGCATGGGGGTGAGTCAGCTTTTGGGATTTTTATTAGTGTCCTCTCTCTGATAGTTCTTAATTCCACTTGGAGATTAATGATCTCTTACTCATCCCTGGGTGAATTCAGAGAGGCAAGTGTCATAGGAGAAGTTTCTGGAAGATTCTATGATCATCCACCTCGCAAACTGTCTCTGCCATTTGTCCACTCTCACCCATCACACCCTACAGAAGGGCTTTTCAATATGCATCACACCCTTTACACTGGGCAGGTGGGATGCCTTGCACCCTTAGCACTGAGCAACCTATATGGTCCATTTTTGACCAGTTCTGAGCAGTTTCCTGTGGAGAACTTATGGGAGATGATGTAATCAGCTGACCTTGTTCTTTTAGGGTATGGAACAAAACATTTAGGGACTTAGGAGCCCTTGGTTTATGGACATGTATGATTGGGGTTGTAGTGCCCAAAAATGTCTATAACAGTTGCCCCCTAAAGCATGAGTTCATTAATCTTTTGATGTCGAGTGAAATGCTTTATCATGAGGATCCGAAGTTTTTTCGAGTTGGAAGGCGACGTGTAATAAGATAAAATACAATACATTATCTTCATAATATTTTTCATGATCTAGCTGAGGCGGGGATTCCCATGCTTAGCTTTATAAATTCATTTTCATGTACATAAGATAGAAAACCGTATGTGCAGGAGAATGATAATTCTGATAGAGCCATCATCCTTTGATTAGGATGATCATCTGTGCAGCAACAATGTACATTTGATGTCTTTATTTTCCTGAATATATCACAGCCCAGATGGATGAAACCAGATCCGGGGTCTTCAAACTCATCCAATCTTCACTCGGAGTACAAGTCAATCCATGTGAAAGATGTTCTAGAGTCGAACATGGAAAGACATCGCTCGATTACCAACCAATGATGTAAGTTGTTAACAGGCATGAGAGGAATCACCGATAATGATGATGACCCTCAAGGTACTACAATACAATTCGCGTGGTGTGAAAAGGGACTTGGTGTCGAACACCGCGCAAAATAGTTTGGTCGAAGGCCATTGATGTAAACCTGTCACCGGAAGTGAGAAACTTGTCATTGAGGCATGCAAGCTTCAAAGTACTAAAAGGGTTGTTCCTAAGTCGACTTCTTGGATAATGAGCTGATGTCGACAAGAAGCGACCCATCGTAGGAGGGCCTTAATGAATCCCAGATCTACGACATGGAAAGGAGTAAATGATTTTGGAGGTGAAAATGATCTGATGATACAGGGTTCAGGGTGGCGATCATGAAAGAATGGAGCGTGAATGTATTGCAACGGATGAGACACAGGCGAATTCTCTGAGCAACTTCTCTTGAACATACTGGTGACACTGACATGGATTGGTAGTGTTAACCAAAAATATGGATGGTGTGATGGACCAATGGTGATATGACCGGTGAATGGAACAACCCAACTCGACTCAAATGCGGAGTGAAAGTGTCATGTTCAAGAGCGACTTGCTACCAATAAAGTTTCTTCAATTTTTCTTCCCAATTTTTCCCCAGTCATTGCTGACCAGTACCTCTTTCTTTTTGTCAAGCTTGAGGATGATAACATATGCTTGTTCTATAATTTTCCCTTCGGGAAAACCTGTCACTACATTTTAACGAGCCTAGCGATAGTGAAACTCGTTCTTGTCTGTATGGACAAGTTTGTTGTTGTTCGGTTGTAACGAGTTGAACGACAAAGATAACTCAGTCCTTTTCAATTTTAGAGAGTCTAAAAGGGACGTAAAGGAAACTCCAATAATGCTTTTTCCTCATATAATCCCTTAAGTCTGAAAAAGTATAAAATAATACAAAAGGGATGAATCTTCGATAATTTTAACGAGCCAAACAAAACAAGTGCTCGATCTTTTTGTGTACTAATCCCTCAGGTCCAAAAAGTTTAAAATGTAGAGGAGGGATAGCACTTCCAGTCGCTTTAACGAGCTGGAGAGGCCAATCGCTCAGCAATCTTTTCATATTTTACGAGTCAGGTGAAAAGAGCTTAAAGGAGACTTGGTTTTGAGGAACGACTGATTCTAGGCAAAGTTTGGAATTTTTCAATCATGGCAGCATGACAAGGATGGCTAATAGGATCACTCTTCGCAGCTATTCCCCAAAAGCGGTAATCAATCAAATGGAGGTGAATGATTAGCTAAAACAGAGTGGAGGTGATGGTAAGAACACGACCAGGGCTCAAAAGCTGATGATAATACATTCACAATGGTTATTTATTGGAAATCGGTTCATTTTTAATGAGCTTAAACTCTCGGGGAACGTTTGCTCATTGCTTATGTTTAATTTTTAACGAGATTGAACTCCACATAAAAATTGCTCGTGATAATGGTCATCAATTTAATTTCACCGCTAATCACTTTGTTCCTTCAAAGGTTTTACTTCCTTTTCAATTGCTTCATAAAACCGATTAGAAATGAACAATATATGTTTCAAAAATGAGTTAAAACACTAATATTGAATTACGTGAAAAGGAATTTAAAAGTGGTTTTTACCCCTCATTTTACCATTTCATTTAAACTTTGGTTTGTTGGAGCTCTGGAGGTGCTTTTCCCCCTTGATTTTCACCAGCTAATTTTGGGAGATTCTGTGGACGATTCTCGGCACCATCTGGACTAGGTAGGAGCTAAACCTGAGCTCTTCAGTTGCATTCCTTCCTTTTTGAATTCTGTGCATGTTTCCCTATTTTTCTGAGTCTCTGGGGTTTGAAAAATTCACCCTGGCTCCATCGCACCCTTCATATATCGAAAGGTGCGATGCATACTGGCTTGGACATTGGCCAGTCAGTATGCATCCCACCCAGTACGCTGTTGGGGGTGCGATGGGTGCGAGAAGGGAAATTTTTTGCACTGTTTTCTCATGGAACTTTTGCCTCTTTTTTTGCCAAATTAGGACCCTGACTCTTCTCTTGCTTGTTTTGTAGAGATCCATTAGAGCAAAATGGTTGTTACATGGCAAGAACATGAGCATGAAGAAGAGGACATGCTTGCTTTACATGATCCAGTCACGGTAACTGCACTACGGAACTATGGCCTGTTCAAGTTTTTCCGCATCTCTAGCATGAGGCAAAAAATCAAATTGTTGCAATATCTTCTTGATGCATGAGATCCTACCAACCAAGTGTTTCAGATTAGAGGAAAATCTATCCCCCTGACTGTCGTGGACATCTATTTTTTGACCGGTTTATCGAGGCATGGTTCCCCTCTTTCATTATCAGGTTCCGCCTGTGGGGGCGAATCCGTGAGAGATTATATTCACCGGTATTGCAGAGAGGGATCTCAGCCGAGTAGGGATGGCAAGATCAACATCCGATATGTCAACGATCGGTCCTTGAGGACCATTCTGTTCACTTTTGCTAGACTAGCTGGTAGTGTGGCTCTTCACGTGGCTAACAGGTCTTATATGCAGTATGCCTTGGAATGCCTTGAACCCAAGGTGTTCAACTGGTGTGACGCGGTACTCCCTGTGATGAAAGAACAATTGACCAAGATAAAAAGCAGAAAATCCAAGAGCTTCAGCTATGGTTCTAATTTGACTGCTTCCGCCTTGGAAAATATCCCACTGATGCAGCCGCAATACATTTCACTTGGCTTACCTCGACCGACTGAGCCACGGATGCAGAGATGGGTTGACCTTATGGCCCGACATGCTGTTCAGTCCCAGGTTTCATTTTATAATACCTTCTTCAAGTGGTTCAACCATCAGGAGATGGTTCAGTTATGTGATCTTGATATATTTGATGAAATGCATAAATGTTGCAATATCTGCCAATTCTATTAATGACCGCCTTTCCACCAATACATACCCCTCTGAAACTTACTAACTCGCCGCTTGGATCGAAGATGGCCCAGGCCACAGAAGATAGGTTCCGTGAACTACGACTCGTTCCATTGGCATATCCAACAAATTATTCCAATAGGTCTGACATCTGCAACAACGTAAAAGTGGATCACTTAACCAAAACAATTGCCTTTAGCAAAAACAAAAATGTAACAAAAGCATAGGGGTTACTATCTTGAATCAAGCATAGTAACGCTTAAGGTACAACCGGTTGCGAGGTTGCGCCAGTGGAATCCCATCATAATCTACTAACTCATAGGCTCCTTTTGCTAATACATGTTGAACAATATACGGGCCCATCCATAAGGACTTGAACTTACCTGCTCCCAATTTTTCAGATTCCTGGTCGTAAAGTAAGACCAGGTCAGCTTCTGAGAAGACACGGGGTTTGACATTCTTGTCGAACTGCGCCTTGACCCATTTCTTATGGGATTCATTAGCCAAAGCAGCATCACGACGGGTTTCATCCAATTGCATTAATTCCAAGAAACGAGCCTCCGCTTCTGAAGTTCCGGGGAGATGGTTGACCGCGAGTTTGAGAGATCAGATTTCACACTAGACTGGTAAGATTGCTTCCAGGCCATACACCAATTGAAAATGTGTAAACCCAGTTGCATTCCTCACCGATGTCCGGTATGCCCACAAGGCTGAGTATAGGATCAGGTGCCAATTCCTTTTGTGGACTCCAATCATCCTTTGCAGGATCCGCTTCAGGACCTTGTTGATTGCCTCAACCTGTCCGTTAGCCTGTGGATAGTACAGAGTAGAGCTGTTGTGGGACAGCCCTAACTTGGCAGCCAACTCAACCATCATGCGATTGCAAAAATGTGATCCATGATCTATGACTATGGCTTGTGGAACACCGAATCTGGAGACCACATGATTGACAAAGGAGGGGGCAGTCGTTTCGCCGTTGTTGTTTAATGTAGGCATCGCCTCGGCCCATTTAGTAAAATAGTCTGCTGCGACTACAATATACCCATGCCCCCTAGTCGAGGTGGGGTTACATGTCATGAAATATATGCCCCATTTGGAAAATGGCCCAAGAACAACTACTGGTTGCAGAGGTGCGGGTGGTATTCTTATTTTTCGATCAAATATTTGACATGCATGGAAACTTCTGACTGTGGTTATGCAATCTTTGAACATTGTTGGCCAGAAGTAATATGCTCGTAAAATCTTTTGCACCATAGCATAACCAGATTGATACTCCCGGCATGCGCCTAAGTGGCAATCATTCAGGACTTTTTCGGCCTCCTCGTGGGTGAGGCACCTCCTCAGAACTGTATCGACACCACGATGGTAAATTGTATCACCGATGATCATGTAGTCTTTTGCTTGGTATCAAATATGTCGTTGTTCTGAGCAGAAGGTATTATACCTATATGTTTGGTTTTGGAGATAGATTATTATGTCTCCATACCATAGATTGCTTGAAGATATCAAAAACAAAGATTCGTCCACAATTGCTTCTTCTAACGTTACAACGTTGGATGATGATGGGAGATCGCATAGTAACTCCGTGAAAACTAGGGATTTCTTCGATTTGGATTTTATAAATTCCAGATTAAAATCTTGTAGAATTGCTATCCATTTTGAATATTTGCCCCCCAACAACTGTCGTGACAATATATAATTCATGGGGTTGCAATCTGACAGAATGGTAGTTTTTCTAAAGAGGATATAGTGTCGAAATCTCTGTATTGCTTGAATAGCTGCGAGAGCTAGCTTTTCAACATAGGAATACTTGCTTTCTGTATCATTTAAGTTTCTACTCAAATAATATATAGCATGTTCAATTCCATTGTCTTCTTGAACTAAAACCATCGTGATGGTGGTATCTGCTGCAGCCAAATACAAGTTAAAGTCCTTTTGATAATCAGGAATGTACATTAACGATGCTTTTATTAGGGATTCTTTTAAAGCATCAAAGGAAGCTTGCGCGACCTCATCCCAGACGAAGGGTACTTCTTTTTTCAATAGACGAGTATAACCTTTAGTAAGTTCGGCATAATTTGGAATGAACCTCCTCAGAAAGTTTGCTTTCCCTTCGAGTTTCTGAATCTGAAGAAAATTTGAAGGTGGAGGCAAATTAATGATTGCCTGAACCTTACATGGGTCGAGACGAATCCTGTCCTTTGAGACCACAAAGCCAAGTAAATGACCAAAACTGACACATAACACACATTTGTGTGGATTGACTCATATCTTGTAGTGTCGGCATCGTAGAAATATTGCTCTCAAATGCTACGGATGATCAGTCCGCTTTCGTGAATGAGCCGGAAGATCGTCGAGATATGGTTGAACGATGTTTTTGATGTCATGGAAGGCATAATTAATTTCCCTCTGAAATGTTGCCCCTGTGTTCTTTAAACCAAAGGGTAGCTTGCGATATGCAAATGTGCCCCACGGACAAATAAATGCAGTCTTTGACTGGTCCTGTGGGCAGATATTTATTTGATTATACCCGAAAAATCCATCGATAAATGAAAGGATTTCACATCCGGCACATTCATCAATTATCTGGTCAATGAAGGGTGTAGGGTAGTTGTCCTTTGGACAAGCTTGATTTACATCCCTATAATCAACGCACACTCTAATCGTTCCTTGTTTTTTCATTACAGGAACAATATTCGATACCCAATCGGTTAGAGGAACCGGGTAAATAAAACCAGCATGGAGAAGTTTTTCAACTTCTGCTTTGATGGTAGTGACTTTCTTGGGGTGCACCTTCCGTAGCCGTTGTTGTACCAGTTTGACATCTGGATACATCTTAGTTTTGTGTTCAACTATGCTCGAGTCAGTGCCTGGCATTTCATCATACGACCAAGCAAAGACATCTCTGAATTCACGTAAAAGAGCGTGATATATTTCCAGTTCCTAAGGAGAACAAGATTTGCTGACATGAATATTCTCTACAACATCTGTTTTGGTCAAGATAGTTATGGTGATAGTCTCTTCAATATTGGACAAGTTTTGCTCGGAATCCACCATGTTTACAGTATCTGATAGAAAATCAAAAACTGAGGGATGATCAAGGTCACTAGGAATATCTTCTTTGTAATCCAGAAGATGGGAACGATGGTGGTAATCTTCCCATGGTGCCCCATCAATCATCATTGACTGAACAATTATTTCATCTGTATAATGTACTTGCGACCAAGGATCTGAAGGGGTACCATATTCTTTAGACCTATCTATCCAAATTCTTGATGAGCATTTATTTGGGTTTGCCTCCCATGCCGAAAACATTGATTGCTACAAGATTTCTACTGGGCTTGGAGGCAATACCTCCAGATGATCCATGTTAATATCGTTTTCAAAGATATTTTGAATAGAAGATATCATATTGTAGGTTCCCACCGTTGCCACATCTGCCAGATTTATTGAAGGCGGTAGGGCAAAAGTCCCCATTAATATAGGGTCTTTTAGTAGGCCTACTCCGATATTTTGAAGCAAATGAGGGCTTCCGTGGATCATCAGAATGCTTCCTGTAACTTGTGAACTATTGGGAAGAAATGTCTATTGATCGACAGTTGTAATTCCTCCTTGAAAGTGAAATGCAATATTCCTGAAGTAGGTCGACACAACAGCTGTTATAGCATATATCGAGGGCCTTCCCATTATGATGTTGTAATCGAGGTTTCTGTCAATTACTTCAACATCTATCTCTATTGTTTTGCCCCCCAGTTCGACTTGCAAGTTACTTGAAATCCCGTATGGGGTGTATGTTCGTCCATCAAATGCTTTTAATGTCGTTGAAGATCGCGACGAGGGTGGAGATCCTAAAATTGTCCAGAAACTCATCAACATGATACATGTAGATGCTCCCTCATCAATAATTGCTCGATGAACAGTTTCGTTGAGGGCTTTCACTTGAATGAGGAAAGCTAGTTGAGATGGTAACTGAGGGTCATATCCTTTGTGATTAAAGGACACAAGATTGGAATCGGTTGGGTCAATCCCACCTATCGCTGATAATAAAGCCTGCTTTTGGGAGGGGAAATTTTTCAATACCTCAAGTGTCGACATAGCAGATGGCGATTGGGCCAGATCTTCCACTATATTATAATGCTGTGCTGCTCTGGCATGAGGATTAAATGTTGATTTGTGTACTAATCCCTTTGGCAGTTTTATCATTAGTTCAGGAATGATGGGTGGCACAACTTTGGTCAAAGTTGTTGTCGAACTATGGGTTGATCATTGGCCTTGTTGTTCGACAACTATGGATTCTCGTAATCTTTATTCCTTGTCGATATCAAAGCATAATTTTGCTGCTTCAAAACTGAAAACATTAGCACTTGGGACGGGAAGCATTATCACTAGCAACCAGATTTGTTCTTGGATCTAGAAATGGATCAGTCAATACCGCCGAGGTTTTCGAATTGTTGAAGAATTTTCTAAGCTCAACTTTATACGGACATTCTCTTGTCCAATGATGCTCATCACATATAAGGCATGGATGATTTGGTTTCCTATCTCCAGAAGGGTTTGCAGAAGATTTTTCAGGGGATGACTCTTGTTTTTTCTTCTTCCCTTTCTTTTTCTTCTTGCCTCCTGGTTGCTTAGTTTCTTTGCCTTTGTCAGTCGATACGACATTAATTCTGAGGCGAGAAGTTCTTCATTTTCATTTTGACCTGGAACTGTACGGGCCTTCTTCGACTTAGCCTTTACAGTTTTCGTGCTGGTCGTTCCTGTCACGTCATCCCCAGAATTAGAGTCTTTGTTTGATTTAGGAGAGGGAGGAACGGAAAATTCCGGTCTAGGAGCATCAGGGATTTTATCGTAGAGCGTGCCAAACTGAGTATAGATCAAGTCTAAATATTTCACACAAGCAATTACTTGCTCTTCAGTGACGACTCCTCCCTTTGCCACATCTTCTGTAATAGAAGGTAACAACGACTTAATAAACCATTCAGCCAACAGCTGATCAGGAACATATGTTTTTACCATTCTACGATGACGTCACCACTCATGAATATGATAGGATATATGAGTGGCCATCATTTGCTTTAAATTTGTAAGAAGCTCTGTTCCCATTTCGTACCTTGTGCGTAACTAAAAATGGGTTAAAAAGGTTGTGGCTAGGGTATTGAAGTTATCGAATGAAGCTCTAGGAAATTCGATATACCATTTTGCTGTCGGACCAGTTAACGTTCGCTGAAAAAGGTGAAGCCTGATCGAATCATCGTTTAGAGAGTTAGATGAACACCATAGATGAAAGGTCATCACATGATTCGAAGGATCTTCACCCGGATTTCCATTAAATTTAGGAATATCTGATGGAAGTTTATGAGGAATCGTTGGCCACTAAGGGGCATAAGCGATTGGATCGTTTGTTAGCCGGTTTAGATCTCGTAACTCTAAAGTTGCCACGAAGGGCAACTGTTGATTCAGGTGCGGTGAAGCATACCTAGGATAAGATGGGATTGTCTGAGTAGTGGGTCTTTGCATACTAGCATAGTGCATTTGATGCTGATAACTTTGATAAGGTTGATGTGCATAACCGTTATGAAATGGTTGATTTTTACCATTTTGAATATACGGTTGCCCATTACTTGAAAAGACTTGGTTCTCAGTTCCTTGGTAAACTTGTTGGAATTGTGGTTGTTGATATTGCACCAGCCATGGTTGTGATACCATGTGCTATTGTCCAATACTAGCTGTTTGACTAAGATGAGGGGTAATGGTACCCGTTTGAGCCTGGGTCACTCAAGTTAAGGAGCCACTAATCAATGATTGTGGTGGCGTCGTAGGGACAAGGGGCTGTTGGATTGCTACCTGAGAGACTTCAGGTTGACATACAATAAGTAACACTTGTACTTGCGACACCGTCACAATAGCCGGTGTAGTGGGGATATTTCGCATAGGCATACTTTGTTGCATTGAGTATACAACTATTGGTTGTTGAGGCAGTATTGGTATCCAACCACTAGATGCAATTCCATCATAACCTGAATTCTATTGCGAACCCTCATATGTTTGCCCTCTTGGAGGAGACAATGAAAGGGCATATTGCCCCCCATACAGCGGTAGTCCAGTGCTTAATGGAATGATTTGCCTTTGAAGACCGGACTGCCCAAATTGACACTGGGAAGGATCAATTTGTTGGGACTCAACATAAGAGATTCCAGATATTATTCTGGACGAACAAACGGGAATAGACCATACTGTCGAAACAACCTCTAGACGGATTCCATCCAGCGATTGAGAGCGAGTTGCCAGAGATGGTATGCCGACGAAAATTTTAGGAGTGGTAGTAGGAAGTTTTGCCACTGCTGTGTCAGATGACACAGTCCTAGATGTTGACGGTTGTTTAGACATATCTAGTCTATCCAAAAGGCTTCCTAGCAATTCTACAGGAACTTCCGATAACGGTAGACTAATTTCTGATGAGGAAGGATATAGAGTGACCCCAACTCCAAATTGTGATGGAGTGCTAGATGGTGGATCCTCCATAATCTCTTCTATAACAACCAAACTAGGTGGAAGAGGTAGACCGTTAGGTCTGTAAAATATTTCCAGTTCTGAAGAAGGTATAGATTCTACAACTACTGATTTTTAGGGAACAATACCTTCCGAATCAACTATAGATTGAGCCGGTTCAGGTATACTAGGATCAGTTCTACTATCCTCTAGTGGTTGCGGAGCTTCTTTATAAAGGCAGGGGTACCAGAAATGTTTGGAGTAATCAAAGTCTCCAAGGGTGTCGGAACACTTGTTCCAACCCGACCAGGGGACTTTGAGCCAGTTAAACGAGTTCACTTTGTCCGGAATAGTTTTGATTCTGGAGACAAAGACGGTTGACTCGTAAGTCTCCTTGAATGACGGGGTTTCAATTGACTTTCTTCCATGATTGTGGATTACTCGATCAACTAAAAATAAAGGGAAAAATGTTTTCAAATTAAATGAATTTTAGATGCTTTGACACAACTTGTTTTTTCAATTTTTAAGAGTCGAGAAAAAACAAAAGATGACTCTAGTCGCCTTCAATTTTTAATGAGCCTAAAGTGACAAGTGCTCAGATGGACCTTTTCTTTTAGGGAGTCTGAAAAGGAACGAAAGAGACTACTCTGGAAATCTAGAAAAGGATTACCAAACCAATCGCAAAACTGTAGAATACTTCTTACGTTACGGCAGTCAATCCTCGCGAATGTTGTGTTTAGTGCATTGCGATCGATAGAGCAACAGACACGGCTTCCTATCGATAAAGGATATAGCCTATTGTGGTCTCCCAATATATACTCGATGGTACGTGGGAGCACAAGTTCGTATTGGCACTTTTCGTCTCAAAGAGGAGGAATCACCCAACTAACAGTGAAAGCGACAGTTACGAGGCTTTACGACACCAGAATACGTCTGTAGCCTAGACTTCTAGATGTTGTTCATTAGGTTCCAAAGTGTTCTTATGTTCATTGAATTTATTTTACAGTTGATCTTTCTTAAGAAATTTTCCTTTCAGTTTCATCGTGTGATGTAGATATAATTCCTAAAATGCAATCTAAGATGATAAAAAATCTTTTAATCTTCTTTTTGCAATGAAAATCCTAGCTACTAAAGAAGAGAGATATTATTCTTTCAACATAGAGCAGAGAGCACACACTAGATGCATTGTCCTAAATCAAACCAACAAGCAGTCTAAATGAAAATGCACATGCATGTATTTTTTTTCAGCTTTCTTAATGTGTGAATGACAAGAAGAATGCTAAGTACAAATCTGAATTATCTTTTCAAAGTGACAGTACTAACAAATTTCTTTTCAAAAATGAAAGAAAGATAATGACGACCCTTTGCTATTTTTAACTGAAAACTACTTTCAACACTTGAAAAACTACTAATTAAAATCAAATATAAGAGTAACTATATAATCAATCATCAAGAACAATAGAATTCTTTTCTTTGACTAAAAACGACACTTGCGACACTTTCAAATCAAAAGACGACAGTTTCACTATGCTACTTCTTTGTAAAAGAGAACTAAAAATGGCGCTCAATACATAAAAGCATTCACAGTTCTTTGCACAATGGAGGTGGAATTATGGAAAGGAAGGGAGTTTCCATAGTGGTATACTGATCATAGACAGCAAAACTCCTTAATAAAGCTGAAGAGAGTGAACACAGAAACAAAAATTTGAGGGCAGAAGAGGTCTTATCTGATTAGCGCACCTGCAACATAGGGAAAGTGCGATGAATCACACCTACTGCACACGGGAGGTGAGATGCATCTAGATTCCCAAGAGGAGAAGGTGTGATGGTGCAGGGACAAGACTTCAACTGGGTTTCGAGTTACAGTTTGCAGCTTAGTTCAGGGACTTAGGCCGAGCAAGTGATGTATAGTAAATAGAAATCACAGGGGCTGATCTAATGAGGTTACTAGAGCCACCACTATGGCAATTAGAAGGTTTGGAAATCGATTGTTCAGTTTATAAACAAAACCCAGAGATAGACTAAAGCAGCATTGATCTACTTTGCACTTGCATAGCAAATGCAGTTTGAAGGCTAGCTAGCTTGACTTCAGGCTCTTTCTGTAAGTTTATAAAACAAATAAACATAGACAAACAAACAATCTATTCACTCCCCAGTGGAGTCGCCATTTTGTTATTGGGAAATATAGTGTCCACTCTAAGCTGTTGGTCCCACTAAGACTGGTAGCTATCTTAGAAACAAACAAACTAAAACTACTTTCATTTTCCTTTATGAGAAGTAGATCAGAGGGGAATGAAGGACACCAACCTCAGTCTTGCGCTTGGTTCCTTGCTCGGTTCCTCTCCCTTCTGACAGATCTTCGCCGCTTCTCCTTCATCTACCCAGCTTCAAATAATACCTATGGAATCAAAGTAGCATAATACTATCGAAGAACAGAGATCTACAATCATAAACAATATAGGACTAGATGTATATTGACCACACAAATGCATATATCATCAAACATACAAGAAAGTGGAGGAAAACTTGAATAACTTTATTAATATCAAGAATAGCGAAGAGGATTACAACCAATTGTTCTGACCCAGCGTCATCCTCCAGCATGAAAGCCCTTCTTTCACCTCATGAAAAGCTTAGATCACCCAACACTATGATGTTCCACCAGGAAACCAACAACACTTCCTTACAAGATACAAAATTCCAGCCTCTGGATCTCTGGGATGAGTGATCCTTATATAGTTGATTGCAGGGAGGTGAGTCAGCTTCTAGGTTTTTGATTAGTGTCCTCTCTCTGATAGTTCTTGATTCCACTTGGAGATTGATGATCTCTTACTCATCCCTGGGCAAATTCAAAGAGGCGATTGTCATAGGAGAAGTTTCTGGAAGATTCTATGATCATCCACCTCACAAATTGTCTCTGCCATTTGTACCCTCTCACCCATCGCACCCTACAGAAGGGATTTTCAGTATGTATTTCACCCTTTACACTGGGCAGGTGGGATGCATCGCACCCTTAGAACTGAGCAACCTGTATGGTCTAGTTTTGACTAGTTCTAAGCAGTTTTCTATGGAGAACTTCTGGGAGATGATGTAATCAGCGAACCTTGTTCTTTTAGGGTATGGAACAACACTTTTAGGGACTTAGGAGCCCTTGGTTTATGTAAATGTATGATTGAGGTTGCAATTCCCAAAAATACCTATAACAGAGGGGCAGTGGTATGGTTAGCCAAAACCAAAGTGATCGAAGATTCAGATGCAAATTGAATGGCTTGGTGCGCTGATTCAGCTGGTGATAATGGAACTTATTCTCCGTATGTGTCAATGTCTAAAGGCGCTGGTAGGATCCATGGATCGGTCTATTCATGAGGAATAAATGAAAGCATATTGACCATCTATGAAACCTTTGGCAATTGAAGAGGAAAACAAGCCATGAGGGAAGAAGCCTTCAGTAGACCGGTACCTAAACTGACATACAAGTCAATTCCACCTCCTACTAGTTGTACATAGCCACTTCGTAATGGTGAATAATCAGGGGTTCAGAAAGACAATTGATCTACTGTAACTACCTTTCCATCCAATGGGAATTGGATGATGCGAAAGACAGTAGATACGATGGTCATCATGGCATATGTCCAACTGCAACCCAGCAAGAGATTATAGTCGAGTCTTTTGTCTATGACTTCTATGTCCACCGTTATAGTTTTCCCACACAAAGTGATGGGGAAACTAGTGTTAGAAAATTATATATTACGGAGCAATGGAACACATAAAATATTGCAGAAATATAAACACAGGAAACGCACAAAACAAGAGAGACAGAGATATACGTGGTTCACCCAGTTTGGGCTACGTCCACCCCGAACAACTAGTCCTTCCTTTCTATTATCCAGCAAAATGAAGAGACACAACCTACAACAAATCTGTTGTAATATCCTCTGTTTTCTCTCACAGTCTCACCACTCTTTTTCTCGCTCACCGAATACACATCTATTTCACAGCCTCAAATACAAATACCCTCATACAAAGAGAGGGGTTGCCTTCTAGGGAAAAAAACCCTAAACTAAACATAAGTTCTACCGTCAGATCATTCGCCTAATGAACGGCCCAGATTAACTAGAAATTACTATACTTTTACAAGGAAATTTTACAGTTGTTTTTAGCTTCGGGGGCACTGCCCCCGAGCCCTCGCTAGGGGACCGCTGGCCCCCGGACCCCTCAACCGGGGGAGATCGGCCCCCCCGAACCCCCGTGGGGGGGACAAGTCCCCCCCACACCCCCCCGTGTGGAGGGGTGTACAAACTTCCTGGGGTATACATCCGGCTGAAACAAAGACCTCTGAACAATCATGCTCCACACACAACAACTAGCTAGGTAGCCTTTTGGGATAAAGGTGTGGTTGTCTAAAGCTTTAAGGGAGTTCGACGGTGGGGATAGGGTTGGGGAACCTAGGGCAAGCCAACATGAAGTCGACATTACACAGGTAGAAGCACCTTCGTCGATGACAGTTCTGTGTATACCTTTACCTTTCAAAGTGATATGCACCTGGAATGCAAGCTGGTGAGAAAAGGGAGGTTTACACTTGTTCATGTCGAAAATAGCAAGCATGGAATCCATTGGGTCAATACCTCCAATAGCTGAAAGCAAAGATTTATGTTGCATTGGGCATGTTTGTAATACTTCAAGCGCTGAAATAGCCGATGGTGCTTGCACCAAATCCTCTATGATGTTGTAGTGTTGGGTGGCACGTGCAGATGTATTGTGCATTGTGCGTCGAAGTGCCCCTTTTGGAGGTCGAATTACAAGGTCCTCAATTGGCCTTTCGATATGCAAATCATTAGGCAACGATGTGTTTTGACCTGAGGATGGTTCTACTGCAAGAGCGACAGGAGCTCCATAAGTTTTGGCTCTTGTGGTGAGTTATACCATTTCAAATGTGAAAATGGTAGAAGATCATTCACCAGCTAAAGGATGTTGCAAACCATCGGTGCCCTTGGTGTGGGTTGCTGTTGGTTTGCAATAAGATTTTGCTGTTGCTGAGTGGGAAAAGGATTCCTAAGGACAACAAGGGTCTTACCAATATCTCTTTTGGCAAGGTAATCTGTGGATTCTTGAAGATGTTGATAATGCTAGGTTACGTGGTCTTCAGCATAGACTTTGCAAGGAAATCTAGCAGGTGTATCCTTTTCATCATTAGTAGGCGTAACGACCTTTTGTTTTGGGTTGAGCTGCTTAGGTGACTGCTCTTCAAAAGGAGCGGTCTTTTTCTTATTCTTCTTTTTCTTACCACTGGGGTTTTATGTAGACTTCATAGAGTTTATCATAGTGGCAAGAAGAACAGTCGTATTGGTAGAGGGGTCCACTGCCATCTTAGCAATGGAACCACTAAGTTGTTTTATAGCGACCCCAGAAGCTGTGCAAAAAATCCTGTCGGTGTGCGCTCCGGGGTGTTGAGTAGCGAAAGCATTGAGGTTACCAGGAGCATTGGGGATTATGTCATAAAGAGTGGCAGACTATGGATAAATCAAATCTAAGTGCTGGGCATGATGTATGGATTGGTCTTCTATGACCGCACCACCTAGAGTGACATCTCTAGCGATTTGTGGGAGTAAGGACTTACAGAACCAGCCCATTAGGAGAAAATCAGGGATGGGAGCTTTGACTAACCTCCACCTATGTCTCCATTCATGGATATGATCGGCAATGTGGGTGGCGATATCCTGACGAAATGAAGTAAGGAGCTTTGTCCCAGTCTCATAGTCGATAGGTAACTGAAAGTGCTTTAGCAACTCCATCGCTAAAGTGTCAAAGGTATTAACTGATGCACATGGTAAGTCAATATACCATTTCGCTGCATTGCTAGTGAGGGTGAGGGTAGAAGGACGTAACTAGACACTATCATCCACCATAGAGTTAGAAACACACCAGAGATGGTAGGTGGTGATATGGGTGCCCGGATCCTCCCCTTGTTTTCCATTGAACTTTGGGATGTTCGTTGGTATTTTATGCGGGATTAGCGACCACTGTAAGTTGTGTCATATGGGGCCATTTGTCAGCTTGTATAGGTCAGTAATATCCAACATTACAAAAAAGGTAGAGAGTTAGGTGACCTCGACTTGGACCATGGTGATGACGAATGACCTGAGGAGCTCTGTGCTCCTCCCATCATTCAGTTCCCCATAGCGTACATGGGTTGCGTGATGTAGCAATTGCTTTGTGGTATGGTGTTGTAGAGTGGATTTCCATGAGGATTTTGATATTCGGGTATGAAATTGCCCCTAGTATAAGCGGTACCCCCTTGACTCATTTGAGTCTGTGAGTAGGGTGCCCCCATGGATTGGTTGGGAACCCCTTATAGATTCCTGACCGACACAGAACTAACCATTTGGCTTTGATTAATAGAGGGAACACTCATGTCAATTAGCGGCTGTCCATGCATGCCTGAGAACGGAGGGGACACTGTGACATTCCATACTGGTATGTGCGTATTGGGAACCCCTTGGAACTGTACATTGGTGGCTGACCATATTGTTGGTAAACGGGAACCGTGCCCATAGTGCCGCATTGAGTGTTATATGGAGCACTGTATGTGGCACTTGTCGAAGGTATGCATTGTGGTACCATAGGAGTGGAACTTGGCATCTATTGGGTTCCACTTATAGAGGGTGTTATGTGAGTTGTCGTACTTGGGAAAAATGGGATAGCGGGATTCCACATTAACGGTGTTATGATGACTGTCAACTGGGGAAGTGGTAGAGGACGAACAGTGTCTCTAAAATTCCACATCATGTGAGTCCTTGACTGGATAGATGGGAAAGTTCCACCTACTGAAGAAGGAAGTACAGGTACCACGGGAACCATGATAGGGTCCGACGGATTTGTGAGCAGAGTGTTAAAATGAGGAAGAAATTCTTTCGTGAAGAAATCCTCTAGAAAACTTGAATCATTGGTCATCCACATAGATCTTGTGTGAGATTTAGGAGACTGATTCCTTGAAGATGAGGAATCCGAGTTAGTGGAACTCGGCAGATCTTCCACAATGAGTGGAGGAAGCCCTAACAATCATCTGGGGTGACGATGAGGGCCAGATGTACCCACGGTGACTGTTAAGTTTTATCAAATAAATTTTAATGTGATATTCTTTAAAGTCTCAAAAAGGATAGCACTCAGGTACCTAAAAATAAAAAATACACTAAATATAATAATCAACAAATAGAGGGAAAGTACCTTGTCTGATAAGCACCAATCACTGGAGATGAAACCTAGTATCTCAATGAATAAAAGAGAAGGATGGCCAAATGTACCGTTACAATTACTCTAGAGATTTTCCCGAACCTCAGATTGAGGGGCCAAGTACTCTCATGAAGATGAGCACCATCCCAAAAATTGAAGACAGAGTAGATCCGTCCATGTTAGGTACCAAAACAGCCCGTCCCAGTCACCTTGTGTAAGTACCTAGAAGTTTTGGCCACTAGAGATACCTCAAATCACAGACATTACCATGGGGGACATAGTCGTAGACAACATGTTGTGTGGGCAAGAAACCTGACTCCCCAACTCAGTTCCGAAATCCAAGAAGGGACCCCCAGTACACAGAATTCCCAAAGGATTTGTAAGAGAAGGTGGGCTACCTTCAATTACTATCTGATGTTGTCTCTTATTTCGCTCCATTGTTAGTGGAGTGGTCCTGGTAATATGAGTGCAGAAGGATTTTTCACTCGTTAAAGACACTATTTTTGGTTTTCAACCTTGGGCAGTTCACTCACATGCTTATCCCAAGATGCTAGCCTAGCCTAATGTTGGTTTGCTTAAAAGAGTAACTAATTGATTTTAACGTAAATATTTAGTGTACTTGATTATTTGTCTTCGGTGGGGGCGTTGACGTATGAATATGGTGAGATTCTTGACTCAATAAATCATGCAGAACAATGCTCTGAAAAAATAAGAAAATAAATAAGAAAATAAAATAAAAATAAAAATAAAAATAAAAAATAAAAAATAAAAATAAAAAAATCAATTTTTATGCAAACAAGTCTTATTCTACATATTCATCTTTTCACATATTCATAGATTCGTCTGTGCATCTGATGTCATTCAACACTTGCATAACCAAAATATTCTTTCCAATATTTCCTAACAACTATTGAAAACCAAATTGAAGCAGCTTACAACTATTTCGACAGAAGGATGAATACAATTCATCAGTATTTCTTTAAAAAAAAATGTATTTTAAGAGAGAAAAACTAAAACTTTTTCCTAAATAAAAATTTTTAGGACACCAAATTTGCTAACATAGTATAGTTGCAGATCGTAATTCAGCCCATGACAAAATTCCCCCCTTCTAGTCCACAGAAACTACTGGAAATCATGGAAATGGGAGACTAACACTCTGTTTCAGTGTAAACAGAGAGTTAGTTGGTCCACTAATGCTCCCTGTATACAGGCACAATGCTTTATAAAGCTATGCTTAGCCTAATAACCTATGTTAGTGTGGGAAATTGCTCAAACAGAGGGCCTTTAGAATTAGTTTTTGAGGTGAATGCAAACTAGTAGGATGTAACAAGATAGTTGGTGGATCAGAAAATGATTCGAAGAAGTAGGAAGCTCTTAGAAGAAAGAGAATAACAAAGAAGAGTCTGGGTAAACCGGGAACTACATGCATAGTCCCTAGCGGAGTTGCCAATTCTTCTATGGGGTGAAATGCATGGTGTATCAAAAAGGAAATCTACCCTTAAAGGTCTTCTTGGGACCTTTGACAGACTGTAAGATTACCTGCAAGAGATATAAAGTTATGCACATGTTTATCTATCAAACATAAGTTGACAAGTTATGGAAAGAAGATCACCTTTGGCTCCTGTTTGGAGATCTCTTTGCATCAAGAAGAACTCCTTCAAAGCCATCTCCAAGATGATTCCCGCACAAAGGACAAGGAAAACTAATCATAGCATACGCTCTTGAAAAATAATGTAAGAATGCACAATAAACATATATTAGTGTATAACTTAACTACTCATCTCGACAAGTATCAAAATGAACAAATCAATGAACAATATTACCAATACTATGGAGTAGGAACACTGCTACAATTCTATATTGAATAATGGAAGAGTTATTACAACCATCCATTGTATCCATCTTCCCTTGCCCCTTCTTCTTCTCTCTCTCTCTCTTCTAGCTCACTCCTTCATATTTGAGTTGATGCTCAACAACTTAGTAGGCTATCCTTTCAAATGCCCTAGCCTCTTTCACAATGTCCCTCTCGTTGCTTATGTAACAATCGAATTAGGGCTGCTGAGCTCCTCCTAGAGTTCATTAGGGAAAAAGCCATGAATCTACTCTGTTTTCAAGGTTTTTCCCATTTTCCTTCATTCTCATATTGGAATTTCCCCAAATAGTTAGATTTTTGCGACTTTCCCTACTTTTCTTGAGCAAATGTAGGGATAAATATCTAGATATTTGTGAGCAGATTCATTGGCTTGACCCATTGATTATCTCTTAGTTTCACTAATGCTCCCCCTGTTCTAACAACTTGAGTTCGCAGGGTGACTAACACTCCTCTATGCTTGGTAACAAGCTTTATAAAGCAGGTTAGCAGTGCAAAACCAGCATTAGTGTGGATTCAAGGCTTGCAGTTGTGGTCTTTTCTTCAGTCATGCTGTCTTTCACCTCTGCGTTGATGAGGAGTTCATTTTATTGTATAAAAATTAGTAAGCATGGAAGGGTCCATCGCTTCAACTGGCTTATCCTCACTTCCTAAGGTAGAGGCCTTAATGAAGATTTTCTTTGCTTCCATAAACATCTACCTTGCACACTCTAGATCAAACTCGTTCTCCTTTTCTGGTGCTTTTTAGACCCATTCACTTTCCTTAGGATGCTTCCCCTTATCTTTGCCAGCCATCATTCCACTTGTTGGGCGCGGGATCCAACAAGGTATGTTTTGGGGCTTAAAGCCTACATTTTGGCTAACAAATGTGAATCTAATGTAAAGTCTCTGCATTTTTTAGGTGCGGAGCATGATGTTGTAAATGATTCATAGGGTTGTTCGCCCTCAATTTTGTAATATAATGTCAGCTCTAAAGATATACCCATGGTCCACGAATCATGGGATTGTATAAATAGAGTGAGGCTCTAAGTTGTAAAAAGAGAAGAAAATGAACGAATGATGAAGAATTGAGTCTTGTCTAAAGTGTAGAGTCAAGTCTTTGGGTTGTAGAGTAGGAGAAGGCTCTGTAGTTGAGTGTGTAGAGGCCTAGTAGTCTGTAGCTAAGTTCGCGGACCCATGCAGCTAAGTGCGTAGGGCTAGTTGAGTCTGTAACTATTGAAGAATTAATAAAGAGAAGTTTACCTCAATTCTGTGTATTTATTTCTTGTCTTTTGTATCGAATATATTAGGTATAAATTGGATTTATGTTGTCTATATGGTGTACAAACATATATAATTGTGTAGATTAAGTAAATGTGAGTTAAAGTATCTGGTTATGCAAATTTGTCTCACATCTATAAGAGGATAATTAAGAGATGTGGTGTAACTTGGAAATAGAACATATCGCTACCATAACAGCATGAAAGCATCTCAACCCCTGGTTACAGCTGCACAAAAGGAGATCCTAACAGATGGTCTCGCAGGTCAGGACAGTGCACAAAGCGACCTACACGAAGGTAAGCACAATTGGACTAAATCGACACCTCAAACATCTCCAGGGTGCAAAAACTTGGTTCCAACATCCCCCCATACTGCTTTGGGTGAGACTTCAGTCTGCACACCATGAGCTAATGCTAATTAACTTCGAACCTGGGTCAGGCCCCCTCAAGCCATCAAATGGTTTCATTGCTGAGATTGGAATCTGCATAGAGATGTCTGATGTCCTACCATTGGAATACAACTAAGAAGGAAATTGAAGGTTGGTTGGACATGAGGATTTACGAGTTCACGATGAAGGAGAATAGGAACCCGTGACTGACAATAGAAGAGTGGTTAGACTACTACCTGTACATAGGTATCCACAAAATCTTCTTCACGTCTTTTCCTACTGAGTTGTACGAGTGGATCGTGAAGCTAGTGGATAGCCAAGTAAGGTGGAAACTTGACAATCCTATTATGTTGATCCCAGAGTTAGTGCGAAGGTTGGAAGCATCGAAGGATATGATTGTTGTTATAGACATTTTTGTGCCATACAACCCCAAGCATGAAATGTCCATAAACCAAGGGCTCCTAAGTCCCTAAGAGTGTTGTTCTAACCCCTAAAGGAACACGGTCAACAGATTACAGCTTCTCCCAGAAGTTCTCCATGAAAAACTACTAAGAACTGGTCAAAACTGGATCATTGCACTTGCTCCATGGCCAGAGTGCGATGCATTGCACCTTGTGCACATGGGAAGTGCATTGCATTTCAAAAATCCCTTCTATGGGGTGCGATGGATGAGAAAAGACAAGTGGCGGAGACAGTTTGCGAGGTGGATGATCATGGAATCTTCCAGAAACTTCTCCTTGGACACTTGCCTCTCAGAATCGCCCAAGGATGAGTAAGAGATCAATGAGATCTCCAAGTGGCATCAAGAACTATCAAAGAGAAGACACTAATCAAAAACCCAGAGTTGAATCACACCTCTGCAAATATCTATATATAGATCTCTCATCCCAGAGATCCGGGGGTTAGAGGCTGGAATTTTGAATATTGTAAGGAACTGTTGTTGGTTTCTAGAGACAAACATCAGATTGGTGGGTGATCTAAGCTTTGTTTGAGGTGAAGAGGGGCTTCTTTGCTGGGAGGTTGATGCTGGGTCGGAACCACTGGTTTTAACTCCTCCCGGATCTTTTCTTGTTTATCAATAAAAGCTATTTTGGTTTTCCTCCATGCTTTTGTATCATTGATGCTTGTTACATTTGTATGGTCAATTTACATCTGATCCTAGATTGTTTATGATTATAGATCCATGTCTTTGTATAGTGCTATGCTTCTGTGATCTTACAGGTACTTTGTGAGGCTGGGCGTGCAAGCGAGCAGGTAGCTGGGGACTATCAAAGAAGAGAGGGATCGAATCAAAGGATTGGCGCAAGACAAAGGTTGGTCTTTCTGTTCCTCTCTATCTATAATTCATAAAGGAAATACAAAAGTATTTTTTCTATGTTTGTTTCTAAGCCAGCTGTCACACCTTAGTGGGATAGAGCAGTTCTAAATAGACACTTTTCCCTGTAACAAAATGGCGACTCCGTTGGGGAGCTAATTAGTTTGTTTGTTTATCATTCTTTGTTGTTTGTTTCATAAACTTGCAAGTAGCATTCGAACTGCATTTGCCATAACAAATGCAAAGTAGACAACTGCTACTTCAATCCATCTATTGGATCTGTTTATGATTTAAACAACTGATTCACAAACTATCTGATTGCCCTTGTGATAGCTCTTAGATCCTCCTTAGATCTACCCCTGATTGTTGCATTACTGATTGCTTTTTACTCGGCCAAAACCCAAGAACTAAACTGCAAACTATGACCCGGAACCCGAACAGAGTCTCGTTTCTGGCCCAGTGCAGGTACTGTTCAGAGATTCTGAATTTTAGTGCACTTCCCGAGTGGAAAACCTGCGTTGCATTTCAGATTCTCTGTGTTACAGGTGCGCTGATCAGACTAGCTCTGTGCAGCTGTGGCTTTTGTGGATCATCCTTTTTAGTTCTATTCCTGAATTTTGCTGCCTGTGATCAGTATATGTCTATTTGAAACCCCTTTTCCTTACTGTTATTTCACCTCCTTTGTACAAAAGAACTGTAGATGTTTTTGTGTGTTTGTTGAGTCATTTACAGTTCTCCTTTGCAAAATTAGCATAGTCGTACTGTCGTCCTTTGATTTGAATCTGTCGCAAGTGTCGATTTCGATCGTAGGAAAAAGTTTGATTGCTGTTGATGGTTGATTATCTTGTTACTATTGCTTTTGGTCTGAATTTGTAATTTTTTGGTGTCAAAAACAAGCATCCATTTCAAAATCGTAAGGTGTCGTAATCGTCTCCATTTTTTGATTTCGAAAAGAAGCTTGTTGATATTCGTCGCTTGAAAAGAAATTCATATTTGTGCATTAACTTTCTTTTTAGCATCCGTATACTAAGAAAGTCGAAAAAAAATACATGCATGTGCATTTGCATATAGACAGTCTGATTGGCTTGATTTAGGAAAGTGCATTTAGAGTGTGCTCTTTGCTCTTTGTGAAAATATTATGTCTTTCTTTTCCCTAGTAGCTAGGATTTTCATTATATAAAGAAGATAAAAAGTTTATTTATCATCTTAGATTGCATTTTAGGAATTACATCTACATCTCGTGGTGAACCCGAAAGGAAAACTCCATAAACAAGATCAACTTAAAATAAATTCAATGAATCTAACAACGCATTGGAACTTAATGCACAACATTTAAAATTCTAGGCTAGAGACGTATTCCGGCGTCGTAAAGCCTAGTAACTGTTGTTCTCACTGATGGTTGGGTGATTCCTCCACTTTGAGACGATAAGTTCCAGTACAGACTTGTGCTCCCACGTACCGTTGAGTATATTTTGGGAGACCCCAATAGGCTTAATCCTTTATCCATAGGAAGCCGTGTCTGCCACCCTATCGATCGCATTGCACTGAACACAGCATTCGGGAAGATTGACTGCCGTACCGTAAAACGTATTCTGCAATTTTGCAATTGGTTTGGTACTCCCTCTACCTAGACTTCCAGAGCAGTCCCTTTCATTCCTTTTCGGACTCCTTAATGGAAAAGGTCCATCTGAGCACTTGTCACTTCAGGCTCATTAAAAATCGAAGGAGACTAGAGTCATATTTTGTTTTTTCTCGACTCTTAAAAACTGAAAAAATAAGTTGCGTCAAAGCGTCTAAAATTTATTTTAAATAGAATATTCATTACCCTTTTCTACGTTGATCTTGGGTTGAGAAAATGGAATCCACCAACCAAGGGATTCCCCTTGGAGGAAATCCTAGTCCCTTCTCCTCTTGGGGAGATGTTGGTGCACGCCATATGGCCACATTGTCGCTTCCAGGACTGACAATTGGTTTACCTGTATGGCTCTTCTCAACCTCTGTCATTCAGAACACCGCAATTCCTGAACAATCAAATCAGCAATTAGATGAGTGCAGAGTTACCCACCAACCTTCTACTTCCTCTAATTCTTCCTCACCCACCAACCTTCTACTTCCTCTAATTCTTCCTCTCCTCCTTCCTCTTCGCTTGATGGATCTGGTAAAGCCAAAAGTCAAGTACCTAATGAGGAGAAGGAAAAGAAGAAGAAAGAGAAGAAGAAGAAGGAGCCAAAAGCAAATGGGGGCAAACGAATGTTGTCTAGCGAAAATCCACACACTGCACCGACCAGACCTAAATCGCCATGTGTCATTTGCAAAGGAGACCACTATCACAGATATTGTCCTTGCATACTCGGATCTTAAGGGACCGGTCTCCTCGTTTGCACAACTCGGTGTCGTCAATCTCTGATGATCATGTTGAAAACACACTGTCAACTAGTGAAAGTTAAGCCCCAGGACAAAAAGGAAAATATAGATTTCCTTGTAAACTGTGCGAAGGCGATCATGCCGTCCACCGTTGTCCCTTCTTAGACGAAGCTAAAAGAGTTTTGGACGATCGTCTGGTTTCACCGTTACGACTTCCTCCTGGATATAAAAAACTCTTGCCGAGTCCGTCACTAGTTGAAAATCTAGCTGGCCCGCTCAGGTGGTCGGCCAAAGCATCTATTGTTGAAGATAAACCATATGAACCCATACCAGATGAAAGTCAAAAGGTCGAGGCGGCAGTTGACCCGGTCTTGCCTTCAGAGGTTCCATCTTCAGATGATATAGTCACTGAAGAGAACAAGGATTACACTGTCCAAATTCTTTTCATAAGCACAGGCTCCAACGAACATGGGGGCAATTTACCCATTCCTTTACCATAGGAAGGAAATTCGTCAGAGTCGTACTCGGCCGTCTATTCGGTCCCACCTCCAAGCAACCTAGTTGTCTCCTTCGACTGGAATCAACTAGGCAGACCCCGTTTATCGGCTAGTATACCATTCTGAATCGTTGTTCAAATTTATAGAATGGTTATGGCTGGTACCATCATAGATGAAGGGGCTTCTGTGAGTATCCTTTCCTCAACTGCTTGGAAAGCACTTGGTTCGCCATCACCTTTTCCTGAGATGAGAAATCTAACAGGTTTTGATAAAGGAACCAGTCGACCATTAGGGATCCTTCCCAATGTGCCCATAACATTGAGAGGGAAAACCGTTCACATGAATGTTATGGTAGTTCAAGGACCCCTGGATTACAATCTACTCCTTGGATGAGACTATATTTATTGCATGAGAGGCATTGTCTCATCACTCTTCAGAGTGATGTGTTTTCCGCACGAAGGAAGAATGGTCAAGCTCGTAGACTAGCTTTCATTTCCTGAATCACGCATAGCAAATAGTCATATACCATCCCTGAATGGTCTTTTCACGCAAGAAATGTCTCAATCTCCAGTCCGTCCACCCGATGAGCGCGAGTGATTCGGGGGGACATGACTGAAACCCAGGGGGCATGCATCCTAGTCTGCTTCGGCAGGAAAACTTCGGGTATAAGGTAGGTTTTCGCGAGAGAATATGACCTCCGTACTCCCGTCCGTGATTGGAAGAGGGAGTTGGACTGGAATAAGATCCTCTTTTCAAAGTTATGTAAGTTGGCGGGAATCGTCGATCACCTTTGTCTATTTCGGTAGACACTGCCGAAGAAGTGTTTTGTTTGCGCTGTGAATAGAACAATCTTTGGGTAACCTGTAAGAGGTAGGCCTCTCTCGCTAAAACAAATGTTTTAACGGAAAGAAGTAGGGGTAACCTTGAAACACTGTTTTATACCTGGGGGCATGCAAGCCTTTTGGCGTGCAAGCAAAGAGCAACTATTTATTTTTTAAATTTGTAGGTCCTCTAACCCTTTAAACGCGTAGAATTGGTTGTTTCTAACTTGCATAAAGAAAGGATGTGGGGAAAAACTCTAAAAGTTGCCGTTTTATATGAGACATTCTTATCACACGATTGGATTAATCGAGCAGTGTTACCGCAAGGTTCAAGCTCGTTAAAAAATAAACCCGCATCGAGCAGTTTTAGCACATAGTTCAAGCTCGTTAAAAAATAAACATAAGACATGAGCAAATGTTTCCCCCCGTGTTTAAGCTCGTTAAAAAATGAAATATTCCCCGGTAAATAACCATCGTGAATGTAGTACTTCAGCCATTAAAGCCTTGGTCGTGTTTGCACCGTCACCTCCACTTTTTCATTGGCCGATCATTCACCTCCATTTGATTGTTTACCCATTTTGAGGAACAGCTGCGAAGAGTGATTTCACTAGCCATCCTTGTGACACTGCCGTGATTGGAAAATCCCAAACCTTAACTGGAATCAGCTGCTACCCGTTTTATCACTCATTCCTGAAAAGACGAGTCTCCTTTAAGCTCTTTTCAACTGACTCGTAAAATATGAAAAGATTGCCGAGCCATTGGCCTCTCCAGCTCATTAAAGGGACAGGAAGTGCTATCCCTCCTCTAGATTTTAATCTTTTTGGACCTGAGGGATTATTACACAAAAAGATCAAGCGCTTGTTTTGTTCGGCTCATTAAAAGTATCGAAAATTCATCCCTTCTGTATTGTTTTATACTTTTTCGAACTTAAGGGATTAGATGATGAAAAAGGAATTTTGGAGTTACCTTTATGTTCCTTTTCAGACTCTCTAAAATTGAAAAGGACCGAGTTGTCTTTGTCGTTAAACTCGTTAAAAAGATTAATAGCGACAAACTTGTCTATAGACGAGAATGAGTTTCACTATCGCTAGGCTCATTAAAACATAGCGATGGGTTTGCCCGAAGGGCAAATTATAGAACAAGCATATGTTATCCTCCTCAAGCTTGAAAAAAATAAAGAGGTATTGGTCAGCAATGACTGGGGAAAAATTGGGAAGAAAACTCAAAGAAACTTTGTTGGTAGCAAGTCGCTCTTGAACATGACACTTCCCCTCCGTGTCCGAGTCGGGTTGGGTTGTTTCATTCACCGGTCACATCACCATGGTAACACCATACCATCCACATTTGGGGTTAATGCTACCGATCCATCACATCATTGTCGCTGATATGTTCAAGAGAAGTCATTCAGAGGATTCACCTGTGTCTCACCCACTACCATACATTATACTCCATTCTTTCATGATCGCCACCCTGAACCTTATATCACCAGATCGTTTTCACCTCCATCAAAATCATTTGCTCCGTTCTGTGTCATTGATGTGGGATTCATTAAGGCCCTCCTGTGACGGATCACTTCTTGTCGACATCAACTCATTATCCACGAAGTTGATCTAGGAACACCCCATTCAGTACTTTGAAGCTTGCATGCCTTAATGGCAAGTTTCTCACTTCCGGCGATAGGTTTACATCAATGGCCTTCGACCGAAATATTTTTCATGGTGTTCGACGCCAAGTCCTTTATTCACACCACGTGAATTGTACTACAGTACCTTGAGGGTCATTATCATTATCGGTGATTCCTCTCGCGCTTGTTAACAGTTTACATCATTGACTGGTAATCAAGCGATGTCTTTCAATGTTCGACTTCAGAACATTTCTCACATGGATCGACTTGTACTTCGAGTGAAGATCGGACGAGATTGAAGACCCCAGATCTAGTTTCATCCATCCGGGCTGCGATATATATTCAGGGAAATAAAGACATTAAATGTACGTCATTGCCGCACAGATAATCATCCACTCAAAAGGATGATGACTCTATCAGAATCATTAGTCTACACTCAGACGATTGTCTGTCCTATGTACATGAAAATGAATTTATAAAGCTGAGCATGGGAATGCCCGCCTCAGCTAGATCATGAAAATATCATGAAGATAATGTATTGTATTCTATCTTATTACAGGTCTCCTCCCAGCATTGAGAGAACTTCGGATCCTCATAATAAATCATTTCACCCGACACCAAAAGGTTAACGGCCTCATACTTTAGGGGGCAACTGTTATAGACATTTTTGTGCCCTACAACCCCAAGCATGAAATTTCCATAAACCAAGGGCTCCTAAGTCCCTAAAAGTGTTTTTCTAACCCCTAAAGGAACAAGGTCAATAGATTACAACTTCTCCCAGAATTTCTCCATGAAAAACTACTCAGAATTGGTCAAAACTGGATCATTGCACTTGCTCCATGGCCAGAGTGCGATGCATTGCACCTTGTACACACAGGAAGTGCATTGCATTTCAAAAATCCCTTCTATGGGGTGCGATGGACGAGAAAAGACAAGTGGCAGAGACAGTTTGCGAGGTGGATGATCATGGAATCTTCCAAAAACTTCTCCTGGGACACTTGCCTCTCAGAATCGCCCAATGATGAGTAAGAGATAAATGAGATCTCCAAGTGGCATCAAAAACTATCAGAGAGAAGACACTAAAAAAAAACCCAGAGCTGACTCACACCTCTGCAAATATCTATATATAGATCTCTCATCCCAGAGTTCCGGGGGTTAGAGGTTGGAATTTTGCATATTGTAAGGAATTGTTGTTGGTTTCTAGAGACAAACATTAGATTGTTGGGTGATCTAAGCTTTTTTTTAGGTGAAGAGGGGCTTCTTTGTTGGGAGGTTGATGCTGGGTCGGAACCACTGGTTCTAACTCCTCTCGGATCTTTTCTTGTTTATCAATAAAAGCTATTTGAGTTTTCCTCCATGCTTTTGTATCATTGATGCTTGTTACATTTGTATGGTCAATTTCCATCTGATCCTAGATTGTTTATGATTATAGATCCATGTCTTTGTATAGTGCTATGCTTCTATGATCTTACAGGTACTTTGTGAAGCTTTGCGTGCAAGGAAGCAAGTAGCTGGGAACTATCAAAGAAGAGAGGGATCGAATCGAAGGATTAGCACAAGACAGAGGTTGGTCTTTCTATTCCTCTCTATCTATAGTTCATAAAGGAAATACAAAAGTAGTTTTTCTCTGTTTGTTTCTAAGCCACTTGTCACACCTTAGTGGGATAGAGTAGTTCTAAATAGACACATTTCCCTGTAACAATTGTGTGCACCATTAATCACTGGCTCGATTGAATTATAAGAGGATTCATTATTGAGTTCATGGTTGACACTTCAGTGAGCTCTAGTGAGGCAGAGTGATGCTTTCTAAAGGGACTACGAGGTAAGTATGTAAAGTCCCTAAATACTTGGATTAAAATTTTATTGTGTGAAAATAGGGTTATGCAATTACCTTGATGGTCTGAGCTACGTGAAGTGTAAAAACTTACAGGAATGAAGGAAATAAGGGACTAGAAACTAGCCCCTTGATTTAACCTCTGCGAGGGGATGAGGAAGAACTCATGAAGGTCTCGCCCCAAAGTGTAGTCCATATGATAAGGAAAATAATTCTATGAATACTAACTCCACCCACACCACCACAAACTTCACCGCCTTCACCTCCATCTTCACTCGTACCACCTCTACTACCACCGTGATTCAATATGGAAAGAATGATAAAGTTACCAGTTTTCAAAGGATTTGGAAATGAGGATCTTGACAAATTTTGGTTCATGGTAAAAGTCATATGGGAAGCGTAGGGAGTTACAGATGATAATATAAAGAAAGCGACACTAGTTAGCACCCTATAGGACAACATGCTGACCTAGTATATTAAGCACTCCAATGATTATACAAATGCGAGAATTGCGGATATCCAAGTAGCACTAAACAAAGAAGGAACGGGAGGACCAGAAGTCACCTTTGCTTGAACAGGAGATAGATCCAGAGGAAGGTGGTGCAGAACCACAGACAGTGTCCACATAGCTGAAGTGACAACACCCAAGAGAGAAGGTGGGGCCGTGGAAGAAGTCGAATGCCTCCGAGACTTATTTCGACCAAATCATCCTCACTGAGGGGGATCTCCATGACATAGGGGAGACTGTGTGGGACCTCACCATGGAGGCCCTTTAGCAGTTCGCAGAGGGAAACTAGATGGTGTTGGGGGCCCTTGAGACATAGATAAAGGAGTTGCACATGCGCACTATACAGGCTAGTACTCTATTGACCAACCTTGTAGTAGGCACGGCCGTGGCTAAGGAAATGTTGTGGGCCAACATGACCAACACTATAGTGCTACCAGAGGGTGCACTGGTTACAGAAAATGAGGCCAACAGGCCTATGGTTAGTGAACTAAAGGGAGGGGGGATGAACATGGCTACGCTCCCTCAGGAGATGCTCTATGTTTTGCAGGATAGAGTGATTGAAAAACTGCGAGCCAAGGAGGGCCCTGCGCTCCAGGTGATGAGCAAGCAACAGATTAATATTGAACAATTGAACCTATAGCATGACGAGGTGTGACATAGAATAGAAAGCTTGTGCAGGTGGTTGATGAAGCCTACCATATGGTCCCTGAGTTGGCCATCCCAGCAGAGGAACCAGTGGAGGCATGCATCTGGAGACTAGCAGCAGGGGTGCATGAGGCGAAAGAGGAAATTGCTAAGGCTTAGCTGGAGCTAAACCTTCAGATACCTGAGCTGCAACTGAAGGCGCGACCTTCAACTCTGCCTGAGGTGAAGGAATAGCGCACCAACACCATTATAGTAGGAATATCAGAGATCAACAGTGCAGTGAAGGACTGCACCAAACTATTTGAAGAGTCATTTGAGATCCTCACCACTCTGTAGGAGGACCCGACTGTACAGTGCTTAGAAATAGAGGTGTGCGAGATGCAGCAAAAGTATGATGAAATAAAAGGGACTGCACAGACAGTGGCCCTTACACAAAGGCTCACGTGACTGAAACAGGAAAAAGTGCTCAAGGAGAAGGTAGACGCTACATGACATAATGAAATTGTCTTGAAGGCATGCGTACAACCATGGATCGATGAGGCATTCGACATTACAACCTTGATTGAGACCAAGCTTGTGCAGATGCAAAGAATGCTGGAATAGGTGCAGGGCAGTAGTTTAGCTACAACTGTCTCTGAATAGGAAGTGCAGCAGGCAACTGCTGAGTGTGTTGTCGATATTGCAGCAGTGCAAGCAGAGTTGGGAGGTCTCTGCATGAAGATATCCACACTAACAAAGTGCTTTGAGGGTGAGTCATGATGTTTGTGTTAGGGGCATGTTGGACGCGCGATACCCCAAGGGAAGTTTTGGGGCTTAAAGCCCATATTTTGGCTAAAAATTGTAAATCTGATGTAAAGACTCTGCATTTTGTGGCCGTAGAGTGTGAATTTGTAAATGAATAATAGGGTTGTCCGCCCTCGATTTTGTAATATAATGTCAGCTTTAAAGATATACCCATGGTCTATGGATCATGGGATTGTATAAATAGAGTGAGGCTCTAAGTTGTAAAAAGAGAAGAAAATGAAGGAATGGTGAAGAATTGAGTCTTTTATGATGTGTAGAGTGGAGTATTTGGGTCATATAGGAGGAGAAGGCTCTATAGCTGAGTGCACAGAGGCCTAGTAGTCCGCCACTGAGTGTGCAAACCCCTGTAGCTAAGTGCACAAGGCGAGTTGAGTCTATATGGTGTGTGAATATATATAACTGTGTAGATTAAGTAAATGTGAGTTAAAGTATCTCATTACGCGAAGTTGACTAACATCTATAAGACGATAATTAAGATACGCGGTGTAACTTGGAAATAGCATAGATCACTACCATAGCATCGCGAAAGCATCTCAACCCCTAGTTAGGGGTAGAGAAAAGGTGATCCTAATAGATCGCGAAGGTCTCACAGGTTAGGATAGTGCATGAAGTGACCTACGCAAAGGTAAGCATAGTTAGACTAAATCAACCCCTCAAACATCTCCAGGGTGTGGAAACTTGGTTCCAGCATCCCCCCACACTGCTTCAGGTGAGGCTTCAGTCTGTGTACTAAGGGCTGATTCTGAAAGTGCCACTAATGTATGGATTTTTTTGGCTAATTAACTCTGAACCTGGGTTAGGTCCCCTCAAGCCAACACCACTACGTAGCACAATATTTACCTTAGGATCCTCCTCGCAAGGCTCATCCCTCATCATCTATAGGTTTTGAGTCAGTTGTTGAGGTTGCGCCCCCTTTTCGCGTATCTTAGCTAATAATACAGGGAAATGCTCTATCACATGGTCAAACTGAGTACAATATCAGCATGACATATGTGTCGGGTTCGTACAATCTCACGTTTAGTGTGTTGATCCTCCAAAGGTGTAACAAATGACCTGTCCATGTCCTCTACCAAGTCCTCCTCTACCCCAACCTTGTCCATGCGCTTGATATTCACCTCACGCTGCCCCATCGCCTTGGTCTGGAGGCCGAGTTTCTGGCTACACCCTATATGTGGACTTTATATCCATCATTCATTCATAACTACGACAATTATGCTCATCATGACCTACCAATTGACAAAAGCTGCAGAAGAGCTATTGCGGTGTCTGTACAAATTTCTGTAGCAAATGGCAATTTCCTGTCAAATGTTTTCCATCTACCTGATAGATAGCACACCATAGCGTGGGCCCTATACTTGGCCCTACTTGAGCTTTTGGCCTCATAGGCATTGGTCCCCCTGCTACAATATAGTTTGTGAAGACTAGATGGTGATCTTTGTCATGCCCCTGACTTTTGCAATTCAGGCACCAAACTTCTTCGCGTAACTCTCGCCAAACTGTTCTATCTTTCTTTAGGCTTTGAAATTATAGGCACAGGTTCTGCAACTACACGTGAATTTTCTAAACCCCTAAATTAACATCTTGCATCGGTGTCTCGTGCAACCTCATTGAAATCTCTAGGGGTTCTGCCTGGGTTCCAATCTTTTGTTGTGACAAAGTAACCCTTAGATGAGGTAGGAGCGAAGCCACAAACCATTCACGGTGCTTCCCATCTGTAAGATTCATGTTCGCTTCGCAAATTGTGAACTTGAACCTCTAATCCAAATCCCAAGGTGTCTTGCGAGGCTTCATCATGATCTCCTTGAATCCCACAATTAACTAGGCTTTAGATTTGGGCCTACTAAATTCCTTATTTAGTGTGGTTTGAATTTCTACTAATGCACCCGTCAAATTATCAGTGCAGTACTTAATCTACCATGGTAGGACACATTTCTGCAAAGCAGTAACCACTTTTTCTTTCTCCATCTCATCATCTATAATACCTTGAAATTCCCATAAAACCTTCGTGACAAACCAAAATTGGTCTAGGTCCTCAGTTCCCAACCCCTTGTACACAAGAAACTTCACTCAATTCGCCATATTGGATGGTGGAGGAGGTGGTGGTGTGGGTGAAGGTATATGCGGTGGAGGTGAAGATGGAGGTTGTTTGTGTGGATGGGGTATTCGCGGGAACCCTTGTCTTATCAGTTGAATAGTGCTCTGCATAGAAGCCTATGATGCTTCCTCATCATCACTCATAGGAGGTCCAGTTACTGCGCTCTATTCAGGGCTTATTTTCCCTCTATCCCTGAAGATCTTTCCACTTCGTGTAGCTCCAAACATCAAGGTAACTATATAACCCTCTTTTCACACAAGACAATCTTAATCCAAATATTTAAAGACCTTAAATACTTACCTCATTGTCCCTTGAAGAAGCGGTGCCTGCTTTATTGTAACTGATCGAAGTATTGACCGTGAACAATGTCACAAATCATCCTATGATACAATCAAGCCAATGATCAATAGTGCATGTGATCTTATCTTCAGAGGCTTCTAATCTCTGCACTAACTTCAAGGTCCAAACTATTGGATCGTCAAGCCTCCACCTTCCTTAGCTATCTGCCAATTTCGTGATCCACCCGTATAATTCAACCGCGAAGGAACAAAAGAAGATTTTGTGTATCTCTATGTATAGATATACGTCCAACCACAGTTCTTTCATCAATCATGGATTCATGTTTTCTTGTGCCCCAAATTTGTGGATCTTTCTATCCAACCAGTCTTCAATCTCCTCCTTAGTTGGATTCCAGTGATGCAACATCAAACATATCTTTATGTAAATCTTGGTCCCGACAACGGAACCATTTGTTGGCTTGATGGGCCCTAACCCAGGTTTAGTGTTAATTAGCCAAGAAAATCCCCACAATAGTGGCCATTTTGGCATCAAATCGCAGAGCGTGGATTGAAGTCTCACCCGAAGAAGTATGGGGGGATGTAGGAACCAGGTTTTCACACCCAGAGATGGTAGCGATGTCATTTAATACCCTAAGCCTTCCTTCATGCAAGTCGATAATCCTTTTAGATATTATCGGTATACTCATCTTAGTTTTCCTCTATACCTTTGTGAAGATCTACGACTATCCTTCACATACCCGAGATTGGCAGAAGAAACATTTACGTGCTTCTATAACCACTCTTACTTCCATAATTACGCAAATTAGCTTATGTATCTGATAACTTCAACATGCATTAAGAGGATCTTCACGTAACATATATTCTTACTTGTTTTCATTTAACAAAGAAAAGCATATGGATTTTCACATCAATACAACATTAAAACATACACCTAATATTCATCATAACATAATCATATGCATTTATAACATATGTAAAATAGATCAGACACAGATAACTCCAGAATAATTCTCTTTATTTATTATTTGGATCTTTCCTACAGACTCTAACTTCCCTACACACACAGCGGTAGGGGTTCATGCACTCAGCTCCGGACTTCTACCCTAGGCCTCTCTGCACACAACTGCAAAGCCTCTTTCCTACGCTAAGACTCTTCACTCTTAGCTCTCATAGACCCATTACATTCATTAATGACTCAAAACATATCAAGACTAAATTGAACTGCCTTCAATTCTTCTAAGAATTTCCTTTTTATACAATCCCATTGTCCGTGGACTATGGGTAGATCTCCTAAAGCTGACATGACTTACATAAACTAAGGGAAGAAGCCCTTTATGACACTTCACATATTCGTGCTTTGTGACCACAAAATCCAGAGGCTTTACATTTCTTATATAAAAACTTGGGCTTTCTGCCCCAAAACATGGGCTCTTAACCCCAAAATTGACCCTGGGGGACCCGTTCCCAACATCGTGTTATCATGAGCACCATGCCGAGTAGTCTATAGATTTAGCATTTTACAGTTTTGAGGCATGCGAGCTATGAATGTACTTGAACACATATATTATTTTTTGGGGTTTTGATGTATGAGAATCAAACATTATCAATATATATATATATATATATATATATATATATATATATATATATATATACATATATATATACATATATATATATATATATATATATATATATATATATATATATATATATATATGTTGTGTTTTCTACTTACTATGGTACAAATGTCTTTGTTTTTTCACATGTTTAGTAAATGTCTGTCCAACACATAATTAGCTAATTCATTTGTCAATGTATTCATGTGCCTAGGAATATGATGATATGTAATGTAATCAAAGTTTATTTCTAAGAGATGAATACGCAAATACATTCTCAATATCTGAGGGTTTCTAACAGAATATTTGTCGTTGAGTTGAAGAACAACAAGTTGTGAATCAAGGTTGACAACCAATTCTCGAAAGTTAAGAGCAATGGCTTCTGACAACAATTTGATAATTATGCTATAATCAACAATGTTATTAGTTGTTCAACCTAAACAAATACCCTGAAGATCAATCAACTCACCATGGGGGTCATAAATGGCCCATGCCACAAAGGATAGATTCCCAATACTATGACAAGAACCATCAGCAAAACTGATGTGAGTCATAGACATATGCAAAGTAGGTGAAAACATAATAAGCAGGAAAGTTGCTTGGAAAACAAAACACCAAACCACACTACACAAGAATGAAATAACACACTATTGTACAAATGTAACCGTGCAATATGACTCAGGCATAGTACTTTTTGAGATAACGCCCATTACAGGGCTTGTCTAAGGGATTTACCTCATAATTAATTAGCTCATAGGCCCCTTTCTATAACACACGTTTAACAATGTAGGGCCCATGCCATATTGGTTCAAATTTACTTGCCCCCAGCTTATAATTAGCTTGATCATATAGTAAAGCAAAATCACCTTCAAAAAATGCACAAGGAGAGACCGATTGATCAAAATGGGACTTAACTCGCTTTCTTTGTGCTTCAATGACTAAAGCAGCAAGACAACGAGTTTCATCCAGTCATTCTAAGTACAAAAGGCACTCTTCCTAAGGTGAGGTCTAGGGGAGTAGTTCTATAGCTAGCTTGAGTAAGGGAATTCCAGGGTCAATCAGTAAAGTTGATTTCAAACCATAAAATAGCTAGAAAGGTGTGAATCCAATTGCATCCTTGGTCGAGGTTCGGTAAGCCCATAGAGCTAAAAGGAGCATGAGATGCCAATTTGACTTGTGCCTCCCAATGATGCGTTGAAGCATCGTAACCAAGACTTTGTTCACAGCTTCAACTTGGTTGTTGGCCTAAGGGTAATACAAGGTTGAGCCATCATGGTGCAAGCGCAACGTAGAGGTTAGCTCAGCCATCATGTAATCTCGAAAATGGGATCCATGGTCAGTGGCAATGGATTGAAGCACTCTAAACCTAGAAATAATGTGATTGAATAGAAATTGAGACATCACTTTACCGTCAACAAAGTATGTAGGCATCAATTCAACCCATTTGGTGAAATAATCCACGGAAACGGTAATATAACCATGCACCCTATCCAAATGATGGTTACATGTCATTTATTCAATGCCCCATTTGGAAAAAGGACAAACGGTAATAATGGGGTGAAGGTGAGTGGGTGGGGCATGCATTTTTTGCTAATTAATTTGGCACTCATGTCATTTGTGAACAACAAGGATGAAATCCTTGAAGACGGAGGGCTAGAAAAAACCAGCGCAGAGTGTCTTTTGAGTAGTAGCATACCCAGACAGATGACCACCACATGTGCCAGAATGGCACTCATTCAATACTCTCTTAGCCTCGTCAAGAGATAGACATCGATGAAGAATTGAATCAACATTGACGCGGTATAAAGTATCTCCAATGATATGGTAAGGTTGGGATTGATGCCGAATGTAGTGGCGATCATCCTTGGTCAATGTAAACTGGAAGTTGGATGTCTAGAGATACATGATGATATCATCGTACCAAGGGTCCAGAGCACTAATCATAAAATGAGTCTCATCTTGAATCTGCTCATCAGCACCAACAGGAAGAGAAGCAGAGGGAAGAGAGAAAATCAACTCACAAAAGACAAGTTATTTCTTAGACTTGGTTGTAGTGAACACCAAATCGAATTCTTTGAGGATGACAATCCACTTAGAATACTTGCCTCGTAGAAACTGACGATTCAAGATGTAGGTCATGGGGTTGCACTTGAAAATCAAAATTGTAGTGCGGAGGAGAATGTAATGCCAAAATCACTGAACAAACTGAACGACAACTAAAGCCAACTTCTCTACATGAGCATAATGCATCTCAGTATCAAGGAGATTGCAACAGAGGTAGAAAATAACATGTTAATTACATTCGTCATCATCATGTACCAGCACCATAGCGATCGTACTAGAGGCTGCAACTAGATAAAGGAAGTAATTGCGATGATGGTTTAGAGGGTGCAACAAAGGAGAATTAATGTGGACATTTTTAAGTCATCGAAAGAATTTTGGGTAGCCTCATCTAAAACGAATGGCATTCCTTACTTGAGCAACTGGGTGAACCTTGAAGCTATCTCAACATAGTTCGGTACAAAACGATGGAGGAAATTTGATTTTCCTTGCAGATTCTGTAGTTGATGCAACGAAGATGGATGGGGTAAATTAATAATAGTGTCAAATTTAAGAGGATCAAGGTGAATTCCTTCTTTAGAAACAATAAATCTGAGGAGTCATCTGGATTCGATGCAGAAGACACACTTATCTAGATTCAACCAAATGTTGTAGTGTTTACAATGAAAGAAAATTTGTTGGAGATGATCAGGGTGGTCATGGCGCTTACATGAATGAGACAAAACGTCATCCAAATAAGGGTGAACAATGTTTCTAATGTTGTAGAACACATATGACATCACTCTTTGAAATGTAGCCCCAACATTCTTAAGGCCAAAAGGGAGCTTTTTATACGCAAAAGTACCCCATGGATAGATAAAGGTTGTCTTATCTTGATTAACTGATGTAATGTTTATCTATTTGTAACCAGAAAAACCATCCATAAAGGAAAATATTTCACTCCTAGCACATTCATTGATGATCTAGTCTATGAAAGGAGTGGGCTGATTATCCTTTGGAGAGGCACGATTTCGATCACGGTAATCGACGCAAACATGAATAGTACCTTGTTTCCTTATCACTGATATGTTGTTAGACACCTAATCTATAAGAGGGATTGGATAAATAAATATATCTTTGAGAAGTTTTTCAACTTCACCCTTGAGGGTGGCCGCTTTTCTAGGGTGCATCCAATGAAGTCTTTAATGAACGGGCTTCGCATGAGGGTAAGTTGGAATTTTGTGCATGACTATACTTGGGTCAATGTTGGGAATTTCTTCATATGACCATACAAAAACATCCCAGAATTCTTTGAATAGAGAAGTATAGAGCTTGATCTCATTAGGACAATAAGTTACCCCAATATGAACATTTTCAACAACACCAGGCTTGATAGAAATATCAATCCCTTCCGACCAAACTTCATGAGTCATGATGGGTGTCTGAAGTGGTATGGTCGGGAACCAAGAAGAGAACTTCTCAAGACAAGTAGACATGACCACCAGGCTAGGCAAGAATGAGGAACAATGATGAGTGTCATTCTAAGGTACTTTCTCCATAGACCTAACTTCCATAATAATCTCGTCAGAAAGAAAAGTCTCAGATAAGGAATTGGGAGATTCCAAAGAACCAAGTCATGAGGATTGAGAATACATGTTGAGAGATGCACTCGAAATAGAAAGATAATATGATATCGAAGGCGAAGCACAAAAAATCTCCACATAATTAATTTCAGCAGGGCTTAGCAGCATAACCTTTTCCCCATGTATCAACAAGATCTGGTGAGGAAATGACCCAAGGATTAGACTTAACCAAGATCATGTTGACAGAGCCAACATGTGGAGGTGCAAGTGGAAAAATACCCATCAAGTTAAGATCTTTAAAAAGGCCTGCCCCCACACTCTCATAAGGAGCACTGGTGTGCATGACATAAGGAACATTGTCATTCAAGGAGGAAGAGGCAAAGAAGGATAGTTGGTTGACCATGACTATCTTCCCTTGATGCGTAAAATGAATCATGTGGAAAAGGGAGAAGGCTATAGCATGCATGGCATGGGTCCAACTCCATTTGAGTAGAAGAGTATAGTTCAGGTTAACGTCAACAATCTCTACTTTGACATGAATAGTCTTTCCCTCCAAAGTAATGGCAAGGTTAGGGAGGACACTGAGTGGTCATGAATCACATCTATCAAAAGAATCCAAAATGTTAGGGGATTGGTTCAAAGTAGGAGAACGAATTGCCTTCCAACAAGCAATAGACATGATGTAGGTAGAGGCACATTTCTCGATGATGATCCTATGAATAGTTTTATCATTTATGATGATCTATATGAGAAAAGAAATCTGATGAGGTAAACACGAAACGTTGTTTTCTAGATCAAAACAAATGAGATTATATTCAGTTGGATCAATACCTCCAATAGACGATAGTAATGATTTTCGCTGAGAAGGATAACTTTGAAGGACCTCGAGAGTAGACATAGTTGAAGGTGCTTGAGCCAAATCCTCAACAATGTTATAATGTTGAGTGCTCAAACACTTGGATTGTACGAGGACCTTCACAGCACACCTAGAGGGTTTGGTTGAATGGAAAAATCAGGATTAGGTCACTCTATATGGAGATGACAAAAACTTGACAGGATAGAAGAGGAAGGAGTACCTTATTTCTCTTTCCCTGCTATCATGGTAGGTGTTTGATAATATTTTGATCTGGTAGCCACATTGATAGGCATAATCATCATGAACACTTGGGAACTTGAGGAAGAGGATGACTGGGGTTGGTCTACCATTTGGGTCTGCTGGGATGCAAAGGGCTCTTTCACGACAACATGGGTCCCTTTGAGAAAATAAGTAACATCATATTATTGAGGACAAACTTTAGTATAGTGCTCCTCCTCACAAATGAGGCATGGGTACTCGGGCTTCTGTTCAAAATATTAACCAACGGATGACTTAGGAGGGCCCTATTTTAGGGCATCGAGTTTACCCGTGCATTTTCCTTTCTTCTTAACTTTAGAGGATGTATCCACTGTGGTATATTGGATAGTGTGAACCTCTAAGGTTTTACTAGGACCAGGTGAATTGTGATCAGAATCACTGGAAGTAGTGTTGGAGACCAAATTATGTTTGGAAGAAGATTTTGTGGTGGTCTAGGACATTGAACCAATTACTCCATCAATAAGAGGTGTAGCCGGAGATGTGGATGTTTCTAGATCAGATGATGGTCTGGGTGCATCGGGTAACATATTATATTATGTGCCAGATTGTGAATACACGAGGTCTAGATACTAGGCACGCACGATGGCTTGTTCCTCAGTGATGCATCCACCCATAGAAGTGTCCTTAACAATTTTGTTTACGAATTATTTGGTGAACCATTCGATCAACAATTGATCAAAAATATCAAACTTGATCAGGCGACGTCAATGTCTCCACTCATTGATGTGATTGGAGATGTGGGTCGCAGTGTCTTGCTTGAGTGATGATAGCAAATGGGTGCCAGTTTCATAGTGAACTGACAGCTGGAAATGTGTAAGAAAGGCAATGGAGAGAATATTGAAGTCATGATAGGTACTTTGATGGAGTTCGATCTACCAGTTGGTTACAACACCTATGAGAGTTCATTGGAAAATATTGAGACGAATGGAATCATCAACATATGAATTTGTGCAGCACCAGAGGTGATATGTAATCATGTGGGCTTGTAGATCCTCTTTCACTTTTCCTTCAAACTTTTGACAATTGCTCAGGATCTTGGACAGAATGGGAGGCCAATATAGTGAATGAAGAATTGGATCATTCATGAGTTTAGACACATTTGGAAACTTTAATGTGGCCAAGGACTACAATTGGGTATTGAAAGGCATTTTAGGCCTATAAGTGGGCCCAACATATAGAACCCATCTTTGCTGGCAAGGATTTCATCGCCATAGTGGAGGGTTTTTTTGATGTGGCATTCGATTTTTCCCCCACTGTAGGTTACCTTACCCGTAGGGAGGATTCTGGCCTTGAAACTGTCCAGCCATAGGCTCCTAATAACCAAAATACAAGTTAAAAGGTCATTCAGCCTATTGACCTTGGACATATGGATTTTTCACCTATTGTCCTTGTGCGTAACGGTTTTGAACCTGTTTCCCCTAAACAAAAGGGTTTTGAACCTTCTACCCTTGGAGATAAGGATTTTGCACTTGTTGTCCTTGGACATAAGTATTTTGGACATGCTGCCCTTGGACATAAGGATTCTGAACCTGTTTCCCTTGGACATAAGGATTTTCAGGCCTTCTGTTGCCTGACTTGAACTTGACCTTGCCCTTGCAAAGGTTAATCCTGTTGATATAAGTACAAGGGTTGTTGTTGCTCGGGTTGAACTTATTGCTGCAAGGGTTTACCTTGTGGCTATAAAGGTTTTCCCTATGGCTGTAGAGGCTGACCTTGTGAGGACATATGTTGGGAGTGTTGAGGAACATATTGCATCTATAGTTGCAAGGTCTGTTGCGACTGTTGCAAGGATTTCCCTTGTGGTTGTTGCAATTGTCCTTGCTTCTGCACCGTTTTCCCTTGTTGCTGCAAGGATGGCCCTTGCAGATATGAAGGTTTCCCTTGATATTGAAAATGTGGTCCTTTCTACTGCAAAGGTACTTGGAAAGTTCTGTGAAAGTTCCCGAACTGGATCTAACCATATCCAACAGACGTGATAGACAGACCCTAAACATAAGGTCCAGCTCAAGGGATGTAAGGTGAATGGACCATTGCTTGTGAACTATGTGGAACATAAGGAGGTTTTTTTTTAACCTTAGCCACATACGCCTACTGATATTGGATGTTACTTAACCCAAAAGGACCAACATGGTTTGGTTGTTGGTAATGGACATTACTTGATCCAATGGGACCAACAAGGCTTTCAATAGCACTGGAGGAGGGCTGGTTCATTCCAACCATGTGAGTTTGTGATCCACTCACATCGGTTATGCAAGATATCATAGAAACACTCAAATTCTACCCCCCAAGCAGTGGCATATCCTGTCCACTTACTGGAGGGATCGAAGAACTGACAAAGACTTGACTTGAAATCATCGGTTGAATCAAATGAGTAACTTTGACAGTTGAAAGAAGCAGATTCTGAATGGTGGGTTGCACTGAAACTGTAATGACTACACATTGCATCATAAACTGAGACGTTGTGTGCTAAATGAACGAACTTGAGGTGGGCATGGTGCCAGACCACCAGATAGAGTTGTGATATAAGGACGAGGCACTAGGGGTGCGTGTCACCAACTAAGCTAACGAAATGTAATCGTGAGGTAACTCAGGATAAAAACTGGTCGAAATGCTTCCTGTGTAAGGGAAACCTTTAGGAGGGAAAGGATATCCCTGATCATCAACAATGTGAGGAGTGTGCATAACAGACACCTCCAAGTGACCCATAGAAGAGACTGAAATCTCTCCTTTTGATTCCATGGGTGGAAACAAATGGTGACGGACAACCAAAGATGTTCAAGGGGATAATTCCAATGGAATACCTAGCCGATCAAACGAACTGTATGGAAACTGTGGTGATATCACAATAGGATCAAACAAACAATTCAGAGGATAAACAATAGTCCTAGCTAACCTTCAGAAGTCGGCGGAGTCTTGGGAGTCTAGATAGGATGATCTGGAGATTCTGAACCAGATTCATAAGGTGACCCAGTATCGGATGAAGGAGCTGGATGAGACAAAAAAGGTTGAATACTCATAAAAATTCCAATGTTCAACACCTTGATCCTTGAGTGACTATGGAAGTTCAAGGAGAGGCTCTGTTGAGTCTTGAAAATGTCATTCATTTCCATTACACTTTCACTATTATGTCCATTATATCACCTCCATTTCACCTCCATTTCACTACTATGTCACCACATTCATCCCACTTTCATTATCATTGGGCCACATTTATGTTTTTCCAATCTTTATTAATTCTAAGCCTTTTAAGTAAATTTGTGGTTAAAAATTAGAAAATAATGTGCATATGCTTATACCTAACAAATGGGTTGAGATTGTTGACATGTGTAGGTTAAAAGGAGGCTTCTAGAAGACCCTTATGGTGGCACCCCAAAGCCAAATTAGAATTTGAGTGGAAAGAATCATGGGATCATGAGGATATGTGTCACATCTCGTAATTGTATTGAAACTCTAAGAAGACATGTGTCTTATGAGTTCTTATTTTGATTAGGACTCTAGAGGTAGAGGGAGAGATTCATGGACTCTCATTAATGAGATGGCTTCTCATATTTTTGTATAAATAGGAGATCTCTCTCCTTCATTTGTTAGCTTGTTAGTCTTTTAGCTTGTGAGTTCTTAGCTTGGAGTTTGTAGTTCTTCCTTGATGGCTTTTGAAAGCTTTGGAGAACCTTGTTGTACTTTTTAATTTTGAAGAATTTGAATAAAGCTTTGATGTTCTCAACATGGAAGGAGATGTGAAGTAGATGTCATGGAGCATATTAGAATGTAAGGTAGAGTAGATTTCATTTTGTAAATTTTGCTTTGATTTCATTATGTCATTTGATTGCTTTCAAGTTTGATAGATTAGATTTTTCATTCATGCAATTTTAATTCATGCAAGTGTGTTCAAACGGTTGATTGTAGATTAGTAATGCACATAGCTTTTTAATGACTAATGACATGACAAAATCATCTTGTCCTTCTGCTGATTTATTTTCTGAGTTCTAATTCCAACATTGTTATTTCTTTTAGCTTTGTTTTTCTCATTTACTTTCATCCAAATTTAGATATCATATTACTCAGCTTGTTTATGATTACTCCCCATAGGCAGATTGAGTTGAAGGGTAAAGGATCAGAACAGGGGTTGAAGTAGTGTGATTAGTTAAATATTAGTTTCCTTTTATGTAATTTAATTTCCTGCAATTTAGATATCATATTACTCAGCTTGTTTATGATTACTCCCCATAGGGAGATTGAGTTGAAGGGTAAAGGATCAGAACAGGGGTTGAAGTAGTGTGATTTAGTTTCTTTGCTTTCAGTCTTTGAGTTGCTTTAAGTTCAGTTTTTACTTTCTTTTTCATACATCACAAAGGATACTGGGTTTCATAGTCACTAGCTCATTGATTGGTTGTTGCATTCCATTTTGATTGAAGTAGCTGCATATTTACACTTTTGTTCAAGTATTAATTCCATCAATAACATGTTTTGAGATGTTTTGAAGTGCTAAAGTTTGGGAAGTTACCATTAGGGACATATTCCTTAGGCCTTGTCTTGAAATCTCTATCCATACTTGTCCTTTAAAAGTATTCTTAAGACCTTAGAATAGGATTTCAATTTTCATTAGACACTTTAGGAAACCAACAAAAACAAAACCCCAAAACAAAATAAAATCTATAAAACAACGAAGTAAGAAAAGATTAACTAAGCACATATGGTGCACCACACTTCATCAGTTTACAATACCCGGATTGATAATTTATGTAGAGCAATTTAAGACATTAAATTGACTAGACAGGCTCCTCAGATGATCTTCCAAACAGAGGAGAGGAAGAGGAACTCAATGACGATGACTTTCTCTAAAATAACAAAAAGGGAGAGATCAAGTTTAACGATTTTAGAGTGTGTTTAAAGGTATACTCATGACGTGGTCTAGAAAGAGACTAATAGGAATGTTATGTGATCGTGGGAAATAGTTTTTTAAGACCCTGAAACAAACTGATGCCTTTTCATGTTTTAAGAGTCAAGAAAAAGAAAAGGTGATTCTATCTCTTTTGGTTTGAAACAAGCTTGAAAGGACAAGCGCTCAGTGATATTTTATATTTAGGGAGTCAAAAGGATCAATATGACTGCTCACGATAATCTAGGCAAAAAGGATTACTAGGTAACCATGAACTACAGAATACTTCCCAATGAACTGAGAAGTACGGGAAATCAATCTCCTCGAATGTTGTGCTCGGTGTATCACGTTTACAAGGTGGTAGACTCAACTTCTAATGGATAAAGGATTGCAACCTAGGGGGATCTCCCTTTATATACGCAATTGTATGGGGAGAACAAGTCCATACTAGCATTGTCTAGTACCGAAGCGAATGACAATTTCTAGGTTTAAAGACACTGGAACACATCTATAGCCTAGAACTTCTAAATGTGATCGTTAAGTTTCAAATGCGCCTTAGGTTAATCAAATACATTTTAAATTTTATATAGAAATTATGTTTTAGTTTTAAGGCCTTATCAATGTGACTTAAAAAAACTCCTATATGTAGCTAAATGAAACAAATCCATTTCAATTTGGTGAATGTTTACACTAATGAGAGTAGATAACACAATCAATGCAACAAGCAAACAACTAAAAGCAAGATGAAATTTTCACTACTTCACTTTTCCAAAACAAAATAATGAAAAATTATTTCCTGCCTTTCCTATCAAATGCACTTCAAGTAGTCCTTTCAACAGTAAAGAGAATTCATTTATTTCTGAATGCAAATTATGATGTAACTCTATCTTCAATGATGCTAGCTAATGTAACATATTGATTCAGCAAACTAGAATTACGTATTTTTCAATGAAATAGTGAAATGAATCTTTCATAAACACTTCAATGAAAAAATTTCAGAACAATCACCCTCAATCAAATTCAAAGCACAAAAGGAAATTCCTTTCAAAGAAATAATGCAATGATTCAATCAAGAACAAGATGAGTAATGTAATCTATGCCTAAAAAGAGACACTTAATCAACAAACGAAACTTTTGAAACTTGTTAAATTGGAAGAAAAAGAAATAAAAGGACCAAAAAACGAAATGCAAGGAGCAACTAACCAAGAACTTCACTTTGCTGAGCACACAAATAGTTGAATGGACAATGAACTGGATGCCCTAAGGCCACAAGCCATCCAAAGACTCAAAAAAATCAAGCAAAGAGGAAAAACCAAACAAGCACACAAACCAAGCTATCGAAGCTTTCTAGTCAAAACATAGTTACGGATGAAATAGGAACTATTACCACGAAATGGGTACTCGAGCCCAAAAACCCCAAAAAAACATGAAAAAAAACACAAAGATGAAAATTGTTTTTTCTAGAATGATGTTTTTTTTTAAGGGTAAATTTTCAACATGTTTTTAAAATGGAAGTAAAAACCATTTTTTTTTTTTTTTAAACATGGATGAAGAAAACACCCTTAAAAAAATTGTTTATTCTGGAATGACAAAAAAAAATCAAGTTACAATTTTGACATTTTTTAGTAATGGATTTAAAGAGAAAATATCTGGACTTTGAAAAACTATAAAAATCCAACAATTCTCCGACATGATGTTAAAGATAAAATATCATGTCTGATAATTCCAACTATTTCCATCCATGTTGTTAAAGATAGAATATCTTGACTCTAAAACACCTTGCAATTGTAAATGTTTTTGACCATAGAATTAAAGATAAAATATCATGACTTAGAAAAACATTAAAATCTTGACAAATTTTCAACCATGAAATTAAATATGAACACCTAAATGAAAGAGTTATTATACCAATTGGAATGATGGAGAGAGGTTGAAACGACAGAGCTCTGCAAACTAATCTAGGGTTGGCATTAGGGTTCTAAACTTGGGCACCATGGCAGGACACGCAGGGGGGATGTTGCTCCCTCCTACAATCAAATAGTGATGGACAAAAGCAAGGAAGCCAGAACGAAGCATTTTAAGAAACCATTGGAAATGGCAACAGAGGAAACCAACATGGAAAAAACGGGAAGAAATAGACCCCTAGAACAGGAAGGAGATCAGCAAGAAGATAGTAAGGAAAAGATGACAGAGGGCAGCAGTCAGAAAACTATTTCTATGAATGCAACTGGGGTCTGCAAACCCAAATTGGACATCACTCCCTGGGTCATTTTAAGTTACCCTATGCTACAAGCGCATAGAGATCACATGGTGGAATATGTATTTATGTGCAAATTGATGGGGATATGGCCGATGGAGAGGGCATTGCATGTATGGATAAGGAGCCATTGGAAAGCAAAGGGGGAAATAAAACTTCATATGGGATCTAAGGGCTTCTTTATGATGGTGTTCACAAGCCTAGAAGATAAAGATAGAGTTTTCGAAGGAGGACCATATTTCTACACAGTTGCAGGCCTCTACATGCAACCATGATGATGAAATTTGTCCCAAAACATGAAACTTTCACATCAGTTCTGGTATGGATTATACTATACTCCCTTCCTTTGGATTATTGGTTACCGAAATCTCTGAAAACAATAGGCAAGAAGTTGGGAGATTTTCTAAAGATCTCGGAAGCGACTCTGAAAGGTAAATATACCTCCTTCGCCCAGATATGTGTGGAAATTGGCATATCTGGAGCACTTCCAGAAGCGATAATTTTAGAAGTATATGATGAAGAATGGGTGCAGGTGGTGGACTATGAGAACATCCCGTTTAGGTGCGCAAATTCCATGAACATGGGCATCTATACAGATACTGCGCAACAAACAATTTCGAAAGAAATGTAAAAACCACCACGGGAAAAAATCCTGAGGGTTTCACCAAGGTTGGGGGTAAGGGGAAAGGTGGGAAGAGGCCTCAAAAGAATATTAATGAGGAAATAAAATCTAGCTATAAGGTTTTCAAGATCGTAGAAGATGAAGATGGAAACAAAGAAACTAATAAAGAAGTAGAGAACATTATCACTGAGAAGGAAAGGGATGCTAGAATGGAAGATATCACAAGAAACAACCAGCAAAAGGATGATCTAATAATTGATATGGAGATAAATAGGGATCATGAGATGGCATAAAGTGAGGCTGGAATGGAGGACCATGAATTGTAGGAGATTCTAGAGGGAGAATTTAGATCTAGAAAAGTTTCTAGAACAAGGGACGGCCGAAGGAGTGGACTCCCTACCACAAGAGGAATTTGATACGGTTCAACAAATCTTCCTATGGATATCACAATAAAAGGGCTCTAGAGTCAAAAGAAACCATGAACTCCAGGGACATAGAGGGGTTAAAATGATGGAGGAGACACAAACACAATCTCGCAATAACCCAGGCAGGAAAAGAGGAAGAAAATAATATAATGAGTTGTTGAATGAATGTGTAAAACTCATGATCAACTCAATTAAGATGAGATATATTACCAGTTATTCCCTTACAAACCTTTCTTAATGAAGCTTACAACCTGTAACATTAGAGGCATAGGAAATAGAAGAAAACAAAGAAATATTAGTAACAGAATAAAAGAAGAAAAAACATATATGGTTTTTATTTAGGAAACAAAATATTCAATGGACGAGATCAGAGAACTACATAACAAATGGCTAATCAAGTATGAATATCTATAGGTTAAAGCAAACAACTCAGCGGGGGGGATTCTTACGCTCTGGGATCCCCAAAAATTTGGAATCCTAGATGCCGAAGCATATAGGAACTATCTTTCTTTGATATGTCAACCTTTAGGTGATCCATAGATTTACATGATAACAAATGTCTATGGCCCTCAAAAGCAAGAGGAAAAACTCAAGTTTCTCACCTCCCTTGAGGAGCTACAAGTGAGATGCCATAATTTACCCTTGATTGTTGCAGGAGATTTCAATATGATCAGATCTCTTACAGAGAAAAAAGGTGGTATCGGGCATCTAGGTAGAGACTCCATTGCCTTCTATAACTTCATAATGAACACGGGGTTAGCGGACACTAAAACAATAAATGGTACCTTTACCTGGAACAATAAGAGGTGTGGAGCTTCTCAAGTTGCTTCTAAGCTAGACATATTTATTATTTTATAGGACCTCTTTGTTTCAGGTCCTGCCATGTCAACTTCTATTCTTCCCTTTGGGAGCTTAGATCATTGGCTTGTACAGCTGGAAGCCACTACTATCGGTACACCGAGAAACAGACCTTTCAATTTTGAAAATGCTTAGCTCTTGCACCCTAAATTCACCAACAATATTGACAAATGGTGGAGAGAGGATCTGAACATTCAAGGCACTAGTATGTTCCTGCTCCAATAAAAACTTAAACACATCAAATACAGGATTAAAGATTGGAACAAAAAGGAATTTGGTAATATTTTCAAATCTGAAAGAGAAGTTGAGCAAAAACTCCAGGAGATCAATTGGATCATCATCCTAGATGGTTTCATCGAGGAGAAGAAAAAGCTAGCTGCTTCTCTGCAGGTAGAATGAGAAGATCGACGCATGTAAAAGGATATCTTTTGGAGACAGAAATCGTGGGTGTAGTGGATTAAAGAGGGAGAAAGGAACATGATTTTTTTTCACAAGTCCACCATGGATCATAGGGCATATAACATAATCACAAAACTCAAAGATTCTCAAGGGATAGAACTCACCTCTCAGAAAGAAATGGAATCTTTCCTCGTTCAACATTTCCTCAGCATAGCAAAGGAGCCTCTGGTGGACAGATCTAGGTTCATTAACCATTTCACTTAGTACATTCCTTGGCTAGTTACCAGAGAAGACAACTATAATCTTAACAGGCCAGTGTTGGAAGAGGAGGTCAGTGAAGTGATCAATGAAATGCAAAATGGAAAAGCTCCAGGCCCAGATGGGTTCAATGTAGACTTCTTCAAAGCTTGCTGGAAAATAGTCAAATAGGATATCCTTGAGGTAGTGGAAGACTCAAAAAGATCAAAGATGGTTTTGAATGCTCTTAATGCCTCCTTCATATATTTGATCCTAAAACAGGAAAAAGCCATGACTCTGGATGGTTTTAGACCCATAGCTTTATGTAATGTGGTGTAAAAAAATATTTCCAAAGTTATCACCAACAGACTCAAGCCCTTTTTACTAGCTCTCATTTCAGAGGAAAAAATTAGCTATGTGGAAGGAAGACAGATCCTCAATAACATCATCCAATCTCACGAGGTGGTACACTCTCTCAAAAGCAACAGAGAAGTTGGGATGATCATTCAGTTGTACCTAGCAAAAGATTACAATAATCTATGTTGGTCTAAGGGCAATACTAAAAGCCTATGGCTTCGACCAAAAGTGGATAAGATGGGTCATGGCACTAGTTTCTATGACCAGCTTTTCCATCCTGCTCAATGGCACTCCTTCAAGAACATTCATACCCTCCATAGGTCTTAGACAAGGAGATTTTCTCTCACCCTTCCTATTTGTTCTCATGATGGAAGGGCTAGGCAAAGTGATCAAAATGGAAAATGCTGAAGGAAGAATCCAGGGTATCAAACTCACCTTGGATGTAGTGGAAAATACTCATCAACAATTTGTGAATGATAAGATGTTGCAGGGTATACCCACGGTCACGGAAGCCAGAGTGATCAAACAAATCTTAAATGACTTTTCTATGGCGGCCCACACAGAGGTAAGCCTCAACAAATCAATTTTTTTTTCTTCGATATTTACATTTCTATTTAGAGAGGTATCAGTAAAATTCTTAGGTTTCAAAGTGACCAGTTACATTCCAAGTACATAGGCATACCTCTTACAAACAAACCTCTAAGCAGGGAAGTGTGGGATCCAATAATAAATAAACTTTAGGATAAGGTCAAAAAATGGACATGTAGGTCTTTAAATTTGGTGGGACACCTTGTGCTCACACAAGCTGTCTTGCAGGCGATTCCCATATTCATGTTCTCAGCTCTTCCTACTCCTAAAGCAGTTATGCAATAGATCAGGAGCATTCAATGAGATTTTCTATGGCATAGAGAAGAAGAGAAAAATAAATGGGCTATGGTAGCTTGGGAAAAAATCTGCAAACCCAAGATCCATGGTGATTTGGGGCTACAAGACCCTGAAACTCTCATTAGAGTTTCAAGAGATAAACTCTAGTGGAGGTGGCTGAAGGAATCAGCAAGCCCTTGGGCCAAACTCCAGAAACAGAAATATGCAAAGAATTGGCAAGAGAAGGATCATAGACAAATGTTAGGGAATATTAAAGGCTCCCACACTTGTAACCTTGCTTGGGAAAATAAAGGTATTATTCAGCATCATAGTTTCTGGGAGATCCAAGCTGGGAACCTAGCATGATTTTGGGAGGATAACTGGAAACATGAATCCATTTTGTATAAGGATGAATTAGAAGCTCTCAGGAACGATACTAACAACAAAGTTCTACTTATGGTAAGTGACTTCTGACACCAGGTAAGGAAAAATGGTAAATGGAGAATATGGAGGGATCTAGGCCACAATGAAGAGAGCCCTTTGAAGGCCCAAGTGAACTCCCTTGCTCAAGTTTTAGAGTAAAGGAAGATTTTGGTATCATCCTTGTCAGACCAACTAAGATGGGGAAAGAACAACGAAGGAAACTTCAGCCTCAAGGAAGCTAAACGAGTAGTAGCAGGGCTTAACTACCAAAACCCTGATCAAGTTTGGAAGAATCTTTGGCAGAACCCTCACTGGATGAAAATAAAGTTGTTCATTTGGCTAGTTCAACAAAAGAAAATTTTAACTTGGGAGAATCTCCTAAAAAGAGGTTTTACTGGCCCATCCAAATTTTACCTATGTGGCTCACAAGAGGAGACGATGGATCACCTACTCAACTTATTCCCTTTCACCTCCACCATGTGGGAGTGGCTAGCCTCGATCTTTAGGCACACTGATAGGGATAGACTCAACATCTCCAACACTTTGAAAAATTTGAGGAAAAATGTCTCAGGAAATGAAATCATCAATAAACCCTGGACTTTGATTCCAAGCTTTGTCATCTAGGATGTTTGGAAAGAACGCAATAGCAGGATCTTCAAGAAAGAAACATGCGTTCCCTAGCACATAATTAATCAAATTTTAAGGCAGCTCAAAGACACAGTTAAATGTTTGTTGGGAAAATTTCCTAAGGACCCTCCTCTCCCCTTGGATGCTTGTATACTACTACATTTGGGTCACTAGGAAATAGTTCCACAGGGAATAAACAAGGGTGTGAGCCAAATAAATGCATATGAATATTTGGAAGCCTCTTCCATAGGGTTTCTTAAAAGTCAATATAGACGAAGCATCTAAGGGCAACCTAGGGTTAGCTTCTTTTGGGGGTGTTATAAGAGATGAGTAGGGATGCATTAAGGAGATCTTCTACAACCACTTGGTGAAGGCCTCTAATAATATGCAGAACTCATGGCCTAGAGCAATGCTTGGAATTCTTGGTGGACTCTAATTTACACAATGTCATCATTGAAGCTAATTCAGTATTGATCATTAAAGTGGTCAAGAAAATGTGCAATGGAACGACACTTGAAAAAGTGTCGAAACATTGGAGGCTATCTCAGGTATTTCACCATATACATAACCACCTACAAACCTTGAGAACTGTTAACTTTGTCCATTTGAAATGAAAAGAAAATGGGTTGGCTGATCGTCTGGCAAATGGAGTGATTAGTAAGGAACGCTGCATCAGGCAGGTTTTGGAGTCGATACCCCCAGGAAAATTGTGTGATGCTTGTCTCTGTCAGGCTACAAAAGACATGGAACTCTTCCAAATCTTCAACAGTGAGAAGGAGGAAGATTAGAGAAAGGTGAAGAGAGAGGAGATACTTGGGCTACAATGTTTCCCAAGGAAAAATGATTCGAAGAAGCGAAGTGAATATGGAGTTAGTTGGGTTCAACGGTAGTGGTGTGATTTGGAAAAAGCTTCTTTAGAAGGAGCTCAAAAGGGACAATGAAATCACGTTCAAGCTCAGGTGGATTAGGTTTACAGGGATCGATCTAGATCGTTGGATGAATAGGTTGGATCAACATTTATCAGGAGACCTGCAGAAGTTAAATGCCGCTTAACCAGCTCGCATGCTATATGGCCACAGTCTGCAGGTTATTTTTCTTTTGTCATCCATCAGATTTTTTACCGGAAGGTGATCATTCATTAACAGCTTGGTTGGACCTGAAATGCTTTAGAGTGAAGGGCTCTATTCTTTTTCGGGTTCGGATTTTTGTTTTCCTTCATGCCGGTGACTCAGGACAAACTTGTAGTGAGTCGTCGAATCAAATAGGCATTGATCAAGGGTGTATCCTACGGTTTTTGGGCTAGAAAAAGCTTGACGAATAAGCTTTTGGTTGGACCCGAAATCCTTTAGAATGAAGTACTGTAATCTTTTCGAGTCCGGATTCTCACTATTTATTGCACTAATGGTTGGGTTGAATTCGAGGTTGACTGTCGGATCAATTAGACTCTGATCGATGGTGTTGTACCTCCATGCAACTCTCATGATCAAAGGCTTGTTGATCGGTGGATGAAAAGGAGGTAGCGACGGTGAGAATTGTGCATTTAGGTTGGGGCTTGAGCAAATGAGACAAAGAATTTTGGTGCGAATTGGTATGTTTTGGAAGGGCTAGTAGTCTTCATAGTCTGCCTAGACTTGAGATTCTCGTAAATGCACATTATGGTGCATTGTGAACATATAGGATCTCACTTCTTGAGTGTTAGATTTCTTTGGTTTTCGACTTAAAAGTAGGAGAAACTCTGTGAATAGTTTTTTATTCTTGGGTCCTGTGGACTCTACTAGTGGTTTACCAGCATCGGGTTTGTCTGTTGTTGGTCTCGGCAATGGTAAACACATATGTAATGCACTCTTACAGTTAATAGAAGGTTCCACTCTTACTTGACCAAAAAAAAGAAAGAGTTATTATACCAAGAGGATTTTTTTTAAATGTTAAATGTATAGCGATTTTAAAATCTTAGCCTAAGACAACCTCAGACATTGCAAAAAAATAATAATAATCAACTATCAAATTGACACGCAGTGTAGGTGAGCTCAACCCATTGTAATGAAAAATTTAAAATCAACTTTCAAATTAACGCATAATGAGGTAGACTCGACTCATTATAATGAAAAATTTACACGGACTTTCAAATTATATATAATATATATATATTATATATAAAGCATTGATACGGATATATATATATATATATATATATATATATATATATATATATATATATATATATATATATAGAAAAGAAAAAAATTCAAAATTTGAAAATAAAAATAAAAAATAATAAGAAGTAATAAAACATAAGAAAACATGACAAAAAAAATCAAATATAAAAAATATATAGAAATGCAAAAATTCAAATATTGATAATAATAATAATAATAATAATAATAATAATAATAAGGAATAAAACATAATAAAAACCTGACAAAAAAATCAAATTTAAAAAATATATAGTAATGACAAAAGAAAGTAAAAAAAATTAACCATACCACGTAAAATAAAAATTAAAAAAAAATTGAAAAATGAAAAAAAGAAAAAAAAGACGCTAAAAAAAAATAAAATATCAAAAATAAAATACAACAATAAAAAAATATTAAACTTAAAATAAAAAACAAAAAACCTGTAAAAATGTTAAAAAAAAAACATAAAACATAAACCATGACAAAAAATAATAATAAAACATGTTAGTAATAAATAAAAAAAAAACATAACAAAAAAAAACAAAAACAAAACATGTTAGTAATAAAACATAAAAAATAAAAATAAAAAACTTCACCAAGAAAACTAAATACAAAAAAATATATAAAAAAATGTAAAACAAAAAAACAAAAAACCTACAAAAATGTAGAAAAAAAATCCAAAATTAAGTCATAAAAATAAAGAATTTGAATAAAAAATTAACGAGAATAAACAAAAAATATATCAAAAAATATGAAAAAATAAAGAAAAAAATGAAATTTTAAAAGAAAGACATATAATTTAAAGAAAAACAAATTGAACCACAAAAAAATCTAAAAACATTTTCTTTAAGACAAAAAATAAAAAGAAAAAAGAAAAACCTCATTAGATAAAAAACCTTAAAATAATTACCAAAAAAAAATTATAATTAAAAAAAAATTAATCAAAATAAGAAATTAAAAAATATTTAAACTAAGTAATTTAAATAAAAAAATTAAGAATAAAAGATAAAATATAATTAAAATTTAAGAATTATTTTTTTAAATTAAAATTATAAAAATAAAGAAATAACATCAAAACAAAATAAAAAAAATAAAAAGAAAAAAAATAACAAAAAAAAAGTTAAAGTTTAAAACAATAAAAAAATTGAAAAACAAAATTTAAAAAAAAAATCAAACCAATTAGAAAAATTAAAAAACAAAATAAAAAATAAAAAAAATTCAATACAAATTACAAAAAAAAATTCAAAACAAATTTAAAAAAATCAAAAGAAACTTAAAATTTTAATTAAATTAAAATTACAAAAAATAAAAAAATAAATAGAAAAAAAATAACAAAAATACAATAAAAAAACAATTAAAAAAATAAAATTAAATAAATTGTTAAGATAAATAAAATAAACATTAAAAAAAATTATAAAAATTAAGATTATAAAAAACACAATTATAAAAAATCAAACCCCCTCCCCTCTCACCTCCCCTGACCCCTCACCTCTCCCTTCCCCCCTTGGCCCTCCGTCACCCCCCTCGCCTCTGACTTCCTCCCCTGTTGCCCAACGCCTCCCCTCTCCCCTCCCCCCTCAGCCTTCCCCCATCCCCCTCGGCCCCCTCTCCTCACCCTCGACCTTCCCACCCGACCCCTACCCCCTCCCCTCAAGAAACAACTTCAAAATAAACTGATGATGCCTGGTGGAAAGTGTTGCAAGTTAACCTAAGTGAAGCGACATCAAATTGGGAGTATCGTGGTTAAATCGTGGATAGGATATAAGCTGGTAATGCAGCATGCGGAGACATGATGGGATTGGTCGAATTAGACTCTGGTGGTCGAGTGAAAAAGTGGGCTTTGACAATCCAAGAATATGACGAAGCCTTGGAGAAAACAAAAACCTGACAAATTGAGGATGATTTAGTGCCTATGACCCAATTAAGCTAGCATTTATTAAATGGTACATAACCACCATAAGTCTAGGTGTAAATCTTATTCCTCGAGTAGGTAAAGGTTGGACAAGTCCCATGGTAATGTTGGACATGTGACAACATTTCATAAAACATTGAATGAAGTGAGCAGTGAGTATATTGAAGGCCACCATTGGTATATGTGTTTAATTTCCTTGAACCAGTGATTCACTTGCTTACTTTGAGTAGTGGTATATGCATTGAGTATTTAACCTTGTATGTGTGGTGACAGTTTATATGCATTGGGATGCAATGTTTTTTGAGCTACCAACATTTGAATACTTCTAAGCATCTATTGTTACCAGGAAGGATATAAAGTTGGTCATTGATATATTCAATTTATTCACAAAAGGATTTGGATGTCAGACTTCATTTTCTTTAGATTTTTTTTATAAATATTAGAATTCTCTTCATAAGATATCGTGACATTGTCAACGCACAAGACTGATATATAGACAAGTCATATTGAGAGTAATGTTGGGTGTATTTATATAAAAGTTGATAATTTTAATTTATTGAATCTTTATTTTCTCAAATGGCTCAAATTAATAATGTAATAGAGTTACTAAATACCCTCATACAATCCAATGTTGATGATATGGTAAAATTCAACAAAATTGCTCTCACAGACATTCGAACTTGCTTTCAAAATGCACAAGAAAAGATTGATTTTTTCTATATTGAATCGCAAATTCAACAATATGAGTTACAACAACATAAGCATCATGATACCCATCAACTACAAGAAATTCCAGATGTAGTACCCATTTGAGGAGCATATTTGCAGAAATATGCAAAGGTTCAGTTTGCACTTCCCAAGCCAATTATTAGACCTTGGGAAGATCTTTTCCATAACAAGAATATAATTGGTCTTGGATATTACAAGGATGAGTCCTTTCATATTCCATATTACTCAAAGCACATCTTGTTTCAGAGTGTTGGATTTTGTTTATGACAGTTCATCTTCAGTTGTTCGAGATCTTGCTCCTCTTCCACAAAAGTCACAACAAAATGTTAAATGCCAACATTTTGACTAAGTTGGCCATATGGAAGATCATTGTTTTGATATTCATCCATGTGAGCACTATCATAAAGAAACTCATTCTTCAAGCAAATGCTTCAAAAATAAGCATCGTGCAAGAACAAGGATTCACCTTGGATGGATCGCTTATTGGAAATGGGCATCAACAACGAAGAGTATATTTCATGAGAACTTGTTCTAGAGTATTGAACAGTATTGTATTTAAGGTTTCTCCATCATATCACCTTGCATCTGACAGGGGGGAAATGATGGTCATCTACAATTTTCAAATCCTCATCAAGCAAGCTTGAGCCATAACCTTCCATACTAGATTCAGAGTTGTAGCCAGAGGCATAGATTCCCTTGAACATGCCTTTGGTTGGTGGTTAGCCTTAAGCCATCTATGCAAGGTTGAGACTTCCCTTTTCAAGTTGAGCTTCTCCCTCTTCAAATAATTGGGGACACTTCCACTAGAAGAAGACTTTTGCTTTTTGCCAGTTTTGGAAGAGTTCCACAAATTACAGAGTTGGTGGTCATCCTTAAACCACCACAAGTTGAGACATCACTTTTTAGGTCAAGGTTTTCCTTTTTTTACATAGGTTGTAGACCTCCCTTTTCTAGGTTGAAGGTCTCCCTCTTCAAAGCATTAGGATCACTTCCTCTAGTAGAAAACTTCAACTTCTTTCCAGATTTGGAAGAGTTCTAGGAACTGTACTATGATTTCCAGTGTTGATGATCATCCTTAAACCACCCACTTATACCATCATTATAGAGAGCACATTCAGTCTAGTGTTTCCATGCATATTTTTTCATATTCTATATTATAGATATCTTATTGGACTCATACATACCTCTTCAGATTAAAGGGGGAAATGTTGAACACCTGCTAACAGTTGGTGTGGAAGCTAAAAAGTCAGAGGGAGTCGAAGGAACCACTTGGAATATGAAACCAAGGGTCACTAGACTTGTATAAATATGTATATCATGTGAATAATGAAATAATTCAAGGCTAATATATCCTATCTTCTTTCCATTCCATGTGTCTTTAACAAAAATAGAAGAAACGTTTACCATTTATAAATCGTTACTCGTAAAATCTACTAGTTATTGTTTTTGGACATAAAGTAATGGCCTGATTGTAAAAAGTAGACAAGCAATGTAGATACAACACATGAGCCTAAATCAGTGGAGTGCCTGATCTTGAGACTGGTGTTCAGCTTGGTGTTGGGCGTATTTCATGTGTTAAAAAAAAAAGGTAGTATGGAATACAATTATAAATATTTAAATGAAAATGATTTATTAACTATAGCCTTTCTTATTTCTACACTAGAGAATGTTCATGATGTGGCCAGAGAAGAGGAGGAACATATGGCCACATCTAAAATTATTCTACTTACCTCCAGTATTGAAGCGGGTAAAGAACAATACACTACTCCTTTCATTAATAAAAATTTCATAATAATAATAAATATGAGTTTAGCATTTCTTTCTTATGGCATTTGATGACCCCACTTGAAACAACATAGTCATAGGTCTAAGTCAGTAACAACACATATTACACTAGAGACCACAACAACTGAATGATGCCAAAATCAATAGAGTTTGGCTAATTACATATTAAAAAAGAGAAAGTTGATAAAAAATGGCTGAAATTGTTTATTTAAAGCCTATTTTTTTTAGTACCACATTTTTTACTGAGAGGTTGAATGCCTCATGGCATGTGCACATGTAACTTTATACTATCTTAATAAAAACTTGTGATTTTTTCATTGCAAATAATTAGAAATATTTTGTTTCATATTGTGTAAACATACTTTTTGTGATACAAGGAGGGTGTAGAATACCATATATTTGATAAATTCATGGTAGATGTCAATTAACTCTATTACAAACGCCAAGAGCCTATAATTAGATCCATGTGTTAAACTAAGGCTTTACATAATTTGTGCCCATGATAAGTCAATCAACTACTAATTTTTATACCTATCCCACTCCACCATACACTACCACACTCCTAATTTAGGTGCTAGCTACTCCTGCTTCAATGTCTAATCACAACAATTTGTGATTATGATGACAATTTAAGTACATATGTGTGCAATGTTCATGATGGGACATATGAATTGTCCTCCCCCAATTTCCCATCAATTATTATAACCTTAAATGCGCTAGCACTAGTCTATCATCTCAAAATGAACCGGAAGATGAAAATTTACAATTTTTGTCATCATCACTTCACACTAACTCATGAATGAACCTTTCTACATATTATATGCATGAATTTATGGAAGGCCACCCCCTCTACCTATCCTATGATTGATTGTGACAACAAGTGAATAAATGAGAATTGACATATATTTGTTGATAAGATCCCCTACTTATAAATTTTACGTTGTTCACATGTTCTCATAATCAATCATAGGCTAGGTAGAGGGGTTGGTCTACTAGAAATTCATGGATATAGTCTGTAGAAGGTGTCATCTATGAGACAATGTGAAGCGATGACGATGGACATGGTAAAATATCACCTCGTCATTTTGAGATGGTGATGACAGACCAATGATAACCCATTCAAGGTTATAATCATTGATGGGAAATGTGGGGAGGAAAATTCATACATCCCATCATAGAAATTACACTCATGTGTACCTATATTTTCATTATAATCACACACTGTTATGAATTGACAACTAATATATGTTAGAACTTTGTTAGACTAATATATATTAGAAAATGAAACTAATATATAGATTAGTTACAATAAATATAGTAGAAAATATAGCAGCCATTCCAATAGTGTCAACCAAGCCATCATAAAAAAAAAAAGAAAAAAATTGATTATAATAGTTATGTCATTAGAAACATCGCATACCATATTATGAAAACATTTTTTCGATGATAACCTTTTTTGAGATGAAGTATTTTGTGTCTATAATTAATTAATTAATGGATGAATGTTATATGTTAATGAATAATTTCTTTATGTCTCTTTTTGTACATGAAGTTGTTTCATAATATGTAAACATAAGTTTGATGATAAATTTTTTTGAGATGAAGTATTTTGTGTCTATGATTAGTTAATGAATGAATGGATGTTATATGTTAATGAATAATTGATATATGTGTCTTTATGTACATGTCATTTTTACATATTATCTAAACATATTTTTTATGATAATTATTGAGACGAAATATTTTATGGGTTTACGAATGAATGAATGAATGTTTGCTATTTTTTTATGTATATTAATGTCTTTATTTCAACTATTTCCTATATTGTAGATAGATTGGCTACTCGAGAATTGAAATTTATGTCGGAGGGGGGGGGGGGGATGGGGAGCGTGAGAGCTTACACCTTCAGATGGTTGGCCCTGTTTAGTAAAGAATACATTAGGGTTTGGATAATCTTGCAGAAAAGCACCCTCAATCCAACAAAGCACCAAAAAAGTCAATGGTTACTTCACTGTTGCTTTTTCGAGTGAAGGAATTTTTGCTCGAAAATTAAACTACTCCAACAATTTATTCTTGAAACCAAGAGGAGATCATTTAGGTAATCATGTACACAAGTCCTTTTCTATGTAATATTAATAGGTATATATTTTCATCATGTCTAATATATCACCCAAATCATGGTGGGGAATTGAACATATAAATTCACATAAAGGAGTGCCTTAACAGGGCACCTGATAACCATATATCCAAGACCCCGTGGAACATGCACACACACACTTATTTTTAATTATTATTTATTAATGCAATTAAGTTTAATATTTTGTAAAATTTGATCTAATTTTGTCTCATTGGTCTCATGAATATGTGTAGGACAACTAATTTTAATCCAGATGTTGAAGTGGAACAAATATCTTAAACAAATAGCTCAAAATGGTAAGGGTTTAGGTGAGAAAATAATTTTCCTTTTATATTTATGTTGTACATGTATTGGATGAGTGGGAGTTACATAAAGTTATATAAGAAATAATAAACTTTTCCATGAGATGTTTTTATGTAGTATTTATATTTCATTGACAATTGTGTTTGTACTTGAGTAAGAGACCATAAACTTTCATTTTTCATGTAGGGCTATAGGAGAAATTCTTACTCTATTAATTGGGTATAAGGTGCTGGTATGATTTTTTCTTCTATTTTATTAATTATTCATCACATATAACTTCTCCTCCTTCCTTTTTTTTATGGGTACTTTCATTCGTATATCTAGATTTGAAATTATTCATATACATGAAAAAAATCATCGAAGTAATGGTCAAGTTTAGCCTACCAAGCGCTTGGCTACTAGGTGCATGATTTAGTTTTGTGTTGCATTTGATTTCAAAAAATGTTTTATTTCTACATTTTAAATCTTCTAAGACCATTGATGTTGAGAAGAACTAGGGAAAACATAATTAAGGTTTATTTTATATTGCTTTCTCTTGTTATATTGGCAATTATTGTGATATAATGTTAGTTCATCATCAAGCCAATGCCAATAAAGAAGATCCTAATGGAAACAAGAACAATGGAAATAGAATCTAGACAAGGCAAAAATCCTTGAATAGGGGAAAAATCCAAAAACATCTCTTCTTATAGAAATTCAGGAAGACATCCAATACATTTGATCAAGATAACTCACCAGTGATATGCCAACCACCCAAACAACAATTCTTATCTCTATAACTCGGTTTATTGCTCTTCTCTAACTAGAAATACAAACAGAGATAACTTTCTTCCCATACATGTTGTTGGGCCATTAATATGCTATTATTATTATCACTTTTGAACACTTATTCCACCGATTTCTACTATTCTTCATCATGTCATTTATTATAATTTATTATATAAATCAATTTTATGATGATTTATGCTTCTATGAATGAATATTATTTATTCTCCTTTATTTCTAATAAATTGATGATTATGCATGATTTTATCAATGATAGTTTTAATAAATCAGTTATAATAGTATTCACCATTTTTAGCCTCCAAGATAATTTCCAGATTGAAGATTTGATCATTAAAAGTGCCAACTCAGAAATTCACTAGAATAAGAAGTGAAGGTTTTACGGTTAAGATTCTGAGGAAATGAAGATGAATCTAGAAAATCTGGAACATGGGTTTTGTCCAGAACGGACCCAGTTAACTTCATTATAGAACAGTTTTCCCAAATTTGGCTTGTACTGAGAGAAACGTAGGGTTCTTTGAGCACGATTTTCTCAGATTTGTTGTTGTGGCCGTCCTCCAAATCTCAACTGCAAAGCCAAATTCGTCTTGCTCTTGTTGAAAGCTGGATGGAAATATATCTTCTTGTTTATCAATTGATTGGAAAAAATCCAATTTTGTAATGTAAATCATGTTGTACTTATCTTTATTGTAACTTCTCTATGATCTCTCTCTATTTAAATGAAAACAGAGATCATAGATGAGGATGATTTGGGATTGAAAAAATGATGGAATTGAGGATTTAGAATTGGATATTTAAATTTAAAAATTCATGATAGGATGGGAGGAAGAAAGGATTGTTTCAGGCTGTAAGTCTCAAAGCTGTTGTTTTTGTAATGATTTTACCATTTAATGATTAATACCTAATTTGGGAGTTGTTGTTCATTCTTTTCATCTGAAGCAGCCCAGCAGCATCCGCTGGCGACTAAGGGCCCAGCCTCTGGTGGAGTACGCTGCTGCTATGTATCATATCTTTACAATTGTTGTTATGTGATGGTTTGATTTATTTCCTATTCTTTTGAATTGCATTATTTTACAGTTTCATGTTTTTATAGTGTGCTGTTAGAATATTTTATGGAATTGTTTTATTGCACAAGTTGAGATTGAATCGCGTGGCTTTTCTTTTCCATCATAACAGAGATTATTATCCTTTTTAACTTATATTGTTATGTTGTTCATTTCAAATGTAAAGCTTCACTGTTCATTTCAGATTGTTGGTTATTCGATTCCATTAATTAGAGTTTGATGTTCAGATTCATTTAATTACAGTTTGCTACCCATTTACTTTGTTGTTCATTTCTGTTGATTAATTGCAATAGTTTGCTTTTAAAGAGTTTTCCTAGTTTACTTCCAATGGCAGCTTTAGTTCAATTTTGATTTCCTTTTAATTGCTTTAAAGCAGGACTGTCAACTGTAGAGAACATTGGTTATTGCTTCCTCGTTCCCAGATTGATTGTCTTGTTCCGGTTTGATTTCAATTGCATCAATCTCTAGAGGAATGAGTTATTGCTACTGTATCCTCAATTGATGGTTGCTTGAGTGAATGATTTAGTTTAAGAACATTTCAGTTTCTTGCGATTCCATTTCTTAATTGTTGTTCCATTTCTTATCTACCGTTCCATTTCCTGTTATTGACATTATCTTTTCTTTGGTGTGAAGAACGATCTGAAACTGTAGTGGGCATTGGCATTTGTTGTCTAGTCCCCAGATTGATGATCTGTTCCTCGATTACTTTTGGTTACATCAGTTTCCAAAGGGATGAGTTATTGCTACTGGACCCTTGACTGATACATTGCTTATTTTTCTGAATGCATGATTTAAGTCTTAAAGTGCTTTGTTGTAAGTAGATTTTATTTCCAGCTTTCATTTACTTTTGCATTTTGAGCACTATGCTGCAAAACATTACTCTTGAGTAAATAGCCGCTTCAGACTAAGTACACTCTTGAAATAAAAATTCGTCCCTGGGTTGATAATTAATGTGAAGGTAATTAGGAGTTCAAAAGACACCTTTTGATCGCTCCACATTTTGGCGCTGTTGCTGGGGAGAGTGTAGCCATTTCTAAAGAGTAGTGTGAATCTGATGAGTGCCTGCTAAGAAAGAATTGGGTATTAAAAACGGAAGGTAAGAACCTGCGTATGGAGCATGTAACAGCCCTTCTCCCCCGCCCGCTTTCCGGCAGATTTGTTAATTTTTTTGGTAGAAATAGATGTTTGAATTTTTGAATGACTAGGAAAAAGATAGAAATTAAAAAAAAAAAAAAAAAAAAAAACAAATCACATGATTTCACTCAAGTGGTGATGTAAGCACCACCCATTTCATTAACTAATTGACAGGAACTTGGAAGAAGGAGCTTTGAAGGAACACATGAAGAACATCTTATATTATGGTAAGAAATGGCTCACGTTTCTACTTTTGAATTTCCTATCAAAGATCTAGGAGGAGTGACACAAATGCACATAATTCCCCCATCTTCTCTACCAAATTTTCATGGCTTGACAAATGAAGATCCAGATACATTCTTATTTGAGTTTGAAATACCTTGTAGAGGATATGATTATTGTACTAACGATCAAAGATTGAAAGTGTTTCCTCTTACTCTAAAAGAAGTAGCTCTCCGATGGCTCATGAGCCTAGGTGGGAACTGCATCCAAACATGGGAGGACATGAAGAACATATTCTTGAAGAAGTACCAAGACTATTGCAAGGCAAATGAAGATATTTTCAATATGATACAAGGGGAAGATGAAAGTTTGGAGGAATATGTAGATCGATTTCAATACAACCTTCAAAAATCAAAATATAAGCATTTGGAAACAGAGATCTTAAAAACACTCCTTCTTAAAGGAATCAAAGATGAATTTTTAGAACTCTTAAATCTGATAGGAAAAGGTGATGTTTTTCAGTTATCATATGATGATGTTTTTGAATTGTGCATAAGGTATTCAAGAGGAATCTCCAAGGCTGGTAAGAATTCTAGAGATGTTTGCTCTTTCTTTTCCAAATCTGCTACAAGAATAGGAGACATAAGAGCTGAAATCAATACTTTATTTGAAAATTTTAAAGTTGATTTTATTAGCTCTCTAAGTTCAAAATTGGATGCTTTGCAGGTTCGGAAAAATCAAGAATTTGATGAAGTGTTTTCCACTCATGACCGAAAGGAGCAGTCCATAGATAGTTGTTCTTCCTTATCTAGGATGGAAGTAGCATATCAAAGAGATGAAAAAAATGCAACAAAGTCAAAACCATGGAAATCATGGCCTACAGGTATGGTTCAAAACACTTCCTCTTCATTCTCTTACTTGCATAATCCATTATGGAATACTAATGTGTTAGGGCAGCCATGTCAATTTCAATATAACCACCAATCTTGTTTACAAGTTGGGCATGGTTCATCTTATGATGGCATGGCTACTCTCCCTCATCTTGTAGCACAAACATATTCTCCATATTTTTCACCAGCTCTTCCACAACATCCTAATTTCATACCAAATTCATCCACTCAACCCAATCAACCACATCATCACAATGCTCCATTCCTTACACATTTTCCTGCTCAACTAATTCCACACCCTCACCAAAATAAATTAGTACAACATGCTTACAGTGTTGGAATGCCAAATTTACCCAACCTTCCCACCCATTCTATCTCACATGTGCCATTAGAGAAAACTTACAATGAAATTCAGAATGTTTCAAATGAAAAAATTGTAGAAGCTATGGAAGAAAATGAGGTTTCTTGTAGGTTGCACCAAAAAACCATTTTAAAAGCTCAAGAACTTCATGGTATGATGGGAAATCAAGAAAGTAACGGATATATTGAAGATTGGTTTCTCTCCATCACGTGTTTTCATCATCACTCCATACTTCAACAATTTTTGATACCATCTTTTCAAGGGAAGTTGGCTTCTCATACCCTAATTTTTATCAACATGCATTTTTCAAATTTGGGTATGTGCATACGTAAAGCCTTAATTCTAAAACGGTTCCACTGGAAATACTCTTATACATAAATATATTCTATTCTCAAAGAAGAGTAGGATAGTGGAGAAAATAAAATAAATAAACAAATAAAACAAACACATCTTTTTTATTTTTATTTTTGTAAAGTTAGTTGTTTTTTGTTGCAACATTCTATGGAAATCAACATCGGTGATAAATTTTTTTCATTTGTGTATGTAGATGAATTATAATGGAAATAATAGTTCTACAAACATTTATATTCATTTTTATCATCAATATGAAAAAATGGTTGAATATCATTTTTTTTTGGCTTTCGGGCTTGATGAGATTTCTGGAAAAACAGTCGGGACAGTGATGTTTTGAGAGACCAAAAATGAATATTTTTAAAACCTGTTTCTACCCTAGGTGGCCCTTGATGTCTAATTTATAATCCAATTTGAACCACTCAATTTGGATTTGAAACGAAAAAGTTAGAAATAAAACATTGACAGGGTGTCTAGTTGGAAGCTCAGGAATAGAGTTCGGACAGTCCGTTTTTGGAGGCATAAATGTTTGAATTTTTAAACCCTATTACTATGGTAGATTCCCCTATGAATTTAGTTTACAATGCAATCAGAATCACTCCTTTTTGATGTCGTATGGGGAAGTTATGATCAAAATACTGACTGTCTATCGTAAATCAGCACTGTTAAAACTATGTCTTTCTGGCTGTTCCTTACAATATTTGACCTATCAATTCTTCTTTTCTTCAAAACCTGTTTCTATTGGAGATAAATAAATGAATCCACTTTCATTTCCAATTTGAATCATTTTTATCTGACATCAAATGAAGAATATATGCTTGAAATATCAATCGTTGGTCTAGATTGGGTAATCGAAAATGACTCTATTATGCAGGTTGTTCTAAACAAATTTGACATATCATAGCATTGAATTTTTAAAACATATTGCTACTAGAGATAACCCTTTGAATTAGCTCTCATTTTGCTTTGTAATCACTCAATTTTGACAAAAAAAAAAGAAGTTGTGATTAAAACACTGCAGGTTAGCATGATTGGCCACTGCTCTCCCGCAAGTGACAAATAGATTTTACTCTGTTATTTTCTCAATGGATTTGTTATACATGGTAACTACTTGTTGTTTTTTGCATAATTATTGGATTATGGGAGCCCGATCACCTCTCTTTCTCCATGATTTAATGTTTTATTGCAGGTAGACACTCGTTTTTACAGGTCCTGGGAAAATAAAGAAGGTCAATTTATGGACGAGTGATTTTCAAAGAAATTTTATGAAACAAAGGAATTTCATCCAACTCATTACCCAATGGATTCATAATAGAACAAATGAAGAATTTATTTCAATTTTAAGATTCATGTCTTATCACTGCTGCCAAAACATTTTTCAAAGGGATCATTTTTTTGACGTAACATCAGAGCTGTTGTAACTTAATTTAGTTATTTACATATTGTTTTTAAATAAAACGTTGTTTCTTTTCTGATATTGCTTATATTTTGTGTTTCAGGTGTTGCTTCATTCAAATTGTGACCTATCCTCAGCATCAATACAGTGAACAACTAATTCATTCTTTACGTGCTTGCATTTCATGCTTGTGCATTTTACTGTTCCTTTTCTGAAGGGACAACGTTTGTGTGCACTTTTGTCGTTTCTGCTGTTCCTTTTTCAAAGGGACAACAATTTCATTTTACTGTTCATTTTCCAAAGGAACAACACCTTTTTGGTCAGCAATTCATTTTGTTGTTCCTTTTTCCACGGTTCATTTTGCCGTTCCTTTTCCACGACTCATTTTGCTGTTCCTTTTTTACTTTTTGCTGTTCCTTTTCGAATGGAACAGCACTTCTGCACTTCCACGTTTTGTTGTTCCTTTCCGAATGGAACAACACTTCTGCACTTTCAGTTTTTGCTGTTCCTTTCCGAATGGAACAACACTTCTGCACTTTCACTTTTTGTTGTTCCTTTCCGAATGGAACAGCACTTCTACACTTTCACGTTTTGTTGTTCCTTTCCAAATGGAACAACACTTCTGCACTTTCACTTTTTGCTATTCCTTTCCGAATGGAACAACACTTCTGCACTTTTACCTTTTGTTGTTCCTTTCCGAATGGAACAACACTTCTGCACTTTCACATTTTTGTTGTTCCTTTCCGAAGGAACAACACTTTCCCATTTTTGTTGTTCCTTTTCAAAGGAACAACATTTTCACATTTTTTTGTTGTTCCTCTTAAGGAACAACACTTTTTCACATGCATTTTCTTTGTTGTTCCCTACACAGAACACCACTTTCTTTTTGAGTGTTTTTGTTGTTCATTTAAAAGAGCAACACTTTGGAATTATTTTCGAGAGCAACCCTTCCTTCCTCTTGTGGGATTATTCCTAATTCATCTCAACCACATTTTACTGATTCCATTTTATGGCATGAAGTACACTACTTTTATGAGGACAAGAATTATGGATTCTTTTGAAGTGAGTTAATATCATTCACGTTATGATCTTTAACAGGATAGCTCCTTGATGATAGATTCTTTTCAAAAGGGACAATTATTTATATATTACTTTACTGCATTGTTTTCTGTTGTACATGATACTGATTGATCATCTTAATACCATGCTAGTTCCATCCTCCCTGGTTATAATCTTCTATGTCTGTAATAAATGAGATTATGGGTATATTTTTTCTTTTTATTGACACGTTCAACTTCTTCCACCATCCCTGCTCTTAAGGAGTATTGAGCCTCCCTCTTTTTATCATAAAAATGTGTAATAACAACAAAATTTTGTTCGCAGATGGAGGATAGGGGGTCTCATTACGAGCCAGCCTACCGTGTTCATAAGGTTGTAAGAAAGTGACATTCCCATTATGGTCACCACACCAAGGTTATGATCCATTGGATAGCCAAATTATCCTTGGAATAGGAGGTCTCGTCACGAGCCGACCTGATCACTTTTGCTACATCCTAGTGAATGGAAGTGTGATTATTTGGTTACCACGCTAGCACACTGATCTCTTCTGTAGAACAACAATGTAACTCTCCATTTATAAATTGAGGATCCTGGCTCATATGGGTTAAAAAGCAACCCTGCCGAGGCTATGGATGCCTACTGGCAGCAACGACTCTACTTATGGTATTGAAGTTATATCTTATCATCAATTATTACTATAATACCCTTTTCTTATTTTTTCTTTTTATCAGAGAAGTTATTTCCTTAATTTTCCATGTTTTGAACTTTTATGCATGACAAATTGTTTTCAGATCAATCGCATCATTTTCAGCTAGCATACTATCAGTAAAGCATCTTATTGGCATATTGTTGTTCTTTTTCTCTTTTTCATCACTTATCATCAATTCAAAGCGTCCTATCTCTTATTCATAACTATCTTTACACACTCTGCTCTCATTATAACCATAACTCTCGCCGTCCTTTCATTGATATGTGTACTCTACTGCTGTATTGTTCATTCCCTTGCCTTGCCATCAGCATAACACCTTTCATAGGCTTTATGGTCATGAAATCCCTTTTTCAATTGGAGAGAGGAATGTATGCATTATGGGATTGCATGCGCTATGATTACTACACCCTGCAATAACTTGTTGATTTGACAAAAGTTTTTCTGACCGAAAGTTTTGCATGCATTTTATCTATTTCTATTCAAAGCTAACACTATGGATTCAAGAACATTATATGCAAAATAGTGCTTTGTTTACAGGAGAACAATAAGTATGGGCAAAATTCTATTCACAGCATGACCACACTATTGCAACTAACAGAAGAGGCTTGAGCAACTCGTGAACGTGAACAATTCTTCAGACATGATGTGCTTACCTGGATTCCACCTTTTGCATCACTTTCAGTGCCAACTCTGCCTACATCAGCTTCAACAACTGCCAGTCCATATATGTCATTCCACATTTTTCTTTTTTGGAGGTAAAACTTAAGGTAAAATAACATAATTTTCTGATTTATTACGAATTTAGGAGAATTTACTGAAATCCATTTTGAGCATTATTTATCATCCTTCATTCCACATCTTTACCACTTCCCCTTTTTCAGCGGCATATCATCTTTCAGTTTGGAGGAGTGTTGTTTTCATTCATTTCTTTCTTATGACCATGCCATTCATATTCTTTATCATCCATTGCTATTCTTATTCATTCTCAACACCTCCCTTATTCCATGTTGTCTTACACCAAGCATAGACTTCAACAGATAGTAGCAACCACCTCTATTTGTTTTCCAGCATCGCGTGAGGGCATGCTAATTTTTCAAAGAGGGGGAGGAATTGCTACGTATGATGGATGTTTTCTATTTTCTTTCTCATTTAAGGTATACAATTTCAGTATAGAAGTTGATTTCCATAATATTTTTAAAGCTATGAACTCAATTCTTGTGATTTTTGGAAAACACAGACGTATCATTAATACAAACCCAGACAATTTCAAGATAAATTGGTTCATAAAATTTTGGAAATCATGCACTCTCACCTACAACCATTTTTTTTATATCTCATGATCCGTGCATCAAAATAGTCTGATTTTTGGATCATAAAGGAATTCATATATTATAGATTTACTTGTCAAATTTCAACAAAAGTTGGTTTGTAGTTTTTGAGAAAATGGTTAATGAAGTTTGCTGTTACTTATATCATATTTTGTTGCAACTTCATATATACATATAGTTGAATGTCAATGTAAAATTTTTTATGCCTTCATCAAGATTACTAAAAGTGAATATTCATTAATTAAGGAAGAATTCATTTGTTCTATCCATTTCATGAGCTGAGAAGAGCATATTTTTTATTGCTTGGTTAACACATGGGTTTTTATCTTTGGGTTGCATGAAGACATGCAACATATTGAGTGTGGGGGTATGTTGGGCCGTTAATATGCTATTATTATTATCACTTTTGAACACTTATTCCACCCATTTCTACTATTCTTCATCATGTCATTTATTATATAAATCCATTTTATGATGATTTATGCTTCTATGAATGAATATTATTTATTCTCCTTTATTTCTAATAAATTGATGATTATGCATGATTTTATCAATGATAGTTTTAATAAATCAGTTGTAACATTATTCACCATTTTTAGCCTCCAAGATAATTTCCAGATTGAAGATTTGATCATTAAAAGTGCCAACTTAGCAATTCGCTGGAATAAGAAGTGACAGTTTTGCGGTTGAGATTATGAGAAAATGAAGATGAATCTGGAAAATCCAGAACATGGGTTTTATCCAGAACGGACCCAATTAACTTCAATGAAGAACGGTTTTCCCAAATTCGGCTTGTATTGAGAGAAACACAGGGTTCTTTGAGCACGATTTTCTTAGATTTGTTGTTGCGGCCATCCTCCAAATCTCAGATGCAAAGCCAAATTCATCTTGCTCTTGTTGAAAGCTGGATGGAAATATATCTTCTTGTTTATCAATTGGTTGGAAACAATCCAATTTTGTAATGTAAATCATGTTATACTTATCTTTATTGTAACTTCTCTATGATCTCTCTCTATTTAAATGAAAACAGAGATCAGAGATGAGGATGATTTGGGATGAAAAAATGATGGAATTGAGGATTTAGAATTAGAGATTTAAAATTTAAAATTCATGATAGGATGGGAGGAAGAAAGGATTGTTTCAGGTTGTAAGTCTCAAAGCTACTGCTGTTGTAATGATTTTACCATTTAATGATTAATACCTGATTTGGGAGTTGTTGTTGATTCTTTTCATCTGAAGTAGCCCAGCAGCATCCGCTGGCGGCTAAGGGCCCAGCCTCTGGTGGAGTACGTTGCTGCTGTGTATCATATCTTTACAATTGATGTTGTGTGATGGTTTGATTTATTTCCTATTCTTTTGAATTACATTATTTTACAGTTTCATGTTTTTATAGTGTGTTGTTAGAATATTTTATGGAATTGTTTTATTGCACAAGTTGAGATTGAATCGTGTGGCTGTTCGTTTCCATCATAACAGAGATTATTATCCTTTTCAACTTATATTGTTATGCTGTTCATTTCAAATGTAAAGCTTCACTCTTCATTTCAGATTGTTGGTTACTCGATTCCATTAATTAGAGTTTGTTGTTCAGATTCCTTTAATTACAGTTTGCTACCCATTTGCTTCGTTGTTCATTTCTGTTGATTAATTGCAATAGTTTCCTTTTAAAGAGTTTTCCTAGTCTACTTTCAATGGCAGCTTTAGTTCAATTTCGATTTCCTTTTAATTTCTTTAAAGCAGGACTGTCAATTCTAGAGAACATTGGTTATTGCTTCCTCGTTCCCAGATTGATTGTCTTGTTCCGGTTTGATTTCAATTGCATCAATCTCTAGTGGAATGAGTTATTGCTACTGTATCCTCAATTGATGGTTGTTTGAGTGAATGATTTAATTTAAGAACATTTCAGTTTCTTGTGATTCCATTTCTTAATTGTTGTTCCATTTCTTATCTGCTGTTCCATTTCCTGTGATTAACATTATCTTTGCTTTGGTGTGAAGAACGATCTAAAACTGTACTGGGCATTGGAATTTGCTGTCTAGTCCCCAGATTGATGATCTGTTCCTTGATTACTTTTGGTTACATCAGTTTCCAAAGGGATGAGTTATTGCTACTGGACCCTTGACTGATACATTGCTTATTTTTCCGAATGCATGATTTAAGTCTTAAAGTGCTTTGTTGTCAGTAGATTTTATTTCCAGCTTTCATTTACTTTTGGATTTTGAGCACTATACTGCAAAACATTACTCTTGAGTAAATAGCTGCCTCAGACTGAGTACACTCTTGAAATAAAAAGTCGTCCCTGGGTTGATAATTAATGTGAAGGTAATTAGGAGTTCAAAAGACACCTTTTTATCGCTCCACAAATGTGGCTTTCTAAACCAAGAAATGATGCACAATCCAAAAAAAAATACCTTCTTTCTTTCCTCGATATCATTCACCTGTTTCTCACTCTAAATTTTCTTAGGACTTTTTGAAGATTCTCAACTACTTATGTGACTCAAATGAGGTCCAATACTTCTCCTTTGTTAAGAAATATAGGGCATTATGTGAGTTAAATTCTTCAATTTGATTTATCTTATATTTACATTTACTTGTGAAATTATATGTTTATTATGTTAGTGTTCCTTTCATCAAATAAATTCCAACATGAAGATTAGAAATACAAGAACAGAAGATGTAGGTGCACATCTAGGGAAAATCCAATATGAAGGAGAAAACCTAGTCAACTCTTTCTCTAGTAGATTAAATAAATTAGAGACACACTTGACCCTTTAGCTAAATAAATAGACTTACTCCAACAACCATACTAGTTCCTCCTGCAATTGTATCTGCAATCATGGTTCTGGGCTCCTTATGTTTCAAATTTAAAATTTTGACCCTCCTTCTACAATAGGATTGACCCTCCTACTTCAGAAATATCATCCTTGCTGATTAAAAAATGTCGAACTTCGTTCTATAATGTTAGGTCCCTATATTGCTAGTGTACCCCCTTATTGTTATTAATGCAACCCTCTTATTGTATTTTTGTGACGATGTAGTCCCCATATTGTTATTATTGTGCCCCATAGAACCCCACTATTGTTATTGGTATTCCCCTATAGTAGTATTGTTATGTAGGATCTGATTGTATTGGGACCCATTAGACTCCTATATATATAAAGGAGGTATTGTCATTTGTAACATTGAAGAACTTTTTATTTGTGCAATGTAAAGGAGTTTAACCCCTCGAGCAAGCTTATTTTGAAGTCATTGATCTGTCTTTTCTTCTATTTTATGAGCTCGTTGCATAACATTTTGAATCAAAGCTTTGAATTCTATGGTTTTGCTTCTTCAAACAAGTCATCATGGAATTTTTTGTATAACTATTCTTATACGAAGTTTCATAAACAAAAATTAAAACCCATTTAATCCAAAATCTCTCTGAGTTGCGTACCCAAATTTCAGATATTTCCTCACTATATTGTCGGTGATATGAGCTGAGGAAGTTAGGGTTTTTGCGGGCTTCCGAATTCCATCGCAAATAGGTGACCTTGGGAAAATCGTCATAAATCTCTCACTGAGCATCAGATTCAAATTCCATAAGAATTGGAAGAAGGAGAAGTGGAATTAGTTTTTTGGCATCATTTTAAGAGCTGAAGGTTGAAACTGTAACACATGGCATGTCGTATAATTTAGCTCTACTGAACGAGTCTATAATCCAGCCATCATGGGACATTCGACATAACTCTTTCTTGGAGAATCCCATATTGCTCAGACTTGTGGGGTTGGAAAGACACCTCAGAGGAATATAGTAGGCCGAAATGTAAGAAATTGGAGATCCTAAATTATAGAGTTATAGTCATATAAATATCAAGCTCCTAGGAGAAATAAAAAGAATGTCTTGAATCAAGAGAATAGAAACACCTAGTAAGAAAAATTGGATGGACGATTTGAAGAATGCGATCGAAGCTAAGATAAATAGTTTTATCTATGCCATGGAAGCTAATATCAATGGCATCGAATCCTATTTGAAGAAAATAATGGAAGATTTAAAGAAATACATTGAAGGTTTCAAGGAAGGTGGGACAAAGCTGCTACAAGAAAGGCCTCCTAATGGCGAAAAGGTAGTAGAGGAAACTCATGATCAGAACAAAAGAAATGTTAATCATGATTTCATAGAATATAAAGTTTGATTGAAGACGAAGAATTCCAAATATAGATAAGAGGAAGTTTGATGGCAGGGATCCCATAACATGGAAACTACAGACGGAGAAATATTTGTATCTCCATACTGTGAAAAACACACAAAAGGTATGTATTGCAACTTTATTTTTAGAAACCATTCAGTTTTCATGGTATCGATCAACTTTCTATTGTAAAAAAATGGTCACTTGATCCATTTTTGTGGAGAAAATGGTAGCACATTATGAGGATACAAAGAGAAACACCTTCTTTAGCCAATTGATAAATATGAAACAAAAGGGTTTAATGGCAAAGTGATCCGGATTTAAATGGGAACGCAATAGATTATAGAGATAACCATAAATACAGAGATGCAATAACCATAAACACATAGATGCAGCGGAAATAATGATTCATTTCATTAATGGAAAATACTGAATACAACCAGAAATGGAAATAAACCAGCTAGGGCGATGGTAGCTATCTCTGAGAAGAGATGTGCGGCTACATGCCTCCGAACTGTTCCGAACTGTATTACAATGAGGCTCGAAGGCCTATTTATTGTTGAGAAACAATGGAAAACCCTTCACATACCGAAACCTAACCCTAGAAGATGAAATGCCAAATTGTGGGCCCCGTTTGGGTAAATTGGTACATCAATTTCCCGGGGTCGTAACTTTGGCATACGATCTCCGTTTGACGCGTACGATAGCTCGTTAGAAAGATCTATCCGAGTACTACCACTTTCGGAGGCAACATAGGGCTCGATCGCCCCAGAATTCCAAAAAAACGTCGTTTAGGGCCTCAAAACGGCTCCGGAAGTTCAGGACCCGAAAAACTGCTAAAAATAGTAAACTGTGCTACAATTAAGGAAACTGAAAATGCTGAGAAAGACCATGGTGGGGGTCCAGGTGGACCTGGCAGGTGGCCACCAATATCCACCTGGATCATTCCTCCCCCCTTAGGAAGCAATGGTCCCCATTGCGTTGAGTTCCTCCATCTGCTGAACTTGTCCTGCAATCTCTGATGTGTCCAGTGATGGTGGGAAGCATGGTTGACGATGGTCCACATTGAACATTTGGTGCAGACGAAGGAATGGAGGAATGATGTGCTCCAAAACATTGTTCCCCATAGCCTTGGTACTGCTGTAAGGACCATGTCGGAGTGGTCTGAGCTTCTGATGGGTTCTGGTAAGGCGTTTTTTCTGTCGATGCAACCAGACTTTGTTGCCCACCTGAAACTTGTGTGGTACCCATGTGGGTGAGGAGAAGTTGTTCCTGTGTTCTGTCATGACCGTATCCCTTTGCTGCTGTTGCTGCGTGTAGGAACCCTTTGCAGGGGTCATGGATGTAGCAACCATCTTCCCCTTACTTTGGGAGTGAACCAGACAAATGAATTTCCTAGTCTGTGATATGAGCTTGCTGCCTTTCTTAGCAGTGATCAAAGATGTGGCAGTAGGTGGGGCTACCTCTGGTATCCTGTATAATGAATTACTCAAAGAAATAATGACAGCACGAGGCCTTGACTCATACACAGCATGTCGCCTCCACAAGTATGGCTGGCCTAATAATACATCGCAAACATCGAGAGGTGTAACATCACACAATACCTTGTCTGTGAAGGGTTTGATGCTGTAGGGAAGGCGGCACTGCTGGCGAACTTTGAGATCTCGTCCTTCATGAAGCCACCCGATACTGTATGGCTGTGGGTGTGGTGTAGTCGGTAGGCCCAACCGCTTCACGACCTCTGCTGAAACCAGGTTCTTTTGGCTACCACTGTCGACAATGAATCGCAGCGGTGAACCCTTCACCCACATCTGTGAGTGGAAAAGGCGCTCCCCCTCCTCTGGATCTTCGGGCTCATTTTTCTTGATCTTGGCAGTGGCAACAGTGGCACTAGGATCCGCATCAATGATCTGCTTCCCTTTGCCATTCCCCTTGTCGGGTTCTGGCTCAGGGTCGGAACATGCATCTGATTCGGAAGCCCTCAACTCAGCCACCAGTGACTGCTTGGTCCGACACTCACTTGTGTTATGAGTGGGACTCTTGTGGAACTCACACCACTTTCCTGTGTCCTTCTTCGGCTTCATGGTGTTGTTCTTTTCTTGCGGCTTCGACGGGTGGTCTTGGGTCACCCCGCCTTGGCTTTGTCCTTTGGGCTTCGGATTTGCAGATCCAAAGTCTCGCTTCTTCTGTTTGAACTTTTGCTCGATTTTGACAGCATATCGGTATGCTGTGCCGAGTGAGGAGATGTTCAAGAACACCATCTCTTCCTGGATGTATCTGTGTAGGCAGCCGCGGTATTTGAGTACCAGATGCAGCTCAGAATCTTTGATACCCAACTGTGTGCGAAGGGTATGAAAAATGTTTGTGAACTCTGGCACATCTTGGTCTCGTCCCTGCCGCAGTGTGGTCCATTTGATGTATTTGTCCTCATAGCTTCCGACAGGGTAGTACTGCTCCTTGATGGCATCCCGAAAGTCATTCCAAGTGGGTGCGGCCGAAAATAGTGAGCCTGTACTTTCATCCTTCTGCTCGCAGTAGGTTTCCCACCAGTCCTTGACGTGGGGGGCTGCTTTGAGAAGAGCGAAAACAATCTTTTCCCGACTTGAAAATTCATGAACAGAAAAATACCCATCTAGCAGATTTAACCATTTATCTACGGCCTCTGCGTCTATTTGACCCTCGAAGATGGGGATTTCAAAATTAACTTGTACCTTAAACGGTGTGGCGTTTCTAGAGTCGCTGTTGGAAGCCGATGCGTCGCCTCTGGGTAGCCGCTGAAGGATCTGCGCAAAGCTATCCATCATCGCGTTCCTTTGCCGCTCGAGCGCTTCTTCGAGCAAGATTTTGATAGGATCTCCTGCCCCCTCGTCTTTCTTCTCATCCGCCATGGGAGGCCGTCGGGATTTGCGAGCCTGGTCTTGCAAAGGTTCGACCAGTTCCAGCCCTAACTCCTTATATCCCGACCTCGTTGGGGACATGCAAAGAAAAACAGAGAAAAAACAGACCGCTCTGATACCACTGATCCGGATTTAAATGGGAACGCAATAGATTACAGAGATAACCATAAATACAGAGATGCAATAACCATAAACACATAGATGCAGCGGAAATAATGATTCATTTCATTAATGGAAAATACTGAATACAACCAGAAATGGAAATAAACCAGCTAGGGCGATGGTAGCTATCTCTGAGAAGAGATGTGCGGCTACATGCCTCCGAACTGTTCCGAACTGTATTACAATGAGGCTCGAAGGCCTATTTATTGTTGAGAAACAATGGAAAACCCTACACATACCGAAACCTAACCCTAGAAGATGAAACGCCAAATTGTGGGCCCCGTTTGGGTAAATTGGTACATCAATTTCCCGGGGTCGTAACTTTGGCATACGATCTCCGTTTGACGTGTACGATAGCTCGTTAGAAAGATCTATCCGAGTACTACCACTTTCGGAGGCAATATAGGGCTCGGTCGCCCCAGAATTCCAAAAAAACGTCGTTTAGGGCCTCAAAACGGCTCCGGAATTTCAGGACCCGAAAAACTGCTAAAAATAGTAAACTGTGCTACAATTAAGGAAACTGAAAATGCTGAGAAAGACCATGGTGGGGGTCCAGGTGGACCTGGCAGGTGGCCACCAATATCCACCTGGATCACAAAGCACATTGAGGACTTCCAAAAATTGAATATAAGGATAAATGTTATTCTAGAGAAGCATAGGATTGAAGTCCTCATAGGGACTTTAAAGGATAACATTCAACATGAGGTTCGTCTATGGGAACCTGATTCATTGGACAAGGCATACAATTTGGCAAGAAAATTTGAAAGCAAAACTATGGCAACAAGGAATCCTACCACTAAGAACTATAAATATGGAATTGTTGTTGCTCCTGGCCTTCCACAACCTACATGTTTGATAGCACGATAGTTGGAAGAAAAAAGAGCGAAAGGGCTTTGTTACAGCTGTGATAGAAAATACACTAAAGGTCATAAGTGTGTTGAGAAGAAAAGGAACAAGAAAACAAAAAAAAAGGATATACACCAGGAACCAACCCTAGAGAAAGAAGAAATGAATCCGACCATATGTTGTAATGCATTGGAACTTTATGGATATCATCCACCATCCATCACATCATCTTTAAGAGACAATTCTAAGGTTCAAGCATTGGAAGATCACATCGAGCATCAATTTTGTCAGCTATTTTCATAACATATAATATTCTTGCCCCTTTCTATAATTGTCTCTACAACAAGGAACTTCAACCTGCCTGAAATTGTTTATGCAATTCAGATTTTTAGCTTCCTCTCTCTAATAGTATTCTAAAATTCTCCACTCCCTCTCCATTTCTTGGTCTTGTAATAGTTTCTCTTTCTTCTTAAACAAATTCTTCACTTCTCTCCTTCAAATGGTGAAATAGTAGGTTATTTATACTTATTGGTCACTCTGCATTTGAGCTGACATGACCAATTTGACTTGAAGCCAACTTGTAGGTTTGTAATGAAGGCCTACTTCATTATATTTTGTTTGGAGGCCAACTTTGAAGGATGAATAGTAATCCTTTTGGGAGAAGGAACTCATTTGGTGGAGAAGATATTTAGACACAAATACTTTTTTCCTTTCTTGACCTTAAGGAGTCCAAGAAGCATCTCTTACAAAAATGACTGACTTTGACTCAAAAAAAGTATTAGAAGCCTAGAATGGAGGCTTGACCTACTTATCATTAACTGAGGAATGAAACCCATGTTTTAATAACTCAATAAATATATTTTTCTTTTATTTCTTATGACTTAAACACAATTATGAAGACTCACATTAGTTATGTTCTTGAACACTCCCCCTAAACTACCGAGGAATTCATTTTTTTACATATAGGTAGAAGGATGAACTCAAAATGAAATGATCTACAAAGATAAAAAGTCACATAGCACCACAACACTTTCAAAATTAGATACTTGACCAATGTATCTAATCAGGTGGCACTAAGGTGTGTTTCATGTTTCAACAACTCTAGGTAGCATCAGGGTTCAACTCTCTAAACCAACCTAGGGATCTAGGTGCATATCCAAGGTCAGAGTTCTATGACCAACACTACCCTCCCTACCTCTGAATATAGAAATCAACAGATGTGTTGACCATATGTCCTCCCAAGCATTAGAAACTCATCACTAGATGCTTACATCTCTTCCTATAAACTACACAGACATCTATTAGTTAAGCATGCTTGTGAAAATTCATAATTTATCTATTGGGCTGTGTTATATTCTTTCCATGACTAACCTACGTAGTGAACCAGGGGGTTAGAGGGGGGGTGGAGCCCCCCCTTCGTTTGCGCGGATTGCGTAGTGGGGGGGTCACAGAGGGGGCGGCATCCCCCCCTATCCGGGGGGTTTGAGGGGGGGAAGTAGCCCCCCTCTATGGGGTCTGGGGCATCGCCCCAGTAATTTTTTTTTTTGGACCCTATATTTGGTTGGGAAAACCTACCTATGGTTTTCGGTCCATGGTTTTGGACGCGATGGTTTTCGGTCCATGGTATTGGATGCTTCGGCATGTATAAATATGTATTGTAACATTGAAAGGAATATAATGAAAAAACAAGCTGGTAGTGCCGGTTTTGGGATCCAGGGGAAATCTCTGTGTATATGTGTTTTATGTGTTATGCTCTCACATTATTTATTTTCTGTGTTTTAGAAATCATATGCAGGTAATTTTTGTATAGGGTTAAAACCTACATTATCATGGATAGATATTGTGCAAAAACAAACCCAATTATAAATAACCTTTCAATACATATATATGTTAATACAAACCTTAGGGTTCTTAAATTATCCTGATGCTTCTCATATATATTGTTGCATTTTTCAAAAAAACATTCAAATCTTCTTCAAATTTATTATCAGCATCTTATGAACTCATGGAGTGTATCCAAACTCCCCTTAAATCAGAAATATACTTTATCAGTTTCTTCATTTCATCATGATCATCATTAAGTCATCTTCAAGATAAGTAAACATCTCCAACATTTTGAAGATTGTGTACCTCCAAATCTAGTAACCAAATACAAATATACATGAGCACAAGATCAATACAGGGTTACCATATCAATATGAAGAGAGAATCAATCATAAGTAGTCAAATTTTCATAGATTAAACTTGAATAAACTTTCACATTGAACTTGGGATATCTTTCTAGGTTTTTTTACATAATCCCTAGATTCCAAAGTCAAATCTCAGGTATTCACAACTTAATAGCGAAAAGAATTGCTTAAGTCCTAGAAACTAGTCTCAACACCCACAAAATCAAATATTGTACATTTCGGGTTTCAACAATATGACTTTTATAATTTCATGACAGAGTTTAGTAGATTTTGTTACAAACCCTAAAAATATCAAGTTTACATCTAGGGTTTCATTAATACTAATCTTTTGTATGGATGCAAATATTAAAGCTTAGCAATTTTGACTAGCGTCTTAATAATTCACTAAACCCTAAAGGTTTAGGGTTTTGTGGAAACCCTAGAATATTAAGGATCTACCAAAGTATTACCGAAAAACCTAAATGTTTTTAGACTTTTAAAATCTAAGTATCCTAGGGTTTCAATATTATCGACAATATATTCTAAGCATCAACAAATTTGAATTTTACAGTGGACCCTAAAAATTAAGGTTTCCACAAAAATGAACAAATGAAAAGAGATATGATAGAGGTAGATTCAATCTAGTGATTGATCTTCATAACAAGAATCATTTACAATTCAAAATCCTAAACATAAAATAGTTAGTAACAGAAGGAAAATTTTAAAATAAATACAATAAATAATTTTTTACAAATAGATATGCATGTAGTTGTTCCTTTTACAAATACTGTAGGGTGTTTCCATGGAGTGATCTCTCTTATGAAACACAATTTATACTTGTGATACTTAATGACAAGTACAACAAAGAAAACTATACGATACCAAAGATTGTGAAGTCAATCGAGGATTTCCTAGGCAATCAAAGTTTGCAATTACAAAGTTTGGAAATCGAAATATTGATTACAAATGCTATGACTAGGGTTTTATATGATTTACCTAGGGTTTTACACTATTGTATAGCAACCACTAATATTAAATTTTATAAACCCTAATATGACTTAAATATTTCTCTTACATATCTTGGAAATACATACCTTTTTCCTTTGTTTGTTTCCCTTTGTAAACTAAAAACAAGTTGTTGGATAACCAAAACATAAAATATAAAGGAAGTACTTACATGAGATAGATGAGTTCTTGGTTTAAAGGATTATAGAGAGAATTTCACATAACGTTTTCATGATCTGCATCACTTGCTTGTAAACATTAAACCTTCTAATTGTTTGTTTTATGTTGATTCCTGCTTATTTATATAAATACACATATCTTATTCACTACTAATTAGAATTGGACTTCATGAAGGAGAGTGTAAGAGGTATTCTTTGTTAGCATATCTTTACTGCTACGGAACTTGAAGTTTCCCATCACCAAACAAAGGAGATAGTTTCTTCTTAGATACTTTTCTTTTTCAATTATGATGATGGAGACTGCTATTAGGCCTACTCCTACATGTTATGATCATAAAAACTGTCTTCAGTGGTTGTAGTGACTTTTATTAATTTCATGCAAATGATTCAAACTCTAGACATCCTTCCTATATTTTTATGTGGTGTACGTGTCTTAGGATATCAACTTCTTTCATCAAAACTTATTTTAGATATCTTTAAGAGAGATACTTATAGCTTTTCTTGGCTTACTCACCTGTATGGACTTGAGCTTTTAATACATATATACCAACATTGACATTGCAACTCTGCATAGAACTTATATAACAAATTTTATATTCTAAAGTGATTATAGCTAGATGATAGGCATAATCAACCTTTGATCTTAGTCTCCATTATGCTCATAAATAATTTGGGAGATATTGGGTCCTATGATTAAATCATTTTAATATTCTTATTTTTAGAAGGTGGAATTATGATAATTGATGTTACCTCTTATAGTCTTCAAAATAGTATTGCGTATGTATATGCCTAGAAAAAAGGTTATTTACCACCAAATTTGATGTGACATACTACTATAATATCAACAAAATACTTGCTCCAAGATGATGACGTGAAGGAGAGGGATAGATCAATTTAGAATTCTTAACCTTTAGTTTTGTTTCTGCACATAATGGGTTTTGGTCCTCTTGAAATAACATAGAACTTGAATGTATGAAACAACACATAACTAATATCTTTTAGAGTGGTTTTAGAGTATCTCAAGTGTTCTCAGAAATTTGATCTACAACTCAGGAAGTTCGGTCTAGAGAGAGATTCTTTTCCACCTATTCAGATTCTTCCAATGGAGATTAGACTAGGATCGTTGTTGTTCTACCTTAGGCTACCAAATTATCCTTTCAGTCCTCTATAATAGAAAATATCTCTGCTATTTATGTTAGTGTATGTACCTAAAATAATTTAGCCTTTAGCATATATAATGTTATTCCCCATATAAAACAAATCCCATGGAGATCTCATCTATACATCTAGCAATATAACTCCTCACAAAAGAAAATATTTTCTAATTTCTTAAAATTAGTCATTATTAAACAACTATGTATTCAACTCATATATTTTACAAAGTGGGACTATTTCACTTCTTTTCCCACTACATTATTTGTCAATGCTATCACTATCAATGTCACAGTCAAATGAGGTAAGTCAAAGAAAGAAACTCATCATAGTACTTGTGATGGTAAGGAATCAATGTTAGGTTTATCAGTTCATATTTGCATAACTCAATATTATATATTACAACATATTCCAAAGGCATTATAGCTTCATACACTATGGTTGTCACACTAACACAAAACCATGTCAATGTACACCTATCGAGGATGTTGTCATGTGTGCATATCTATGCTCAGAAAATACTTTTACAACTCAGAACATAACTATGTTAAGTTAGTAGTTGTCTTCAAGTCATTGTTTCTATGTCAAGCTTAATATATCAAGGCCAAACAAACTTTATATTTAGGTGATATGCATTCGGTATAGAATGCAAAATTATCTAAGAAGACATACCATATGAACTATATAAATAATAAATGCCAAGAATGTATGCAAACTTCCGTCACAAAGACAAAACAAACTTTGTGTTGAGGTCATATGTATTTCGTATAGAAGACATAATTCTTAGGGAATACATACCATATGAAATGTATAAATAATCTTGACCTCCGTTGAATATTCAATGAAAAAGGTTGGTCATCAAATATTTGATGCCTATCAATCGGAGTACTTGTTAGATAATCGATGCCAAAATTGATGGACATAAGCTTCATAAGTTTAACACTCCCATCAGTAAAAACTTTCATCCGCTGCATATATGACGCATCACCATCAGCCTACGAGTGTCAAAGTAATAATAGTTGTGTCAGAGCTCTAATCTATATGCCTTTAGTGAAGCACTATAACCAACAAAGATTCCTTTTTTACTGGTAGGATCCAATTTCTTCCATTTTCCCTTTGGAATATGTATGTAAACTAGACATCCAAATATTTGAAGATGGTCCACACTTAGATTATTTCCTATAAATTCTTCTTTTGGAGTCATATTGTGGAGAATCTTGTGATGACTTTTATTCTGAAAGAAGACATTTGTTACACATGATTCTCCCCATAAGAATTGACGAAGATCTTGATCATGTAGCATGGCTCTAATACATTTTTTAATTTATTTGTTACTTCTTTTAGCCACACCATTCTATTTAGGATTACGAGGAATAATTAGCACCCTCTTACTCCATAATTCATTACAAAAATATATAAGCTCTTTGGAGGTATATTCTACACCATTATTAGACCTTAGGGTATTGATCTTCCTTTCTATCTGATTCTCTACTTCATTCTTGAATTTCTCAAACTTATCAAATGCCTTATCTTTGTCCTTGAGGAGGTATAATCATGTTTTACTCAAGAAATCATCAATGAATGTCACACAATATTGATGAACTGCAAGATATTTTACTACCATAGGTCCACACACATTAGAGTGTATGAGATCTAATGTTTCCTTTCATCTGTTGTCAATTCTTGCAAAATACTTCTTTATATTCTTTCCTATAACACATCCCTTAATGATTCCTTCATGATCTTCATTTAATTGAGTGATTTCAGTGACCATTTAATTCAGATATGCATCTTATAGTGAAGGTGCCCATATTTTCTATGCCATAGTTTATAAAGTTTCACAACTGTGTACTAGAGCTTGAGGGGAAGTTGTAAGAAGCATATACAATTTTCCCTCACGAATCCAAATTATATTAGCATGAAAAATACTAGAGCCCTTTATCCAAACCAAAACTTTTCCATCAACGAAAGCAATCTTATCACCTTTATCCTCTAGAAAAGAAATAGAAAGTAAATCTCAATTCCTTTCACTAGATAGCTCTTATTGTCTACATGTTTGACTGAATTAGAGGAGGTTCCTTTTGACAAAGTTTGAATTTTATTGTATTCACCTTCCATATGTCTAGAAGATGCATTTTCAATAACACATACATTATCATCCTTTGAAATTTCAAGTGAGAGTCAAAAATAAAAATCCATCTATTACCTATTTTGTAAGCTTGGATATGTACTTCAACAAGTGTCCTTTGATAGTTAAAATGAGGTTCGCAAGAAACTTGAAACCATTATTCATAAACCTTTCCATTAAGAAGAAAGTGGCATCTACGATGTGATCTTCAATCTCCTTCTTACGCCTTATCTCTGACGCCATGTTGGAAAATCGAGGATCTTGGATATTATAGTTGAATTTACTTAATAACTTATGATGTTAGTTGGCCTTTTTTTAATTTTGTTTCATCATGTAATTACCAAAAAAAGGAAGATGAAAAAGAGACAAAGTACATAAGATATGGGCTCCAAGCGAGGGAAAAAAACCCACCAAGGGGAAAACCTAGAAATAACACTTGTCTTCTTATAGAATCAATTTAAAATGAGACCTCAAAGGCCCAGAGATCAAAGAAAAAAATTCCCACAAGCGCCAAGTGAGCCCTCTAGCAATATCTCTTCCAAACGATCCAAACTCTTCCAAGGTTAGGGAATGTCAAACTCGGTACAAGAAAATTCAACATATAATCTAGGTCTTGCAATGCGAGCCTGCAATTTTGACCTACAACTCACATAGAAACCCTAGACAACTTCGCACGTGTGGATAAAATAAAATCTCCAAGAGATATTGCTTCCTTCGAGTTATTGTTCTTCTTGTCTTCCTTTCTCTTCTTCCATCTTCACTATTTCAGATTAAACATTAATGAGTGTGTGTCTCAAGTGACTCAAGGTCCCTCTATTTACAACCTTCTTGAGGGGTTGAATAGCCCTGTTTAGGCTGACTTCAGCATGACTGGGCCAACTTGGTATTTTAGGATAAATTATTTCTTGAATAAAAAATAATTATCTTCTTTTGTTACATTTATTCTTATGAGAAGAACTCCCTCTTATGCCACATGTTCACTCTTGCATGATCATATCATGGTTTTAGATCATTGATCTTTCATGAGTCGGATGATTCTATTAGTTTCCAAATTCTACGATTTTATTATTATAGTTTTTCCATTTAGTTTCAAGATCCATGAGCCTCTCTCCCTGGAATACACATGCAAAGGGAATAGAAAATTCATTGAAGTACAACAGGTGAATGGATGATAATAATGTCGAGAAAGGGATGCTAACCAGCATGAAGTTTTAGGAGCCTCTCCTTCTGTGATACATCATAAAAACCCTAGATTCCTTGTAAGTATACTAGCCCTCTTAGTTAATGTGGTGTTTTCTTAGAATTACTACTGAACTCTCAACAATTCCATGGGGAAAAATGAAAAATTATGTATCTAAAATGAATACCAAAATTCTTAAATCTAGAAAACTACTAGAACCCATGAATCAACAAATCAATAAAAAATTACCAACAATATCGTAACAATTGATTGTGGGTTGTACATTTCTATCTAAGTTGGGGAATGAGGTAACTATATGGAAATTGTACTAGTTACAATATGAGGTAATCCTACCATTGCGTTATAATTGCATTGTCAAATGCTCTGCTGACTTTTAAGATTGAGAATATACATTATTACATTGGGACTTAGAACCCATGGTATTACTTGCCTATCACTTCTTTAATATTTTCTTCTACTAAAATATTTTATTCTCTTTAGTTTATCACCCCTTTTCCTACTTTTTTGTAAAGGGATATATTATATTTTTTCACACATTTCCTTATTTCACATACTTCATGTTATGAATCAATGCGAAAAGTGTTCTTGAAACTTATATCTCTTTGTGGAATGCTAGGACGGAAGCAAATCCTGCATTGGTGGAAAATTATGTGGTGGAGTTGCAAAAGATTTTTGTTACTCGACTTCATCAGTTATTTGGAGATAGTATTGGCTACTATATGTTTTTTCTTTGATATTTTAACATTTTTGTGCTTATTATTTAATTAGAATTTCTAAAATTATATCTGAACTTTTAAACCAAAAATATTTGCATTGGTTATATATGTACAGTTTGTGATTTTTTTTATGACTCAAATGGATTGAAAACTGTTTGTATAGAGGGTTGATCCTTTTTCATTCCTTACTTCACTTTAAGCATAGAAGTTTGATAAATTTCTGGATGTTTTGAGTTTTAAATAACAAACTTTATTTTATTGGTCCATCAAGAATCATAATAGTGTTTTGGGTTTTGAACCCCTAGTAATATTTTGCAATATGAGTTCAATCATCAATGTGTCGTTTTCTTTCTTTGGACACCTATTTTACCATAATTCATTAGTAATTGATCAATTATTCTATAGAAGTATGATGATTCACTTGAAATTTCAAAATGAGAATTGTGTCTTAGTGAACTGTGGACTAGTACAACAATTATGATTATTAAGCCTTCACTTGGAACATAAATAAATGGTTGGGAATGAAAAAGGTAACTTTTAAGAGCAAGAGTGTATATTTCACTTAATAGGAGTCTACTAGAAGCCTCTCTTGAGTCATTGTAAGACAATTCTCCAACTTTTAATTTTCCACAAAGATTATAATTTCCTGTAACTTTAGTACCTTTCACCTACTCTTGTGGTCTCTTGTTGTATGTTAAAAAAGTTGTAGTACATTATATTTTGTTATGAAGTTTCAAATAAGTTAATAACTCCAATTTTGGCATGTATGTGAAGACAACAAGTTTTTTGTCACAAAAATATTTCGTGCGCTAGAATATATCACAATTTTGGCATATGAGGATGATATAGAATGTAGGAATCCTATATATGCCACTACTACTATTGTTCCTAGTGAGTCAACAAGGATGAGTTCATCTCTTTAGAATTAGAGACTTATTAGTGCTATTGTTGGTGCTTTCCTGAACATTATTAACAAGAGTGAAGCAATTATGAAGATGATGATTGAAAACCTAAATACATAAGGAAAATTGTTTACTCTCCATCATTTACACAAGGTGAATATTTAAGAGCTATTTGCAACAAGAGGTCCAAGCCTCCTACTGATGATTAGTCAGTACTAGAGAGAGAAGGAAATAGCCAAATAGGCTAGGGATTCAACAATGTTATACACATGGAGAAGGATCCATAAAATACCATAAATTTTGTCATGGATCTACACTATTTGCCTGATCTATTGTGGATGGAGATCATAAAAGAGAAATCCTTACAATGTATATTGAATTTGTTGCACATGGTTTTGATAGTGTAAATGGTCCTATTCATCTTCCATTTGGAGAAGGAAGGGGTGTAAATACTGGTCTCCTGTGTATACGTGATTTGAGGTTTACTTCTCATGAGACTCTTTATTTTCCATCTATCATAAGTGTTAAATTAATTGTGACGCCTAGTGGATGGTGTTGTATTTTATATATTTGTCATTCTCGACAATTCATTTAAAAAGGGACACTAATTTTTTGAGTGGTTATTCCATTGCTCAGTGTTTGACATTGACACTATCACGTCCAACCTTTTTATGACTAACAATGCTAACCGTGTGATGCCTAACACTACTATTTCTCTAGCCAATATTGTAGGTCCTTTTGTTGAACAATTTCTTGGAGCAATCTTTGTATTCATCACCACTATTCTGCATTCTGCACAGAGAAATTTAAATGTTTCACCATATCATATATTTTGCGGAGCCTTTAGTGTGTGGAAAGTCCACACTCCCACACAATGCACATTTAACTTTGTACGAAGTAATGGATCATTGGTCTTATTAATTTTTTAATTGATATAATGTAATTAATAACTCACTTCAAGAAACACTTAAAAATTTCACTCATACTTAATGTTTTGCAACACATTTTTTAATTATGCATCATTTTTGGTACATTTTTTAATAAGAGAATAATAAATAGTTAGAAATATTTCTACAATTCTATCTTAAAATTTTTATCAAATTATGAGACTAAAATCTTGGGCATCACTTCTATCTTGACTACATTAAAGTTTATGTAGCATTTTTTGCAAACATTTTCCAAACAAATGTAATATTTATTGGGTTTGGATTTAATCATATTTACCTACAATGGAAAATTTCTTATCCTCGTTATCTTCTAATAAATATTCCATATAAGTAATGCTTAATAGTTAAATTAACAAAGTTTAAATTCATTCCATTTATATGCTATCTCATCTTCCATCAATCAAATCTACATGTGACAAGAATATATTAAAACACTGTGCAGAAGTATCGCTTGTAAATTTTTATGTTTTTGTCTTTTGCAGATCTTTTTTATGAAAGCGATCTTGGTCATAGGCCAAAACCCCCTTTCTTAAATAATTCTCCAAACCTTGGACCTATGGGTTATATCCACAAGGCCCTATCGGAAGCCTTCTCTGCCTTTATAACTATGGACTTACATTAAAATAGAGTCATCCCTTTTATATGGGCTTTTACATCCATCGGAAGCCACCACCCATCCACTTATTAACTATCGGGTTAAGCCTTAAGTCCGCGGCCTCAACCATTGCAAACATGTGTATTAAGTTACAAAACTCCTACGGCCATATATAATACAATACATGGAGAACCATATAAATCCCGCTCTAATGAACATTCCTGGATTTCAAAATTTATGTCCCCGCCTTTATGATTATCGGCGGGTCCAGTTATCGGCGGTCACAATAAACTCTTAAACCCTGATCTCGGACACGGTGCAGACCTGACACCTTTATCAGCTCCTTCCTATACTGATTTCGGATCCGTCATATTGGCGGATTCGTATCGGCGGTTTGTAATGTAAAGGATCTGCGGACTCGATACTCCTTTAGGCTGTTCTCTACAACATTTCGGATCCCACTGTTGGAATGTACAGTTTTGAAGCCCTGGGGATCCGACGCCCTTTAAAGTGCTCCTTAATACGATTTCAGGTCTGGAAGATCGGCGGTTTCGTTAATCGCTGCTCTGAAGTGATACAAGGCCTCTACGGACCCGGTGGCCCTTATTCTCAGTTTTATAATGGTTTCGGCTCCGAACTGTCAGAGCTTACAATTCGGCAGTTCCAAAGGCTGCCACTCTTCCGATCGTCGATATGCGATTTAATCATGACCATTGATCTTGCTACGATCCAACAGTCTACGATTAATCGCTATTCCCTGTTCGCAAATATTCAAGGTCCCCTTTGATTGCTTTAAAAAGATCTTCGCCGATGCGACATGCTCTTGGTCGCTGATCTATCTAATCCAACAGTTGCTGAGTGTTGTCTTCACTTCTTTGCGATTCTCATGAATTGCTTCTTAAAAAGGTTCTGGCCTTCTATTACTTCGCCACGCACTCTTCCTTCTTAGTTTAAGTCCTTCACTCCCTTTAGTCTCTGTCTTTCTCACTGAGTTTAATGGTTCAATGCACTCCACTTCAATTTTTCTGAATCACCGTAAATCCTCCTCCAAGGCTATTTTGTCTTCCACTTGCATTCGAAAGGCTCCTCTCAATTACTTATTCCTCCGTGTCCTGCGAAATTCCTACAAATTCATAATACTTCATACATCATGAAATATTCTTCAATATCATTGACACAAACAAGAATTAACTCAAAATCTCTATCTATTAATGTAAAAGCAGAATTACACTCGAGACTCCTCGGTCTCGTTTACACACACATGCACATAATCAGGAGCTCTGTATATATTAATAAGAAGGCATAAACTTACATTGAGACTTCGGTCTCATGCACACCTCACACACATGCATAGGCGCACAGGCCTGATATTCAATTATATAAATTCCTCACTCTCTCACAGGCCTGATTCTCAACACTAATGGCCTCCTCTTTCACAGGCCCGATTATTAATTATAGTGGCCTCCTGTTGCCCGTAGGCTTACATACATATTTATAATAATCATTGGATCGGATCCTTGAGGTCCGATCAAAAGCCTAAGCTTCTACATGCATGCATCCATGACAAAAAGCTCTTGAGGCTTTATTCTATATTTAGTCTGTTTTAAAATAGAAAAGCCTCCTTATCCCTTAACGACCCACATTCATTGCTTTTATGCCTAAAAACTCTCCCTAGTTTCTATTCATTTATTTTGAGAATATCTAATTAAATCCCACTTAAAAACCTAAATATTAAATTGACATAGAACTAATTTCTAAAATGCATGACCCCGCTATGTCTACTATTTACAATGATTTCCCTTGGGCTGAATGCTCCTGCATCAAACTCCCAAGGTAGAAAAAATTCATGATCTCCTGATCATGTGTTCAGATCTATGTTTGCCTGGATCCCATATCTTATGTTGCAACTTTCCATTTGTCATTGCTTTTGTTTGTTGTTCTTCTCCAGGTCTCCACACTTTATGCTGTCTTGCTCCACTTGCTGCACTTTCACAATCTGTCTCTATCTTTATTTTGTTGCTGCTTCTGCTACTTCTCTTCCTTGCTGATGTCTTCCTCTGAGACACTTTCAACATGATTCTTCTGATTAATTCAATTTCCTTGTCCAATAAATCTTCAAGCTGCTGATTTCTTGCTGCCTGCTGAGCTAAGACGGCTTGCTCAGTTCTTACTCGTTCAATTTTTACCGTCACTTGCTGACTTCTTGCTTCTATACTTGTTCCTGTTCTTACTTCTATACTTGTTTCCGTTCTTACCTTCTCATTTCTTACTGCCACCCAATCATCCATGCCCTCTTGTCTTCTACAACGGAAAACTTCTTCCTTGCCTTCTCCTATCAGCAACTTACTAGACTGGTACATTGTGTACTCCTTTCTGCTATCTTCATCTCTATGCATCTACAACTCCCAATTCTGAAATTGAGATTCTTTCTGCACTGAATTCTGATCATTCAACATCCTTTCCAGCAACATAACGTCCTCATCCCATGGATTAGAAATTTCCACAGAATTCTCGTCTTTCTCCTTCATTTGACTGCTCAACTGAGTCAAATGTCCTTCAACACCTGCGATAATACCTGCATTCACAAAACACTTGTTAAAACAAAATTCATAAGGCATCAGTGCCTTACTTCCCTCTGCCAGCACCTCAATATGTTGTTCTGAATTCTCCATCTCAATCAGCACATCAGTATGTTGATTCTCTCTTCCCAAAGAATTCTCTAAAGAACTCTCAAGACTATCAACCAGTCTTTCTCTCATACCATCTGTTTCCATGATGTCTTTCTCCTGTTGTTCATTGTACTGAACTCTTTCTTTTGCAATCTCCCTGTCATACTCTGGATTCTCCAACAAGTATTCCAACAATGAAATTTCTCTGTGGCATTGTTGAAGTATATCATCATCATGTACCATCCCTGCATTCATACACTAATCTTTAGTTTGAAAATCACAAAGTTCAACAGTCTCAACTGTTGGTTTATATGCCAGCTCTTTAAGTTGATCCTCTTCCTTATTCACAAGAACTTCCTTTTGTATTGTAAGAGCTTCAAGTACAAACATATCGCTTCTTTCTTCTTCCAAGTATTTATCTCCTGAAAGAGTCTTTCTGGTACTTGTGACAACTTCACAAGATTGCGCATCCTCCTTAGTAAAACTTGTAATCACATCACAATTGTCAGCTACAAAATCACAAGAGTTCACATTATCCAGGTGATCTGGATCTGCCCAATAGTTCAAGAAATCATCAATGATCTTCTCCTCTGTTTCACCAATGGAAACCTCCACTTTCAACTCAACTACTCTGAGTTCTTCAAACTCAACTTTAAACTCATCATCTTCTCGAGCTTCTTCAGCTCTTCTGTTAACTGCATGTTTATCTGTCGCTCTCTTTTATGTTGTAGCCTCTGCCACTTCACTCTCTTCCTCATCAGCAAACCATGTCTTTGGTCTCCCACATTTTCCCATAACAACTCCATCAATAGCTCAAGATGAACCGCTATCTCAGCTTTCTCTTTCTCATACTCTTCCTAAGTCAATTGCTGTCTTATGCCATTTGCCTTGGCATATTGCTTCTCTTTTCCACTGTGGCCTCTTTCTGAACCTCTGCTTTCTCCTTTATGACTTTCAGTAGTCATCTCCTTCGCCATGAATTTCTCAGCCATGATTTGCATCAAGCCTCTACAACAGCAAACTCTCTTGCTGCCACTTACCTCACCAATCCTTCCCTCCAGATATGGTTTTTTGGTAATCACCCGGTCCTCTGCTGGAACCTTTCGAGCATTCTCCACTACTCCTTTAGGCTTCTCTCATCTGCAACTTCCAAGAACACACTTGTCCTTTTCATTCAACCTCTGTTGAATCTTTAGGTTTTTCCACATTCACCTCTAATCCCTTGTTGGACTCCTTCATCACTGCCCTCTAGCTGTGATCTACTTGTTCCCGCTGAGATTTCTTCATTATGCCTATAAAATCAAATTATCCAAGCATAACCTTTAAACCAAAGATAACTAATACCTGTCAGTTCACCTTTCAAGATCCTGCATGATCTTGTTTCACTTCTCAACTTCACTGCATCTATGTGCTGCAATATTCATTAGCTCCAAAATCTAACATTCACTCATTACATGCAATTAACTTAACTTAAAAAACATGAATCTTCAAACAGAGCTATTCCCACTTTGATGCCAAATTCTGCTGCTCAGGAATCCTTCTCTCTGCAGGAAACTTTCCCTGCTCTGATACCACTTGATGAAAAGTGATCTTGGTCATAGGCCAAAACCCCCTTTCTTAAATAATTCTCCAGACCTTGGACCTATGGGTTGTATCCACAAGGCCCTATCGGAAGCCTTCTCTGCCTTTATAACTATGGACTTACATTAAAATAGAGTCATCCCTTTTATATGGGATTTTACACCAATCCGAAGCCACCACCCATCCACTTATTAACTATCGGGTTAAGCCTTAAGTCCGCAGTCTCAACCATTGCAAACATGTGTATTAAGTTACAAAACCCCCGCGGCCATATATAATACAATACATGGAGAACCATATAAATCCCGCTCTAATGAACATTCATGGATTTCAAAATTTATGTCCCTGCCTTTATGATTATCAGCGGGTCTGGTTATCGGTGGTCGCAATAAACTCTTAAACCCTGATCTCCGACGTGGTGCGGACCCGACATCTTTATCAGCTTCTTCTTATACTAATTTCGGATCAGTCATATCGACAGATTCATATCGGCGATTTGTAATGTAAAGGTTCTGCAGACCCGATACTCCTTTAGGTTGTTCTCTATAACATTTCGGATCCCACTGTTGGAACATACAGTTCTGAAGCCCTGCGGACCCGACGCCCTTTAAGTTGCTCCTTAATACGATTTTGGGTCCGGAGGATCGGCGGTTTCGTTAATCGTTGCCCCGAAGTGATACAAGGCCTCTATGGACCCGATGGCCCTTATACTCGGTTTTATAATGGTTTCGGCTCCAGACTGTCGGAGCTTACATTTCAGTAGTTCCAAAGGCTGCCACTATCCGATCGCCGATATGCGATTTAATCGTAACTGTTGATCTGGCCATGATCCAACGGTGTACGATTAATCGCTATTCCCTATTCGCAAATCTTCAAGGTCCCCTTTGATTGCTTTAAAAAGATCTTCGCCGATGCGAGATGCTCTCGGTCGTTGATCTAACTAATCCAACGATTGCTGAGTGTTGTCTTCACTTCTTCGCGATTCTCATGAATTGCTTCTTAAAAAGGTTCTTGGCCTTCTATTACTTCATCGCACACTCTTCCTTCTGGGTTTAAGTCCTTCGCTCCCTTTAGTCTCTGCCTTTCTCACTGAGTTTAATGGTTCAATGCACTCGACTTCGATTTTTCTGAATCACCGTAAATCCTCCTCCAAGGCTATTCTGTCTTCCACTTGGATTCGAAAGGCTCCTCTCAATTACTTATTCCTCTGTGTCCTGCGGAATTCCTACGAATTCATAATACTTCATACATCATGAAATATTCTTAAATATCATTGACACAAAGAGGAATTAACTCAAAATCTCTATCTATTAATTTAAAAGCAGAATTACACTCGAGACTCCTCGGTCTCGTTTACACACACATGCACATAATCAGGAGCTCTGTATATATTAATAACAAGGCATAAATTTACATTGATACTTCGGTCTCATGCACACCTCACACACATGCATAGGCGCACAGGCTTGATATTGAATTACATAAATTCCTCACTCTCTCACAGGCCTGATTCTCAACACTAATGGCCTCCTCTTTCATAGGCCCGATTATTAATTATAGTGGCCTCCTGTTGCCCATAGGTTTACATACATATTTATAATAATCATTGGATCAGATCCTTGAGGTCTGATCAAAAGCCTAAGCTTCTACATGCATGCATCCATGACAAAAACCTCTTGAGGCATTATTATATCTTTAGTCTGTTTTAAAACAGAAAAGCCTCCTTATCCCTTAACGGCCCACATTCATTGCTTCTATGCCTAAAAACTCTCCCTAGTTTCTATTCATTTATTTTGAGAATATCTAATTAAATCCCACTTAAAAACCTAAATATTAAAGTGACTTAGAACTAATTTCTAAAATGCATGACCACCCTATGTCTACTATTTACAATGATTTCCCTTGGGCTGAATGCTCCTGCATCACTTTTCGCATAGTGAAAGCTCCAAAAATGTATAACAAATAACTCATTGACATAACTTTCATTGTTCTCACAAACATGTGTTGGTAAATGTGTAAGTGGAGGGAAATGTCAAACCCACAATAAATGGTTATTTCAATGCCTTGTGTTGCATATATTGATTAAAGGTTCTTCGAAACAAACAATTGGTCTCCTACTTCAAATGAAATATTCATAACATAATTAATTAGGTTTAAATTCAATAAAGCTATGTTGTTTCGAAATTATAAGTTTCAAAATGTTAATTTAGGGCATTCGTTTGTGAATTTTGTTTATTAACTATCCCTATGAATTATTCCATAATTAATTTAGTATATTACCTTGGCATGATTTGATGCCTATCAATCAGAGAACTTGTCAGATAATTGATGCTGAACCTTTTTATGGCTAACAATGCTAACCCTGTGATCCCTAGCACTATTGTTTCTTTGGCCAATATTACAAGTCCTTTCGTTGAACAATTTTGTGGAGGAATCTTGGTATCTCTATGAGACTTCCCTACTAGATCAGGAAGAGGAACAAGTTGTACCTTATGCGGAGGATTTGGCACTAGATGCTTAGGCATAGTTCACAAAATATAAAAAAAATTAGAAGAGGTCCAAAACTACAAGACAAGGGAAACATGACCTTTGCAAGATTTAGTTGAGGGGACAACTTCCAGGCAAAGCTAATTGGTGCACCACAGAGAAGGTGGAGGAAAATTTTTCTCACCTCCTTTAATAGAAGCTTTTAGGGACCAACCGACTCCAAAAATGGGTAGGTGTGATCTGAATTGGATTATTATATTGTTTTGCATCCATATCAATGAATTCAGAGTGGAAAACGTGTAGGAATCTTCACCCAGTTTGGTGAAACGAGGTGTCAAAAATTTCGAGATAATTTTGAGACATCAAACAACATATTTTGGGGGTAAAACTTTACCTCTTTCAATCTAAAACTTTTCATGTTGTTCTACACACATATATATTTCCAATAGCATAAGACGTGCATCAATGAGAGTCTGTATGTAAAAGTTATGCCACTTAGAAGTTGACCTTCCTGTTTTCACACCTCTAACTAGGGAGGATGCCATGTAAACCCCCATTATTCATGGAAAATGGGTTAGCCACGTGATTTTTATGCGAAATTATCTAGGAGAGTTTATATTGTAACTCTATTTAAGAGTTTATGTAGTCAAACTGAAGCACTAGTAGGCTATCGGGTTGAGTTATAACTAGGCCACTACGAGGAAGAGGCATTCCATTCTTTCGAGGTAATTTTGTTCCATAGATGAGAAAATATAGCCAAGAGGAATAGGAGGTAGAGCATACAAATAATATTTGTATATTTTAGCAACCCATGGGCCAAGGGTTTCCCATCTCTTGTAGAAGTTGTCATTTCTGTATTCATTGGGCCTACACATCTTATAATATGTTTGCATGTCTTCACGAGAATAGGTGGGAAAATGACCCCACTATCACTGGGTACCATAATGTGAGAATCATCCATATGTGTATTGATCCATTCAATTAATTTTGCACATGGCATGATCGGGAATCTACATGCGATCCTGTGCATCCTATACTTCTTAGTGTGAATGTATGCATGAAAATCTTCTAAGTCCCCAAGAAAATTCTCCTACATGAATGTGTTGTATATCTTGATCCATGTGACATATGTATCCTTATCAATATAAACTGTGTGTCTACATATATGGGGATGTTTCTATTTGTAACTTCTGTAGGATCATCATTGTTTGCTTCCAAAAATTCTTTGGAGGTCACTTTGTGACGTGGCATGTCTCCAATAGATGACAACAAAGTGGTAACACTTGTAGCACGAACACTTGCTTGGGGAAACACACTCAAAAAATATTAACTTAGAACAACCTAAATAAGAAACAATACCTTTAAATCAGGTATAAATATCCATCATAGATGATAGATGATGAAAAACTATGAATGCAAACATCAAATAACTTGCATTTATGAGAAAATAGGAATGAAAACTAGGACAATGCACTTTCAAAGCATGAAGGGGACATAAGAGATCATCCGTGGCTTTGCCTCTATTCTGTATCTAGGTATTTTTTATGTTAGAGCTATATTTTGTATGCCTTTACTGAATTACTATAACCAACAAAGATTGCATTTGTACTGGTCAGATCCAATTTCTTTCATTTTTCCTTTGGAATATGTATGTAAACTAGACATCCAAATATTCAAATATCATCCACACTTAGATTCTTTCCTATAAATTCTTCTTTTGGAGTCATATTTTGAGACACTTATGAGGACTTGTATTTTTCAAGTAGACATTTGTTACACATGATTCTCACCATAATAATTGATGAAGATCTTGATCATGTAGCATCGCTCTAATACATTTTTTAATTGGTTTGTTATTTCTTTCAATCACACCATTCTATTTAGGATTATAAGGAACAATTAGCACCCTCTTACTCCCTACTTCCTTACAAAATTTTATAATCCCTTTGGAGGTATATTCTACACCATTATCAGACCTTAGGTATTGATATTCCTTTCTATCTGATTCTCTGCTTCATTCTTGAATTTTTGAAACCTCTCAAATGCCTTATCTTTGTTCTTGAGGACGTATAATCATGTTGTCCTCAAGAAATCATCAATGAATGTCACAAAATATTGATGACTTACACGATATTTTACTAGCATAGGTCCACACACCTCAGAGTGTATCAGATCTAATATTTCCTTTCATCCAGTATAATTTCTTGTAAAATATTTCTTCATATTATTTCCTATAACGCATCCCTTAAATATTCGTTCATGATCTTCCTTTAATTCAGTGATGTCAGTGACCATTTAATTTAGATGTGTATCTTGTAGTGAAGGTGTCCATATTTCGTATGCCATAGTTTATAAAGGTTCACAACTAAGTGTACTATGGCTTGAGGGGTAGGTATAAGAAGCATGTACAACTTTCCCTCACGAATCCAAATTATATTAGCATGATAAATACTAGAGCCCTTTATCCAAACTAGAGCTTTTCCATTAACAAAAGTAATCATATCACCTTTATCCTCTAGAAAATGAATATAAAGTAAATCTCAATTCCTTTCATTGGATAAATGTTATTGTCTACATGTTTGATTGAGTTAGAGGAGGTTCATTTTGAAAATGTTTGAAGTTGACTGTATCCACCTTCCATATGACTAGAAGCTCCATTGTCAATAACACATACATTATCATCCCTTGAAAGTTCGAGTGAGAATCGAAAAGAAAAATCCATTTATTACCTCTTTTGTAAGCATGGATATGTACTTCAACAAGTGTCCTTTGATATTTACAATGAGGCTCCCAAGAAACTTGAAACCATTCTTCATAAACCTTTCCATTAAGAAGAAAGTCCAAGCTAAGGTGGGATCTTCAGTCTCCTTCTTGCGCCTTAGCTTTGATACCATGTTGGAAAATTGTGGATCTTCAATATTATAGTTGAGTTTCGCTAATTACTTGTGATGTTAGTTGGCTTATTAATTTTTTTTCATCATGTAATTACCAAAAATATGAAGATCAAAAAGAGAAAAAGTACATAATATATAGGTTCCAAGCCTGGGAAAAACCCCAACAAGGGGAAAACCTAAAAATAAAACTTCCCTTCTTATATAATCAATTCACAATGAGACCTCCAAGACCTAAAGGTTGAAGAAAAAATTTCCCACAAGCTCCAAGTGAGACCTCTAGCAAGATCTCCTCCAAACGATCCAAACTCTTCCAAGGTTACCGAATATCAAACTTGGTACAAGCAACTTCAACTTACAATCCAGGCCTGGTAATGTGAGTATGCAATTTTGACTTACAACTTTAGCCCATACAGCTCACATAGAAACCCTAGAAAACTTCACAAGTGTGGAAAAAAAAATATTTTCTCCAAGAGATCTTTCTTCCGTCAAGTTATTCTTCTTCTTGTCTTCCTTGCTCTTCTTCCTTCTTTGCTATTTTAGATTGAACTTTATTGAGTGTGTGTCTCAAGTGAGTCAAGTTTCCTCTATTTACAACCTTCTTGATGGGTTGAATAACCCTCCTTAGGACGAATTCAACATGACTGGGCCGACCTGGTCTCGGAGGATAAGTTATCTTTCTTGAATAAAAAATAAGTATCTTCCTTTGTTAGAATTATTCCTATGAGAAGAAATCCCTCTTCTGCCACATGTTCCCTCTTGCATGATCAGATCATGGTTTTCGATTATCTATCTTTCGTGAGTCATTGGATGATTCTATTAGTTTCCAAATTCTATGAATTTATTATTATATCTTTTCCATTTAGTTTCAAGATCCATGAGCTGCTTTCCCTAGAATACACACGCAAAGGGTAGAGCAAATTCATCGAAGTACAACATATGAATGGATGATAATAATGCTGACCAATGGATGCTAACTAGCACGAAGTTTCAGGAGCCTCTCCTTCTGTGATACCTCATCAAAACCACGAATTCCTTGTAAATATACTAGCCCTCTTCTTTAATGTGGTGGTTTATTAGAATTACTACTGAAGTCTCAGCAATTCCATGTGAAAAAATGAAAATTTATGTATCTAAACGGAATACCCAAAATCCTAAAATCTAGAAAACTACTAGAACCCTTGAATTAGCAAATCAATAAAAAATGACCAACAATATCCTAAAAATTGATTGTGGGTTGTACATTCCTATCTGATTTGAGGAATGAGGTGACTCTATGGAAATTGTACCAGTTACAATATTAGGTAAGCCTACCATTGCATTAGAATTGTGTTGTCAAATGCTCTTCTAACTTTTAAGATTGATAATATACATTACTACACTGGGACTTAGAACCCATGGTATTACAGACCTATCACTTTTTTAATATTTTCTTCTACTACAATATTTTATTCTCTTATTTTATCACCCATTTTCCTACTTGTTTGTAAAGGGATATATTATAATTTTTCTCACATTTCCTTATTTCACGTATTTCATGTTAGGAATCAATGCCAAAAGTGTTCTTGAAACGTATACCTCTTTTTTTAATGCTAGGATGTAAGCAAATCCCACATTGGTGTAAAATTATGTGGTGGAGTTGCAAAATATTTGTCTTACTCAACTTCATCAGTTCCTTGGAGATAGTATTGGCTACTATACGTTTTTTCCTTTAATATTTTAACATTTTTGTTCTTATTATTTAATTAGAATTTATAAAGTTATATATGAACTTTTAGACTAGAAATATTTGCATTGGTTATATATGTACAGTTTGTGATTTTTTTGATGACTCAAATGGCTTGAAAGCTATTTGTATGGAGGGTTGATCCTTTTGCATTCCCTACTTCAATTTAAGTATAGAAGTTTGATGAATTTATGGATGTTTTTAGTTTTAAATAGAAACCTTTATTTTATTGGTCAATCAAGAATCATAATAGTGTTTCGGGTGTTGAACCCCTAGTAATATTTTGCAATATGAGTTCAATCATCAATGTGTCACTGAAATTTATATGTTAGAAACTAATAGCTGGTCTATGAAACTCTTTCTTTGGACACTTGTTTTACCATAAGTCATTAGTAACTCATCAATTATTCTATAGTTTGAAGTATGATAATTTACTTGAATTTCAAAATGAGAATTGTATCTTAGTGAACTGTGGACTAGTACAACAATTATGATTGTTAATTGCCTTCACTTGGGACATAAAGAAATGGTTGGGAATGAAAAAGGTAACTTTTAAGAGGAAGAGTGTATCTTTCACTTAATATAAATATAATAGAAGCCTCTCTTGAGTCATTGCAGGACAATTCTCCAACTTTTAATTTTTAGCAAAGATTATAATTTCCTATACCTTTAGTACCTTTCACCTACTTTTGTGGTCTCTTGTTGTATGTTAAAAAAATTGTAGTACATTAGATTGTCTTATGAAGTTTCAAATAAGTTAATAACTACAATTTTGGCATATATGTGAAGACATCAAGTCTTTTGTCACAAAAATTATTTCATGCACTAGAAGATAGCACAATTTTGGAATTTGTGGATGATATAGAATGTAGAAATCCTATATATGCCACTACTACTATTATTCCTAGTGACTCAATAGGTATGAGTTCATCTATTTAGAATTAGAGACTTCTTAGTGCTATTGTTGGTGCTTTCCGTGAACATTATGAACAAGAGCGAAGGAATTATGAAGATGATGACCAAAACCCTAAATACACAAGGCAAATTGTTGACTCTCCATCATTTACACAGGTGGATATTTAAGAGGTATTTGCAACAAGAGGTCCAAGCCTCCTAGTGATGATTAGTTAGTACTAGAGAGTGAGAAGGAGATACAGAAATAGGCCAGGGATTCAACATTGTCATGGATCTACATTATTTTCCTGATCTATTGTGGATGGAGATGATAAAAGAGGAATATAGACAATGTATATTGAATTTGTTGCACATGGTTTTGGTAGTGTAAATGGTCCTATTGATCTTCCATGTGGACAAGGAAGGGGTTTAAACATTGGTCCCTTGTGTATACATGATTTGAGGTTTACTTCTCATGAGACTCTTTATTTTCCATCTATCGTAATTGTGAGATCAGTTGTGACAAATTTGTACCTTGGCTGAGGGATTATTAATCACAAAAAATTTGCAAATCCACCTTGGGTTGCTCGGATTGACTAATTGTGGCCTAGAGCAACCACACCTATTGTATACTTGATTGAAAGGGTGTGATTTGTCGTTAAATTCTACTAATGGAATTGACATGGGTATAGGAAGACCCAAGTGTGGAGACTTTGAGGAGCATTGTTTTTGTTTAAGATGGGACATTTGCCCAATGGAGCATGGGGTAAACAGGATTGTTGTCAAAGGTTTTTAGGTGTTAGAGAAAAATAATTAGCTGCATTCCTGATTAATATGTGTATTGCCTATATTTATAAAGCATTCATTAATAGACACATGTGTTCTTTTTGCGTTGTTAGAACAATAAATTTGAGTGGTATTCTTTTGTTTAGTTTCTTTTGGCCAAGTCTCAAAGACTATAATTAAACATTGATTTTGATTATTGTGCTTCGAATGATCGAGCCTTTGAAAATTGATTTTCTCAGTACCAAATCCATGCAGGAGGTTAATGGAGATGGGAACTGGTACATGGGGTGGGTCTTCAACTTCTGTCATTTCTATATCAGCAGGTTCAACTAAGAAAAATTATTATGATAACAATATTGGTTTTGGAGATTCTGCGAATGTGAATGCTTCTCCTACTAGCACTGTGGGGATAGAACATGATTTATATGACTCAGATCAATATTTAGTGAACTATGGTGATCCAGATGCATGATCTCTCCCGATGAAGCTTCCTTCTCTTAGAAAATAAGAGGACCAACATTTATCAGATGCTAATCCACCTCATAGGCATAACCATGAGATTTTTGACATTGGTGTCAACATAAGGCATTAGAAGTGTGTTACTTTAGATGGAATATATAAGAATAAAGTCTAATATGTATAGGAATTTTTTGTTCCTCGGGAAACAATGGTACGTTCCTCTAGTGTAGCTTTGAAACAAGGAAAATAGACAAATAAAGAGTAATGTGATGGCCGAATGGAGAAAAGATAGGTGAATGACTAATAATAAATTTGAGCAACGAATGCTAACTAGGATGAAGTTTCAGGATCCTCTCCTTATATGATACCTCATCAAAACCCTCAAGTCCTTGTAAGTATGTCATCCGCCTTCGTTAATGTCGAATTTTCATAGAATTACTACTGAACTCCTCACAATCCCGTATCCTAAATGAAAATTTATGTATCTAAAAATGAATACCCAAAATTCTTAAATCTCAAAAACTACTGGAACCCTTAAATCAACAAAATAATAAAAAAATTACCACCAAAAACCTAACATCAAAATCCTCAAGTCCTTGTAAGTATACCAGCCCCCTTCGTGAATGTGGCGTTTTCCTAGAATTACTACTAAACTCCTGACAATTCTATAGCCCAAAATGAAAATTTATGTATCTAAAAATGAATACCCAAAATTCTTAAATCTCAAAAACTATTGGAACCCTTAAATCAAAAATCCATAAAAACTTACCACCAAAACCCTAACAATTAATTGTGGTTTGTTGTTTCCGGGAAAAATAGTGTCTATTCAGAGTTGCTAGTCCCACTAAGATGGGTAGCTATCTTAGAAACAAACAATTCAAAGTAATTTGTGTTTTCCTTTATGAGAGCTAGATGAGAGAGAAGTAGAGAGCACCAACCTTAGTCTTTTTCTTGGCCACTTTCTTGTTTCCTCTCCCATTTGATAGAGATTTCGCCACTCCTTTCTCACTTGTCCCGCTTCAAAGAACACCTATAGAATTAAAGCAACAAAATACCATCAAAGCATAGAGATCTATAACCATAAAAAATGTAGAATCAAATGTACATTAACCATACAAATGCATACATGAATACAAGATTCAGAAATATACATGTATATGGAGGAAAACAAAAATAGCTTTAATGATAGAAGTAGTAGAAGAGAGGATTACAACCCAGCTATCTGATCCAGCACCATCCTCTCAGCATGAAAGACCTCTTCACCTCATGAAAGGCTAGATCACCCAAAAATACAATGCTTCACAGAGAAACCAACAACACTTCCTTACAAAATACAAAATTCCAGCCTCTGGATCTCTAGGATGAGGGATCCATATATAGATATTTGAAGGGGGGTGAGTTAGCTTCTGGGATTTTGATTAGTGTCATTTCACTGATAGTTCTTGGTTCCAATTGGATATTTCATTATCTCTTACTCATCCCTGGGTGAATTCAGAGAGGCAAGTGTCGTATGAGCAGTTTCTAGAAGATTCTCTGGGTTTCCACCTAGCAAACTACCTCTGCCATTTGTCTGCTCTAGCTCATCTCACCCTACAGAAGGGATTTTTAGTATGCATCGCACCCCCTATATCTAACAAGTGAGATGCACCGCACCCTTAGCATGGAGCAGTCTATATGGTCTAGTTTTGACCAGTTCTAAGCAGTTTTTTAGGGAGAACTTCTGGGAAATGATGTAATCAGTTGACCTTGATACTTTTGGGTATGAAACAACACTTTTATGGGTTTAGAAGCCATTGGTTTATGGACATATGTGATTTGGGTTGCAATACCTAAATATTTCTATAACAGTTTCCCCCTAAAGCATGAGGTCGTAAATCTTCTGATGTCGGGTGAAATGCTTTATCATGAGGATCTGAGGTTTTTCGAACTGGAAGGTGACCTGTAATAAGATACAATACAATATATTATCTTCATAATATTTTTATGATCTAGTTGAGGCGAGCATTCCCATGCTCAGCTTTATAAAGTCATTTTCATGTACATAGGATAGACAACTGTCTATGTGGCAGATTGATGATTCTAGTAGAGCCATCATCCCTTAGTTTGGATGATTATCTGTGCAGCTATGGAGTACATTTGATGTTTTTATTTTCCTGAATATATCATATCTTGGATGGATGAAACTAGATCCGAGGTCTTCAAACTCATTCAATCTTCGCCCAAAGTACAAGTCGATCCATGTGAAAATATGTTTTGATGTCGAACATGGAAAGACATCACTTGATTAACAGCCAATGATGAAAGTTTTTAACAGGTGTGAGAGGAATCGTTGATAATGATAATGACCCTCAAGGTATTGCAATACAATTCATGTGGTGTGAATACATGAATCGATGTCAAACACCACACAAAATCGTTCGGTTGAAGGCCATTGATGTAAACCTGTCGCCGAAAGTGAGAAACTTGCCATTGAGGCATGCAAGCTTCAAAGTACTGAAAGGGTTGTTCCTAAGTCAACTTCTTGGATAATGAGCTGATGTCAACAAGAAGTGACCCATCGTAGGAGGGCCTTAATGAATCTCACATCTACAACATGAAATGGAGCAAAGGATTTTGTGGAGGTGAAAACAATCTGATGATACAAGGTTCAAGGTGGCGGTCATGAAAAATGGAGCGTGAAGGTATTGCAGTGGATGAGACGTTACTGGGTTGCTGAATTCTCTGAGCGACTTCTCTTGAACATATTGACAACACTAAAATGGATTGGTAGCATTAACCCCAAAAATGGATGATACGGAGGACCAATGGTGATATGACTGGTGAATGGAATAACCCAACCCGACTCAATCATGGTGATGGAGTGAAAGTGTCATGTTCAAGAGCGACCTGCTACCAATGAAGTTCTCCAAGTTTTCTTCCCCTCTTTGCCCAATCATTGCTGACCAGTACCTCTTTATTTTTATCAAGCTTGAGGAGGATAACATATGCTTGTTCTATAATTTTCCCTTTGGGCAAACCTGTCCCTATGTTTTAGTGAGCCTAGCGATAGTGAAACTCGTTTTTGTCCGTATGGACAAGTTTGTCGCTATTGTTTTAACGAGTTTAACGACAAAGATAACTCGATCCTTTTTAGTTTTAGAGAGTCTAAAAAGAGACAGAAAGGAAACTCCAGTAGTCCTTTTCCATAGTATAATCCCTTAAGTCTGAAAAAAGTATAAAATAATACAAAAGGGATGACTTTTCCAATCACTTTATCGAGCCGAAAAAGATAAGCGCTCGATCTTTTTGTGTAATGATCCATTAGGTCCAATAAGATTAAAATATTGAGGAGGAATGGAACTTCCAATAACTCTAGCGAGCTGGAGAGGCCAATTTCTCGACAATCTTTTTATATTTAGTGAGTTCGAAAAGAGTTTAAAGTAGACTCATTATTTCCAAACACTTTAACGAGATGGAATGCTAACGAGTCTCAAAAGGGTTTAAAGAAAACTCAGTATTTCCAAACACTTTAACGAGCTGGAATGCTCGACAATATTTTCATATTTAACGAGTCTGAAAAGGGTTTAAAGAAAACTCAGTATTTCCAAACACTTTAATGAGCTAGAATTCTTGACAGCCTTTTCATATTTAATGAGTCTGAAAAGGGTTTAAAGAAAACTCGTTATTTCCAAACACTTTAATGAGCTAGAATGCTCGACAATATTTTCATATTTAACGAGTTTGAAAAGTGTTTAAAGAAAACTCGTTTTTGAGGAATGATTGATGATTTCGGGTAGCAATTGGTTCCAGGTAGGTCTCGAACTTTTCAATCACGGCAATGTGAAGAAGGTGGCTAATAGAATCACTCGTTGTAACTATTCCTCAAAAGGGTAAACAATCAAGTGGAGGTGTATGATCGGCTAGAAAGTGGAGGTGATGGTGAGAATATGACCGAGGCTCAAAAAATGATAGCAATGTGGTCACAAAGTTTATTTACCGAAGGTGGGTTCATTTTTTAATGAGCTTAAACTCTGGTGTAACATATGCTCAGTGCTAGGTTTATTTTTTAATGAGCTTTAGATTTGCGAAAACATTGCTCATTGCTAGGTTTATTTTTTAACGAGCTTGAACTTTGTGGGAACATTGCTTGTTGCTAGGTTTATGTTTTAATGAGCTTGAACTTTGCGGGTACATTGCTCGTAGCAGTCATTTAATAAGGATGTCCCTCATTAGTAGGTTCATTTTTTAGGGAGCTTGCCCCATGCGAAACTTTGCTTCGGAGCCTTTTGTATGCAAGCTGGGAATTGACCAACTACTGTCCTAAGGGTTAATGAACTACTAGGGTTAGGTAGGGTAGTTTCGTAGAAAAAATTTCCTTTGCTTTGCTATCGCTATCGGTACCAGCAAAGGTGAATGGTGGATTAGACCAATCACCTAACCTAAGCAGTTGAAGTTATTAAAAACTACAGGGTTAGAGTTACATTGGTCGCTTTTCACTTGCGTAAAAAAGGGTTTGCATGCCCTCAGGTATAAAGAAAAATAGAGTATCCAGGTTACCATATGGAAGTTCTTGCATTAAAGCAAGGTTATTTTTTCCATGTTGCAGACAAAACACTTCCTTGGTTCTGTCCATCGAAATAGATAAAGGTGAAAGGTGTGAATCCACTGCAAATCACATAACCTTCGATGAGGAAATCCTATTCTAGACCGATCCCATATCCTAAACGGACGGGTGTGTTAGACTAGTCATATATCCTATGAGGAAACCTATGTTTTGTTTTGGGTTTTCCTGCCGAAGCAGACCAGGGTGCATGGCCCCTAGGTTTTGTCACATTCACCAAATCACTCGCGGTCATCAGATGAATGGACTGGAGGTTGATGAGACATTCCTTGTGCAAAGAGAACATTTAGGGATGGCATTTGACTAGTAGCCGTGTTTGAACAAGGGAGTAAAAGCTGGTCAATGAGTTGGACCATTCTACCTTCATACGAGAAACACATCACCCAAAGAGTGAGGAAACAATAGCTCCCATGCTGTAAATGTAGTTACACCTAAGGAGTCGATTGTAATCTAGTGGCCCTTGGACTACCATCACGTTCAGATGAACAGATTTCCTTCTCAAAGTTATAGGAAAATTTGGAAGGATCTCTAAGGGTCGACTCATTCCTTTATTGAAGACTGACAAATTTCGAATCTCAGGCGGAAGCAATGGTGAACCAAGTGCTTTCCAAGCAGTTGAGGAAATGATACTCACCGAAGCCCCTTCATCTATGATAGTGCCAACCATGATCATTCTGTAAGCTTGTGCGATGATTTAGAATGGTACATTAGATGGTAGGTGAGCTCTTGCTAGTAGATTCCAATAAAAGAAAATGACTAGATTGCTTCGAGGAGGGACCGAATAAATGGCTGGATGAATCTCTTGAACTGAGGAACTTCCCTCTTGTGGTAAAGGAATGGGTAGATTTCCCCCACGTTCATCATATTTTGTGTTAACAAAAGGAATTTGAATGGTGTCATTCTCATTCTCTCTGGAGATTGTATCATCTGAAGGTGGACCTTCTGAAGACAAGACTGGGTCAATTGTCGTCTCAAACTGTTGAATTTGTTCCGGTGTGGACTCAGAGGGTTTATCTTCAATGACAGGCATTTTGACTGAAAAAAGAGGTATGTCAGTCGGATTTTCAACTAGCAATGGACTTGGAAAGAGTTTCTTGTATCCAGGCAGAAGTCGCTGAGGTGAAGTAGGATGATAATCCAAGACTCTTTTAGCCTCGTCCAGGAAAGGACAATAGTGGAGGGCATGATCGCCTTCACACAGCCTACAAGGAAATTTAGATCTTCCTTTTTGTCCATTGAATTCATTTTCACTAGTTGATGGTGTACTCTCAACATGATTGACAGAGGTTGAAGACACTGGATCGTGCAAGCGGGGAGACCAGTATCTCAAGATTCGCGGGATGCAAGGACAATCTCGATGATAGTGGTCTCCTTTGCAAATGACACATGGAGATTTGGGTTTGGATGGTGTAGTGTGTGGATTTTTTCCAGACGATGTATGGTTGCCCCCTTTCGCCATTGGATTCAACTTCTTCTTCTCCTTCCCTTTCTTCTTCTTCTCAATTACCTGGTTTTTAGTGTTACTAGCTCCACCAAGTGAAGAGGAAGAAGAAGGGAGAAACAAATGAAGTAGAATGTGGGGGAGAAACTCCAGTATCATCTGGTTGCTGATTTGATTGCTGAGGAATTACAGTGTTTTGAACGATAGAGGTTGAGAATAGCAAAACTAGCAGCCCAATTGTCAATCCTGGAAGGGAAAATGTAGCCATATAAGGGGCACTAATATCTCCCCAAGAAGAGAAAGGACTAGGATTCCACCCTAGGGGAAATCCTTGATTGGTGGACTCCATTTTTTCAACATAAGACTAACAAGGGAACAGTGATGTTATTCCGAATAAAATAAATTTTATGATTCTTTAACACAACTTGCTTTTTCAATTTTTAAGAGTCCAAAAAAAGCTAAAGATGACTCTAGTCGCCTTCGATTTTTAATGAGCCTGAAGTGACAAGTGCTCAGATGGACCTTTTCTTTTAAGGAGTCTGAAAATGAATGAAAGTGACTACTCTGGAAATCTAAAGAGAGGGATTACCAGACAAATTGTAAAACTACAATATACACCTCGGTAGTAAATTATAAAGAAATTACTGAGGACTCTACGTATGGTAGTCAATCTTCCCAAATGTTATGTTTAGTGCATTGCGATCGATAGGGAGGTAGACACGACTTCCTGAGGATAAAAGGATATCAACCTATTGTGGTCTCCCAATATATACTTGCTAGTACGTGGGAGCACAAGTCCGTACTGGAACTTGTCGTATCAAAGAGGAGTAATCACCCAACCTATGATGAAAACGATAGTTACCATGCTTTACAACGTCGGAATACATCTCTAGCCTAGACTTTTAGAAGTTGTGCATTAGGTTCCAAAGCGTTTTATGTTCATTGAGGTTTATTTTACAGTTGATCTTTCTTAAGAAGTTTTCCTTTCAAGGTTCACTGCATGATGTAGATATAAAGTTCCTAAATATGCAATCTAAGATGATAAACAGTCATTTATTTTCTTTTAGCAATGAAAATCCTAGCTACTAAGGAAAGAAGAGTAAAATTCTTTCAACATAGAGCAGAGAGCACACACTAAATGCACTTTTGCTAAATCAATTTCCACATGCAGTCTAAATGAAAATGCACATGAATGTATTTGTTTTTCCATTTCCTTAATGTGAGAATGAAAAAAAGAAAACTAAGTACATATCTGAACTACTTTCTTCAAAGCGACACTTTAGCAATTTCTTTTCAAAAACGAAAGGAAGACTAAGACGACACTTTCAATTTTGAATGGAAAACTGCTTTCAACACTTCAAAGAGTTGACAATTCAAATCAAATACAATGGCAAAAGTGTAATCGACTATCTAAAAGAGGAAGACTTCACGACACTCTTTTCTTGACTAAAAACGATAGTTGTGACACTTTCAAAGCAAAAGACGACAGTTCAATTAAGTTACTATTTGTAAAGGAGGATTGTAAATGATAAAAAATACATTAAAAACTTTCACAATTCCTTATCAATGGAGGCTGAATAATGTAAAGGAAGAAGGTTTTAATAGTGATGTACTAATCATAGATAGGAAAACTACTAAATAGATCTTAAAACATTGAAGAAAAAACCAAAATCTGGAAGAAAAAATAGTCTCATTCAATCATCACAGCTGTCCTTAAGGGAAACAGGGATGCATCTCACCTGTAGCACATGGGAGGTGTGATGCATCCAGACTGCCAATGAGAGACAGTGCAATGGTCCAGGGATGAGACTGAGCTTGGTTTTCACCCACAGTTTGCAGTTAAGTTCAGGGATTTAGGCTGAGCTTATGATAGACAGTAAACACAAAGTATAGGGGCTAATCTAATGAGGTTATTTGAGCTACCACCAGGGCACTTAGGATGTTTTCAAGTCAGATGTTCAGTTCATAAACCAACTTGGAGATTTACTGAAGCAACATTGATCTACTTTGCAGTTGCATAGCAAAAGCAGTTTGAAGGCTAGCTAGCTTAACTTTAGGCTCTGTCTGTAGTTTATAAAGCAAACAACAGTAACAAACAAACAAAATATTCGCTTCCCAGTGGAGTCATCATTTTGTTTCTGGGAAAACTAGTGTCTATTCAAAGATGCTAGTACCATTAAGACAGGTAGCTATCTTAGAAACAAACAATTCAAAGTAACTTGTGTTTTCCTTTATGAGAGATAGATGAGAGAGAAGTAGAGAGCACCAACCTTAGTCTTTCGCTTGGCTCCTTTCTTGTTTCCTCTCTCCTTTGATAGAGCTTTTGCCACTGCTTTCTCACTTGTCCCACTTCAAAGAACACCTGTAGAGTCAAAGAAGAAAAATACCATCAAAGCATAGAGATATATAACCATAAAGAATGTTGAATCAGATGTACATCAACCATACAATTGCATACACAAATACAAGATTCATAAATATACACGTATATGGAGGAAAACTCAAATAGCTTTATTGATAGAAGTAGTAGAAGAGAGGATTACAACCTAGCTGTCTGATCCAGTGCCATCCTCCCAGCATGAAAGCCCTCATCACCTCATGAAAAGCTAGATCACCCAACAATACAATGCTTCACAGAGAAACCAACAATACTTCCTTACAAAATGCAAAATTCCAGCCTCTGGATCTCTAGGATGAGGGATCCATATATAGATATTTGCAGGGGGTTGAGTCAGCTTTTGGGATTCTGATTAGTGTCATTTCGCTGATAGTTCTTGGTTCCACTGGGATATTTCATGATCTCTTACTCATCCCTGGGCAAATTCAGAGAGGCAAGTGTCATATGAGCAGTTTCTAGAAGATTATCTGGGTTTCCACCTAGCAAACTACCTTTTCCATTTGTCTTCTCTCGCTCATTGCACCCTATAGAAGTGATTTTCAATATGCATCACACCCTCTATGTGTAATAGGTGAGATTCATTGTGCCCTTAGCATGCAGCAATCTTTATGGTCCAGTTTTGACGAGTTCTGAGTAGTTTTTTAGGGAGAACTTCTGGGAAATGATGTAATCAGTTGACCTTGATCCTTTAGGGTATGATACAACACTTTTAGGGGTTTAGAAGCCCTTGTTTTATGGACATATGTGATTGGGGTTGCAATGCCCAAATATGTCTATAACATTTGTACATCCCTGTCATAGGTGGGGAGTGAGATGACTATATAGAAATTGTACCAATTAGAATATGAGGTGAGCTTACTACTACTTTAGAATTGCGTTGTCAAACACTCTGTCGATTTCTAAGATTGGGAATATGTTGGATACCTAATCCCCATTGTGTTACTATGGATGCCTAATAGACAAAAGGATTCAAATTATGTTGCTTCCATGTGTGTTTAACATGGTATCAGAGTAGGCATATTCCTACCCTACATAATCTCTTTGACCCACTTGTTTTATGGCCTTTTTGTGTAGGTCATTTCTGCCATCAATTCTACATTTCATGAATATTTTCTCAGCTAAATTTTAGCTGCAACCTATCATTTCTCCAACACCATTTTTATTCACCTACATATAAAAGCACCGCTCCTCTGCTTTTCTCTGACATATAATACCCCATTGATGGTGTTAGTATACGTTTTATTCTCTATGAATAGTCCACCCTCCGACCGTCACCTGCATACCTACATTAAGAATGCAGAGAAAATATTACCAACTCTGATGCATTCTGTCAATCTACATACTGGTCCGACCGCAGTAGGCATTACTCTACCAAACCTAACTTTTGCTCAGAGCTGTTCATTGCATTCTCAACCTGCCTTCTAAAAAAACACTCCTTGCTCAGACCTGCCCAGAAAGAACCTTGAAAATCAACCCATCCCTATCCATTTCCCAGGAGAAATAGATGTGCAGCTTATTGAGAAAACATTTAGATGCCTTCGCTTAGAGTAATAACGAGTTGAAGGGATTTCACCCTTCAGTATGTACTCATCATATATACATTAAGGAAGATTGTAAACCAGTCAGGTAGCCTCAAAAGAGGATGAATCCAGTCCTTAAAGACATTGTTAAGGAAGAATTGCAAAAATTACTTGATGCAGGATTCATCTAGCCCATCTCTGATAGTGAATGGGCCTCTCCTTTGGTGCTAGTGCCAAAGAAAAATGGTAAGTGGAGAATTTGTGTCGATTATCGGGAATTGAACAAATCCATTAAAAAAGACCATTTTCCCTTGCCTTTCATAGCTCAAGTGTTAGATGGTCTAGCAGGGAAAAAGTTTTTCTCCTTCCTAGATGGGTTTAGCAGATACAATCAGATCCAAATCAGCCTAGAAGACCAAGATAAAACCACTTTCACTTCTCCTTGGGGTACCTTTTTCTTATCTAGTCCTTCCCTTTGGTTTGTGAAACACTCCATCCACCTTCCAGAGAGCAGTATTGAGTATATTTTCTGAACTAGTTCATGATTCAGTGGAAATATATATCAATGATTTCATTCCTTATGGTTCTAACTTTCAAGAATATTTATCTAATCTAGGAAAAGTCTTGGACAAGTGTATTAAAATGAACCTATCCCTGAGTCTGCAAGAATGTGAATTTTTTATGATTGAAGGGACCATGCTAAGTCATGCAATATCTTAATAAGGATTGCATGTGGACCCCAAAAAAGTTGCCATCATCCAAAGGGTCCCACCTCCTAAGAATGTGAGGGATGTAAGAAGTTTCCTAGGCTTAGTTGGATATTATAGAAGATTCATTAAAAATTTCAGCAAGTTAGCCTCTTTGTTATTTGGTCTTTTAGGAAAAGATGTCGAATTTATATGGACCAAAAACTTTTAAGAAGCCCTAGATACCTTGAAAAGAAAACTTGTGACTGCCCCAATTTTGAGAGGCCGAAACTAGGCACTACCATTCCACATTCATATGGATGCCTCGAACAAAGAAATAGGAGTAGTCTTAGGACAAATTGATGAAAAGTTACCGTATGCCATATACTTTATAAGAAAAAATTTATCGAAGGAAAAGTTAAACTATACGTTAACTGAGAAGGAACTCCTAGCTGTGGTGCATTCGATAAACAAATTCAGACATTATATCACAAGCTATCAAACTTTTGTGCACACTGATCATGCTGCAGTAAGATATCTAATGAACAAACCATATGTAAATGCTCGCATTATTAGATGGTTGCTTTTACTGCAACAGCTTGATTTGACTATTGTTGATAAGCCTGGTAAAGAAAATGTTGTTGCTGACTTTGTATCTAGAGTAAATTTGCCTACAGGTGAAGAAGGAATGGTGGATGATCAAATGCTAGATGAGCACCTGTTTTCTATCTCAGTACTCTCTCCATGGTTTATTGATATAGCAAACTACTTGGTTTCAGCATAGTTTCCACCACAATTGTCCTCAATGGAGAAGAGAAAGATCATGAGGAAAAGCTCCCCTTTCACCTGGATTGGGGGCAATCTTTTCAAACTTGGCATAGGTCAGATCTTGAGAAGATGTGTTAGGGAGGAGGAAGTCTTTGACATTCTCCTGACTTGTCATGATGGGCCTTGTGGAGGCCATTTTGCAGCAAAGAGGACCGCCTTCAAAATCTTGCAAGCAGGCTACTATTGGCCCACTCTTTATTAAGATGTGAGGAGATACACCAACCAATGTGATCAGTGTCAAAGGATGGGGAAACCTACTCCAAAGGATGAGATGCCCATGCAACCTCAAGTGACCTTTGAGCCATTTGAGAAGTGGGTCATGGACTTTGTGGGTCCTATCAACCCTCCTTCAAAATAGAAGTAGTACATCAATGTGTGAACCAATTACCTGACAAAGTGGGTAGAAACAAAAGCAATAAAAGCAACAACAAATGAAAAAGTAGGTGACTTTTTGAGAGAAAACATATTCTACAAGTTCAAGTATCCAAGAGAATTGGTCACAGATCAAGGCAGTTAGTTCACTTCCAATTTGATTGAAGACCTGCTCACACATCATAAAATAAAGCACAAGACTTCCACCCCTTGCCATCCACAAGCCAACGGGTAGGTGGAAGTCACTAATAGATATTTGGAAGGAATTCTGACCAAGGTAGTGAGCAACAGTAGAAAATATTGGGCAGACCGATTAGTTGAGGCCACCTGGGCCTACAACACAACATGGAAGACCACCATAGGGTTCACACCCTATGAACTAGTCTATGGGAAGAAGGCTTTGATGTCAATAGAAATTGAATACAATACACTAGGGATGGTAGCTTGGCTAGACCTAAACCTCACCCATGCACAGAAGGAAAGACTACTCCAACTCAATGGATTGGATGAACAAAGATTGCAGGCCCTCCTCCACGCAAAAGTAGTTCAACTTCAGAGGAAGATATGGAATGATAAAAATATCAAGGAGAAGTAATTACAAGAGGGAGATTAGGCACTACTCTATCATTCAAGGTATAAAGACTTCAAGGGCAAGCCAAGGACAATATGGTTGGGACCCTACACTATGGAAAAATGCAATGATAATGGTTCAGCTCTAATCAGAACCATTTATGGGGAAGCCATCCCCATGCTTGTCAATGGACATAGGATGAAAATTTACAAGAAGACCCTCTCCAAGCAAGAGTTCGTTGAATATATAAATAAAATAGTGATGGTAGTGGGACATGTCTCATCCTCCACACACTAAAGAAACATAGAAAAAGGAAAAAATAATAAGGACTCAAGTGAAAACCTCCATGAAACGCTTGAGTCCCATCATTCGGTTGAAAACCTCTTCTAAGGCGGCCCAGTGATGCACAAAAAAGAGAGAGAAAAAAGAGAATAAGATCCTTGGGTGAAAACCTCCCTTGGAGGCACCTAGGCTAGGCAACCAGGGTGAAAACCTCCTTGAGGCACCCTAGTTGTCATTTAAAAAAAAACAGAGAAAAGAAGAAAAAGAAAATTGAATTTTAATGTGTATTGTAGGTTACAGGAGGACCACAGGGAGCAAGAGAAGATGCCAAAAAGCCTATTTCATCTCCTCCACACTCTTCTCCATCATTTTTGACCTTTCTTCCACCCCACTATGTTTTTTTCGGAAACTGTGTGTTCTACAGGAGGCCCTATGTTTTCTACAAGATGCTCCTGTAGAAATCACAAAGAGCCAGAAATGGTTCCAATAAGCAGTTTGAGGGGCTGGGAAGTTTCATGAAGAGCATGTAGACCCTATCCACCCTCATTTCCATCCATCCCACACCTGCACCACCTCATCATCATCATTTTCTTTTTCCTTCTTCTTGAAAAGAACACAGAAACTAGTTTTTAGAAAAAAATACAAAAATAAAGGGAGCAACACCTCAAATCTCACCTGCATCTTATCAAGTACCTCTCCATCTCCATCAGCATCTCTGGCATCATCCTCACCACTCCCAATAGAAAAATTACCTAAAATTTTAAAGGGAGAAGCATCTACAAGTGCTCCTGTAGGAATTCCTGTAGCAGTTGATCCCATTAAAATCAAGCCACAACAGCAAAAGAAGTGCAACCATGGGATTGAAGGAGACATCTGAAGCTAGATCCAGCTAGAGCATACCTGCAAAAAACAACCAGCCACACATCAAAAATTAGGAAGCATGCAACAAAGGAAATACAGGCATGTAGCAAAGGGAATATAAGCATGCAACAGCAAAAGGAGCCAAAATGCCTCACATCACATACATTCGACTCACAGGTAAGTGACTAACCCACTCCTCTGTTGCATTGGTGTAATTGAAAAATATGCATAAGCAAATGAGATGGTTAGGGTTGAATGAGAAAAGGTGGCCAGTTGATTGGCCACCCTCATCCAGTTGATTGCACTCATCCGGAGTTGCCACCACAAGTGCATGTAGTCAAACTCAAAGAAAAATCCCAAGGACAGGTAGTGGAGGGTTTGCAAACTCTGATGCAATGACGGGATGTGATTGCAGGAAGAAAGCATGATGACAAGGTGAGTGGTGACCAACAGTAGAAATATGGAAACGTACATTTTTTGTTAGCTCACTGCCTCACTAGAAATATCTAAACGAGGAAATAAGTACTCCTCGAAACTCCTTCACCACCTTTTCTTTCATTTCATCCTCGTCCACTTAGCTGTAGCAAGCTCTTTATCTCTCCCATAGCCTCGAAAACATCGTTATCCATTTATCTCATCCATCCTCCTACTATCAGCGTTCTACAAGAGCACTTACAGGTTCTACAAGAGCACCTACAAGCAGTTCTACAGGAGGAGCAGTGAGTTGTTTTTAGGAAGAAAACATGTTTTTTTTTGCTTGATTTCTAGCTAGAGGAGGTAGGTTCCATGCATACCCACCTTGATTATCAATATGTGCAAGGAATGATATCATTTTAAAGAGGAATTGAGTCCATAGAAGAAGAGGAATTACATAAAAGATTTATGCTTGTTTAAAAATAAAAATAAATAAATAAATAAACACAATTTTCCTCGTTTTTCTTGTTTTCTTCAAAATTCTTGTCTCCATCTCTACATTTGGTGTTCAAAAGGGGTATAAGCACAATGAATAGAGGATTCATGAGGAAGGAGCCCAGACCTATGATATCAGTCCTTCTGACAGTCAGGAAGAAGAGAAGAAAGGGGGAGAAGGTGAAGCAACTAATGACTCAACAGGACAAGAAAAGGAGGAGGAAGAAACTAAGATAGAAGAGGAGGAGGATGAAGAGACAGAAAAGGAAGAAAAAAAGAAAACAGAGATTAAAAAAAATAGAAGGAGGAGAAAAAGAGGCAGCAGATGCAAAAACAAAGAGAAGGGTCCCCAAAGGGGAAGGAGGAAGCTACAGAGACACAAGAACCTGATCCCCAACACAACACATGAGCTGCTTGCAAATAATCCTCAAATTGCCCCTAGATATATAAGTGATCAAGCACAGGCCATTGCACATTTTGAGGACATGGAAAGGCTATTTGGGGATGAATGTGTGCATGCTTGTATGAGGAGATGGAATACCTTACCACACAGTCTGCATATCAGGGAGTATCACACCGCAATGAGGATGAAAGAGGCATTAAGGACGGTGCCAATGTACAAGTGCTCCATGTAGAGGATGAAGGTCAATTGGATTGACCTCAAATATGTTGAAAATAATACTGAGAGGGGGGTTGAATCAAATTTGTATACGCTACTTCAGTTATGGGAAACTGAATATATACGATGTTGTGTCTAAGGCAACCAACGTATATCAGTAAACTTATGATTCATTAAATGTTGATCTTTAATCAGTGCATCAGAACTTCATTAACCAAAAGAATAGTAAATAGGTGCAGTAAAACAGAATATATCATTACACACATGGACACAAGATATAAGGTGGAAACCCAGTGTGGGTGAAAACCACCTACTACAATTCGTCTCTATCTTCTTTTAATAAGAAACTTCTTTTTGCAGTATTTTTGTATTGGTGCATCCTTATACCAGTACACAGGCTTCTACCTGTAGAAGGCTACAACCTTCTCTCATTCTCCAGCTTCTCCTGGAAGGAAGCTACAACCCCCTTAGCTCTTGTACTAGCTGATGTACTAGTACATAGGTGCTGACCTATAGAAGGCTACAACCTTCTCTTACTTCCAGGGACCATGTTTCATAAATTTTTAGACTAGATCCATCAATCAAACATCAAATATATCTGCATCAAGCAATCCCCTTTGCACCAACCAAAACTAAATCAATCAATCACTTCTTTGAATGCTATAACTAGAATACAGTAATAGTAACCAGACACCAATCTTGAACCCTGAATACTGTAGCAATAAACAAAAGTAGCTAAAACATATTTTATGAGACATGTGCTACTTCAAGATGAAGGAACTGCATGCATATGCTTCTGTATTAAGGAAAACCACCGTATACGTTGTTTTGAATTACCGAACCAGTGTGTATACTGCGCTGAACCTGCGTATGGATCTATAAAAGATAATTTACCCATTTAAAATATTCAGACATCAGTTATACCCAGATTATTAGATTTATAGATCAAGTCATGTGCCAAATATAACATATCAAAAATCACACAGAGATACTTTTCTTCAAGCCTTAAGATCTTGACCCATCAAGAGAACTTATCCTTCTCCTAGCGCTCAGGTTCCTCCTTGATTCAGATCTAGCTCTGCACCATAACCCAATGACCAGTATTCTAGATCTTGCTCTTCATAAGATATTCAATCCTTGAGTGAGTGCTTTTGCCTAATGATCTCATTCCCTTTCTTATAGTCTTAGGCCTTACTCAATACCATGGTCCAAAACCATAGGTCCAAATACCAAGGACCAAATACCATGGACTAAAAATAAGTTTTCCCACATGTACATGCTTTTTCGTGCATGAAAGTGCGTGCATACGCATACGCGACCTTTGATCAGAGATCCCGGATGTATACACGCGTGATTAAGTGGAAACTGCATATATCTCTTTTTCTTTTATTTTGAGAGCTTGAACTGTGATCTGTCATCTATGTGAGTTGCCATCAGGGACAACACCTATGTCATAGTGCCAAACCAATGTCATAATGCCAACAAAATTGAGTCCCACACTACTACTAGGAATGCTAGAGGGCAGAAAAGAAGAAGAAGCAACATCAGTGGGAAGAGGTGGATAGAAAGGCAAGATTCCATGAAAGAGAAGAGGATCTCACATCATAAGCATGGGATGTCAGGGAGGCCATCAGGGCCATTAAAGATGAGGAAGTGGACTAAGTTGCTCAGAGAATGAGCAACACCTTTAGTAGGGGGTGATGATGAGCCCCCTAAATGGGCAATTATATGGGCTCATTTTTCCTCCTAACATAGTTTAATCAACCACTCTCTTAGGTTATTTCATTTTTTTTATTATATTTGTGCTTATGGAGTGAGTTGGGTTGGTTATGTTGCCATGGAGTCTAATATGTGTTTAATGCAGATTTTTGTTGAATTTTGAAGACAAAGTCAAAGATTTAATGGACAATTGGCAACAATAATTCAGAGTGGACAAAGGAGAGGATTTATAGGAGGGTATCCCGTCATTTATGACTCCCCACTTCAAATTCTCCTTCTTGGGTTAGGGCCTAATACAAGCAGCCAAGCTCCTCTTATTTGTATTTATATTCTTTATTTTAGTTTATGGATTAGTTGTTGTTAGATAAATTTCTTTCTTGGTTAAGAATAGGTCGCTTTTGGTAATTTAGAAGGTTATTTCCATTTTAGTTTTCTATAGCAGTTTAAACAGTGATAGAAATAAGATATAAAAAGGCCATCAATAGAGCCTTGGCCTCCTTTCCTTCGTTTGGGACCATGAACTGAGGCCAAGACCCTCTTACTGCAACAAAAAACACAAATTTTCTTTCTCCATAGGATTTCTAGTGTTGCAGTTTGTTAGTAGGTTAATGCTTTGCTCTAGATCTCTTTCACCATGCTCATTTCTATCTTGCAATAAGTTTTCCTCCATGATTTCTTTCATTATAGAATTTTTCAACATTTCTTTCCATAGCTCATAATCTAGATTAGCTTGATGCAAAATTATGTTTTTTGATGTACTTAGTTTCCTTGCTTGCTTGATCTCCTTGTTTGATTTTTAGGTTCTTTGGTAGCAAATCTCTTCTCAAAACATGTCAGCCTACTAGCCATCACATTCTCTCTCTGATCTATGCCCTATAGGTTGCCCAAAGTTCACCTCAAATCTGCCTTAGTTTTCTATGTTTTCCATATGATTTCTTCCACTCTCCCGACCATCTTTTCCTCTCCTAGCAATCCTTGGTGACCCCTCAGTGGCTTAACACATCATTCCAGCCTTCAGCTACCCTTTCCACCCACTCTCACACCTTCAAAAGCTACAAAACTGCTCTCGACATCCTCTTGTAGACCTCCTGTAGACCTCCTGTAGATCCCCTGTAGCCTCCTATAGATTTTCCTGTAGGCTTCTTTTTGAATACTGACTATGGGAAAAGCCTCCAAAAGGCCACTTGAGACATTCCAGAACCCATCCACACCATCCTACATCTTATCAATTCCAAAAACCACCCTCCATCGCCACCTAATTTTTGCCACATTCACAATTAAATAAATTACATGCATGACAATTTCACATAAAAATACATAAAAATCCACAAAGATGTTTTTTGCTCATTTACTTCTAGAAACAACTTGAGTAGATGTTGTTTACTTCCTCATTAGGTAATGGAATTCATTTCATGATTTTTCATCTCTCTTTCTGCAAAACTAGGATTAGTTGGTTAGGTAGGGTTTGCTAGGTTTAATTTACATTTCAGTCTTCTTATCCTTTCTGCAAGTAGAGTAGCCTCTATAGAGTAATATTTCCTTTCTTTCGTCACATATAGAGCTTCTTCTAGAATCCATAGAAGTTAGCTTGAGCTCCTAATGATCTTACGCCAGCTGACCAAGTGATAGCCTGTAGTAAGAAATAATACTTGTGCATACAACACCATCGCTTCCAAGTTTGTTACGAACTATTGGGTTGATAAAAGTAATGTAGGAAGCCCAGGAGTTGCACCATTATTGCTGCAATATTGGTCCTCACCAACCGCCTTAATCTGTAGTATAAAGAAAAGGTCTACTTAAAGTTGGATAAAATGCTTGCGGCAGGTATTATTGAACCAGTGGAAGAATCTGAGTGGGTGAATCCAATAGTAGTTCAAGAAAATAAGTAGAAGGATCAAATAAGGATATGCGTAGATCTCAAGAAGCTGAATGATGCTTGCGTGCATGATCCTTTTCCGACTTCATTGACTAATGAAGTGTTGGATAATGTAGGAGAATAGGAAGCATATTTGTTTACTAATGGGTTTTCGGGGTACCATCAAGTCAAGATCATGTCAGACGATAGAAGTAAGACGACTTTCGCAACTGAGTGGGGATGCTTTCAGTACACTGTAATGCCTTTTGGACTGAATAAAGCATCGATGATCTTTTCGTGCATAGTCATCATGGAATTCAACGACTTCATTTACAAGTTTTTGGAGGTATACTTTGATGATTGGACAATTTTTGGGTTGGCGAGCTGCCATGTAGCCAGCCTACGTTTGATGTTGGATACATAACAAAGGTATTATATCGCACTCAATTTGAAGAAATGTTTGGTCTATGTTGCTTTCAAAATCTTGTTGGGTCATGTGGTGTGCAGACAAGGATTAATGGTTGACCCAGCTAATATAGCAATTATAATTAATTTGTAGGTGCCAAGAAGTGTGAAACAGTTGTGTTCAACATTGGGGCATATAGGAGGATACTATAGAAAGTTCATCAAGAGTTATGCCAAGATTACTGCACCAATGGAAAAGCCACTAAAGAAGGATGCTACATTTTGTTGGAATGAAGAGTGTCAATGAAGCTTAGATGTGTTAAATAAAAATATAGTCACCACGCTAATCCTAGTCTTCCGATATTGGAAGAAGGAATTTCATGTGCATGTGGACGCGTCATGTATTGCTCTCGGGTAGTACTGACACAAGCTGGTGAGGGAGAGTTGGATCACCCTACAATATTTGTGAGAAGGAAGTTGTATAATGCTGAGAAGAACTATTCAACGACAGAGCGTGAAAGTTTGGCTATGGTGTACGTGCTCGAGAAGTTCAAACACTACTTTTTAGGTGGGCTCCTTAAGATGTATACAATCCATACTGCATTTAGGTACTTTTTTAACAAGTATGTGTTGGGGGGGAAACTATGAAGATGGTTGTTGCTATTCCAAGAATATGATTTCAAAGTCATTGTGAAGCTGGGACAATTGAATGCAGTTTCAAATCATCTGTTTTACATTGAAAGAGGAGGGGAGCCTACTAATCTGGAGAAAGGACTCTCTGACACACAACTCTTTGTAGTGCATGTCATGGACAATCACTTTGCAGATATCATACACTTTGTGACAATGGGGATAGCTCCAAAAGGGTATACTAGTCAACAAAAGAAGGAGTTGGTGGTGTGTGCAACAGACATTTTTGTCATTGCAGGACATTTATATAAAATGGGTTCAGATGAAATTATATGATGTTGTGTACCTAACTTTGAATAGAAAATCATCCTTGTTGAAGCTCATGTAGGAGCTATGGGAGGAGATTATGTAGGAAAAGCAGCATTGCAGAAGATTTTACGCACCGGGTTGTGGTGGCCGACATTGCATAAGGATTTGAAGGCTTACTATAAGGCATGCGTTGCATGTAAAACGACAAGCAGGCCATCGTGGAGGGATGAGATGCCTCTAAATTTGCAAGTGTCATTACAACCATTCAAGAAATGGGCCATTGATTTTGAAGGCCTGATTTAGCCTCCCGGAAAGAAGATGGGTGTGCGGTATATCATCATCATGAAGGAGTATTTGACCAGATGGGTGGAGGCATAGCTCGTGAAGGATAGTATGGTACACATTTTCTTAATGAAACAATCAGTGCGCTAAGGGAGGAATTCCAATTTTATCATCAAAGGAGCATGCCATATCACCTGCAGGCTAATGGGACAGTTGAAACATTTAATCAGATATTGGAGAATGCACTAACAAAGGTTTTCAATGCATAAAGTAATGATTGGGATATGCACGTACACGCGATTTTATGGGCTTACAGGACTACTTGCAAAAAGTTGACTAAACATACACCCTTCAGGCTGGTCTATGGCGTGGAAGTTGTGAGGCCAATGGACTATATTGTATCGAGTCTACGCATAGAAACATTCATAGGAACGGCGGATCATGGAGCCCTAGAGGAGCAGCTCGCATAGCTGATAGAACTTGAAGAAGACAAATTTTTTGTTGAATTCCATCATCAAGTTCAGAAGAAGCGCGAAAAGGCATGGCATGATTAGTACGTCAAACTGCACACGTTCAAGATAAATGATTTGGTTTTATTATATGACAGCAAGTTTGTAAAAATTTCAGGAAAATTTCATATGCATTGGCTGGGTCCTTATGTCATCAAGGAGGTTATCGATGGTGGAGTAGTTCAACTAGCGAAATTTAATAGAGATCCATTTCCCGGAAAGGAAAGTGGTAGCTGATTGAAGCCATACATCAGGGACTTGGCCAAATGATTATATGATGGAAGCATAGTCTTAGTGCTCCAAGTAGCTGAAAGGAGGCACAAGACTATAAACTACACTACTTGGGTTGTATGGTTGCGCAACTAGGGAACTATGTGGGATCAAAGAATTTCTCAGCATCAGCAGAAGCATGAAGGGAGCTGCATTATAGGAGGAGAGACCATGCAGAGAATCCAGAAAGTGACCGTTACGGTCACTATTCATGATTTGAAAGTGATAAAATGGCCACGAGGAGTAGGGGGTGACATTTAAGATGGAATTTAAATGTGAGATCTTTGAAAATATGCCACCAATCTAACATTTATGAATGGATTTAAGAGTGAATGGTCAGATTTGAACTCAAATTTTCCTATAAATTACAAATGGCTGCCCAATGAAAAACACTTTTCCTTTTGAGAGTTGATGTGTCAAGCTATCGATTGTGCATGAATCTTGAGCATTTTGAGTCTTTGGAAGCTAGTTTAGTGTTTGACACGCATCCTAAGGAATCCCAGGAGCTCCTTAATAGTCTCATGTCAGTGCCACTAGAAGCTACAAGTGCTGGAGGATCAATGGCCTCTGAGGGAGCTTCCCTAAGGTCGTAAGTCTCATGCAAGTGCCCGTAGAAGCTACAAGTGCTGGAGGACCAATGGCCTCTGAGGGAGCTTCCCTAAGGTCGTAAGTGTGGAGATTCATGTAGACATGCCAAAGTCATTGAGGTCACCTAGGACGAGGCCTACACTGATAAGAGAGGGGCCTAAGACAAAGAAAGAAAAACAAGAAGTGGCACAACCAATGTGTGAGTCACCAAGGAAGCACTGAAAGAAAGAGAAGCCCACCGCATAGGAGAAAGACAAGGTGGTAAACCTAGAATTCGATGAGGTTGTAGATGAAGGCGCAGAGGAAATTGACATTAATGGTGTTGAACCTATCTCAAAGCTACAAGAATACATTCCTCCACGTCGGGGTAAGGTGAAGGTCCCGAAGGACCCATATGAGGGAAAATTTCTACATAATACACCTCTGCTACCCGATCAAATCACATTTGAAGGTTTGTGCTTGGCGTGTCTCCCACATATGAAGTTAGAGGATTGGGACTTGGTGGATACTGAGTGATTCCCCCACCTGGATACTGATATCTTCATGCATAGGGTATTCTATAAGGATTTAGGTGTCACCGCGCTAGAGTCGGTGAAGTGGATTCCTGAGGTGGAGAAGGCAGGATTTCTAAACCTACTATGGGTTTTGCATTACCACCACGCACCCATAAATTTGATAGTGATAAAATATTTTTTGTTCTTGGTGCATGATGGGTGCCTATGGTTGGAAGAGCCAATCCATATAACTGATATGTTGATCCATAGGATCACCTGACTACCCCATTCAGGATAAAATTCAGCCAAGCCATTTAGCAAAAAGGTGGTCGAGCGTGAGCTCACCACAAATGAAGGACAAGTTTAAGCTTGTGAAAGAGCCGCTTAGATACTCAATTTCAAGAATAACCAATCCCACGGTCAAGGTAGCCATTGGGATATTGCATGGGAAGATAATGTAGAAGTCTCATGCAGATGAGGTGTTAGCACCAGTAGTCTCATTAATAGCCTAGTGCGCGGAGGGCATATAATTTAATTGGGCACGCTACCTCTGCGATGAGTTCCTCATGAACTGGAGAGAAGTGCAAGATCAAAGAAAGACATTCCAATAGGCTTGGCTATAATTATCAATTGTCTTGGTCGCATGGCAGTTACTGGAGGACAATCAATTTCCTTTGATCATGACAAATTTGTTATGAAACCAACTCACCAAAAAGATAGAAAAGATAGATCAACACCTTAGAAATAAGCCTCTTTGAGGGGGCAACCTCCTTTACATTACACAAATGAAAAATTCTCGGATGATACAAATGAGAAGACCTCCTTTCTATATATAGGAGTCTAAGGGGTCATAATATAATCAGAGCTGACATAACAATAATAATATAAGGGCATAGTAATAACAATAGTGGTCTTCTATGGGGCACAATAGTAACAATATGGGGACTACATGGGTACAAAAATATAATAAGGGGGTTGTACTAATAACAATAAGGGGTTACACTAGTAGTATAGGGGCTCGCCATGCCCCTCTCCTTCAAAAAGTGTTGTCCTCAATGATTGAGTAGTTTTTTATGCTTCTGTATAAAATTCTTATCCTCCCATGTGGAATCTTTAGTGGGTAAGTTCTTCCACTTGATGAGATACTCTGAAATTGATTGATTTCGTAGCTATCGTGTTCTTGTTTCTATGACTACTCCAGGTTCCAATATGATTTTTTCTTCCTCTTCAAGTTCTGGCAATATTCTTTGAATCAGGATCTTCTGCAACTTTTGAATGAGTGGCCATACATCTTCATCCTTCTTCCATTCATCCCTTGCTTCATTCATCCAATCTGGTTGGATAATATAAATAATAAAAAAATCAATGCTTCCACATCCTCATCCTTTCTTGAGAGTGCATCTGTAACAAAATTTTGCTCCCCTTTTCTATAGATGATGTCAAAATCATAACCCAACATATTTGGGACCCATTTTTTCTGTTCTTCTAAAGATAATAGTTGTTCTAAAAGGTATTTAAGACTACCATGATCCATTTTTACCTTGAAGTGTCTTCCCATTTGGTAAGGTCACCATTTCTTAAGTGCATGTAGTATTACCAACGTTTCCTTCTCATAAATAGCTTGCTTTAGATGTAGCAGTAAAAATACCCAATCACCTACATCAAAACATTTTTCACTATGGTGTTGATCTACTTGTTGTTTCATTTGATTTTGCACCAAAGTGGTGTTATCCTTTAAAAGTTGGATAACTTGTTGTTGATGCTCGATGTGATCTTTCACTGCTTGAACCTTTTTCTTATTGATATGTCCTTCTATCTTGAGAGTTTGAGGAGTGGTAATTTCTTCCAATGATTTACAAAATATGGTCGAATTAATTTCTTGATGCTCGATGTGATCTTTCACTTCTTGAACATTTTTTTTCTTGATATGTCCTTCTATCATGATAGCTTGAGGAGTGGTAATTGTGGCCAATGCATTACAAGATATGGTTGGATTCATTTCTTCTTTCTTCATGTGATCTTTCACTTCTTGAACCTTTTTCGTCTTGATATGTCCTTCTATATTGAGAGTTTTAGGAGTGGTAATCTGGCTAATTCTTTACAAGATATGGTCAGATTCATTTCTTCTTTCTCTGGGGTTGGGTCCTAGTATATCCTCTTCTTTTGATGTTTCCTAATCCTTTTCTTCCTCCTCTTCATACTCTATGTAAAATAATTTCTTCTCAACACACTTATGACCTTTAGTGCCTTTGTTATCACAATTGTAACAAAGCCCTTTTTGTTTTTTTCTTCCAATTGTTTTGGTGTAACCCTTGTAGGTTGTGGAAGGCTAGAAGAAACAACACTTCCATATTTATAGTTGTGAGGGGTACACCATAACACCACGTAACAAGTTGTTTATGAGAAAAAATCCCTTTATACCATAAAAATTGATCTTGTTCTAAATATGAAGATGCAATACATACCTTTTGTTATAGTGGTGCACCATGTAGATCAAAATATTTCTCCATCTGTAGTATCCAATTTATCGGATCCTTGCGATCAAACTTTCTCATCTTGCTTTTTCTTGATTTTAGGAGTTCAATATTGAAATGACTATAACTCTCTACTTTCGGATCTTTAAGTTATGAAATTGTGACCTGCAGTAGCCCTCTATGTCCTTTTTCTAATGCCACTAGTTGGATTGAATTTAGATTCTCCAAGAAAGAGTTATGCATAGTCTCCCAAGATGACTTGATTACATACCTTTTTGGAAGAGAAAACTTGTGTGAATTGCCACGTGTCACTGTTTTGATCTTAGGATTTGAAAAATATACACAGGAAACTGCAATCCGTCCTCTTTTTGTAACCTCTTAAAAAATTTCAATCTAATGCTCAAAACAAAAGTTATGACTATTTTCCCCAGGTCACCTATTTGGAATGTAATTCGGGAGTTTGCAGAAAGGCCAAATTCCTCAGATCATATCTCCATAAATTAGTAAGAAATGATCTGAAATTTGGAGCCGCGGTTCATAACTATTTCAACCCAAATGGTTTATTTTTTAGCATCTGAAATGGATCATAAGCAAAGTTATAGTGAAAATGCCATGATGACCTGTTTGGATCAGTGAAACCCTAGAATCCACAGCTCTGATACCAATCGTTATGAAACCAGCTTAGAAAAAGATAGAAAAGAAAGATAAACGCCTTAGAATTAAGCCTCTTTAAGGGGTCAGCCTCCTTTACATTACACAAATGAACAATTCTTTGATGATACAAATGACAAGACCTCCTTTCTATATATAGGAGTCTAGGGGGTCATAATATAATCAAAGTTGACATAACAATAATAATGTAAGGGCACAATAATAACAATAGTGGGCTTCTATGGGGCACAATAATAACAATATGGGGACTACATGGGTACAAAAATATAATAAGTGGGTTGTGCTAATAACATTAACGGGTTACACTAGTAGTATAGGGGTTGTTTCCAGGAAAACTAGTGCCTACTCAGATCTGCTAGTCCCACTAAGACAGGTAGCTATCTTAGAAACAAACAATTCAAAGTAACTTGTGTTTTCCTTTATGGGAGATAGGTGAGAGAGGAGAAGAGAGAACAAACCTTAGACTTTTGCTTAACTCCTTGCTTGTTTCCTCTCTCCTTTGATAGAACTTCACCACTCCTTTCTCACTTGTCCCGCTTCAAAGAACACCTATAGAGGCAAAGAAACAAAATACCATCAAAGCATAGAGATCTATAACCATAAAAAATGTAGAATCAGATGTACATTAACCATACAAATGTATACACAAATTAAAGATTCAGAAATAAGCAAGTATATGGAGGAAAACTGAAATAACTTTATTGATAGAAGTAGAAGAGAGGATTACAACCCAGCTGTCGGATCTAATGCCATCCTCCTAGCATGAAATCCCTCTTCACCTCATGAAAAGATAGATCACCCAAAAATACAATGTCTCCAAATAGAAACCAACATCACTTCCTTAGAGACTACAAAATTCCAGCCTTTGGATCTCTAGGATGAGGGATCCATATATAGATATTTTTAGGGGGGTGAGTGAACATCTGGGATTTTGATTAGTGTCATTTCACTAATATTTCTTGGTTCCACTTGGAGATTTCATAATCTCTTACTCATCCCTGGGCAAATTCATAGAGGCAAGTGTCATATGAGAAGTTTCTAGAAGATTACTTGATCATCCACTTAGAAAACTGTCTCTGCCATTTGTCTATTCTCGCTTATCACACCCTACAGAAGGCCTTTTCCATATTCATCGCACCTCCCATGTGTAGTAGGTGAGATGCATCACACCTTGACCATGGATTAGGTGAGATAATCTAGTTTTGGCCAGTTCTAAGTGGTTTTTCAGGTGGAACTTCTGGGAAATGATGTAATCAGTTGACTATGATCCTTTAGGGTCTGAAACAAAACGTTTAGGGGTTTAAGAGCCCTTGATTTATTGACATATGTGATTGGGGTTGCAGTGCCTAGATATGTCTATAACAGTTGCCCCCTAAAGTATGAGGTCATAAATCTTTTGATGTCAGGTCAAATGCTTTATCATGAGGATCCGAGGTTTTTTTAACTGGAAGGTGACCTGTAATAAGATAAAATACAATACATTATCTTCATAATATTTTTATGATCTAGATGAGGCAGGAATTCCCATGCTCAGGTTTATAAATTCATTTTCATGTACATAGGACAGACAACCATCTGTGTGGCAGACTGATGATTTTGGTAGAGCCATCATCCCTTAGCTTGGATGATTATCTGTGCAGCTATGGAGTGCATTTGATGTCTTTATTTTCCTGAATATATCGCAACCCAGATGGATGAAACTAGATCTGGGGTCTTCAAACTCGTTCAAGCTTCGCCCAATGTACAAGTCGATCGATGTGAAAAGATGTTTTGAAGTCAAACATGGAAAGACATCGCTTGATTACTAGCCAATGATGTAAGTTGTTAACAGGCACGAGAGCAATCACCGATAATGATATTGACCCTCAAGGTACTTCAGTACAATTCACGTGGTGTGAATACATGAGTCGATGTCAAACACCACACAAAATATTTTGGTCGAAGGCCATTGATGTAAACCTGTCACCGTAAGTGAGAAACTTGCCATTGAGGCATGCAATCTTCAAAGTATTGAAAGGGTTGTTCCTAAGTCAACTTCTTCGATAATGAGTTGATGTCAACAAGAAGTGACCCATCGTAGGAGGGACTTAATGAATCCCACATCTATGACATGAAACAAAGCTAATGATTTTGTGGAGGTGAAAACGATCTGATGATACAAGGTTTAGGGTGGTGGTCATGAAAAATGGAGCGTGAAGGTATTGCAGTGGATGAGGCGTTAGCTGGGTTGGTGAATTCTCTGAGTGACTTCTTTTGAACATATCGGTGAAACTGTGATGGATCGGTAATGTTAACCCCATGGATGGTAGCGAGGACCAATGGTGATGGTGAACGGAATAACCCAACATGACTCATTCATGGTGATGGCATGAAAGTGTGATGTTCAAGAGCGACCTGCTACCAAAGAAGTTCTTCAAGTTTTCTTCCCTTTTTCCACAGTCATTGCTGACCAGTACCTCTTTATTTTTGTCAAGCCTAAGGAGGATAACATATGCTTGTTCTATAATTTTCCCTTCTGGAAAACCTGTCACTATGTTTTAGGGAGCCTAGAGACAGTGAAACCCGCTCTTGTCTGGATGAACATGTTTGTCGCTATTGCTTTAACGAGTTTAATGACAAATATATCTCGATCCTTTTCATGTTTAGAGAGTTTGAAAAGAGACGGAAATGAAACTCTAGTAGTCCTTTTTCGAGGTGTAATCCCTTAAGACTGAAAAAGTATAAAATAATATGAAAGGGATGACTTTTCTGATCACTTTAGTGAGCCGAAGAAAACAAGTGCTCAATCTTTTTGTGTGATAGTCCCTCAAGTCCAAAAAGATTAAAATACTGGAGGGATGGCACTTCCAATCACTTTAGCGAGCTGGAGAGGCCAATTGCTCGATAATCTTTTCATATTTAGCAAGTCCAAAAACATTTTAAAGTAGACTCATTATTTCCAAACACTTTAACGAGCTGGAGAGCTCGACAATATTTTCATATTTAACGAGTCTGAAAAGGGTTTAAAGAAAAATTGGTTTTTGAGGAACGAGTTATGTTTTCGGGTAGCAACTTGTTCCAGGTAAGTTTGGAACTTCTCAAAACATGGCAGTGTTAAGAGGGTGGCTAACAGAATCACTCGTCGCAACTGTTCCTCAAAATGGTAAACAATCAAGTGGAAGCGTATGATCAACCAAACGGATGGAGGTGATGGAAAGAACACAACCAAGGTTCGAAAGGCAAATAGAATGGCAATCACAAAGTTTATTTACTGAGGGTGGATTCATTTTTTAATGAGCTTGAATTGGAAGAAACTATGCTTAGTGGCGGGTTTATTTTTTAATGAGCTTGAACCTTGTGCCAACATGTGCTCATCACTAGGTTTATTTTTTAACGAGCTTGAGCTTTGCGGAAACATTTCTCGTTGCTAGGTTTATTTTTTAACGAGCTTGAACTTTGCTGAAACATTTCTCGTCTTTGGTTTCATGTTTACAGAAGCTCAAAACAAAAAACTATGCTTATTGTAAGTTTGCATGCCCCCAGCATACTGACGCAAATCGAGGTGCATGACCCCAAAGCTTCATTGCATTCAAAGAGGTGGTTGGAATGAAGGTTTACCTTTTGAGATATTTGAAAGACTCAACTTGGATTTTATGAGATCATAATCAAAGACTCGATTTGGAAAGGGACTTGTTTCATTTTTTAATGAGGTTGACACAGTAAAATAACTATCCTCATAACCTTTGTTTCATTTTGTAATGAGGTCGACACAAGATAAGAACCATCCTCAGTGACCCATAGTATCAAAATGGTCAGAGTTCTTCTTAATCCATGATGATGTAGAAAAGCAGTTTCTATTCAGATCCACAAAGTACCCATTAAGGAAGGGCCTTTTAGGAGACCTACTCTGACATTTTGAAGTGATTGAGAACTTCCATGGATCAATGGAATGCTTCTAGTATCTTGTGAACTATTGGGGAAAAGGTTAGTTGGTCAATGATTGTAATTTCACCTTGGAAGGGAAATGCAATCTTTCTAAAATATGTTGACACAATAGTAGCCATAGCGTAAATCCAAGGCCTACCTAGTAGGACATTGTAGTCAAGGTTTCCATCAATGACCTCGACTTCAATTTCTACTGTCTTGCCTCCTAGTTCAACTTGCAAGTTACTTAATATCCCATATTATGTCTATGTCTTTCCATCGAACGCTTTTAACATCGTTGATGATTGTGACAAGGGTGGTGAGCCTAAAGTTATCCAGTCACTCACTGACATAATACAGGTAGATTCCCCCTCATCAATTATTGTTTGATGAATAGTTTTACTGAGGGTTTTTACCTGTGTAAGGAAAGTGAGTTGGGCCAGTAACTGAGGTTCGTATCCTTTATGGTTAAAGGCCACAAGATTGGAATTTGCTGGATCAATCACACCTATCGCTGATAACAAAGCCTGCTTTTGGGAGGGGCAATTTTGCAGTACTTCAAGTGTCGACATAGCAGATGGTGATTGGGCCAGATCCTCTACTATATTATAATACTGTGTTGCTCAAGCACAAGGATTAAATGTTGATTTGTGTACTACTCCCTTTGGTGGCTTTATTTTTAGCTCAGGAATGATGGGTGGCACAACTTTGGATGAAGTTTTTGTCGAACAACTAGGTTGATCTACAGCCTTGTTGTTCAGCATCTATGGATTCCCATAATCTTTATTCCTTGTCAATATCAAAGCATCATTTTTCTGTTTCGAAATGGACAACATAAGCACTTGGGATGGGGAAGAATTATTGATAGCAACCAGGTTAGTTTTTGGGTTTGGAAATGGATCAGTCAACACTGCTGAGGTAGTTGAAGTCTTTAAAAATTTCGCAACCTCAACTTTATGCAGACATTCTTTCATCCAATGGCCTCCATCGTATATGAGACATGGTTGACTAGGTTTCTTTCACCCAATAGGGTTTCTAGAATATTTTTCAGCAGTCGAATCTTCCTATTTCTTCCTTTTGTTTTTCCCTTTCTTCTTGCCCCCTGGTTGCTTCAGTTCTTTTCCTTTGTCAGATGACACGGCATTAAACTCTGAAGTAGGAAGTTTGTCATTTTCGTTTTTACTGGAAACAGGAAGGGCTTTACAAGATGGGGCCTTTGCATTTTGCATACTCGAGGTGCCAATCACGCTATTGCCAGCATGAGAGTCCCTGTTCGATTTAGGAGGAGGAGGACTGGAAATATTTGGTGTAGGAACATCAGGAATTTTGTCGTAAAGCATGCCAGATTGAGTATAGATCAAGTCTAGATATTGTGCACGAGCAATGACTTTCTCTTCGGTAACAACTCCTCCCTTGGCCACATCTTTCGTAATAGAAGGTAACAATGACTTAATAAACCATTCAGCTAGAACCTGATCAGGAACATATGTCTTTACCATTCGATGAGGATGTCGCCACTCATGAATATGATCAGATATATGAGTGTCTGTTGTCTGCTTAAAATTGGTAAGGAACTTCGTTCTTGTTTTGTACCTTATGGGTAACTAAAAACAGGTTAAGAAGGTGGTGGCAAGGGCGTTGAAGTTATCAAATGAAGCTCTAGGTAATTCGATGTACCATTTCGCTACCGAACCAGTTAACATTCGTAAAAAAGGCGAAGCCTAATCGAATCATCATTGAGGGTGTTGGACAAGCACCACAAATGAAAGGTCATTACATGATTTGATGCATCTTCACCCAGATTTCCATTGAATTTAGGAATATTTGATAGAATTTTATGAGGAATCGTTGGCCACCAAGGGGTGTAAGCAATTGGATCATTTGTTAGCCGATTCAAATCTGGTAATTCTAAAGTTGCTCTGAAAGGCAACTATTGATTTAGGTTTAGCGAAGCATACCTAGGATAAGATGGGATTTCCTCAGCAGTGGGTCTTTGCATACCAGCATAATGTATATGATGTTGATAACTTTGATAAGGTTGATGGGCATAACCATTATAATATGATTGTTGGTAACCATTCTTAACAAATGGTTGCCCATTACTTGCAAAGCTTTGTTGCTCAGGTCCTTAGTAAGCTTGCTGGAATTACGGTTGTTGATATTGCACCAGCCATGGTTGTTGGACCATTTGCTATTGTCCAATACTGGATGTTTGACCAAGATGAGGGGTAATAGTACCCGTTTGAGTCTAAGTCGCTTCAGTTAAGGAGCCACTAATCTGCTGTTGTGACTAGGTCGTGGAGACAAGTGGTTATTGTATTACAACCTGAGAGACTTCAGGTTGACATACAAAAGGCAGTGCTTGTACTTTCAAAACCGTCACAATAGCCAATGTAGTGGCAATGTTCGACATAAGTTGATTTGGTTGCATTGAATATACAACTCTTGGCTGTTGAGGCAGTATTGGTATCCAACCATTGGATGCAATTCCAACTTGACCTGAATTTTGTTGTGAACTCTCATATGGTTGCTCTCTTGGAGGGAACAATGAAAAGGCATACTGCCCCCCATATGGTGGAAATCTAGTGTTCAAAGGGTAAATTGGTCTTTGGAGACTAGACTACCCAAATTGATACTAATGTGAAGGATCAATTTGTTGAGTCTCAACATAAGAAACTCCAGATAAAATTCAGATGAACAAATAAGAACAAACCATGCTGTCAAAACAGTCCCTGAGTGGACTCCATCTAGTGGTTGAGAACTAGTTGTGACAAATGGTATACCAGCAAACATTGTCGGAGTAGCGGCAAGAGGTTCTGCTGCTGCTATATCAGATGACACAGTCCTATATGTCAATGGTTTTTCAGACATATTGAGTCTATCCAAAAGGTTTACTAGTGATTCGACGGGAACTCGCAATGAAGGGTGATCAAAAGAACTAACTTCTATGGTAGAAGGATATAAGTGGATCCTAGTTCCAAAATGCAATGTGGTACTAGATGGAAGATCCTCCACAATCTCTTCTATAGAAATCAATCCAGGTGGAAGATGTAGACCGTCAGGTCCGTAAAATATTTCTGGTGCCGAAGAAGTTATAGACTCTGCAGCAGCAGATGCTGGAGGGGTGACACCTTCCGAATCAGCCCTAGATGGAGCTGGTTCAGGAATAGAAATGTTTACCATTACACTAGGATCAGTTCTAAGGTCCTCTTGTAGCTAGAGAACTTCTTCAGTAGAGGCAGGGGTACCAAAAATAATTGGAGTAATTGTAGTCTCTGATGATGCTGAAACATAAGTTTCAAGTAAACCAGGAGATTTCGACCCAATTAAATGAGATTGCTTGGCCTGGAATGGTTTCGTTTCTACAGTCAAAGATGGTTGACTCATTAGTCTTTGCGAACGACGAGGTTTTGATTGAATTTCTTCCACGATTGCGGATTGCTTGATCAACTCAAAATTAAAAGGGGAAAATGTTATTTCTAATTAAATGAATTTAATGATGCTTTGACACAACTTTCTTTTTCAATTTTTAAGAGTCAAGAAAAAGATAAAGATGACTCTAGTCACCTTCTATTTTTAATGAGACTGAAGTGACAAGTGCTCAGATGGAACTTTTCTTTTAAGGAGTCGAAAAGGAACGAAAGTGACTACTCTGGAAATCTAGATAGAGGGATTACCAAACCAATCGTAAAACTGCAATATACGCCTCGGTGGTAAATTATAGAGAAATTACCTAGGACTTTACTTATGAAAGTCAATCTTCCCAAATGTTGTGTTTAGTGCATTGCGATCGATAGGGTGGCAGACACAGCTTCCTAAGGATAAAGGATATCAAACTATTGTGGTCTCCCAATATATACTCAACGGTATGTGGGAGCACAAGTCCATACTAGCACTTGTCATATCAAAGAGGAGGAATCACCCAACCTATGATGAAAACAATATTTACCAGCCTTTACAATGCCAAAATACATCTCTAGCCTAGACTTCTAGATGTTGTGCGTTAGGTTCCAAAGCATTTTTATGTTCATTGAGGTTTATTTTATAGTTTATCTTTCTTAAGAAGTTTTCCTTTCAAGGTTCACCACATGATGTAGATGTACAATTCCTAAATATGTAATCTAAATGATAAACAATCATTTGTTTTATTTTAGCAATGAAAATCCTAGCTACTAAGGAAAGAAAAGTATGATTTTTTCAACATAGAGCAGAGAGCACACACTAAATGCACTTTTCCTAAATCAATTTCCGCATGCAGTGTAAATTCAAATGCAAATGCATGTATTTGTTTTTCCGTTTCCTTAATGTGAGAATGCCAAAAATAAAACTAAGTACATATCTAAACTACCTTTATTCAAAGCGACATTTTAGCAATTTCTTTTCAAAAACAAAAGGAAGACTAAGACGACACTTTCAATTTCGAAAGGAAAACTTCTGTCAACACTTCAAAACATTGACAATTCAAATCAAATACAATGGCAAAAGTACAGTCAACTATCTAAAAGAGGAAGACTTTATGACACTCTTTTTCTTGACTGAAAACGACAGTTGCGACACTTTCGAATCAAAAGACGACAATTCGATTAAGCTACTTTTGCAAAGGAGGACTGTAAATAATGAAAAATACATAAAAAAACATTCACAATTCCTTATCAATAGAGGCTGAATAATGTAAAGGAAGAAGGCTTCAACAATTATATACTGATCCTAAGCTGCAAAACTACTAAACAGAGCTTAAAACAATGAAGAAAAAACCCAAATCTGAAGAGAGAAATAGTTTCATTCAATCACCTCACCTGTCCTTAAGAGAAACAGGGATGCATCTCACCTGCAACACACGGGAGGTGTGATGCATCTAGACTACCTATAAGAGATAGTGCGATGGTCCAGGGACAAGACTAAGCTTGGTTTTCACCCACAATTTGTAGCTAAGTTCAGGGATTTAGGTCGAGCTTATGATAAACAGTAAACACAAAGTATAGAGGTATGATCTAATGAGGTTATTGAGCTACCACCAGGGCACTTAGGATGTTTGCAAGTCAGATTTTCAGTTCATAAACCAACCTGGAGATTGACTGAAGCAGCGTTGATCTACTTTGCAGCTGCATAGGAAAATCAGTTCGAAGGTTATCTGGCTTAACTTCAAGCTCCGCCTATATTTTATAAAGAAAACAACAATAATAAGCAAACAAACTATTCGCTCCCTAGTAGAGCCGCCATTTTGTTTCCAGGAAAACTAGTGTCTACTTAGATCTGCTAGTCCCACTAGGATGGGTAGCTATCTTAGAAATAAACAATTCAAAGTAACTTGTGTTTTTCTTTATGGGAGATAGATGAGAGAGGAGCAAAGAGAAACAACCTTAATCTTTCACTTGGCTCCTTTCTTGTTTCCTCTCTCCTTTGATAGAACTTCACCACTCCTTTCTCACTTGTCCCGCTTCAAAGAACACCCATAGACGCAAAACAACAAAATACCATCAAAGCATAGAGATATATAACCATAAACAATGTAGAATCAGATGTACATTAACCATACAAATGCATACACAAATAAAAGATTTAGAAATAAGCAAGTATACAGAGGAAAACTAAAATAACTTTATTGATAGAAGTAGAAGAGAGGATTACAACCCAGCTATCTGATCCAGCGCCATCCTCCCGGCATGAAAGCCCTCTTCGCCTCATGAAAATCTAGATCACCCAAAAATACAATGTCTCCAAAGAGAAACCAACAACACTTCCTTACAGATTACAAAATTCGAGCCTCTGGATCTCTAGGATGAGGGATCCATATATAGATAATTGCAGGGGGTGAGTTAGCTTCTAGGATTTTGATTAGTTTCATTTCACTGATATTTCTTGGTTCCACTTGGAGATTTCATGATCTATTACTCATCCTTGGGCGAATTCAGAGAGGCAAGTGTCATATGAGAAGTTTCTAGAAGATTCCTTGATCATCCACTCAGTAAACTGTCTGTGCCATTTGTCTATTCTCGCTCATCGCACCCTACAAAAAGCCTTTTCAGTATGCATTGCACCTCCTGTGTGTAGTAGGTGAGATGCATCACACCCTGACCATGGAGCAACTGAGATGGTCTATTTTTGGCCAGTTCTAAGTGGTTTTTCAGGTGGAACTTCTGGGAAATGATGTAATCAGTTGACCATGATCCTTTAGGGTATGAAACAACACTTTTAGGGGTTTAAGAGCCTTTGTTTTATTGACATATATGATTGGGATTGCAGTGCCCAAATATGTCTATAACAAGGGCCTAACAAAATTTTCCAAAAGCAGCGAAGTTTGCTTCACTATGGGCCACAAAGGATGCTAAGCGGCTCCATGAGAGCAAGGTCTTATAGGTTTTGATGGAGATGAGTATCAATATGTGTTATATAGTAAAATGACCTCCTCATCAGCTCATAGGGGAAATACATGATGATTGAAGCAATGACCATGTTTAGAAGCCTTGTTTCCAAGCTAATGCTGCCTATACACTAGCAACCTTCTTTATAAAGCTTCTCAACAAGCCTAAGGGTGCGTTAGTGACCTAAGTAACTCTACATGTTACCTCAAGAATAGAATTGATAAACCCTAACTAGTTTCTAAGCGTCAAAGGAGTGGATTGACTAAGAAATATCCCTATATTCTCTCCTAAATCAACTTAGAAAAGCAGGGAAACATCAAAGTTCGACTTATTTGGGGCATTATTAATCCTAATGGAGTATGCAAATGGGAAAGAGCTCAAAAGAATGGCAACATCATTGCTTTTACCTAACGAAACTCATGGAGAAACTTGGCAACCCTAACCTCACATGCTACATAAGCAGAGCTAGGGCTATTGTGAAAGAGGTCATATCATTTGAAAGGATAGCTTACTTGATTTTTGAGAAGAGTCTCAGAATTAAGCATACGAAGTTGGTAAGAATAGAGAGAAATAGGAGCTGGAGGGGTAAGGGAAGAATAATGCAACCGATGGTTGCAATCACTCTTTCGATATTAATATAGAACTGCAGTTGTATTGTCCACTCTGTCTTGTGGTACTATAATTCATCTATCTATTTACTCAATGTCTTTTAGCATGCATGGCTTAGTTATCCACAACTAGATGTCTTTTATGTTTATGCATTGATTATGAAGGTTATATGTTGTGACTACACTTGTCTTTTCTATGTGTAGGACTTGATCTGGAGCCAACTCACGGGACTTCTGCCTAGATGCATTGTTCTCTCCAGCAACCCCACAAAAAGGCTTGACGTAATTTATCCTTCTCACTTTGATAGTTAATTGTTGAACATCGAAATGCATGTATCTTTGTAATAGTTGCAGATAATATTAAAGTCTGCCAAGGGTCTTGGGAAGATCCTTGAGAGTTCCTTCATCTTCCATACACCATGCATTAATCCCTATAGTAATATGGCCATCAACCATAGGCCAAGACTGTCACCAACTATTTATGAGAATTTTTTAGGATACATGGAGTTCAAGGCAGACTTCCACTGTACCTACATCCCAGCGCTGAAGGACCCAGAAAAGAAATGGTATGATCTCCCATACCTTGGGACAGATGATGCAATAGCAACAGTCCTAAATCGTTGGCCAACAGAATGGCGCATGGCCTTAGATTTTTCAACTGGATCTAGTAAGTCCACAGGAAATCATAAGAAGCAGGAGACCCAATTGAAAATGTAGCAGATGTTTGAAAGACGAAAAGAGGAAGCAGACGAAAAAGCCAGAGCTAAAGTAGAGCGCACCACTAAGGCGCGTGTGGAAGAGAAGGAAGAGGATGAAGAGCACAACTCTGACAGAAGTCAGAAGTCTCCTTCACCACTTACAGAGGATGAGAAACAATCTAAACAGGGCAATGGAGACTAGGAGACCAACCCCTTCCAGATAAAGTGGACTCGGGAACAGGTGAAATAAGGGTCATGGAAGAAGTCCAAGGCCAATAAATCATCGCTCGACTGATCACCTTGACAGAATGTGACTTAGATGACATTGGTGGTAATGTTAGGGATGCAACCGTAGAACTGCTGCAGCAGTTTGAGAAGCAGCAAAAACAAGCCTTGGTCACCATTTAGATGGGTCTGCGTGAGCTACAGATCCAAACTACTCAACTATAGACCAGTGTATGGCAAAGTAGTGTCACGTCAACTAGTTTGGCACCAAGTACCTCTGAAGCAGCGAAGATGGTTCATCTTTGGATCCTTGGGCCATCGTGCTACCAGATGGAGCTTTGACTACAGAAGCGGAATCCGACATGGCTATTGTTAGTGCACTAAAGCATATTGGGTTGAACTTGGCCATGCTTCCAAGTGAAGCCCTTCACACCATGAAAGTAGGTGTGATCGTAGAAATTTGGGCTCGAGAATAGTGCATGCTGAGTGTGATCAATGAAAAAAAGGTCAAGAATGCAAATATGTTCATCAAGAAGATAGAAGAATGAGTACACTACGACAGTGGTCGCTAAATCATGCAAAATTTTTCCGAAGTTGCATATCCCAGAAGAAGCACTGGTGGAAGCCAAGATTTAGAAGTTGGTTGCAAGTGTGTGTGATGCAAAGACTGAGCTAGACAAGGTCTAGTTTCATCTAAACATTAAGATTACTGAGCTTGAGTTGAAGGCCTAGCCTTCGACTCCACCAGAGGTCAAAGAACAAGGCGAGGCAGTTGTCAAGGATGTAGTCGCTACAATAGATGTCATGATAACATATTGCACTGCGCTCTTCGAGCACTCACTGGAGGTACTTACCAGTCTGCACGAAGATCCGAACCTATAGAGGTTAGAAATAGAAGCGAGGGAATTACAATAGTGGTATGACAAGGTTAGAGCGATGGCACGCACCGTCTCTGTCACACATAGATTTGAAAAGCTACAGGAAGCAAAGGATCTAAAGGAATAGGCAGATGCAGCAAAACACAGAGAGGAAGTATTGAAGGCTAGATTAAGGCCTCAACTAGATGAAGCCTATTTGCTCACCGCCACCATTGAGGAAAAGTTGGCTAGCCTGCAAGAAATACAATAGAAAATCAAGCCAGATAGTGTAGGACCAACAATGAAGCAGCTAGTAGGGAAAGTTAAGCAGGTGGCCATGCAGTGTTCCACCGAAGTTGTAGTAGTTCAAGTGGAGCTAGGAGGTCTTCATGACAAGATCTCTATGCCAGCATATTGATTCAAGGCCGAGTCACCATATTTATGTTGGGGGCCTGTTGGAAACAGGTCCCCTAGGGTCATTTTTGGGGTTAAAAGCCCAAGTTTTGGGGAAAAAAGCCCAAGTTTTGTATAAAAAGTGTAAATTCTCTACATTTTGTGTTTGTAGAGCGTGAAGATGTAAAGTTTCACAAAGGATTTCTTCCCTTTGTTTATGTAATTCATGTTAGCTTTAGGAGATCTACTCATGGTCCATGGACCTTGGGATTGTATAAAAAGGGAAGTCTTAGAAGAGTCTGAGGTAGCTTAGTTTAGTTCTTGGATGTTGATGTAATGGGTCAATAAGAGCTAAGAGTGAAGAGTCTTAGTGTAAGAAAGAGGCTTCGCAACTGTGTGCGGAAAGGCCTAGAGTAGAAGTCTGCAGCTGACTGTGTGGACTCTTGTAGCTGTGTGCACATGATAGTTAGAGTTTGTAAAGAATATCTGAAGCATTAATAAAGAGGATTATTCTAGAATTACCTGTGTTGATCTATTTACTTTTGTTATGAATGCATGCGATTATTTTATGAAGAATATTGGGTTTATGATTTAATGCTATATTGATGCGTGAATCTCTATGTTTTACTTTGTTATATGAACATAAGTAATAATATTTGCTTATGCGAAGAATATATTAATACATGTTGAAATTATCAGATACTTAAACTAATCGGGGTAAATATAGAGGTAAGAACACTTAAAAAAGTGCGTAAGTAGATAAATCACCTGTTTAGGGTCCACAAAGGATGATCATAGACCTTCGCGAAGGTTTAGAAGCCAAATAAGGGAAGTATATCAATAAGACCTAAAAGGCTTATCGAACTATGTGAAGGTAGGTTTAGGGTATAAAATGACATCACTGCCATATCTTGGTGTGGAAACTTGGTTCCTACATCCCCTGATATTACTTTGGGTGAGACTTCAGTCCACGCTTCGTGGATTGATGCTGAAAGGGCCGATAGTGTAGGGATTTGCTTGGCTAATTAACATAGAACCTGGGTTAGGTCCCACTAAGCCAACACAGAGAAAGCTATAAAAGATGTCATAGAAAGCCATAAGATATCTATCTATTAGTGAATGATCTAAGTAAGAGATAGAAGTATCTTTTCTATACTTAGGAGAAGGGGAAGGCTCCTACAACTATGTACATGGAGACCTTGGTAAGTTCATAGCTGAGTGCGTGGGCTCCTGTAGCTATATGCGAGGGGTTGGAAGAGTCTATAATTGATGATCTAAGCATAATAAAGGCTATTTTGGAGCATTATCTGTGTATATGTGTGTTATTATTTACTAATGAAATTACTGTATGTTCACTCTATTTACTGAATTTATCATGAAAAATACTTAATAGATGTGTAAAAGGGTTATATATGTTTAATTACATGATGTTATGAATGTTTAGAACAATCAACAAATATTTTGGATCTGTTATCTTTTAGTTACTTTAAGTTATAGGTTTTAAAGGTTAAGGATTGTAGAGGTCAAAATAAATCCCAAATATTAACAAAAAAACATCACATAGTCCTTTGGATGTAGAAACCTAGCTCTAACATTCCCCAATATTTCCGCAGGTGAGACTGCAACCTGTCTTATGTGGTTTGTTGCCAAAAGGGCCGATAGTGTACGGTTTTGTTCATTAGCACAACTAACTTTGAACCTAGGTCCAAAAACCCTCAAGCCAACAAATTGTTCCATTGCCAGGACTCAGAACTATCTCAAGAATGTCTGATGTCGCATAAATGGATACCAACTAAGAAATATATCAAAAAGTGGATAGATCAGAAGGTGCACGAGTTCGTAGCCTACGAAAATAGGAATTCACGCTTGTCAAAAGAAGAGTATTTGAATAGATCCCTATATACAAAAGAACATGGAATTTTCTTTTTCCCTTTTTCGTGCAAGTTATACGAGTGGTTGGCTAAACTGGTAGATATTCAAGGTACGTGGAAGCTGGATAACCCTATTGTGTGGATTCCAGAACTAATGAGGTGCTTAGAAGGTTCAGAAAACAAGATTGCAAGGGCTATCAATTATTGGATTGATAACATTTTGGGTGGATTGATTATTGAATTCACAATCATCAGTTATGCCAGTTATAGCAAAGTTGAACACATGTTTTTCAAAGGACCAAGAGGTAAGTGTTATAGGTCTATCTGGGCACATCACTCCCGACATGCAAATTAGTACTATTAGGGATCATCAAATTGTAATTCCATTGTTACATGCCTTAGACAATTCAACTCATTCAATGCCTCCTTCTATGAAAGTTTGCTGGCCAGAAGACTTCCTGAAATGCCTCATTCGGACACCAGAACAACCCAAGCCTTCAAATAGTGTGCTGCAGAGTAGGCAGGCCCACTATGGCCTGCATAGTAGTGAACTTAGGCCCTCTTTAGCCTGCGCTGGGTGAGATTGAATGAAATTTGCATAGGGTTTTGGGAATATTACTTCATTCTATATGATTCTATAAGGTTCCCTATCTCGTACTATGAGCTCGAAATTGGATAGGCTAAGGATCGATTAACATCCTATCCTCTCATCCCTTGCTCCATGGAAACTAACTCCAAGATTGGAAAGCCATTCAATACCCTCATTTATGACAAAACCACCTCCATTTGCTATAAATTGAGCACTTATCATAGTGATCAAGGGGGCTAGAATCTGAAGTTTATAAGGAAATTATTTTGGTTCGAGAATTGATTTCATGTCAAGAAATGTTATGCTGCTAGATTGGTGCGATTTTGGTGTCATGAGGTGATGAGCCCCAGAAATGGGTAATTATATGGGCTCATTTTGCCTCTTAATTCAAATTAATCCACCATTCTCATTAGCTTATTGCATGTTTTTGAATATATTTATGCTAATAGAGCAAATTGGGTTAGTCATTTTGCCATGTAGTCTAATGTGTGCTTTATGCAGATTTTTTGGTCAATTTTGGACAAAGTCAAGGGATTTATGAGAAAATGGTAGAAAAAACTCAAGGGCAACAGGGAAGAGGATTTTTAGGGGGGTGTCTCCTTCATTTATGATCTCTTTACTCAAATCCTCCATCAACAACTTGGAGCACAAAGGTCCACATTCTATGGGGCATCAGAGCAAGTAAAGAAGGACTGTTGTTTATCTCCAGTTCTGGGAAGCCGAGCTCCTTGATTTTGGGAGGACTATTGGAGGAATCCATTTTTATAAATAAGGGAGCTTAGAGCCTTAGTATCTTAGGTAGTCATTAGAAGAATTTTCGCACTTTTGTGCAGCACTTGTTCAACATATTTTTGAGCTTCTTTTTTAGAACAGTTTATGTAATGTGACTATTCCTTTTGATAATGAAGATGAAATAGTTTTTGAGCCAACACTGATCTCTCTCAGAGGGTTGAAGCTCTTGGGTTAGGGCCCAACTCAAGCTGGCCAACACCTTTTGCTTTGTACTTATATGTTTTTGCTTCAGTTCATGAGTTAATTTGTATTACATAGATTCATTTTACTTTGCTTAGATTAGCTTGCTTTTGATGGTTTGCATAGCTGTCTTTGTTCCAGTCACTCAAGTAGGTTAATGTAGTGATAGAATAAGATTCAAAAGGGCAATAGTAGGCCCTAATCTCCTTTTTCCCTTTCTGGGACTATGATCTGAGGTCAAGGCACTACTGCTGCCACCAAAAACAGAGTTTTGCTCTTCCATGCAATTTCTAGTGTGATGACTTTATTTGGAAAGATTAATGTATTGCTTCGGATTCAGTTGCCTAGATCATTTCCTGTTCTTTTACAATAGATCTCTCTGCATGATTTTTTGCTCAAAGGTTATTGTTTAGCATTTTTTGTTTGTAGGTCAAAAATTAGGTCAATTTAGAGAAATTTTTGTTTTCATGGTATAGTTAGTCCTTTCTTTGATCAGTTTTCATAAGTAGATGTGCAGATCCCTTGCAAGGCACCTCAACTCATCATACATCCATAAAGTAGCTAGCACAACTCACTTCTCATATATTTCCCAAGTCATTCACAACATTTCGCCAATTTTCCCTAATTTCTGCATTTTTCTCCACAAGCTTCCCTCTTGCCATTTGAACAAATCCAACCATCATTTTCCCTCTTGATCTTCCTTGACAATCTCCAGACACCTCAACACCTTCATCTATCCTTCAGTCACCCTTTTCCATTATTTTTCCACCTTCAAAAATTCCAAAATAGCTCTCGGCCTCCTCCTATAGATCCTCTTGTAGATCCCCTACAGCCTCCTGTAGAATTTCCTGTAAGTGGTTTTTTGAAATCCGATTGCAATGAAAGTCTTCCCCACCTCTGCAAAAACTAAGTCCATCTTCCTTCCCACCAAACCTCTGCACAATCACAACTAGATAAATCACAAGCATAATAATTTCACGTAAAAACACTCAAAAGCACAAAAATATGTTTTCTTCTCATTTCTTTTCAGAAGTAGCTTGAATAAATGCAATTTACCTTTTCAGTAGTCAATGGCACTCATTTTATCAATTTTCATCTCTTTTCTTGCAAAAGTAGGGTTAGTGGGTAAATTAGGGTTCGCTAGGGTTTTCGTTACATTTCAGTTGTCCTTCTCCTTTTGCAAATAGAATAGCCTCCATAGAGTTAGCTTTATTTCATCACAGTTAAAAGCTTCTTCTAAGAATTCATAGAAGTTGGCTTGAACTCCTAGTGATCTTCCGCCAGCTAACCAAGTGACAACCTACAATAAGAGCTAGTACTTGTGCATACAATACCATCGCTTCCAAGTTTGTTACGAACTATCGGGTTGATAAAAGTAAAGTAGGAAGCCCGAGAAGTTGCAACATTATCACTGCAATACTGGCACTCACCACATTTTGGTGTTGTTGCCGGCAAAGCATCAGAGTATTTTTTATTATTGCTTTCTTTTATTTTCTACTGCAACATTCTGCTAATTAGTTTATTTCAACAAAAGTAGAGTAGTTGTTTCATTTCAATTTTGCATAAGTAGATTAGGCATTCCCTGCTTTCATTTCAACTCTGCAATTTCCATTTTAGCAAAGTATATTAGTCATTTCATGCTTTCATTTCAATTCTTCAATTTCCATTTTAGCAAAAGTAGATTAGCCCTTTCAATTCTGCAATTTCCATTTCAGCAAAAGTAGATTAGTCATTTCCTGCTTTCATTTCAATTCTATAATTTCCATTTCAGAAAAGTAGATTAGTCATTTCCTGCATTCATTTCAATTCTGCAATTTCCATTTTAGAAAAGTAGATTAGTCATTTCCTTGCTTTCATTTCAATTATGCAATTTCGTTTCAGTAATTTCATTTCAGTTAGTTGCAATTTGTTGTTCAATCCATTTTAGTTTTGTAGGTACAAGAAGAAAAAACAAAAAAACACACAAAAAGAGATTTCCTTTCATGCCTCATAGGAACAGAGATAATTTAGGGAAATTCCTACCGAACACCCCCACCCCATCACAAAGTCACCCTTCTCTCTTCTTCGGTGGCAGTGATCCAGAAGAACCGATAGGTGAACCACCAGAGATATACAAAGATCCTATAGCAGAGGAAGAGCAGGAAACCATCCCTCCTAAGACCATGGCTGAAAAATGAAACGTTAGAGGGAATGGAGAAAGAATAGAGCATACCTTTCCCATCCAAGAGATCAATGGGGACATTAAAATGAAGAACGTAAGTCCTTCAGCCTTACCTCACTTCCATGGGTTGACTACCAAAGATCTTGATACCATTTTGTTTGAATTTGTTGTTATCTGTCGAACTTATGACTATGCAAAAGATGAGCAGAATATGAAACTATTTCCTTCTACCCTCAAGAATGCAACATTGCACTGGTTCATGGGGTTACCTAGCAACAACATCACAACTTGGGCTCAGATGTAGTAAGCCTTTAATAACAAATACTGGGACTACTGTAGGTCAAAGGATACCAAGGAAGAAATCTTCTAAATGACCATGGGAAGCGATGGATCCTTGGAAGATTATGAAGAGAGGTTTTAGCTTAGTTATAAAAGGGCTAGGTCCACACTTTACCCCAAATCTATGAAGTTGGTCATGCTCATAAGAGTCCTGGAAGACCTTTTAGATACCCTGCATTTGCTGGCGAGGGGGGACATCTACCAACTGCCTTATGAAGACATAAAGACTATGTTTCGAAACCATTCTAGGGTAGCCAGAAAGAGAGGTAGGGGATGTTTGTGTCGGTATCTTCATCCCTCTGTCAGAGATCAAATCCTCTTGTTGCATTGCATACTAGGTGTCTCGCTCAGTCAGCTGCATTCCATTAGGGGCACGGATCATCTGATGGTAGTGGCTTTTTGTATAGCTTCCCTCATGTCATTTACCTGCTGGCTCATGTTTATTCATAAAAAATTGTATACAATCACCTTTTTGGCTTTGTGATGATTGCAGAAGTCTTTTCTAGGGTTTGATTGTCATTTAGGTCTAGGGTTTCCTTAGGGTTTCTTCAAAAAATGTGTCAAAATGTTCAATAATTACTAGTAGGCCATGAGGAGGTTTCAACATCAATAAATTGCATTGCCAAATGTTCAAAAATGTGTTTTTCGAGGAAAAAATAGAGTATTTAGTTTTAATTGTTAAAAAATCATGAAAGTTTTGTTATTCTCATTGTAAATTCATTCATCTCATCCTAGTTTCTTTCCTTAGCTCAGAAGCTCCAACACCTGCAAAAAAAAAAAGCAAGCTCAGGTCATTAAGTCCATCACAAAGTGAAAAAAGCAGTGAAAAGGTTCAAAATCAGAGTTTAAAGATAAAGTCAAACCAAAACATTACAAAAGTGGGTTTCATGATCCAAAATTTCAAAAGCTCTTTATTTATAAGTTATTCCTTCATGTGATAAGCTCATTTGCAAAAGAGAAGCAAGATAGAGAAAATTGGGTGAGAAAGTGAGAACTTGGGTGAAAATCTTTGTAAGAATACCGGCGCGGCGCACTGGGCAGGAGGAATAGCGCATACAGTCGGCATGGTGCACTGGGCCTTAGAACTCAGTGCATTTTAACACGGGCGTGGTGCATTGGGCGTGTTGCGCGGCACATATAGCCAAGAAGCCTGAAAACCCTCCAAACTTCCTCCAATCACCTGAAATCACGTGGAATGGTCTTTATACAAGTAGGTAGAATCTTCAAATCTGTATTCCATCTAAGTTTGATGATTGTTTGATGGTGTAGGTTTCATGGTGATTGTGTAAAACAATCAAACCCTGCCTTTTAAAATACCTCAAAGAAACTTGCTGCTAGGGTTTCAAATCACTGTTTTGTCTCCAAGTTCACTCCCTCATCTCATTTGTCATTTGATTTCCTCATTCCCTAAATTCCTCTACCCCCCTAAGTTCATTAATTCCCTATCCCAAAATCCCTTTCCCAAATTTCCATATGTAAACCCCAAACCCTAATCCTATACAGGAACTCCCATAATATCCCATATTTCCCTAACTAAGTTTATCCCAACAGTCCCAAATTTCCCATTAGTTTTCCCCTCTCCTAACAATCCCTTGTTTCACTATTTTCCCTTGGTGGCAGAGATCAAGCATGTTGACACCTAATCTTCATGATTGGGTAATTTGTAACATAAATAAATCAGGAATGTGAACAGTCATCGGATGATGAACTGAACAATCACTCCTAGTGTATAAAACAATAACATACCTATGAAATAAACACACCAATTAGTCTTTTTTGCCTTTGGAGAGTTGCTACATGGCCTGACATGGTATCAGAGCCAGTTCTAAAATTAGTTGTAACTCCCTTCATTTTTGCTACTATGGGTTGTACGCAGGCCTGAGCTCTATCCTCAAATGCCTCTATCATTCTGTCCACTGTTCTGCTCTGCCTCTCTCCCTTGACAGAAAATCTGTTTTGATTCCCTGCTTCGTCCTCTGTGCGCTGAATGCATATAATTCGCCTCTCCCACTCAAATTTCGTTTCAAATTCCTCTTGAATCTCAAATATTTCTGCGCATTGTTTTTTGATTGCCGTGCGTTGGTGTATCCTTACTTGTGAAGTTCCAGCCCAAGCTCTCTCGGTGCAGTTCTCTGTGTTTTCTGGTCATTGTAAAGAGGATTCTCTCCATAAGTGTACACTCCCCTTCCTCGTTGCTTAGAAGTTCGAGAGTGATTGTTTAGAGAGAGATTTGATACTTCTAATGTGAATGACTTGTTGGTTCTAGAGTCTGATCCGCTATAGCCTACCAGTCTTCATCTGAGGAGGTAGACGGTTCGCTAGTTGCTGTTTCTTTGGAGTTTTCAGACAATCTCTTGTGGTTTTCCTCTTCTCTGATATTAGAAGAAGGTTTGGGTTGTTGTTGCTGGGCTCTGTGTTTAATGAGCAGAGCCTTGGTGAAGCACGAATCGACCTTGATGGAGAAGCCGAGACTGGAAACAAATTTACCAATGTCGTTCAAAGCAGCCGAGAAGGTGTGATTGGTATCGGCATTGGGAAAGCTTTCGAGCTTTGCCTCCAGAAGTTTAACGGCCGCCATGAGTGTCGTTCTAAAGTTTGCTTGGATTGAGAGTTGAAGTAAAGTCGCGGGTGTTGAAGCCACTGGTTTGTGAACCGGAGGCATTGAAGCTCACCCTGTTACACGGTTCCTTGAAAGAGCGTTACAGAGGAACACAGCTTTTGATCTGAACGTGCCACCTAATCTGGAGGCATTGAAGCTTCCTTGAAGGAAGAAACGACAAATCGACGATAGGATAAGTCTCAAGGAATTGTTTACGCATAAGTGATTTTCGTTCCGGCCATAACCTATAAATATGAAGAACGAACCTGAGATGCCCGACATTGCATCTGCTCAACACTGGATTTGTTAAGGTAGATAGTTCGGATTCTGATTGATAAGTTCTGTTGTGTTTGTCATCGCTTATGAACGTCAATCTAAGCTTTTGGGGCATGGAATTGGAACCGAAGATGAATATGGCCCTAATGTGTTGCGTGGCTTGACTTGGTTGTCTTCTGACCGACTTTTACTTCTGTTGGTATAAACCGTTAGTCTGCGATGTTGGTTTTGGTAGTCTGTAACTTTCTGTTATCCACTGTCTAGTGATTGATGTGTGAACTAGTGCAATGGGGATACTTAAATATGATAAGCTGCAGGCTTCATTAAAAATTTTCGTATACTGAGATAGAGGAATACTTTGTTTGCTCAATACACAATTTGTATATTGATATGAATAGTTTATTTGTAACAAAGGTCTACAGTGATATGTAATATTGAAGTGATATGTACATAATAAATGCTGATAATTCTATCAAATATTAGAGGGATTTGAAAAAAAAATATAGTGCATAACGCTGTAACGTAAGGAAGTTTTTTTATCAGCAGAAGTATTTTTTTTTACAGAATGCATTCAATCATCTCTATGGTAGGAATAGTTCTCACTGGCAAAGAGAACTATCCTGAATGGTCCCGGATGATAAAACACACCCTCATCTTCAATGAGTTTTGGAAAGGAGTGTGTGTCGGAGAAGGAGACAATGACCCAGTACAGCCTACATCAGACAAAGAGCTTGTCATTTGGGATAAAAAGAACAACAAAGCATATGCATTAATCGCAACATCTGTAAACGAAGAAGTAAGTCACCATATTTCATCATATTCAATTGCCTTCGAAGCTTTACAAAAGCTCAAAGAACTCTATGACTCACATTCTGCACTTGAAGTTGTTCAGCTCATGATTAAACTCTTCACTCTTGAACTGAAAAATAATGATCCTGTTGCTATTGCATCTGAAGTAAAATCCATAATGCATGATATCAAATCCACTAAGGTTGAGCTAGATATCCCTCTTATTGCTTTTCTCAAGGCACTCTATCCTACTTATTCCAATTATCTTGAGTCTTTACAAGCAAATGGAAATCTTAAAGATATAACCTTTGACTCTCTTGTGAAAAAGTTTGTTGAAAGAGAGAAAGCCTTTGGAAAGAAGACAGTCCCTGAATCTTCTGAAGGGATTGTTTGCCTTGCTCATAAAGAAAAGCATCCTACTCAAGATTCTACAAGAGGAAGAGGTGGATGAAGAGGAAGAGGAAGATACTTCAGAGGCAAGGGGGGCAGAAATTCTCAAGGAGAAAAAGTAGATCTGCATTGCATTCGCTGCAAACGAAATGGATCAGATGATGCTTCTACATGCAAGCTACCATGGGACAAAATTGAGCAGAAAAGAAACTAGCAGAAAGGTAAAACTGATGATACAGACAAAGGTAAAGCACCTGAATCCCCTCACTATATTGAGGCACAATGTAACATTGGATTAAATGAAGATTTGTTTAATGCTTCACTTGCTTCTTCGAAAAATGATTGGTTGCTTGATTCAGGAGCAACCTGTCATATGACTCATAGGAAAGATTTTTTTGAAGATTTCACTGACAATGTTGATGGAGCAGTATACTTTGCATATCAGTCAAAAATCAAGCCATTAGGGCTTGGCACAATCAGGCTTAAACTGCCTGGTCATCCAGACTTTCTTCTGGATCATGTTCTATATCTCCCACATCTCAAGAGAAACTTGCTATCCTTGGTCCACATCCGCCAACAAGGTCACTCCATTCATATGTTTGATGGAAAGCTTGAGGTAAGAAAAGCATCTGACCACTCACTTGTCATGAGGGGAATAGATGAAGAAAGACTTCTCAAACTGCAAGGAACCTCTGCTCATGCACAACATTTCTCATATATTTCTCATCATGAAGAAGGTACACTTCCATCAAGTTTATTATGGCATGCTAGATTTGGACATTTAAACTATGACAGTCTCCGCTTATTGAAGAAAAATGGTGTTGCTGGTTTGCCTACAATTCCTCGGAAACATAAGCAATGTGATTCTTGCATTCTAGGAAAGCATAGCAAACAGTCTTTTCTGCCTTTGGAGAGTTACTACATGGCCTGACAAAGCACATCACCAAAAACAGTCCACCACAGTTTGACACATCAGCTCTTATTTCTTCAAGAAAATTTGTCTACCAACAGTTATGGCATCTCATCCTTCATATGATTATGAAGAAGAGACCCAAAGTGACTCACTCACGAAGGGACATGCACCCAGGAGGCTTCATAAAGGTGGTAGACATATCGAAGAAGAACCTACCACTCTTACCAAGTTGCAGGTTTGCCCTCTTGCCCTCTTTTGTTTCCAGCATCAGTCATGTTATGAATTTTGTGAGAAGGTTTCTCATATTTAGTTTCATCATGAGTTGGCCCGCTTATTTGTGTTGCATTTGCATGGTGATCAAGCCACTCTTGTTGGTGTTACTTTCACATTAACACCAGAAACCATTTCATTGGCAACCGGCATACCAAACATTGGAGAACCATGGAATAAGAGATAGAAGATTGACCGGAAACACTATGAACCATACATCAAACCTCGTTTCTGAGGTAGCTTAAGAGAGTGTTTCCTTTTTCGTTTCTCAAGGATGAGTATGCTCCTTTAATGAAACTCATCATGAAGTATTTCACCTGTGAGGGTCGGTTCTCCCGCTTGTATGCTTATCACATCAAGCTACTCATGCATTTCACTTGGGTGCGAATGATGAACATTCCTTATTTCATAAGCCAGAACATAGAGAAGGTGACAACTCTTGTGTAGCACAAGACCCTTCGGCAGCAGTTCAACAGTCTTTATCATTTTGCTCTCATGAAAATTTTGGTCGTTTATCAGCTTGGTTTATAGGGCATCACATGGGATCACTTCATCTCTCCTGGGTTTTTCAGAGCTTCACAGGGATCTTCAGAGGTTGGGCATGAGACAGGTGGACCTTCTTATCAGCAAGGCCATGAGACCGCTAGTGTGCTCGTGTTAATCTCTTATCAGAGAGGCACTAGATGGTTGTTTGTAGCAGCGATGTGAGTGTTATCTCCACCCAGGGTGGAAGGGGCCTCACTTCCTCCATCAGAACAGCAGGTTTAGGACCGAGGCAAGAGGCCTCTACAGTAGGAAGGAGCATCAGGTGAGCGATAGACCGATTTCATACTCATTGAGGGTGATGATACTTACATGGACCCACAAAGTGCAAACCTTAGACAGATCATCAAGGAGCAGCAGGTGGACATTGATGCCTTGTCCACCAACTTGGATAGAGCCCAGTGCACTATACAGTATTTGGAGCAGAGGAACAAGTAGCTTGAAGATCAACAGGTGGTGATGGAGTTACAGAACATTCGGCAAAACCGCTAAAGTGCCCAAAGGAGGAGGGTGGAGTTCACTTCCTTGGAACAAGAGATCAATGCCGATAGAGAGTCATGGCTCGAAAGAGTCAATATCCACTTGGAGAGGAAGCTGGAGAAGGCAATAAATGAGAAGAATATGCTTAGAAACTTGTCATATCATTACTTGTCCCGAAACTTGGTGTGCCAAGCGAGAATCAGGAATTTGAAAGCAAAGCTAAAGAGAGCATCAAAGAGGCAAAAAGAGGATGAAGGACTTCAAATCTTGGTTGAGGCTTCCTTGGCCCATCACAACACTTGATAGAGAAGGCTCAGCCCAAATTTCAAGAAATTTTGGAGCAATTTTTGCATTTTTGTTTGGCACAAAAACAGAGTTTTCCTCCCTATGCACCATGCCACGTGGCGCTCGCTTTTTCTAGAGGGCTACAAATCACAAAATATTTGCATTTATAGATTTTTCATGAAAAATTATGCTTGCCTACTTATGGCCAAGAAGTTTGGGCATATTTTGAGCCCTCAAAAGGTCAAAAAACACTCAAAAAATGACCTCACTGCCCTTATTTTGACACACAGGAAGCAATGTTGGGAGAATGGACTTTTGGAGGGGCAAATGGAGGCCAAATTGAAAAATTCCACTTGGGTTGGAAAGTAGAGAGGTGGACCGTTCTAGAAAGCACACGTGGAGCTTATTTGGACATCCGAAAGTCCTCCAAATGTGGGTCCAAATAGGCTCTACGCATAGCAAATCAGGTGCGACACATAGAGGAAAAATTGCCAGTTTGACCAAGTTTTGCTCTGTTTTTCACCCAGCTTTGCCTAGTTTGACTTTTTAAATTTCCTAATGGAAAATTTATGATGTAATTTGATGAAAATTGATGGATTATGATGTATATATGTTTTATTTTCACTTGTAGAGGTACATTCATCAGTTTAGAGGTTGTTTGAAACTGAATGAATCAGTTCCCTTGTTTTTAGAGGCATGCTGTTATCTTGCCTAGTTTCTAGTTCTCAGTTTAGAATTAGTTGGATCAGCTCCTACACTCATGAGATCGACCCATAGAGGCAAGGAGGAGCTATGTTTGTCTATATTACGTTGTTTTTCAGTCATTAGCATGGTTGGACTCTTGTGAAAGCCTTGAGCTTCATTATACATTCACTTTCAGTATTTTGGCTAAGGAATTGAGACCAGGATTTGCAGCACTCTTTGGGATTCATGTGGAAATTTGTATTGGTACAGTGCTTCTCTTTGTAATTGTGAATTTTGTTTATGTATGCCATCATCTATCTTATTTCTTCTGAACTAAACAAACAAGAGTGTAAGTAGAATTCATTGAAAGTGCAATGCTCTACTTGAAGTTTGCTTTAGTTGTTTGATGTTTTCAGCTGTTTGGGGAGGATTCTTGATTTCCCTTGCCCTCTTCAACACCTCACCTATCTTTTCCATCCATCCCACTAAAATTTAAGTACCAAAACGATCACCTACCTTACGCCATCGAGATCTCTGCAGAACTGAGCCTCAATCCCCGCACCCCAAAATTTGCCTTTCCCTTGATTCCAACAAAACCCTCAAAAAACTCAAATCAAATCCTTGTATTTCATATCTAGCCTAAAATTAGTTTTATTTCAGTCATCTCAAGCCCATTGATAATCATTTTCTGAGATTGACCCAGAGAGAGCCCTCTCCTGACCTGGTAGGGCTAGCTACCACGTTGAGCGAGGTTTGATGTTGGCCCTGGATCCTACCTTTTTAGCCTGAGGAAAATCTAGGCACTAACATAGTGGCGACCATACTAGGGATGAAAAGCTTATTTGTTTGTTATTGTTCTTCATTTTATAGAATATAGATGGAGCCTGAAGTTAGTCAGGTATCCTTCGAAATGTTCTTGCTTTGCATTTGCAAAAGTAGATAAAAGCTGCTTCAGTCAATCTTCGGTCTAGTCTTATAAGCTAAACCTCTGACTTGCAAATTGCTCTAGTAACATGTATCAAGTTCAGATCTGATTGTTGATGGTGGACAGCAGTCAGACACAGGAAGGCTGAAATCATTCACCTGGCAACTCCAGTGTCAAAGAATCCCAAGGTTCAGGGTTTTTATGGCAACTCTACTCTTCAAGAATCAGTAGCCTGAAAAATTTCTTGGGCAATTCATTATTATCAAAATGGTTTCGCTGGATGGAAGGTATGCTCCCATGAGCCAAGATCACATTCCAGGTTTTCGAAATAAAATTCCAAAGGTAAATTGGCAAAGGAATTTCCTTATGTTTAAAGATGATAATAGGAATGATGCTGCTTAACATCTGGTTAGATTTCACATACATATTCGCAAGTTGAAGGTTGATTTTCCTGAAGATTGCTTGATGAAGATATTCATGGCCACTCTGGAAGGTGAAGCCCGATCTTGGTATGAAAATTTTCCACCTGCTTGTATTTACTATTTAAAGGATTTTCATACCATGTTCTTTGAAAGGTATAAAGAATCTTATCCATCATTAAATCTAGTTCAAAACTGTTGCAAACATGCTTATAGTTTTATTGAAAATCTTGAGAAAGTTTATGCAAATCATAGTTTCATGGATGATGAGATCATGGAAGCCCTGCATGAAAATCCATTTCAGCAGCATAAAGAGGATACTTATCAAGATGCGGAGGAAAATTTTTAGCTGGATGGTCTTAGCATAGTAGAAAATGATGAAAGAGAAGGTTTTATTTTAGATCTGTCCATAGAAGAAGACAACATGCATGAAATTCAGGTTTCAATTTCAGAATGTGATAAAGTCAAGTTGGCTAATTCATATTTAGATTCAGGTCGTGATGATGATGAAATCATTGAAACCAGTCACTTTGTTACACAAGATCATAATCAACATATAGTAGGTTTTTCTTTGCTTGAAGATGAAGGAATTTTGCATCTTAACAGTCAACAAGAAACAAATGAAATGAATCAACAGTATGAGGAAAATTTGTATACTCCTTTTCTTTAAATTAATGAAGACAATCACTGTTTGAGAAAAAGAAAACAAAAAGTATTATCTCCTCTGTCTGAAGATGAGATAGATCAACTCTTGAAAGGTCATGTTACAGCTCAAGTTAATGCAGATATGCAGTGTGCACATGGTCAAGAAGGTGATGATGGAACTTCTTCCTCTTTCGAAAATGATCACAGTCTTGTAATTAGCTTTATAGATCAACAAACAAATAATATTTTCTTTCATGAAGATGATAAGGCTGTCATGTTTGATGATCCTGAATATTGTTTTCTGTTTAAGAATGACCTAGACAATGAAGTTGAGGAATATGAGCTTGAGAGAGATAATATGCCAGAATGTCTCATGGTCGAGGAATTTACAACTAACACTCAGATGGCAGAAGCTTATACCTCTCTATGCCTTCCTATCACTCAGCAACCAGTGGTTCTTTCAGATCAGAATGAAGGGAGTACTTGTATTTTTGCTGCTGGATCTCAAAACAAAATAGTGCTTCAGGATTATCAAGATACCTTTGACATTCTTTTGCAAGCGTTAGAGAAGATAATGTTTCCTAGTTTGTTATTATAAGCCTTGGTTTCAGTGGTTATTGTGAGTTGCCTACATGTACATCATTATGCCTGCTTGGGTAAAGTGAGAACAAAATTTCATTGAGTAGCCATTTGTTGGATTGGTTGCATTGGAAGGCTCACTACACATGATTGTACATATTTCATCAGTAGGCAGGTGGTTGTCATCAGGATTTGAAGTTCTCAAATCTCGATGGTCTGCTACCATTTAAAAGCTTTGTAAGTACTTGTTTTAGTTAAGTCAGTCTTGAGTCATTTTTGGCTTCAGTCAGGTTAAAGATAGTTTCAGTCGAGTGTCCAGTTTTAGCTTTTCAGAGTTTTGTTTCAGTTTTGGATTAGTCAGTTCAACTATGAGTCTCGAGTCAAAGTTTCATAGTATTTTTTTTTGGGTGATTTGAAGTTATTGACTCCATAGGCCAATGGATGAAAGGCACTGCTTGCTTTCCCAGAGATTTGTAGTTCTTGGCACCTCCAAGGAGCTACCATCCCCATTGGAGCCAATGTTAGTGTTGGTATCTTCATCCCTCCGTCAGAGATCAAATCCTCTTGTTGCATTGCATATTAGGTGTCTCATTCAATCAGCTGCATTCCATTAGGAGCATGGATCATTTGATGGTAGTGGCTTACTGTACAGTTTCCCTCATGTCATTTACCTGCTGGCTCATGTTTATTCATAAAAAATTGTATACAATCACCTTTTTGGCTTTGTGATGATTGCAAAAGTCTTTTCTAGGGTTTCATTGTCATTTAGGTCTAGGGTTTCATTAGGGTTTCGTCAAAAAATGTGTCAAAATGTTCAATAATTATGAGCAGGTCATGGGGAGGTTTCAACATCATTTAATTGCATCGCTAAATGTTCGAAAATGTGTTTTTTCCTCTAAACTCTGTTTTGAGGAAAAACAGAGTATTTAGCTTTAATTGTTAAAAAATCATGAAAGTTTTGTTATTCTCATTGTAAATTCATTCATCTACATCCTGGTTTCTTTCCTTAGCTCAGAAGCTCCAACACCTGCAAAAAACAAGCAAGATCAGGTCATTAAATCCATCACAAAGTGAAAAAAGTAGTGAAAAGGTTCAAAATCAGAGTTTAAAGATAAAGTCAAATCCAAAACATTACAAAAGTGGGTTTCATGAGCCAAAATTTCAAAAGCTCTTTGTTTATAAGTTATTCCTTCATGTGATAAGCTCATTGGCAAAAGAGAAGCAAGATAGAGCAAATTTGGTGAGCAAGTTTGAACTTGGGTGAAAATCTCTATAAGAATATCAGCGCAGTGCACTGGGCAAGAGGCGTGGTGCATACAGCCGGCGTGGTACACTGGGCCTTAGAACTCATTGCATTTTAACATGGGCGTGGTGCATTGGTGGGGCACGGTGCATTGGGCATGCTGTGAGGCGCATATAGCCAGGAAGCCTGCAAAACCTCCAAACTTGGTCCAATCACCCGAAATCACGTGGAACGGTCTTGATACAAGTAGGTAGAATCTTCAAATCTATATTCCATCTAATTTTGATGATGGTTTGATGGTGTATGTTTCATGGTGCTTGTGTAAAACAATCAAACCCTACCTTTTAAAATACCTCAAAGAAACTTGCTGCTATGGTTTCAAATCACTGTTTTGTCACCAATTTCACTCCCTCATCTCATTTGTCATTTGATTTCATAATTCCCTAAATTTGCCTACCCACCTAAGTTCATTAATTCCCTATCCCAAAATCCCTTTCCCAAATTTCCATATGTAAACCCAAAACCCTAATCCTATGCAAGAACTCCCATAATATCCCATATTTCCCTAACTAAGTTTATCCCAACAGTCTCAAATTTCCCATTAGTTTTTCCCTCTCCTAACAATCCCTTGTTTCACTGTTTTCCCTTGGTGGTAGATATCAAGCACATCACCAAAAACAGTCCACCACAGTTTGACACATCAGCTCTTATTTCTTCAAGGCAATTTGTCTACCAACAGTTATGGCATCTGATCCTTCATATGATTATGAAGAAGAGACCCAAAGTGACTCACTCACAGAGGGACATGCACCCAGGAGGCCTCACAGAGGTGGCAGACATATCAGAGAAGAACCTACCACTCTTACCGAGTTGCAGGCCTGTCGTCTAGCCCTCTTTTGTTTCCAGCATCAGTCATGTTATGAATTTTGCAAGAAGGTTGCTCATATTCAGTTTCATCGTGAGTTGGCCCTCTTATTTGTGTTGCATTTGCATGGTGCTCAAGCAACTCTTGCTGGTGTTACTTCCACATTAACACCAGAAACCATTTCATTGGCAACCGACATACCAAACATTGGAGAACCATGGAATAAGAGATAGAAGATTGACCAGCAACATTATGAACCATACATCAAACCCCGTTTTCTGAGGTAGCTTAGGAGAGTGTTTCCCTTTCGGTTTCTCAAGGATGAGTATGCTCCTTTAATGAAACTCATCATGAAGTATTTCACCTGTGAGGGCCAGTTCTCCCGCTTGTATGCTTATCACATCAGGCTGTTCATCCATTTCACTTGGGCGCGAATGATGAACATTCCTTATTTCATATGCCGGAACATAGAGAAGGTGACAACTCTTGTGCATCAGAAGACCTTTCGGCAGCAATTCAATAGTCTTTATAATTTCGCTCTCATCAAAATTGTGGTCGTTCATCAGCCTTGTTTACAGGGCATCACATGGGATGACTTCATCTCTCGTGAGTTTTTCAGAGCTTCACAGGGACCTTTAGAGGTTGGGCACGAGACAGGTGGACCTTCTTATCAGCAGGCCCATGAGAACGCCAGTGTACCGGTGTTCATCTCTTATCAGAGAGGCACTAGACGGTTGTTTGCAGTAGTGAAGTGAGTGTTATCTCCACCCAAGGTGGAAGGGGCCTCACTTCCTCCATCAGCACAATAGGTTTACGACCAAGGAAAGAGGCCTCCACAGGAGGAAGGATCATCAGGTGAGCAAGAGACTAATTTCATCCTCATTGAGGGTGATGATACTGACATGGGCCCACAAAGTGCAAACCTTAGACAGATCATCAAGGAGCAGCAGGTGGACATTGATGCCTTGTCCACCAACTTGGATAGAGCCCAGTGCACTATACATTATTTGGAGTAGAGGAACAAGTAGCTTGAAGATCAACAGGTGGTGATGGAGTTACAAAACATTCGGCAAAACCGCTAAAGTGCCCAAAGGAGGAGGGTGGAGTTCACTTCCTTGGAACAAGAGATCAATGCCGATAGAGAGTCATGGCTCGAAAAAGTCAATATCCACTTGGAGAGGAAGCTGGAGAAGGCAATAAATGAGAAGAATATGCTTAGAAACTTGTCATATCATTACCTGTCCCGAAACTTGGTGTGCCAAGCGAGAATCAGGAATTTGAAAGCAAAGCTAAAGAGAGCATCAAAGAGGAAAAAAGAGGATGAAGGACTTCAAATATTGGCTGAGGCTTCCTTGGCCCACCACAGCACTTGATAGAGAAGACTAAGCCCAAATTTAAAGAAATTTGGAGCAATTTTTTCATTTTTGTAAATTTTTAGCACAAAAACAGAGTTTTCCTCCCTATGCGTTATGCCACGTGGCGCTCACTTTTGCTAGAGGGCTCCAAATCACAAATATTTGCATTTCTAGATTTTTCATGAAAATTTATGCTTTCCTACTTATGTACAGGAAGTTTGGGCAGGTTTTTACACCTCGAAATGTGAAAAAACACTCAAAAAATGACCTCACTGCCCCTATTTTGACACACAGGAAGCAGTGTTGGGAGAATGGACCTTTGGAGGGGAAACTGGAGACCAAATTCAAAAATTCCACTTGGGTTGGAAAGTAGATAGGTAGTCCTTTCCAACAAGCACACTTGGAGATCATTTGGACATTAGGAAGGCCTCCAAAAGTGGGTCCAAACAGGTCCTATGCATAGAGAATCAGGCGCGACGCATAGAGGAAAAATTGCTAGTTTGACCAAGTTTTGCTCTGTTTTTCACCCAGCTTTGCCTAGTTTGACTTTTTCACTTTCCTAATGGAAAATTTATGATGTAATTTGATGAAAATTGACAGATTATGATGTAAATATGTTTGATTTTCACTTGTAGAGGTAGATTCATCAGTTTAGAGTTGTTTAAAACTGAATGAATCAGTTCCCTTGTTTTTAGAGGCATGCTGTTATCTTGCCTAGTTTCTAGTTCTTAGTTTAGAATCAGTTGGATTAGCTCCTAGACTCATGAGCTCGACCCCTAGATGCAAGGAGGAGATATGTTTGTCTATATTATGTTGTTTTTCAGTCATTATCATGGTTGGACTCTTATGAAAGCCTTGAGCTTCATTGTACATTCACTTTCAGTATTTTGGCTAAGGAATTGAGACGAAGATTTGCAGCACTCTTTGGGATTCATGTGGAAAGCTGTATTGGTACAATGCTTCTCTTTGTAATTGTGAATTTTGTTTATGTATGCCATCATCTATCTTATTTGTTCTGAACTAAACAAACAAGAGTGTAAGTAGAATTCATTGAAAGTGCAATGCTCTACTTGAAGTTTGCTTTAGTTGTTTGATGTTTCAGTTTTTTGGGGAGGATTATTGATTTCCCTTTCCCTCTTCAACACCTCACCTATCTTTTCCCTCCATCCCACTAAAATTTAAGTGCCAAAACGATCGCCTACCTTGCCCCATCGAGATCTTTGCAGAACTGAGCCTCAATCCCCACACCCCAAAATATGCCTTTCCCTTGATTCCAACAAAAATCTCAAAAAACTGAAATCAAATCCTTTTATTTCATATCTAGCCTAAGATTAGTTTTATTTTAGTCAACTCAAGCCCATTGATCATCATTTTTTGAGATTGACCCGGAGAGAGCCCTCTCCTGACCTGGTAGGGCTAGCTACCAAGCTGAGCATGGTTTTATGTTGGCCCTGGATCCTACCTTTTCAGCTTGAGGTAAATCTAGGCACTAACAGGGGATGTCAACCCTTAGGTAGTACATCCTCATCCAGTTCATCCCTTAGAGGTGAATTTGGAAATCTGTTGGAAGATTTCAAGAGCAAGATGATGCAGACTCTCGCCATGCAAATGGATACCCAGCATATCAAAAGGAAATAAGAAGAAACAGAAAGGGCCTTGGACATTTTTTGTCCTAGGTGCACCAGAAGACATCTTAGAATGAATTTCCATTGAACTCTATAGAAGTGTGTTCAGTTTGTGAAGAAGACCATTCTACGAATTAGTGCCTTTCCTTGCCCGGACTTAAAGCTGCATACTATGGGGCTGGAGGAGCCACTGAACCACTCTATTTCATGAACCAGAGGAGGCCATATGGGCCGAGACCTTACCAAAAGGAGTGCAAGGGACATCCCAGACATATTACAACCCTAATCAAGCCACTTCCATGCCTTCTTGGGGTCCCCCTACTTATTCTTCCTAGTCCACACCTGCTCCTTGGTCATATTCATCTCAATACCATGTTCAACCAGCTACTCATTCATTTCACTCTTATGCTCAACCACAACCTCAACGGAATGCACCTCATCAGAGGTGGAGGCCCCAGTACATCTCTCTTCCCCCTCTTTTGCCTCCACCACCTACTCAACCACAACCATTTCTTCTTGCTCCACTAAGGCAACCCCAAATACCTGCTCAACTGAACCCGAACCCAAATAACAGACAAGCCCAACAGGTATATAGTGGGGAACCATCATGCCTGACCTATGCTGTGAAGATTCAAGAGATTAGCCTATGATCTAGGAAGGTTCTCGCAGATCACTAGCCTCCCCCTAAGGAGGATGAGGAAGAAAAAGAGGAAAGTGAACCAAAAGCCATTCCACCCTTTCCTGAGAGATTAACTGGAACAACAAAACCTACCCTAAAAGAAACTAAACTTCTAGTAGAATTGAAAAAATTATGTGTAAAGATACCACTTCTCTAAGCCATAAAGGATGTGTCTATATACAACAAGATGATCACGGAAAAGTGCTTCAGGCACCCAGGCAGGCGTAGGAGAGATGCTCCAACTATCAATTTCATAGGACAACTTTCCAACCTAATGTTGGGGCAGGTAATCTGTCCAAAAAATCTAGACCCTGGAAGACCTATAGTCGATGTCCACATCAATGGCACCATAATCCCTCATACCCTGATTGATCTAGGGGCTTCCATTAATGTGATGACCAAGGACACTATGCTCAAGTTCAACCTTCAGGGCTCCCTGAGAAAGACCACAATAGTACTACAGTTAGCCGACCGCTCCACCGTGACCTTTGAAGGGATTGTGGAAGATGTAATGGTCTCCATCGATTCTTAGGAGTACCCTGCTGATTTCCTGGTTCTCCAACCAAAGGTAAAGCTCACTGGGTATCTTCTCATCTTGGGAAGAACCTGGTTGGCTACTGCAGATGCCTACATCAGTTGTCGAGCTGGGAACATGACAATCAAGAATGGGCATATGTCCAAGCAACTAATCATATATCCTCCCTCCCAACCTTTGTCAGAACATGATTTAACTCTTTGGTTGGAGGAGGAAGATGAGGAGGATGAAGTCTATTCCACACCACTGTGTGCAGTGGAAGCTACCAATGGGGGGGGGGGGGGGGGGGCACAAACCGAGAATGATCTTATTGAAAACTTGATTGAGAATCCACCCCCCAGTGTGTGCCACTAGAAGACCTAGTGGAATAAACCCAAGCCAATCGTTTATTTGTTTTCCATGTGGCTGACTCGACCTCTCTCCAAGTTAAGAATATGGAATTCAACCCAGAAAGAACCTTGAAGATCAATTCATCCCTATCCACCTCTCAGGAGAAAGAACTGTGTAGCTTATTAAGAAACCACTTGGATGCTTTTTCTTGGAGCTATAAGGAGATGAAGGGAGTGCACCCTTCAGTCTATACTCATCACATTTACATTAAGGAAGATTGCAAACCAGTTAGGCAGTCTCAAAGGAGGATGAATCCAGCTCTTAAGGACATTGTCAAAGAAGAACCGCAAAAGTTACTAGATGTAGGATTCATCTACCTTATCTCTGACAACGAATGGGTCTCTCTTTTGGTGCTAGTACCAAAGAAAAATGGGAAGTGGAGAATCTGTGTCGATTATCAAGAACTAAACAAGGCCACCAAGAAGGATCATTTTCCTTTGCCTTTCATAGATCAAGTGTTAGATGGCCTGGCAGGGAAGAAGTTTTTTTCCTTCCTAGTTGGGTTTAGTGGGTACAACCAGATCCATATCAGCCCGGAAGACCAAGATAAGACCACTTTCACTTGTCCTTGGGGTACCTTTGCATATCGAGTCCTTTCTTTCGGATTGCGCAATGCTCCTGCCACTTTCCAGAGAGAAATATTGAGTATATTTGCTAAACTGGTTCATGATGCAGTGGAAATCTATACTGATGACTTTACCCCTTATGGTTCCAACTTCCAGGAAGCTTTTTCTAACCTGGGAAAAGATTTGTACAAGTGTATTGAAATGAACCTATCCCTCAATCCTAAAAAATATGAATTCCTGATGACTAAAGGGATCGTGCTAGGTCATGCAATCTCTTAGCAAGGATTACAGGTGGACTGCAACAAAATTGCCATCATCCAAAGGGTCCCACCTCTTCAAAAGGTAAGAGATGTTCGAAGTTTCCTAGGTTTAGCAAGGTATTATAGAAGATTCATTAAGTATTTCAGTAAGCTAGCCTCTTCATTGTTTGGTCTTTTGGCAAGAGATGATGAGTTCATATGGACTCACAACTTCCAAGAGGCTCTGGATACCTTGAAATGTAAACTGGTGACTGGCCCAATTTTTAGAGGTCCAAACTGGGCCCTACCTTTCCACATTCATAAAGATGCCTCGAACAAGGCGATAGGAGCAGCCTTAGGGCAAGTTGATGAGAAGCTGCCTTATGCCATATATTTTGTTAGTAAAATCTTGTCGAAGGCAGAATTAAATTACACTGTAACTAGAAAGGAACTCCTAATTGTAGTCTATTCCCTAAATAAGTTTAGACACTACATCACTAGCTATCAAACATTTGTACACACTGATCATGCTGCAATTAGGTATTTAATGAAAAAACCAGATGTAAATGCTCGCATTATTAGATGGTTTCTTTTATTGTAGCAATTTGATTTAACCATTGTTGATAAGCCGGGTAAGGAAAATGTTGTTGCTGATTTTTTGTCTAGAATAGATCTGCCTGTAGGTGAAGAAGGAATGGTGGATGATAAAATTTCAGATGAACACCTATTTTCTATCTCAGTAATCTCTCCATGGTTTGCTGATATAGCAAATTACTTGGTTTCCGTACAGTTCTCGCCACACCTGTCCTCAAAAGAGAAAAGAAATATCATGAGGAAAAGTGCCTCTTTCATCTGGATTGGGGGAAATCTATTCAAACATGGCCCAGATTAGGTTTTGAGGAGATGTGTCAGGGAGGAGGAAGTTTTTGACATTCTCCTAACCTGTCATGATGGGCCTTGTGGGGGCCATTTTGTAGCAAAGAGGACTACCTTCAAAATCCTACAAGTAGGTTACTATTGGCCCAATCTTCATTAAGATGTAAGGAGATATATCAGCGAATGTGATTGATGTCAAAGGATGGGGAAACCTACTCCAAGGGATGAGATTCCCCAGCAACCTCAAGTGACTTTCGAGCCATTGAGAAGTGGGGCATGGAATTTGCGGGTCCTGTGAACCCTCCTTCAAATCAGAAATATTACATCATCGCGTGCACTGATTATCTAAAATAATGGGTACGAACAAAGGTGATCAAGGCAACAATAGAAGAAAAAGTAGTTGATTTTTTGAGAGAGAATATATTCTATAAGTTTGGATATCCAAGAGAATTAGTCACGGATCAAGGGAGTTAGTTTACCTCCAATTTGATTGAAGACCTACTGACACATCACAAAATTAAGCATAAAACTTCCACCCCTTATCATCCGTAAGAAAATTGATAGGTGGAAGTCACTAACAGAGCTTTGTAAGGGATTTTGACCAAGGTAGTGAGTAACAGCAGAAAGGATTGGGCAGATCGATTGGTTGAGGCCACCTGGGCCTATAACACCACCTGGAAGACCACCACAGGGTTCATACCCTATGAGCTGGTCTATGGGAAGAAGGCTTTACTGTCAATAGAATTTGAATATAACACACTAAGGATGGCAACTCAGCTAGACCTAGATCTCAGCCATACAAAAAAGGAAAGGTTACTCCAGCTAAATGGATTGGATGAAGAAATATTGCAGGCCCTGCTCCACTTAGAGGTAGTCCAACTTCAAAGGAAAATATGGCATGATAGACACCTCAAAGAGAAATAATTCCAGGAAGGAGATTGGGCACTGTTGTATGATTCAAGGTATAAAGATTTCAAGGGCAAACTGAGGACAATATGGATAGGACCGTACACAGTAGAAAGGTGCAATGAAAATGGTTCAGTTCTTATCATGACCCTCAATGAAGAAGCCATCCCCATGCTTGTTAATGGGCATAGGTGGAAAATCTACAAGAAGCCCCTCTCCAGGCAAGAAATTATTGAGAATTTGAGTAAAACAATGTTGGTAGTGGAGCAAGTCTCTACCTCCACTCCACCCACACCTTAAGAAAAAAAAGAAAAAAAATGAGGAGAATAAAATATCCCTGGGTCAAAACCTCCCCTTGGAGGTTCCCAGGGTAGGCAGTGAGGGTGAAAACCTCGTGGAGGCACCTCAAATGTCTCTTAAAAAAAAAAAGAAAAAAGAAGAAAAAAGAAAAAAAACAGGAACATAAAATTAACTTCTTTTGAATGCATTACAGATTGCAGGAGGGCCACAAAAGAAAAAGTGACACGACCAAGCCAAATACAACTCTGATAGATCATTTCTCCATTGCTATTGTCTTTTCCTAGTTCCTGGTCTCACTTGTTCTGGAAAACTATGCATCCTACACGAGGCTTTGTGCATTCTATAGGAGGCTCTTGTAGAAATCACAAAGAGCTCAAAATCAAGTCTAGAGAAGGATCAGAGGGCTAGAAACTTGTCCAGAAGAATTGTGGACCCCCTACCACCATTCAACCTCCTAACTCTCCATTCCATACCTACACCACTGTATTTCCACTCGCTTCTTTCTTCCCTTCACATAAAACATAGAAATCCTATTTCTTTTGCTTAAAAAAATAAATAAAGAATAAATAAGTAGCACCCTTAACTTAACTCCTACCTAGGTCATACCAGCTGCTTTTCCTTGACCAATATAACCTTCCTTAGATATATCTCCAGTCCCTGCTCAAGCCTCAGCGAAAAGTTTTAGAGGGAGAAGCAGTTACAGGAAATCTTGCAGGATTCCTGTAGCAGCCAATCCCCTTAAAAATCAAGTTCCAAAAGCAGGGTCAGTGTAGCCACAGATGTATAAAACATGCAAGGAGCCAGTCTTGATTAAATATCACTAGTACAAGGTAGCTGAGCCACCAATTTGGAAGCCACAGGCACTAGCAGCAGCAATCCATGAATAGAACACCAAAGTCTGAGCATGCAACAACACGATAGCGACTAATAGGTAAGTGACTAAACCTGTTTCTCTGTTGCATGAGTATAATTTAAAAACTGCATGGACAAGTGAGATGGTTGAGATTAAACGAGATCAGTGGCCAGCTAATTGGCCACCCTCATCCAGTTTAAACAATGCTTCATCGAGTTCAATCAATGCTCAGTGGGTGCAATCGGCACGTGTGTTCAGTCAACTCGGGAAAAAATCAAAATAGGTAGTGGTAGCATCTAACAAGAATGATTGAAATAATTATGGTAGGTGGCATAAAGGTTTCATCATGACACTGATGTAGGGACCAACGTGTTACACTAAAATTTGTCACCATGACTATTTGCAGTCAGTATGGCTCCATCAATTGTCATACTGTCCTCCTTGGCAAGTCTTATACCTCTGCTCCTCATGTCAAACTCCAAGAAAGAGAGAATGTCCTTAAAAATCAATATAACTCTGGTTACGCAGTTTCGCTTACCCTTACCTGCGTGTACGCACCTCAAGTCCATAATACCTGCATACTTGTACGCTCTGTCTGTAAAGGGGTGGGTGCGTACTCCTGTAAAGGTCAAAAGGCGCAAGTTTTACTTCAAAAAACTTACTTGTGGTCGATTCTAGAGTATTCTAGAAGATGGTTTGACGTGGATTGAGTGCTTCCAGATGGTTCATGCATCCCAAAGAAAGAGGAACTTATCCCATAAAGAGGGGAGCTATCCCATTGAAAGAGGAGCTTATCCCAATGATGGTGGACCTAATTAACTTCCTCCAAAGCACCATAAATACAGGCATTGAGCCAGAGGGAGGAGAGGTTGAAAGCTGAACATTCCTAAGGGTAGATGCTACTGAAATTAGGACTCCCTTTTAGAGCTTGAGAGGAGAGATTCCCATCCTTTCTTAGCTTCATTTGGAAGTAGGTGAGCTGATCAAAGTAAAGGAGAACTCTTGCTGGACCCTGGGAGGGACCTACACAACACCAAGGCATTGGTTGTAATGGTTTCTTTTATTTCCAATTAATACAATTAAGTTCATTTTTCTCAACAAGTTGTTATATATAATTTGTTTCATAAACTCCTTGGTATTTATGATGAATATGTTTTATTATATGAGTTATTCAGGTGCTATGTAATCGTTTGCTTGTTAGTGAATGCAGGCTTGAAGGAGAAGGAGGAGCTCATCTGGATCGAAGAGGCTTGGCTGCTACAAACAACGTTGGACTAAAGGTATGCTTTAAACACCTGGTTGCTTTTATTTTAAATCCATATTTAGGGAAAGATAGTGCTTGATTGTCTTGTTTGTTGAGATTTCAACAAGATGATGGAGCTTAGTGAAAAGAGTCGCCTTCACTAAGTGGGCCCGCAGGCTATTTTTGGTGCAAGTCTATTTTTAGACTATGTCTATTTTTAGACATATGGATCATGTCTATGTTTATGGATGATTGATCAAGTTGGGAAAATAGATGGACTTCTATTTTTGATGAAAGTGTGAGTGATCACAGTGTGAGTGATCAAGTCTATTTTTAGACTGGCTGTCAAAAATAGAAAAGTCAAATATTATTATCTCACAATAATATTTGGACTATAAACTTAATCTTATTCTCTTGGAGCACTTCAGTTTGAGCTACGGAAGTGGCACATGCAGCTGTCAGAAGCAAATTCGTTTTTCTTATGAGTCAGTTGAGTTGTTGCATGCATGACTTCAGTTAGAACTCAAGTGAGTTGAGTTTAGTGGACTGGAGGTACAGTTGATGGAGTTGTGTTCAGTTTAACTTAGTTAAACTGGTTGTAGTTAGTCTAACTGCAGATAGACTAATGATGAGTTGTTAAACTAATTATTAACTCATAATACAACTAAAGAATACATCAGTTAACTCAGTTGCATGTCAGTGCATGTTCAGTTCAACAGGGACAGGTGGTAGAGAATCAGATTGCTATCAGTTGTGACTATAGTTGTGCACCAGATCTTGCACAATCAAAGGATTGAGTATGCCAATGAGTTTGCTCACGTATTTGGCCCGCATTTTAGCCTTTGCTCACGTCCACAAAGAGTGAGTGACTATTTTGCAGGTGAAAATCGAGTTTGGGAAGCTATTCTCATCAGTTCTTGAGCAGGTATTGAGCAGTGGGGGCAGGCAAGCAGTGGAAGAGATTTGGAGATCAGATCTGAGCTGTATTGTGTGTAACAGAGGTGGAGATACTTGTGAGAAGTATTATGCTGTGTAATGTTACATGACTCAATCATTAATATACAGATAGTGTGGGGTTTTTTAGCGAGATGCTTTCCCCGTGATACATACTGTGTTAATGTGTGAATGCTCTTGATGTTTTATTGTTATTGATGCTGCTATATTCTTGATCAACATAGAGGAGCTTATGTATTGTGTATGTTTTCCGCATTAGTACATGATCAGGATAATCTCCATTGAATATGTGTTAAATTATTCAAAATTTCTACATGGTATCAGAGCTAGATAATTGTAGAAAAAGTTTCTACATGGTATCGGAGCAGCTTGATTTGTAGAAGAGATTTTTACAGGATATCAAGCGAGGGTTGATCGGAAGTAGTTGAGTTGGTTGCTGGTGGAATTCGAATTTGCAGAAGTGTTTTCTTGGTGACAACGCAGCAATGTATTTCAACGGATTGCGATTGGAGTATGCTCTTGAGGGCAGCTCAAACTATATTGCATGGAAGGACAGGATGGAGGCAGTATTGGATGATAACGGGCTGAAGGAATTCATAGATACGGATATCCCAAAGCCTACTGATGCTACTCAAGCTGATGCTTGGCAAAAGAAGATCGCAAAATGTCGAAGAATTCTGTTGGAGGGCGTGAAGGATCACATTGTGTCCAGCCTCCATGGAAAGGCTACTCCATATTTGATGTGGAAATTATTAACAGAATTATTCCAAAGCAAGAGCGATCAGAGGAAGCTGGTGCTCAAAGATAAACTCAGAAACATCAAATGCGAGAAGGGAGACAGTATTCCCAAGTATCTCACGAAGTTCACTCAGTGTCGAGATGAGCTGGGAAGTGTGGGGGTTACTGTCGATGATGAGGACTTGGTGAGCTTGGATCTCCTTGGTCTTCCGAAGAGTTGGCATTCCTATCAGGACTCTGTCAATGGTCAGGAGAAGTGGCCAGGATGGGAAAGACTATGGTCAGATCTTGTGCAGGAGGAGATCAGGCGGAGTACCAGGGACAGATCTTCGTCAAAGGGAGCTGATGAAGAGAATTGTGCTTTGGCTGCCAAAGCAAAGAAAGGGAAGAGCAAGAAAGCTTCTCAGTCTGGTGCGAAAGGCAAGAAGCAGGATATGTCCAAGGTGAAGTGTTTTCACTGTCACCAGCATGGACACTATGCCACAAATTGTCCGCAGAAGAAGAAGAACAAGCAAGCTGCTGGATCTGCAGGGGGAGAGGCTTTAGCTTCTCAGTTTGAGCTTGATTTTTCATTGATCGCATGCTTGGTTTCAAGTGTGATGGGATTAGTGTGGTTTCTGGATAGTGGTGCGTCTTTTCACATGACGGGAGATAGAGATTTGTTCTCTGATCTGGAGGACAAAGATCTTGGAGTGCACATCGAGATTGGCGATGATGGTAGATACAGTGCGACCGGTATCGGTACCATTTCCTTTGAGAGGGAGTCTGGTAAACCCTTTGTATTGAAGGAAGTCATGCATGTTCCAGGATTGAAGAAGAATCTCATCTCAGTGGCGATGTTAGAAGACAAGGGGTATGATGTTGTTTTCAGCGAGGGAAAGGCCTTCCTGCGCAGCAAGACAACTGGTGAGACCCGGAAGATAGGGGTTCGAGTGAGGAACCTTTATCAGTTGCATGTAGATGGATGTGCAGCAATGGCAGGCAAGGCAGAAGGATTGGTGAGCCGGGATGATGGCGAGTTGTGGCACAGGAGATTGGGTCACCTTCACCATGGAGCCTTGAAGATACTGCAGCAGATCACTACAGGGCTTCCTAAAGGCACACTTGCACAGTCAGATCAATGCAAGGGGTGTACTTTGGGGAAGTTTGTGAAAGCCACCTTTCACGAGAAGGATAGTCGCGCCACGACGATCCTTGAGAGAATTCACACAGACGTGTGTGGACCTTTCTCAGTTGCTTCGACAGCAAAACACAGGTATTATGTGATTTTTGTTGATGATTTCTCTCGTAAGTGCTGGATCTTCTTCATGCAGAAGAAGAGAGAGACATATTCAAAGTTCTATGAATTCAAAGCACTGGTCGAGAAGGAGTCGGGGAAGAAGGTGAAGGCTCTTAGGAGCGATAATGGTGGTGAATACATCTCGGACGAGTTCAAGGATTTCTGCAAGGCAGAAGGGATTCGTAGAGAGCTCATAGCTCCCCATAACCCAGAGCAGAACGGGGTAGCTGAGCGGAAGAACAGAACGATTGTGGGTGCTGCACGGGCAATGTTGCATGATCAGGGCCTACCCCTTCACTTGTGGGCGGAAGCATGCAATACAACAGTTTATGTGCAGAACCGTTGTCCTCATAGGATACTTGGCATGAGTACACCCGAGGAGGCTTATTCTGGTAAGAAGCCTGATCTTTCTCATTTGAGGATTTTTGGTGCTAACGTTTACATGCATGTGACGAAGGATGCCAGAAAGAAGTTGGAGCCGACTGCAGAGGTTGGGATATTTGTGGGGTACACTGATACGCCCCACAACTATCGTGTGTATTTGCCAGATAGTGGTAAAACTGTTGTGCGACGGGATATAAAATTTCAGGAGGAGAAAGCCATGAAGTGTTCGCTTGAGAGGGAGCTACACTTGCATGCAGATGAGGAGCTATTAGTTCCTAAGGATGAGCTTCAGGACGTGGATCAGCCACAGGACGAGGTTCATGGAGTGGTAGAGACCACTCATGCAGCGCCAACCATCAGAGGGCGAAAGCGCTTGACAGAAGCTGAGCGACTGGCTCAAGATGCAGAGAAAGTTGTAGGACCACCTACAGCCCAATGCAGGCAGAGACAGTCACCTGATCGGTACACTGGATACATGGCTCTTATGAGCAAGTGTGTTGTGACTGAGCCATCCTCTTTCGAGGAAGCTGTGGAGGATCCCGCATGGGTAGACGCCATGGTGGAAGAGTATGATTCTATTGTCAGAAACAGTGCATGGGAGATTGTTCCTAGACCGGAAGGGAAATCAGTGGTAGGTTCGAGATGGATCTACAAAGTTAAGCAGGCAGCTGACGGGAGTGTGGAGAAGTACAAGGCAAGATTTGTTGCCCGAGGCTTTTCACAGATTGAGGGGATCGATTATGAGGAGACCTTTGCACCTGTCGCAAGGTATTCTTCCATACGGACGATTCTTGCTCTCTCAGCGCAGATGGGATGGCACATTCATCAGATGAATGTGAAGACTGCGTTCCTCAACGGAGTCATTGAGGAGGAGGTGTACATTGAGCAACCCGAAGGCTTTGAAGTCTTCAGCAGCGAGTCGCATGTGTGCAGGCTTAAGAGAGCGCTGTATGGGTTGAAGCAAGCACCACGTGCTTGGTACACACGGATAGACAGCTATTTCACAGGACTTGGATTCTCCAAGAGCGAGGCGGATCCGAACCTATACCAGATTGTGGTGGAGGGTAAGTTGCTTATCATTGTACTGTATGTTGATGATTTGATTCTAACGGGTGATGAGTTGTTGATACTGTCATGCAGGAAGGATCTTGCTACAGAGTTTGAGATGAAGGACTTGGGCCTCCTTCACTATTTCCTAGGATTGGAAATATGGCAGCGCAGTGGTGGACTGTTTGTTTCTCAGGGCAAGTATGCTCGGGAGATACTGGAGAAGTTCAACATGCATGGCTGCAAGCCTGTTGATACTCCTCTTCCTGGAGGTTGGAGGAAGGAGGATGCCACTTCGGGAGAAGAAGTGGATGCCACTGTTTATCGACAGTTGGTGGGGTCGCTAATGTATTTGGTCAATACACGACCTGATATATGCTATGCAGTTAACCAGCTTTCACAAGCTATGGTTAAGCCTACCAAGCTCTTCTGGAAGGCGGGCAAGCATGTATTGCGCTACTTGAGAGGCACATCGGGATATGGTTTGTGGTACAGACAGGAGGATGAGGTGAAGCTATGTGGCTTCACGGATGCAGATTGGGCAGGGAGCCCAACAGACAGAAAGAGCACATCAGGAGGGGTCTTTAGTATCGGATCGACAGCAGTTTCTTGGTACAGTAGGAAGCAGAGATCTGTGGCACTCAGTTCAGCGGAGGCCGAGTATATGGCAACAAGTTTGGCTGCATGCGAGGCTATATGGATGAGGAAGATCCTGGTTGGTTTGTTCGGTTCTCATTTGGATCCTACTGTGATTTACTGTGATAACCAGAGTTGCATTAAAATCTCGGCTAATCCTGTATTTCATGATAGATCTAAACATATTGACATCAGGTACCATCATATCAGAGATTGTGTGCAGCGGAGGATCATGTTACTTTCGTACATTCCAACGGAGGATCAGGATGCTGATATTCTGACGAAGGCTCTCACCAGGAGCAAATTCAAGTACCACCGAGGCAGGATAGGGGTTGTTGATAATCCATATCTTGTCGAGAGGGAGTGTTGAGATTGCAACAAGATGATGGAGCTTAGTGAAAAGAGTCGCCTTCACTAAGTGGGCCCGCAGGCTATTTTTGGCGCAAGTCTATTTTTAGACTATGTCTATTTTTAGACATATGGATCATGTCTATGTTTATGGATGATTGATCAAGTTGGGAAAATAGATGGACTTCTATTTTTGATGAAAGTGTGAGTGATCACAGTGTGAGTGATCAAGTCTATTTTTAGACTGGCTGTCAAAAATAGAAAAGTCAAATATTATTATCTCACAATAATATTTGGACTATAAACTTAATCTTATTCTCTTGGAGCACTTCAGTTTGAGCTACGGAAGTGGCACATGCAGCTGTCAGAAGGAAATTCGTTTTTCTTATGAGTCAATTGAGTTGTTGCATGCATGACTTCAGTTAAAACTCAAGTGAGTTGAGTTTAGTGGACTGGAGGTACAGTTGATGGAGTTGTGTTCAGTTTAACTTAGTTAAACTGGTTGTAGTTAGTCTAACTGCAGATAGACTAATGATGAGTTGTTAAACTAATTATTAACTCATAATACAACTAAAGAATACATCAGTTAACTCAGTTGCATGTCAGTGCATGTTCAGTTCAACAGGGACAGGTGGTAGAGAATCAGATTGCTATCAGTTGTGACTATAGTTGTGCACCAGATCTTGCACAATCAAAGGATTGAGTATGCCAATGAGTTTGCTCACGTATTTGGCCCGCATTTTAGCCTTTTCTCACGTCCACAAAGAGTGAGTGACTATTTTGCAGGTGAAAATCGAGTTTGGGAAGCTATTCTCATCAGTTCTTGAGCAGGTATTGAGCAGTGGAGGCAGGCAAGCAGTGGAAGAGATTTGGAGATCAAATCTGAGCTGTATTGTGTGTAACAAAGGTGGAGATACTTGTGAGAAGTATTATGCTGTGTAATGTTACATGACTCAATCATTAATATACAGATAGTGTGGGGTTTTTTAGCGAGATGCTTTCCCCGTGATACATACTGTGTTAATGTGTGAATGCTCTTGATGTTTTATTGTTATTGATGCTGCTATATTCTTGATCAACGTAGAGGAGCTTATGTATTGTGTATGTTTTCCGCATTAGTACATGATCAGGATAATCTCCATTGAATATGTGTTAAATTATTCAAAATTTCTACATTGTTTGTCACTAGAAAGCCTTAGCTTCTAGGGAGGTCGGTTTTGTCCGCAAAATTGACTCTTTCCGCATGACAAAATGGCGACTCCACTGGGGAATCCATGGATTTGATTGATTTCTCTTTTGATTGATACTTTGATTTGAGAAAATATGATTTCTTTCTGGTTTTTGACTGATTGACTGTGAATTTGGGTGGAATAGCTTAGGGTTGAGTTAGTTTTTATTTCTCTTGATTTTGAGAGTAGTACGCACCCTCTACGTTAAGCACAGTGCGTACCTGTACGCACTTCTTCTTTGTACACAGAGCGTGGCCGCACCTGTGCAAACAGGCTGCCTGCGTACCCTTTCAAAAGTTTAGAAAATTTCAATTTTTTCCTTTTTACCTTTTAGATTTTGTTTATAGTTTATTTTTGCTGCCCAGATCCACTGGTTACCTGTCAAAAGTTTTCATCTAAGCTTGTTTCATTAGCATCAAGGGTTTTAGTGAAGCTCATAGAAATTCTAGCCCTAGGTTTGATTTTTGTATTGGTCTTGTAGTGACTTTGGCTTTAGAAGTTGTAAAAACCTTAGATATCCCTGGTCTTTTCAGTCTTCTTAGGAGTCGGACCTTTCATAAAATCCACCTTTGTGAGAAACCTACCTTTGTGTTGTCTCTTTGCGGAATTTCGAGAAGGATTGATTGTTAAGCTGTGAATTTCATTCTTAAGAAAAAGAACAAAAGATTTTTATTTTTGTTTTTGACTAGTTTATGATTCTGCATGAATTAGTCCTTGGTTGAATTGTAACTGAGTAAAACATCCTGGAATTATATTTTGTAGGCTTTTACCTCATTAGGTTTGCTTTTAGGTAAATTTCTCTTAGATTTGCTTTTAGGTCTTAGATTTTCATAGATCTTAAAATTGATTTTTGTTAAGTAGATTTACATGCTTTGTTAAAATAGGAAAAATACAAAAAAACCTCTTTTGAAAAAGTTTGTTTTAAGTAGTGTTTGAAGTCTTTGAAAAGAGAAAGGAAGTTTTCGTGCAAATAATTAGTGGTCATGTGTTGTGTGCTTTGGAAAAGATAAAGAGATTGTTTCTTTGATTTTCATTGCCAAGAAAGTTGTCTTTATAAATTTTTCATTCTCCAACTCTCTTAGCTAGGGAATTCATTGAAAAGGAAAGATAGCTTAAATAATCTTAGGTGCATCTTTTTAGTGGATTTGAGTCGAGTCTACACGCCATCAGTTTCATCTCCACTACCTTTTTTCCTAAAGAAAAGCCATAAAAATTAACGCTTAAAGTAAAATTTACTTAGTAAGTTTTTATTTACTAGGGCTCTAAAACACCAACATAGATTAGGCTAGTGTCTTGGAGTAGGAGAGTAATTAACTCTCCAAGATAGCAAAACCAAACAAGTAGCTCATCTTGTGGTAGGATAAATCCAATAGTTACATTTATGCTCTGGGAAAGCTCCTCTTAAAGGAGAAGCACGAGATCGTGTCTGAACCAGTGAGGGGATCAATCCTCCTTCATTGGGAACGACGCCAGATATGCACGTACTACAAACGGTAAACCTCGGATTGACCATTTTCGAGGAGCCTGGGGTCACTTGTCGGTAAACCTTGGATTATTGTCAAGGAGCCGGCAAGGGGATTGAGCTTGTTACTCTGACCTTGCGTGCTATCGGATCGTAGACTATTCCCCCATGTATATTTGTTGTTGTTGGTAACCTTAGTGACTATTATCTTTAGGATTCTACCCGAGGTGACGGTGGAGGGAAGATCCCACTGTACCTGGAGCAGACATCGGCTAGACTCACTTGGATTTTCTGGGGGGTTCACTTCACTCGAGACGGTTAAAGTGGAGGAACTTGTGCCAGTCTATTCATTAAGCAGGTTGCCGGGGTAACTATTCCACCCGCCACTTCTGTACTGAATTTTGCGATGTTGGATTTCATCACCAACTAGTGTTTTTGGTCCGGAAGGTTACTGTTTGTGTGTGGTTTGATGCCCTAGATTCTTTAGGCGTGTGATTCAAATTTGTTTGGTTCTTTAGAGACTTTAGGCGGTTTGCTTTGAGATTTTACTTTGTTTGCGTGTGCAGTAGTTAAAAGTTTTAACTGTGGCTGAATTACCGAGACAGTCCCGTAGACTTCGGGGCCAGTCTCCTGATGTTGTAACCGTGGCCGATTTGTTGAGGAAGTCCCGTAGACTTCGGGGCCAACCTCCTGAAGACGTCTCGGGTCATTACGAAGGTTTGAAAGTCCTCGTAACTCCTAGTGGCAGTAAAGTAGGTTCACCTGAAGAAGGAGAGTCTTCATTGGTAGTTAATCCTGATTACCAAACTCTAGAAACACGTTATAATCCTGAAGCTATTTTGGTTTCTGAACTTGCTGGTAGTTTTTCATCTACTAGTGATATAGGCGAAGAACCTGAGATCTCTGAACCTGTTACTCCAACATCGGGGTTGGTCTCTCCAACTTCTAGTGCTCCTGATTCACCTAGGGTAGAAAGAGTCATCACCGAAAATCTTCCTTCTGGTTTGATAGCTATTGCAGAACTTGCTCCAGAAGAATAAATAGGCATCCCTATCCCTGAAAATCAACCTACTATTGATCTAAGGGAGCGTGAATCCATTTTTTACAGTCCACCTAGAAGTACTACTTGGTATCTTTCTTTAACTAATTATTTGGACAACTCAGGGTTAAGCTTTTCTCCACCTCGTGCTCCTTATCCACCTAGAGGTCTTTATACTCCCGTAAATATGTCAGGTCAGTCGTCCATGTTTACTTAATCGCCTGAATACTTTTTGTACGGCGGTCCTTCTATTCCCTCTGGGTATCAGTCACTTTCTGGTACTTTTGCGGGAGCATCTCCTTAACCCATTGAACATGGGTTATTAACAGGAAACAATGGTAATAAACCGTTGACCGTAGGAGACATTTACATGATGTCAGCTTCAATTCCCAGTTCTCAACCTGAAGGTGGCCAGTTACCGCCTGGGGGGCAGCCTCAATTAACACCTGGGGGGCAACATCAAGGTACACAAATTGTGTCTGGGGGGCAACCTCAAGGAATGTATGTAGCCATGGTACAATACATTCCTCAAGGTCAATCCCAGACTCAATATGTACCCCAAGGTCAACCTTAGTATCAATTTATAGCTCAAGGTCAACCCCAGTATCAGTACCTACCTCAAGGGTATCTACCCCAAGGTCAATACTTGAGTCTAGGTTTCCAGCCACCCCAAGGTCAATCTTATGTTCAAGGTATGGGAAATGCACCTTTCAATTATCAATCCTACCCTCAATCCGGTTATGGATCTCAATATCCTCAACCTATTATGGGTCAATACCCCGAAATGAACATAGTGTGGGATCCGTCGCAAATTCAACAGGTATTGCATCCAAGTGTACAGTTGTCATCTCAAACTGAACAACCCTTAGTTTCTGGTTCACCCCAGCAACCAGTCCAATCTAATATTCAAACTTCTATACCTTCGGTAGTTTCTCAGTCTGGGCCTATTTCACCTCGTACTCCATCTCAAACGACTGCTGCAACTACCGCAACATCTGTTCAATCTACCCCACTTGCTTCTGGAGTATCGACAGCTCCGGTTTCTACTGTCTCTGTATCTACTCCTCAGACATCTTTACCATCGTCTGGATCCACGATTCAAACTACGGTTCAGATGCCTGTAGGACAACCTGGTTTAAGTACGGTTGTCACAAGTCAGCCACAATTCACTTATCAACCGTACCAGGGACAGTACCAATTCGGTCCTACTGTCCAGCAGCCAGTTTACCAGTATCAACCGTATCCTGGGTACACTTATCAACAATCACAACAACCCCAGTACGGTCCGGTTAATCCTAGTTTTCTGGGAGGATACAATATCCCGAACACAACTCCCATTCCTAGTTATCTTGGATATTCCGTTTTGGCCGCCAATGCCAAATAAGTTGCCCAGTGACATTCCCAAGTTCGAAGTTAAGTCTAGAGAGGACCCGTCGAATCATGTGATGACTTACCACCTCTGGTGTGCCTCTAATTCCATCTTGGATGATTCGATCCGCTTACGTCTTTTCCAGTGTACTCTCATTGGTCTTGTAGCCAAGTGGTATATTGAGTTACCACGGGCCTCTTTTTATAATTTTAGCCAGTTAGCTACCTTGTTTTTAACTCATTTTCAGTTGTCGGTCAGATATGATAATGGCACGGAGTTACTAACTTCATTAAAACAATGGACGTCCACATATATTTCTGATCATATTCATGAATGGAGACGTCGAAGGTGGTTAGTGAAATTTTTTATCCCGGACCAGATCTTAGCTGAATGGTTTGTTAAATCATTGTTACCGAAGATTACTGAAGACGTAGCTAAGGCCAGAGTAGTTACTGAGGAGCAAGTGATTTCTCAAGCGCAGTACCTTGACTTAGTTTATACTCAGTCAGGTACGTTACACGAAAAGATCCCAGATCTTCCTAAGTCAAATCAAATCGCTGCTGCCCCTTCGGGGTCTCATGCTGATGATGGTATGATTGGTACAGTGAACACTAAAAGTAAGAAGAAGTCTTCAAGGAATTCTTCTCCTATTATAACCTTGCCTGATTCCCTGACAGGAGATTCTTCTGCTGAAGTTTCCATTGATATTCATGTTGTAGAGTCATCTACGGCTAAATCAAAATCCGGTGGGAAAAAGAAAGGTAAGAAGAAGAATAAAACAGACAAAACTCCAAAGGAGAAAACTAAAAAGTCGGAAACCAATGACGAAAAGCGCAAACCTCATTATCCTTGTCTTATTTGTGAAGAGGATCATTTTACAAGAGATTGCCCTCATCGGGCAGAGGTTGCGAAGATTGTTAAAGGTTCTCAAACTCCTGCTGTTTTGAAAGATCCATTTCCAAAGCAGGAGAGTAAGATGATAGGTTCTTCCTCGAGTGCCAGTGAAGAACCCATATTGATGATGTCTCATGTAAGTATTGCGACTCGATCGCAAGATTATGGTAGTAAAAGTCCTGTTAATGGCAAAGAAGCAGAATCTTCTCATTCTAATCCATCAACCTCAGCTCCCGATTCTGATCCACTACAGATCGAGAAACCTAACCTGGACTTAGTAATCAAACCACCCGCCAAGGGTATACTTCGAAATTCTGCTTTCAATCCACATGTGAAAGTGGCCCAGAATTATAACATTGTTGAGGACTTAGCTGTTTCATCCTCAGCAATGTCGGCTTTGGAAGTGCTGCAATCATGCCCAGCACAACGCAAATTACTTTTGTCGGCTATAGGAGCTATTGATGTTCAGGACCCGAACCTAATAATCTTTGATCTAGAAAATATACACCGCATTTACCTCATCAAATGGCTTTCCAGATCCCAGTGATAGTAAAAAACATGCCTATTCATCGGACTGTAATTGATGAGGGAGCTTCCACGTGTATTATGTCGATAAAGTGTTGGAGATCGCTTGGTTCTCCTACACTAAATCAATCCCCAACAATTCTTAAGGCCTTTGATGGCCGTGGGTTCCATCCTTTTGGCATTCTACAGGATTTGCCTATAGGGGTTGAAGGAAAAACCGTTAGTCTAGATGTGGAGGTGGTTGATGCCCCTCTAGACTACAACCTTCTCTTGGGTCGAAGTTGGTCTTACGCTATGACAGCGGTTGTTTCATCGGTCTTCCGAGTAATAAAGTTTCCACATAATGGCAAGATCGTAACAATAGACCAGCTGGCTTACTTTTCATCTGACCCAACCTCTCCCGAGAGTATTCAGCATGTCGGTAAAACGACTATCCCATATAAGGATGTTGGAGTAGGATTAGTTAAAGATGCCGGTCTACTGGGAACTTTTCCTTTTCCTCCAATTAACGCATTGTCTTCATTTTCATCCATTCATATGATTACATCAGACACCATTGTTTATGATGATCCTTGGATCGTTCTTCTGAATCTGCGATAGACTCATTCGGTGATGCTATGCCATTGAGTCCATATGAAATTGCCTATGAAGCTATGCAGTCTTTTACCGACCCGCATTCAACAAAAATCGACCAAATGAATGTGGTCCGTGAGGAATCACTTTTCACATCAACCTCGGAGTTAGTAGCGTTTCCCGAAGTTGTTTCATCTGACGAGCAACTTCGTGAAGTCCTGTGTGTAGACGATTTACCATGGGAAAATCTCCATCACAGATCTTCGTTTTTACCTGAGGATGATCGTTTTGAAAATGATTTCTCATCAAGCTTTACAGCTGAATATGTCAAGGAAGCTCAGAATCCCATGAAACATCCTGATTCAGAGCTAAATTTGGGAAACATCTCTCGAACTATTCCCATTGACATTTCAGTCAAGCCCGGAATTGTTGAGAACATTCATATAGGTGCCTCGTGTACAGATGACGAAATTCAGACATACAAGGCCCTATTTCAAGAATTCTGCGACGTGTTTGCCTGGTCCTATGAGGAAATGCCAGGAATTGATCCCGCGATTGTTTTCCATGAGATCAAGACTTACCCGAACGCTAAACCCGTCCGGCAACGTTTGCGTCAGATTCACCCACGAAAAGCAGCTGCAATTAAAGCAGAAGTTGAAAAACTATTGAAAGCAGGTTTCATTTATCCAATCCCGTTAACGGATTGGGTATCGAATATTGTTCCAGTTAACAAAAAATAGGGAACAATAAGAATATGCATCGATTATAGGGACATTAATCAAGCTTGTCCAAAGGACAACTACCCAACACCCTATATCGATCAAATAATTGATGATTGTGCCGGCAGTGAAATATTTTCCTTCATGGACGGTTTTTCCGGTTACAATCAAATCAATATTCTACTTGCCGATCAACAAAAAATGGCTTTCATTTGTCCATGGGGGACATTTTCTTATTTCAAATTACCTTTTGGGCTCAAGAATGCAGGATCAACTTTTCAAAGGGCGATGTCTTATGCGTTTCATGACATCAAACACATTGTGCAACCGTATCTCGATGATTTGCCTGCTCATTCATTACATCGAGCTGACCACCTTGTCCATTTACGAGCAATCTTCATGAGGTGTAGGCATTATCGTATTCGGTTGAACCCACACAAATGTGTCTTCTGTATAGAAGTGGGTCGATTACTGGGATTTGTAGTTTCGAAAGCCGGCATTCGCGTCGATCCCTCGAAGGTCGAAGCTATCATCAAATTGCCTCCTCCTTCGAGTCTTCGCCAACTCCAAAGTTTGCAGGGGAAAGCAAACTTTTTACGACGATTCATTCCTAACTACGCCGAGGTTACAAAGGGTTTTACACGGTTGTTAAAACAGAACACTCAATTCACTTGGGATGAGATAGCTCAGAAATCTTTTGATGCACTCAAGCACGCGTTGACCCATGCACCGTTGCTGCATCCTCCCAACTACAACCAGGATTACTTTTTGTACCTCGCCGCCGCTCATTCCACCATTGGGATGGTCTTAGTTCAGGAAGACGAATTCGGAATGGAACATGTGATATATTACCTTAGTCGGACGTTAAACCCAACTGAGCTAAAATATTCACATGTGGAGAAATTGGCATTGGCAGCCGTTCAAGCTGTCCAACGTTTTCGTCACTACATTTTACTCCGTAAAACTACAGTCATTTCGGATTGCAACCCTATGATCTACATTTTGACTAAACAATTTCTAGGGGGCAAGTACTCTAAATGGATTGTTATCCTGCAAGAGTTCGACTTGGAGTTTGAGAAATCTAAGTCTAAGAAATCTTTAGTTTTTGCAGAGTTAATGTGTGACTTCCCACGTGCTGACACGGAAACTGTGGTAGAGGAGCCCATTGCGGACGAATCTTTGTTTCTAATCAGCACTTTCGATCCGTGGTATGGGGATATCATCGTTTATCTCCAGACCCAATCCTTTCGGCTCGAAGTTTCAAAGTCGGAACGTCGGAAAATTCAATTCAAGTCCCAACAGTACAAAATTATTGGAGATACTCTTTATCGCCGTGGGGCAGACTCTATTTTTCGTCGTTGCTTAACTCACGAAGAAGCTGAAAGCGTTCTGAATGACTGTCACTCTGGAGCGTGTGGCGGTCATATGTCTGGGTATGCCACAACCCAAAATCTATTGCGCGCTGGCTACTTCTGGCCATCCTTGTTTAAAGATTGTATTACCGCGGTCTGAAAATGCCACAATTGTCAGGTGTTTGATCAAAAGATGCACGCTCCACCTGCTCCTCTCCACCCTATAATTGTCGTTGGTCCTTTTGCCAAATGGGGTATCGACTTTATTACATGTAACCCTCACTCAGCCGGGGGGCATGCGTATATCATCCTTGCGGTAGATTATTTTACTAAGTGGGCCGAGGCGATGCCTACATTCGAGGCAGACGGAAAGATAGCTGCAATTTTCGTGTTCAATCACATAATTGCTAGGTTTGGTGTCCCACAAGCGATAATCACTGACCATGGGCCCCATTTTCAAAATGTTATGATGACAGAACTTATAGGCCAGCTTGGTTTACGTCACGATAGTTCAACTCCATATTATCCACAAGCGAATGGTCTGGTTGAGTCCACCAACAAAGTTTTAGTTATCATGATCCGACGAATCATTGGTATTCATCGGTCGAATTGGCACAACATGTTATTTTCAGCGCTTTGGGCATATCGAACCTCAGTGAAAACATCAACAGGGTTCACTCCTTTCCAACTAGTTTATGGTTTGGAAGTTGTGCTACCCATTGAATGCGAAATCCCGTCACTGCAAATGGCCATCGAGTTACTTCCAGTTACTTCCAAAGAGGAAAAGCATTTATTATACTTAGCTCAATTAGATGAGACTCTACGTGATGCTGCATTGGCGATCGAGACTCACGCAAAACGTATGAAAGCTCAGTATGATCGAAATGTGACCCCTCAAAATTTTTCGGAAGGAGACCTAGTGCTATTATATGATCAAGCTAATGATAAATTAGGTGCTAGAAAATTCGTTCCTATGTGGCATGGGCCCTATATTGTCAAGCGAAAGCTAGCAAAAGGGGCCTATGAGCTGGTAGACTTTGACGGGGACTCTTTGGGTAAACCCAGAAATGGACTTTACCTAAAGAGGTATTATGCTTAAATGATGGGTATGGAGAATTCTTAGTTAGGTTAGTTTTTCTTTCTAACCGGTGTGCTTGTTAGTTTAGACAGTGTGCTTAGCTTAGAGAGTGTGTTTTTCGTCGTTATTCTGCTTATCTTGGTTTTACTCTTGATGTTGCAGATGTCGATGCCTCTCCAAACATACATTGGATTTGCTGATGGTGCTTGTCGTAGTACACGGAATATCTCTTCCGCAGCTTGGGTTATCTATTCGCCCTCTGACGAGTTAGTTTCTATGCATGGGGTGAGCCTCGGTCAAACAACAAACAACATTGCCGAATACAGTGCAGTGATTGAGTTATTGTCTGAATCTATTTCATTTGGGATTTGGAGTTTGATAGTGAGGTTAGATTCTGAACTCGTTGTATTACAGCTTAATAGAGTGTATGCCATTAGAAATCCAGTGTTATTAAGGTTATTTTTGAGAGTGCGTCTCTTGGAACGTGAATTTGATTACATTGAATATCAACATATTCCAAGGTCTTTAAATACATTAGCAGATGCAATTGCTTCTCAAATGTTAAATAGACATTTGAAATAATCATACATGTAAATTTAAAAACATTTCATCACACATGTTCAACAAGATAAGCCAGTAATAATGATATATATATAGATAGGAGTGTGTCAAAAAATACATCGTCTTCGATCATAGGTTGAAAAACACCTTATGATCGTCAAAAATGATAAGTACAAAAAACGAAAATGTCGCATGTGTCTACAAAACAACCATCCAATCACTGGTGATGATCTCTATATGACACCACTGCACGGACCACCCTACACAAGAACCTCCTAAAAGGTCCTGGGACCCCGACTACATCACACTGAAGCCTGATAGGAATATCATCTATGGTAGTCTCCGGTATATCTACTGTAAGATGCTCTAGGTCATGTTCCAACTCAGCTAAAGTCTCTGTGGCCTCGTCCTGTGGGGCCGGTGCCGCTGCAACTGGTAGTCTCCTCTCGAAAGACTGGAGATTGGCTGGACGTCGTGGGCCTACATCTGCATTTTGAAAATTATTACTATCAGTTTTGAGACGATATAAAAACAAAAAAAAATAGATAGTTTAAAAACTTGTAGAAAATGAAGTTACCTGTGTCATCCCATTGTTCTCCCGGTGGAAGAACCATGTCCGGATCTCCACGAAAATCAACTCCGGCATAAGGAAAATCCTGTATAGAAAAGACCTGGTCCTCTAACCAGTGAAAGTACTCTGGAGTAAATCAGACAACCTCCGTGCCCTCATCAGGATGACGGGCCATAACCGCAACCCATCGCATCAATTTGGGCTCTCGGGGAAGCCCAGCCTCAACAGTGAGGTGCTGTGGGATCAACATCGGAACCCTCTCTAAGCCAAAACTCACAACTAAAGGCCCATAACCAAAAGTCTTTAGCTGTCCGTTTTTGGCTCTAGTCAGTTGGCCCTTTAAATTGGCCAACACAGCATCACACCAGTTGAAAATGGTACCTCGATAGCAATCAATCGCCATCTGCATCTCGAATCCAGTGGCAATGTGTAAAGCGGTAGCCTCGCAAAGTTTGGTAACTGTAAAAGCAATCACCATAAGTTCAGGGCGGGATATAGTTTTGATCTCTATCCCCTTCTCCTGAGTCTGAGTGTTACACCACTCTAGTCGGAGACTAGCGATGGACTGGCCACCCGGCCTAGTCCCGAACAGAGTCAAGTGTTCGCCTCTCTTGGGAAAACCAGTGAGAAAGTAGATATCTGAGGGTTCTATCTCGAGCTGGTGCCCTCCAATATAAAAACACTGGTCCTGAACATTCCATCTTTCTACCAGCCACTCTAGAAATCTCACTTGGGCCCTCATGCCAGGTATGGCCCAGTATTTATAAAGGTCGCATGCCTTCAAAGCATCAATTTACGGTTGATGATTAATGGCGGCCAAATCAACATCTTCGTGCTCTCTCTCGCGCCAATCAAGCATGGTGAACAATCTACACAGCAGAAAACATCCATTAGAATCCATGAAATAAAAAAAAATTGGTCCAATTGAGAGAATTTGGTGTTTGAAAACTCTTTGCGCGGAGTACGCACCCCGCCTTTAGGAACAGAGCGTGGGTACGTAGGTTCCCTTAAGGAAAGGTGCGTACGCCCGACATTTTCCCAGCTGAGAAAATGTCGGGGTACGCGGGTCCCTAGTTTGGTGCCTGCGTACGCCGAGAGGCGGTTCTTGAAACCCCAAAGCCTCCAAAAAATGAAATCTAGGGCCTAAAAAAGAATTCTAAACGGATGAAAATGAAGAGGAGGATGTTCAAAATTACCTGAAAGAGACGGCGTTCGATTTCGACGGTCGGATTCTCCGCAATGTCCACGGGAAGTTTCTTGCCAAAAGCCCTTTTTCTATCCTCAACAGTAAAATGGTAAAAATGAATTGGTAAAAGGCCTTTTTATAGGTTTTTTGGGTAAATAAATGGTAGATTTGTTTATTTTTCACCATGAAAAGGTATTTTTCAAAGTATTTTTATCTATCTTCAATAGGTATGAGTAATGTGTTGGTTTTTGTGCAGGATAAAGGATTTTCAGGGAAAATTGTCATTTTTTACAAACAAAAACATCAGAGTCATCTTTAAGCCCTTTTCTGACTCCTAAAACATGAAAAGATTGCCGAGCGTTTCTTTTACACTCGTTAAAATGGAATTAAAAGACGGTCCTCTTATAGCTCTATTCTGACCGTAAAAACATGAAAAGGTTGCCGGATTTTTGTCGTTTCAAATCCGATATTGGAAATAGAACGATGTGTCCTTGATCGCTTTTTACTTTTCAGATCAGAGACACTAATCATGAAAGTACTCCTTGGTCGTAAAGATCAAGCGGTTCTCTCAAGTATTATTTTATACTTTTTCGGGCTTGGGAGACACAAATTTATGAAAAAGGTCAACCCTGGAGTATTCTTAAGTTTTTTCAGACTCTCTAAAATTGAAAAACGCCGAGTTTCTCCTATACTGGACTCGTTAAAATTTCACAGTAAAGGACCTGTTCGATTACAAACAGGAGCGGACCACTCCTTCTTAGGGTTCGAATCTAAATTAAGTTGGACTCATCCGAAGGATGAGCTTATAATCAAGCAAATGTTATCCTCCTCAAGCTTGTAAAAAATAAAGAGGTACTTGCCAGAAATGGTGGGGGAAAAGAGAGAAAAATGAGCCTACTTGTTATCCTTTGTCACAGAAAAACCTTATCACCACTCTTGAACACGACACGTTTCATTCACCTGGGTTGGGAAATCCTTGCCTAATAGTTGATCAAACCACATTGAAAATCTTTAGCCAGTTTCCGGGTATTAACTTTGGGTCACTCGTCACCAAGCCATCTGTTGTGTCATTATGTGTTCAAGAGGTCACTGCAAATAAACCATTCATCTGCAAAATACCTGTCATCCATCTTGACCATCCCTGAGTCAGTCCTTACAGCTACATTTCTTCAACTTGATCTATGATTTCGTGTTGTGGGCTTGCCTGCAATGGATCGCTTTCTATCAACATCAGCACATTATCTAGAAAGATGATCTAGGAATCGTCAGTACCTTGAAATCTGCATGCCTCAATGGCAGGTTTCTCGCATTTGACGACAGTTTACATCATTGACTTTCGATCGAAGGATTCCGTGATATGTTCGACATCAACACATTCATTCACATCTCATGGATTGTACTGGGTACTTTGAGAATCATTGACATCACTGGTGGTCTCTCTCACACTTGTTAACAGTTTACATCATTGACTGGTAATCAAGTGGTTTCTACCATGTTCGACATCAACTGATTTATTCACATGGATAGAATCGTACTATTTCGGGAAGTAGAAATGAAGACCCTGGATCTAGTTTCCACCATCCAGGCTGTGAGGAGTTTTGTATTCATTATACAGTAGACTAATCATAAACAGATGGCTGCGTCCATACTGTGTCTACATGAGTCTATGATTATGATGTACTGCGAAATCATTCCTATATCAGAGCAGTAGCTAGTTTGTTAGTTAAATATTTCAATCTGAGTATGGGAATGCCTACCTCAGCGATGATATGATCTTATATATGTATTTTTTGTTGAATATTTGCAGGTTTCGACTGGGCTCTCCACAAGATAATCCTTGAAATGATAAAGTGCTTCACCCTTCCTAGATGATATGAAACCCTAATCTACTACAGGCTTCGCACTTTAGGGGGCAATCTGTTACACTAAAATTTGTCACCATGACTATTTGCAGTCAGTATGGCTCCATCAATTGTCATACTGTCCTCCTTGGCAAGTCTTATACCTCTGCTCTTCATGTCAAACTCCAAGAAAGAGAGAATGTCCTTAAAAATCAATATAACTCTGGTTACGCAGTTTCTCTTACCCTTACCTGCGTGCACGCACCTCAAGTTCATAATACCTGCGTACTTGTACGCTCTGTCTGTAAAGGGGTGGGTGCGTACTCCTGTAAAGGTCAAAAGGCACAAGTTTTACTTCAAAAAACTTACTTGTGGTCGATTCTAGAGTATTCTAGAAGATGGTTTGACGTGGATTGAGCGCCTCCAGATGGTTCATGCATCCCAAAGAAAGAGGAACTTATCCCATCAAGAGGGGAGCTATCCCATTGAAAGAGGGGCTTATCCCATTGATGGTGGACCTGATTAACTTCCTCCAAAGCACTATAAATACAGGCATTGGGCCAGAGGGAGGAGAAGTTGAAAGCTGAACATTCCTAAGGGTAGATGCTGCTGAAATTAGGACTCCCTTTTAGAGCTTAAGAGGAGAGATTCCCATCCTTTCCTAGCTTCATTTGGAAGTAGGTGAGCTGATCAAAGTAAAGGAGAACTCTTTTTGGACCTTGGGAGGGACCTGCACAACACCAAGGCACTGGTTGTAATGGTTTCTTTTGTTTCCAATTAATACAATTAAGTTCGTTTTTCTCAACAAGTTGTTATATATAATTTGTTTCATAAACTCCTTGGTCTTTATGATGAATATGTTTTATTATATGAGTTATTCAGGTGCTATGTAATCATTTGCTTGTTAGTGAATGCAGGCTTCAAGGAGAAGGAGGAGCTCATCTGGATCGAAGAGGCTTGGCTGCTACAAATAGCATTGGACTAAAGGTATGCTTTAAACACCTGGTTGCTTTTATTTTAAATGCATATTTAGGGAAAGATAGTGCTTGATTGTCTTGTTTGTCACTAGAAAGCTTTAGCTTCTAGGGAGGTCGGTTTTGTCCACAAAATTGACTCTTTCCGCATGACACAATGGTCTAGATGAGAGTAACGTACCCTTCTTACCACCTCACCGCGTCACCGCAGAACACTCTCGTAAACTTAAGTACGCTACAGTCGACTTCCTTCACCACCTTTGATTTCATGTGTATCGATGAGCTCTTGGATGGAGAAACCTACCTACCACCTCTATAGCCTCGAAACAGTCACTCTCTGTCAGCCTCAGAACCCTTCCGCTTATCAGGCTCTATAGGAGCATTAATGGGCTCTACATGAGGGAAAACACAGTCCTACAGGAGCCTTTCTACAGGAGGGCTAGTGAGCAGCATTGTAGAGGAAAATTCAGGATTTTATGGAAAATTCGAGCTTGAAGAGGTAGGCTTTATGTAGACCCTCTCTTCATTTCTATCTCTACAAAGCGTGGTGTGATTTCAAGCGAGGTATTGAGTTGGAAAAGGGAAGGAAAGTGAGAACAAATTCTGCCTGTGTTTTAAAAAAAAATATATACAGTTTCTCCATTTACTCCTTGCACTAAAATATTGTCTCTTTCTCCTATGTGGTATTCTCCTCTGTAAAGAGATGATGTAGCTCTAGAAAATTAAGGCTAAAAAAAAATCGAACTTGCATTGGGTAGTCTGCTTATTTTGTGAAAGAAAAAAAACATTGTCCTGTATACTCTTTGTTTTTTAAAGATATTGTTTCCCTCAAATAGACCGAGAAGTCAATTAAGTTTAAGAATAGAGTTTGGAAGGAAGGAAAGTTGCAATTTGTTTTGGTTAAAAAGAAACAAAACCTTAGTTGTTCCTCTTTCTTTGGGTTTGAAACTTGCTGCCTTCCTCCTCATCTAAGATATTCCAGCAGTCTCTGAACATCATGACAACGGGTTTTATGAGGAAGGAGCCTTTGAATTCAACTAAGTTGCATGAACATCCAGAAGTGGTAGCCCTCTTTACCAGGGAAAATTGGATTCCTTCCTTTGAAAAATTTCATGGGTATGATGAGGAAGTCACAGAGGAATTTTTATTGTCTTTAAAACCTCACTCAAAAACCCATGCCACTGTCAGTTTCAGGGTTCTAACAATAGAACTCACACTGGAATTCATCAGTAAGGTCACTAGTCTCCCACTTGGGCTACCCTAGAGCAAAGAACAAAAAGCACTGGGTCAAGTTGCCAAGAAGATCTTTTTCCAGCCTAATGAACATTATGTGGAGAATAAGAATGACATCAGGAGGAAAACTATACCTTATCCATGGGGTGAGGTCAATTATCAGATCATGATATACATCTCCTGTGAAGGAAGATACAACATAGTTTATGGGTACCATTTTAGGCTATTACATGAACTATGATACGGAATGGACCTTCCCGCATCCAGAAAACTCGGTATTCCATATTTTCTCCTCCAATCCTTGATAGAGTCTAGAACCAAAATTGAATGTAGGGGTTCCAAACCAATTGGCTCACCATGGGATAATTAAATTGCTGGTGGAGGACGCCCTCCACACTTTCACAATCCCCATAGCTTGTGAGATTTCTAGAAGCATGATTAAAGAGGATGATATAAGAACTCTCACTGATGACCTTAGTCCATCTGGAAGTGAAGAGGAGGAACAAAAAGGGGAAGTTGAGAAGGAAATCCATGAAGAAGAGAAAAACACTCAATTGGAAGAAGAGAAAACCCACACAGAAGAAGAAGGAAACCAAATAGGAGAGGAGAAACATGACACCACCAGAGATGAGCCTACAATAGAGAAGAAGAAAGAATCAAAAGTAGAAAAGGGTAAAATCACAGCAGAGAAAAAGAAGAGACCAAGAACTGAAAGGAATAAGCCTAAGACAGTGCAGAAAAAGGTTTCCATAGGAAAGGCAGAAACTAAGCAAGCAAAGGAGAAAGAAAAATCAGAGACAACATAAATAAAACTAGAAGAAATAGGAAAAAGAATAGGTGAAGAAGAAGAATTAAAGCAAGAAGAAGTTTCTCCTCAGACACTAGCAAGAGAAGTAGCAATTGTTCTTCCTACACTTAGTACTCCAGTCAAGCCCAAAGGAAAAAGGAAGAGACAACCATCTATGTACTTCAAGGCTCGAAAGAGCACTAGAATAAATATGGGGAAGCCTCAGCCACTTTCAAAGGAGCCCATCATCATTGAGGATGTCTCTACTACAACAAAGGGAGAATCTCCATCCAAAACCCTCCTCACTTATGAAAGAGGAAGTCCTAAGACCTCTACTTGGAAAGAAAGGATCAAACTAATGGACTCTAAAACAGTCCTACAGGAGGCATAGACCTCTCTATAGGAGACATTGACAAAGCTTCAAGAAACTAAAAAACTTGAAAAGAAGGTAGAAGAACAGACCAAGGAGGAAGACAAGGAAAAAGAGATACCAGAGTCTGTAGCTCAGCCTAACTTCGGCTCTTACTACAACCTTCTGGAAGGGGGGAAAATCATCCCATAAAAGTTTGTAGGCCCTCTTTTCTTTGAGCTAGAAAAGGAAAGAGTAAGGACCCATACATGGATGCAGATTGCAAAATCAAAAGGGGTGGAAGACATTGGGCACATGGAAAACAAATTGAGGGAAATGGGCAAAGAATCGAGCATGGTCAGGCATGCAGAAAGCATCAGAAGAGCTCAATTGGAGATAGAAAATGAAATGTTAAAGAAGCGGCTACAAGAAAGGGAACCTCAAGGAGGAAATGAGTTGTCAATCTTAAAAAGACAGCAATAGGAAGAGGAATCCCAGGCAGATAGTGAGACATTAATAAGACAACAACAGGAAAGGGAATCCCAGGTAGAAAATGAGGCGTTGATCTTGAGAAGGAAACTATAGGAAAAGGAAGCCCAATTAGCTTGGATGGCCAAGTGGGCTATGGAGGCATTACAGTGCAGGTAGCCAGCCAAATCATATGCAATGTACCTCAAGGATCAGTGGCTCAAATTTCAGATCAAGGCACTGGCCGAGAGGGCCACAATACCTTTTCAAGATTATGGCCAATTCATGCATCTATGTGATCACAGTTCAGCCGAGGACAAAGCCAAGCTAGAAGAGTTTTACTTTCACAACATGGCCCTTACTGATATGAACCTATGGGATCCTAAAGTTGTGTTGGGAGACTTGCAGCTGATGGCTATGGCATCTTGGATGAGCCATGAAGAGAAAAGGGCAGGAGAAATCTAGAAAATGGTGGCAAAAGAGCTAAATGAACCCCTGATGGTTAGAGAAGAACCAACAGACCGCATCTATGCCCACCAACACCTTGCAGCTAATCCTCAAGTTGTCCCTGACTACATTGATAAGAAAGCCCAGGCTATTGCACATTTCGAGGACATGGAGAGATTGTTTGGAGCTGAATGCATTCATGCCTGCATGAGAAAGTGGAACACATTGCCACACAACCTATGGATCAAGGAGTATCACTCCCCATACAGGATGAAGGAAGCCATGAGGAGAGTGCCACTGTATAAGCACTCTATGCAAAGTTTGAAGGCAAATTGGATTGTCCTCAAATTCATTCCTCCACTACTGCTAGGACTGCTGAAAGGAGTAAAAGAGGAGGAAGAATAGGAACAGTGGGAAGAGGTGGATAGAAAGGCAAGATTCCATTATAAAGAGGAAGATATCACATCAGACACATGGGATGTCAGGGAATCTATCAGAGCCATCAAGGATGAAGAGTTAGACAAGCTGCTCAGAGGATGAGCAACCAATTCAGTAGGGGGGTGATGATGAGCCCTAGAAATGGATAATTATATGTGCTCATTTTTCCTCTTAATTCTACTTAATCCACCATTCTCATTAGTTTATTGCATGTTTTTGAATATAATTATGCTAATAGAGTGAATTGGGTTAGTCATTTTCCCATGTAGTCTAATGCGTGCTTTATGCATATTTTTTGGTCAATTTTGGACAAAGTCAAGGGATTTATGAGCAAATGGCGACAAATTCTCAAGGGAAATAGGGAAGAGGATTTGTAGGGGGGTGTCTCCTTCATTTATGACCACTTTTCTAGAATCCTCCATCAGCAACTCGGAGCACAAAGGTCCACATTCCAAGGGGTAATCGAGCAAGTAAAGAAGGTCTAATGTTTATCTCCAGTTCTGCGAAGCCGAGCTCCTTGATTTTAGGAGGACTGTTGGAGGAATCCATTTCTATAAATAAGGGGTCTTAAAGCCTCAGTAGGTTAGGCAGTCATTAGTATAATTTTCGCACTTTTGTACAACACTTGTTCAGCTTATTTTTGAGCTTCTTTTTTAGAACAATTTACGTAATGTGACTATTCCTTTTGATAATGAAGATGAAACAGTTTTTGAGCCAACATTGATCTCTTTCAAAGGGTTGAAGCTCTTGGGTTGGGGCCCAACCCAAGCTGCCCAACACCTCTTACTTTGTACTTATATGTTTTGGCTTCAGTTCATGAGTTAATTCATGTTACATAGATTCATTTTACTTTGTTTAGATTAGGTTGCTTTTGATGGTTTCCATAGTTGTTTTTGTTTCAGACACTCAAGTAGGTTAATGCATTGATAGAATAAGATTCAAAAGGGAAACAATAGGCCCTGATCTCCTTTCTCCCTTTCTGGGACTATGATCTGAGGTGAAGGCACTACTTCTGCCACCAAAAACACAGTTTTGCTCTTCCATGCAATTTCTAGTGTGATGAATTGATTTGGAAAGATTAATGTATCACTTCAGATTCAGTTCCCTAGATCATTTCTTGTTCTTTTACAATAGATCTCTATACATGCTTTTCTGCTCAAAGGTTATTGTTCGGCATTTTATGTTTGTAGGTCAGAAATTAGGTCAAGCTAGAGAAATTTCTGTTTTCATGGTATAGTTAGTCCTTTCTTTGATTATTTTTCATAAGTAGATGTGGAGATCTCTTGCCAGGCACCTCAGCTCACCATACATCCATAAATCAGCTAGCACTAGCTCACTTCTCATAGATTTCCTAATTCATTCACAAAATTTTGCCAGTCTGCCCTAATTTCTGCATTTATCTCCACAAGCTTCCCTCTTTCCATTTGAACAAATCCAACCATCATGTTCCCTTTTGATCTTCCTTGACAAGCTATAGACACCTCAACACATTAATCTAGACTTCAGTCACCCTTTTCCATCATTTTTTCACCTTCAAAACTTCCAAAAATAGCTCTCTACCTCCTCCTGTAGATCCCCTGCAGCCTCTTATAGAATTTCCTGGAAGTAGTTTTTCAAAATTTGATTGCAATGACAGTCTTTAGAAGGGTACTAGGGGCTTCTTAGGACCTCTCCACACCTTCCCCCACCTCTGAAAAAACCAAGTCCGTCTTCCTTTGCCACTAAACATCTACACAATCACAAGTAGACAAATCACAAGCATAATAATTTCACATAAAACACTCAAAAGCCCAAAAAGATGTTTTCTTATCATTTCTTTTAAGAAGTGGCCCGAATAAATGTAATTTACCTTTTTATTAGTCAATGGCACTCATTTTATCAATTTTCATTTATTTTCCTGCAAAAGTAGGGTTAGTGGGTAAATTAGGGTTTGCTAGGGTTTGCGTTACATTTCAGTTTTCCTTATATTTCTACAAATAGAATAGCCTCTATAGAGTTAGCTTTCTTTCATCACAGTTAAAAGCTTCTTCTGAGAATTCATAGAAGTTGGCTTGAGCTCCTAGTGATCTTGCACCAGTTGACCAAGTGACAGCTTGCAGTAAGAGCTAGTACTTGTGCATACAACACCGTCACTTTGAAGTTTGTTATGAACTACTGGGTTGATAAAAGTAAAGTAGGAAGCCCAGGGAGTTGCAGCATTATTGCTTCAATACTACTTCTCACCACGAGGGTTGGACTGAAGTTGGAGGAGTGGCATAGTATCGAATTGTACTGGGTTATACTCTTCCTTCTACATTATTAAAGGGTTTATTCCTTTTCTCATATTATTGTTCATATCTATGGTGATTATGTGTTTCAATGTCTTGGATTCCATCAAATTATAGTACATAGATCATGTAATGTTTGATTTTTTGTTGTTTCTATTTCTCTTGATACAGATACCAATTGAGCGGGTTTAGTTCAAGTGGAAGTGACCAGAGTGATTCAAAGGGGATTAAGGAAGCAAAAGACTACAAGTAAGTTCCTTCATCTCATCTTTCTACTATAGGAAAAGGCTAAACTACTTTCTTTTTATTGTTCTAGGTGTAGCTACCCACCTAGGGAGAATGTGTTTATCTGTAGATGCAAATTCCATGTAGCAAATTGGTGACCATACTGGGGAAAATGTTTATCCGTATATTCCGATTCCATGTAAAAGATTGGCGACTCCACTGGGGAATGACTATTGTTTTCGGCAGCTTACCCTCATCATATTACATCCTAGTAGACTTTGCTTAGATATACTGATCTTATTTCAGTCTTTTTGAAGTGTTTTTAGTAAAAAGTTGTGCTTGAATGTCTCTTGAATTAACTCTCTGGCACCAGCTTAGTGTTGGTCTTGACACAGTGCACTGTAGAGCAACCCCTATCTTAGAGACAGTGTATTGCAGTGCATTTTCTCCCTCTCTAGCCTGTGTTGATTCATCTTAGGCTAAAAAGCCCACCTTTGGTTTGATTTTTCCAAAGTTGCTTCTCTTTTTGTTTGCCGAAAGATCATTGATTCTTGTGGTTCTGAAATCAAGTTGTATTTCTCTTCCTAGCCCTGCTTTAGCCTTGATTGTTAGTGTTTCTTAAATTATTTCTTTACCATTACCAATCCATTGTCAAAGTTATCTTATAGTCGATTAATCTTTTATGAAAAGGAAGTGTCGTAAAGTCTTCATTTCTTTCGAAAAGGAACTATTGTAAAGTCTACATTCCTTGCAAAAAGATTGATTAATTGTACATGCATTTATTTTCCTTTTGTTTGTCTAAACATTAAGGGATTTGAAAAGAAAAACTTACATTATGCATCTAGAGGTTTTTGTGTGCTTGTGGGAATAGTATAGGGAAATTGCATTAGATGTGTTATTTGCTCTTTGATTAAACATTATAATTGCTCTATCCCTTGTAGTTAAGGTTTTCATTTTTCAAAATCAAATGAAAAGAATGTTTCTCATGATAGTTTTATTCTAGGAATTTCAAAGACATCATGAGGTGAACTTGAAAGACAAACTCTTAATCAAGATCAACTTAAAATTTATCTCAATTAACCTAATGGAGCATTGTCACATAACAAATAACATTTAGAAGTTCTAGGCAAGAGACGTGTTTCGGCGTTGTAAAACATAGTATATTTCATTAATTGTCTATGACACATTCCGAGTGTGATACCTCATTCCACATATGTAAGTATACCATAGCTCATCCACGTACCTTTGGGTATATAGAGCAGTGTTATAGTATGAAAAGTATAAACGAATGCTCTCACTGTGTGTTTTCACATTAGACAACATTAACACATATTAGGCCTCCATGTACTTTTGGTTATATATGGGAGGACTACATTAGGTTGCTATCCATCCTTTAGGTAACCGAGTCGGTTGCCTTGTACACTATGATACACCGAGCACAACATTCAAGGAGATTTCTTGCATGTATGTTAAGTCCTTGGTTTACTTAGGTGGTATAGTGCAATTCATAGTTACTTGGTAATCCTTTTGCCTAGATTATCCCTCTTTTGTTTTGTTATGTTATTTTGATTAAACTAAATTAATTGACCGTGGATAAAATCCTCCACGTCAAGTGATTTTAGGTTGATACATATGGCAATAACTTCGGAGTCCATTGATTAAGGAATTCCTTTTGATGGTAATCCCAGTCCTTTTCCTCCTTTTGGAAATATTGATGCACCATATATGGCTACATTATCCCTTTCAAGATTTACCATTCATTTTTTAGTATAGTTGTTTTCAACCTCCTTGATTCAAAATGTTGTTATTCCTCCGCAATAGAGTACCCCTCGACCTAGACAAAATCAACCTCTAGTTGATCCTAAAGTTCACCCTTTACCTTCTTCATCGGTTGTTTCTTCCTCTTCGCTTGGTTAAAGTATTGACACTAGTAACCAGGTGGATAAGAAGAAGAAGAAAGGGAATAAGAAGAATAAAATTCACCAGGGGGAAACTGAGCAACCATCGCTTTGAATGCAACTTCTGATGAGAAACTTTCTGATAAGCCTCACAAACTTCGATATCCTTGCAAACTTTGTAGGAGAGACCATATTCTTCAAAACTGATCTGGTATTCCTCATATCTTAGAAGAATGGTATTATAGTTCACATCATCTTGTGTCATCAACTTTTGGAGATCATGCCAATGACACACCATCAACCAGTGGTAGTAAAGTTCATGGAGAGAAGGGTAAAGTTAAGTTTCCCTATACGTTATGTGAAGGGAATCACCCCATTCACCTTTGTCCCTATCTAGATGAAGCCCAAAAGGTGTTGGATAAATTTCCTACTTCTTCGTAATGACTTCCATATAGGTACAGGAGTCCTTCACTAGTTGATGAAGTGACTGACCCAAATTAATCGTCAGTCAAACCCACTCTCTCTGAATGTGAATCCCATGAGTCTATACCTGACCAATCACAGGTCGAGGAAATAGTTGACCCAATTTCACCTTCAGTTAATTGTACCTTTCCTGTAGAGGGTGAGTATGATACCAGTTAGGTTCTTTTTGTTTCTTTAGATTCCAACGAGCTTGGAGGAAACCCTCCTATTCCATCAAGACATGACGAAAATCCTCCCATTCTCGTAACTCAAGGGGGTAATTCTCTCGTTCTTATGTTACCCCCTCCAAATAGTCTGGTCACTTCCTTTGATTGGAAATGACTGGCATGATGTCATCTTCCCTCTTATGTCCCTTTCCAAATCATTATACAAGTTTATAATATGATTGTATCTGGCACTATTATGGATGAAGGTGCATCTATGAGTACCATTTCCTCCACTACTTGGAAAGAGGTCAGTTTGCCACCACTTGTGCCTATTACTAAGAATCTGTTGGATTTTAACAAATGAACCAGTCAACCATTAGGGATCCTTCCTCAGTTGCTTATTACTTTGGGAGGAAAATTTGTTTATCTCAATGTGATGGTTGTCACAAGCACTTTAGATTACAATTTACTTCTTGGGCGCGACTATGTTTATTACATCAGAGCTATTGTTTCAACACTCTTTCGAGTGATGTGTTTCTCGCATGAAGGAAAAATTGTCACCATTGACCAGCCCTTCCCCACCATAGGTCAATTATGTGGTAACCCATTCCATTCCTACATCAACTGGTAATCAATTCTATGATGTTGTGCATTATGTACTGGGGGCATTGGAACTAGATGTCTCTAATAAATTCCTTGCTATGTATCCTTTCCAGAGCATTGTTTTCCCATTTGATGAGAACCTATGGGAAGACATGACATCTTATGGATTGTGATCAAGGAATCATGAGCATAGTTCCTTGTCTTGTGTCAAGCTCATTAAAAAATGAAACAAGGAATATGAGGATAGTTCTTGGTCTTGTGTCAACCTCGTTAAAAAATGAAACAAAGGGTATGAGCATAGTTCCTTGTCTAATTTCAAGTTCATTAAAAAATGAAACAAGGAATATGAGCATAGTTCCTTGTATTATGTCAAGCTCATTAAAAAATGAAACAAGGAATATGAGGATAGTTCCTAGTCTTGTGTCAAACTTGTTAAAAAATGAAACAAAGGGTATGAGCATAGTTCCTTGTCTTGTGTCAAACTCATTAAAAAATGAAACAAGGAATATGAACATAGTTCCTTGTCTTGTGTCAATCTCATTAAAAAAAGGAACAAGGAATATGAGGATAGTTCCTGGTCTTGTGTCAACCTCGTTCAAAAATGAAAAAAAGGGTATGAGATAGTTCCTTGTCTTGTGTCAAGATCCTTAAAAAATGAAACAAGGAATATGCATAGTTCCTTGTCTTGTATCAAGCTCGTTAAAAGATGAAACAAGGAATATGAGGATAATTGTTTTACTGTGTCAACCTCATTAAAAAAATGAAACAGGTCCCAGAGCATAGTTCCTTGTCTTGTGTCAAGCTCGTTAAAAAATGAAACAAGGAATCTGAGCATAGTTCCTTATTTTGTATCAAGCTAATTAAAAAATGAAACAAGGTCCCCTGGAGAAAAGTTCCAATTCAAGTCTTTGATTAGATCTCGTAAAATCCTAGTTGAATATTTAACTTAATCTTGTAAATGAACCTTCATTCCATCCACCTGATAGCCACAAGTAGTCTACTTAGGTGAATGTAATGAAGCTTGGGGGGCATGCACCTAGAATCGAGTCATCATGCTGGGGGCATGTAAATCAATCTCAAGCATAAGTTTTCCATGGTTCAAGCTTGTGTAAAAATGAACCCTTGTGTAAAAATGAAACTGAATCCAAGCAAGTTCTCTATGGTTCAATCTTGTGTAAAAATGAACCAATATCCATTTTAACCATCATGATTGCCATTCTATAAGCCACTTCTGTCAGACAAGCCTTGATTTTTCTCCTTCCATTGTCACTATTTTCTTGGTCGATCATATGCTTTCACTTGGTTGTTTTACCCTTTTTGAGGAATAGATGCAATGAGTGGTCTTATTAGCCAACCTATTGACAAACTTGTCCATCATAATAAGACCAAGTTTCACCTTCACTAGGCTCGTTAAAACATCACATAGTGATGGATTCTCCCGAAGGGTGGAACTATACTACAAGCATATGTTAGCCTCCTCAAGCTTGTTAAAAGCACTCTCAAAAATAATCTCAGTAACATTGGATTTCTAATGGCATACACTCTATTAAGTTGTAATACAACGAGTTCAGAATCTAACCTCACTATCAAACTCCAAATCCCAAATGAAATAGATTCAGATAATAACTCAATCACTGCACTATACTCGACAATGTTGTTCGTTGTTTGACCGAGGCTTACCCCATGCATAGATACCAACTCATCAGAGGGCGAATAGATAACCCAAGCTACGGAAGAAATGTTCCGTGTATTACGACAAGCACCATCAGCGAAACCAATGTATGTTTGGAGAGGCATCGACATCTGCAATATCAAGAGTAAAACCAAGATAAGTAGGAATAATGACGAAAAACACTTTCTAAGCTAAGCACATTTTTTAAAACTAAAACACACCAGCTTGAAAGAAAAACCATCCTAACTAAAAATCTTGATGCCCATCCTTTAAGCATAATACCTCTTCAAGTAAAGACCATTTCTGGGTTTACCCAAAGAGTCCCCCTCAAAGTCTACCAATTCATAGGCCCCTTTTGCTAGCTTTCGCTTGACAACATATGGACCATGCCACATAGGAACAAATTTTCCAGCGCCTAATTTATCATTAGCTTGATCGTAAACTAAGACTAGATCTCCTTCCGAAAAATTTCGAGGGGTCACATTTCGATCATACTGAGCTTTCATACATTTTGCGTGAGTCTCGATCGCCAATGTAGCATCACGTCGATTCTCATCTAATTGAGCCAAGTATAACAAATACTTTTCCTCTTCAGAAGTGGCTAGAAGTAACTCGATGGCCATTTGCAATGATGGGATTTTGCATTCAATGGGTAACACAGCTTCCAGACCATGAACTAGTTGGAAAGGAGTGAACCTTGTTGATGTTTTTACTGATGTTCGATACACCCAAAGCGTTGAAAATAACATGTTATGCCAATTCAACTGATGAATCCCAATGATTCGTCGGATCATGATGACTAAAACTTTGTTGATGGATTCAACCAGACCATTAGCTTGTGGATAATAAGGAGTTGAACTATCGTGATGCAAACCAAGCTGGCTTGTAAGTTTGGTAATCATAACGTTCTGAAAATGACACCCATGATCAGTGATAATCACTTGTGGGACACCAAACCTAGCAATTATATGATTGAACATGAAAATTGCAGCTGTCTTGTTGTCTGCCTCAAATGTAGGCATCGCCTCGGCCCACTTGGTAAAATAATCTACCGCAAGGATAATATACGCATGCCCCCCAGCCGAGTGAGGGTTACATGTAATAAAATCGATACCCCATTTGGAAAAAGGACCAACGGAAATTATAGGGTTTAGAGGAGCAGGTGGAGCACGCATCTTTCGATCAAAAGTTTGGCAATTGTGGCATTTTCGGACCGCAGTAATACAATCTTTAAACAAAGATGGCCAGAAGTAGCCAGAGCGCAATATCTTTTGGGCTGTGGCATACCCAGACATATGACCACCACATGCTCTAGAGTGACAGTCATTTAGAACCCTTTCAGCTTCCTCGTGAGTTAAACAACATCGAAAAACAGAGTCCGCCCCATGGCAATAAAGATTATCTCCAATAATCCTGAATTGTTGGGACTGGAATCGTATTTTCCAACGTTCTGACCTTGAAATTTCCAGCTGAAAGGATTGGGTCTGGAGATAAACGATGATATCCCCATACCATGGATCTAAAGTGCTGATTAGAAACAAGGATTCGTCCGCAATGGGCTCTTCCGCTACAGTTTCCGTGTCAGCAAGCGGGAAGTCACACATTAACTCCGCAAAGACTAAAGCTTTCTTAGAATTAGATTTTTCAAATTCCAATTCGAACTCCTGCAGGATAACAATCCATTTAGAGTAGTTGCCCCCAAGCAATTGCTTGGTCAAAATGTAGATCATAGGGTTTCAATCCGAAATTACTGTAGTTTTACGTAGTAAAATGTAGTGACGAAAACGTTGGACAGCTTGAACAGCTGCCAATGCCAATTTCTAAATGTGTGAGTATTTTAGCTCAATTGGATTTAAAGTTCGACTAGGGTAATATATCACATGTTCAATTCCGAATTCATCTTCTTGAACTAAGACCATTCCAATGGTGGAATGAGAGGCGGCGAGATATAAGAAGTAATCCTGGTTGTAGTTGGGAGGATGCAATAACGGTGCATGGGTCAATGCGTGTTTTAATGCATCAAAAGATTTCTGAGCTATCTCATCTCAATAGAATGGAGTATTCTGTATCAACAATCGAGTAAAACCATTTGTAACCTCGGCGTAGTTAGGAATGAATCGTCGTAAAAAGTTTGCTTTCCCTTGCAAACTTTGGAGTTGGCGAAGACTCGAAGGAGGAGGCAATTTGACAATAGCTTCGACCTTCGAGGGATCGACGTGAATGCTGGCTTTTGAAACAACAAACCCCAACAATCGACCCATTTCTATACAGAAAACACATTTGTGTGGATTCAACCGAATCTGATAATGCCTACACCTCATAAAGATTGCTCGTAAATGGACGAGGTGATCAGCTCGATGTAATGAATGAGCAGGCAAATCATCGAGATAGGGTTGCACAATGTGCTTGATGTCATGAAACGCATAAGACATGGACCTTTGAAAAGTTTCTCCGGCATTCTTGAGCCCAAAAGGTAATTTTCAATAAGCAAATGTCCCCCATGGACAAATGAAATCCATTTTTGGTTGATCGGCAGGTAGAATATTGATTTGATTGTATCTGGAAAAACCATCCATGAAGGAGAATATTTCGCTCTCGGCACAATCATCAATGATTTGATCGATATAGGGAGTTGGGTAATTGTCCTTTGGACAAGCTCGATTAATGTCCCTATAATCGATACATATTCTTATTGTCCCTTGCTTTTTGTTAACTGGAACAATATTTGATACCCAATCTGTTAACGGGATCAGATAAATGAAACCTGCTTTGAGTAATTTTTCAACTTTTGATTTAATTGCAGAAACTTTTCTTGGGTGAATCTGACGCAAACGTTGCCGGACGGGTTTAGCATCCGGGTAATTCTTTATTTCATGAACAACAATCGCGGGATCAATTCCTGGCATTTCCTCATAGGACCAGGCAAACATGTCGCAGAATTCTTGAAATAGGGCCTTATATATTTGAATTTCGTTTTCTGTACATGAGGCACCTATATGAATGTTCTCAACAATTCCAGACTTAACCAAAATGTAAATAGGAATAGTTCGAGAGATGTTTCCCAAATTTAACTCTAGATCAGGATGTTTCATTGGATTCTGAGGTTCCTTGACATATTCAGTCGTAAAAATTGATGAAAAATCATTTTCAAAACGATCATTCTCGGGTAAAAACGAAGATCTGTGATGGAGATCTTCCCATGGTAAATCATCTACACATAGGATTTCACGAATTTTCTCATCAGAGTGAACAAGTTCAGAAAATGTGATTGAATCCGAGCTTGATGTGAAAAGTGATTCTTCACGGACCACATTCATTAAGTCAATTTTGGTTGAAGATGGGTCGGTAAACGATTGCACGACCTCATACACAATTTCATATGGACTCAAAGGCATGACATCGCCAAATGAGTCTATCTCAGATTCAGAAGGAACGAACCAAGGATCATCATAAACAAAGGTGTCTGATGTAATCATATGAATGGTTGCAAATGAAGACGATGCGTTGATCGGAGGAAAAGGAAAAGTTCCCAGTAAACCGGAATCTTTAACTAGTGCTACTCCAACATCGTTACATGGGATAGTCGTTTTACCGACATGCTGAATACTTTCAAAAGAGGCTAGGTCAGATGGAAAATAAGCCAGCTGGTCTATTGTTACGATCTTTCCATTATGAGGAAACTTTATAACCTGAAAGACCGATGAAACGACAACTGTCATAGCGTAAGACCAACTACGACCCAAGAGAAGGTTGTAATCTAGAGGGGCATCAACCACCTCCACATCTAGATTAACGATTTTTCCTTCAACCCCTACAGGAAATTCTTGTAGAATTCCAAAATGATGAAACCCACGGCCATCAAATGCCTTTAGAATCATCGGGGATTGATTTAGTGAAGGAGAACCAAGTGATCTCCAACACTGTATCGACATAATACACGTTGAGGCTCCCTCATCAATCACAGTCCGATGAATGGGCTTGTTTTTTACTATCACTAGAATTTGGAAAGCCATTTGATGAGGTAAGCGTGGTGTACTATTTTCTAGATCGAAAATTATTAGGTTCGAGTCCTGAATGTCAACAACTCCTATAGCCGACAAAAGTAATTTACGCTGTGCTGGACATGATTGTAGCACCTCCAAAGCCAACATTACTGAGGGTGAAACAACTAAATCCTCAACAATGTTATAGTTCTGAGCCGCTCTCGCATGTGGATTGAAAGCTGACTTTTGAAGTATACCCTTGGCAGGCGGTTTGATTACCAAGTCTAGATTAGGTTTCTCGATCTGTAGTGGATCGGAACCGGGAGCTGAGGTTAATGGATTAGAATGAGAAGATTCTGCTTCTTTACTATCAACAGGAATTTTACTACCATAATCATGTGATCGAGTCGCAATCCTAACATGGGACATCATCAATATGGGTTCTTCATTGGCACTCGAGGAAGAACCTATCATCTTACTGTCTTGACTTGGAAAAGGATCCTTCAAAACAGTAGGCGTTTAGGAACCTTTGACAATCTTCGCAACCTTTGCACGATGAGGGAAGTCTCTTGTAAAATGTTTGTCATCACAAATGAGAAAAGGATAATGAGGTTTACACTTTTCATCATTAGATTTCGATTTTTCAGGTTTCTCCTTTGAATTTTTGTCTGTTTTATTCTTCTTCTTCCCTTTCTTCTTCCCACCGGATTTTGAGTTGGCTGTAGATGAATTTACAACATGAATATCGGCGGGAATCTCTGCAGAAGAATCTCATGTCGGGGAATCAGGCAAAGTTATGATAGGAGAAGAATTCTTGGAAGACTTCTTCTTACTCTTAGTGTTAATCGTACCAATCATACCATCGGCGGCATGAGATCCCGAAGGAGCTGCAGCGATTTGATTTTTATTGGGAAGATTGGGGATTTTCTCGTGTAACGTACTTGACTAAGTATAGACCAAGTCAAGGTACTGTGCTTGAGCAATTACTTGCTCCTCAGTAACAACTCTGGCTTTAGCTACATCTTCAGTGATCTTTGGCAACAAAGACTTTACAAACCATTCAGCCAAGATCTGATCCGGAATAAAAACCTTCACTAAACACCATCGACGTCTCCATTCATGAATATGATCTGAAATGTAAGCAGACGTCGATTGCTTTAATGAAGTTAGTAATTCTGTGCCATTGTCATATCTGACTGGCAACTGAAAATGAGTTAAAAACGAGGTAGCTAACTGACTAAAATTATAAAAAGTGCCTCGCAGTAACTCAATGTACCACTTGGCCGCAAGACCAATTAGAGTGCGCTGGAAAAGTCTTAGACGAATTGAATCATCTGAAATGGAGTTAGACGCACACCAGAGGTGATAAGTCATCACATGGTTCGACGGGTCCTCTCCTGATTTGCCTTCGAACTTAGGAATATCACTAGGCAACTTATTCGACATTGGCGGCCAAAATGGAAGATAATTAATGGGATCGTTCGTTAGGTGCGACAAGTCAGGAAAGTCCAAAGTTGTGATAAACAGTAACTGACGATTAGGGTCCCTAAAACTATGGGTCATGAGACCAGCCCCAGGAGGAGGATATCTAGGATAACTAGGAATAAGAATTTCATTTGGGATATTGTATCCTCCCGGAAAATCAGGATTAACCGGACCGTACTGGGGTTGTTGAGGTTGTTGACATGTGTACCAAGGGTACGGTTGATACTGATAGACTGGCTACTGCACAACAGGACCAAATTGGTACTATCCCTGGTACGGTTGATAAGTAAATTGTGGTTGACTTGTGACAACTGTACTTGAACCAGGTTGTCCTATAGGCATCTGAACCGAAGTTTGAATGGTGGATCCAGACGGAGGTAAAGATGTCTTAGGAGTAGATATAGGAATAGTAGAAACCGGAGCTGTTGATACTCCAGAAGTAGGTGGGGTAGATTGAACAGATGTTGCGGCAGTTGCAGCAGTCGTTTGAGGCGGAGTACAAGGTGTACTAGGCCCAGGCTGAGAAAATATCGAACATACAGAAGTTTGAATAGTAGATTGGACAAGTTGCTAGGGTGTACCAGAAACTAAGGGTTGTCCAGTTTGAGATGACAACTATACATTTAGCTGCAACACCTGTTGAATTTGCGATGGATCCCACATGTTATAGACATTTTTGTGCCTTACAGCATTGAGCATGAAATGTCCATAATCTAAGGGATCCAAAGTCCCTAAACATGTTGTTCATACCCCTAGAGGAACAAGGCTAACAAACCACAACAATTCACAGAAGTTCTCCACCTGAAACTGCTCAGAAACAAGTCAATTCAGGATCATTTCAGTGGCTACACTAGCTGTTTGCGCTGAATGTCAAAGCCAACACTGGCTACCTGCGTTGAATGTCAACTGGAACAAAGGCTACCTGCGGTGAACGAGAGTGGACAAGTGGTAGGCTCATTTCTCAAGGTGTCAAAACCCAGGAAGCTTCCAAAATGACACTTGCCTCAGGGAATTCGACTGGTGATGAGTAAGAGGTTCCAAATCTCCAAGTGGAAGCAAGAACCTCCAAGTGGACTCAAGAACTGACAGAGGGAGAGGACACTAGTCAGATCTCAAGCTGACTCATCCTATCTCCAAACATCTATATATGGATCTCTCCTCCATGAGATCTAGAGGCTAGAATTTTGTTATTGCAAAGAATCACTGTTGGTTTGAGACTGGAATCATTGGGTGCTTAATGCTTTGAAGGGGCTGAAGATAGGAATTCCATTTGTTGGGAAGGAGATGCTGGATTGGAGCCCTCTGGGTTGTATCTCTTCCTGAACCTTGTTATTCATCAATAAAGCTATCTTGGTTTCTCCTATATGCTGATGTATTTTGATGTATGAATGTATTAGTGTATTTGGTTTATTTCTAATCCTAAACTAGTTATGAATGTGAACATCTGTCTTTGTGTAGTGTTCTTCTCTTGTCTCAAGTAGCTGTTCTCTTGTGATCTTGCAGGAAGTTGTAGCTGGATAAGCAAGAAGGCAAGTAGCTGTGAACACCCAAAGAGAAGGGAGATTGGATCGAGGGACAAATGGAAGACACCGGTAAGTCTATTGATCTCTCTTCTTTCACATTTCATAAAGGAAGAAACCAGTATAGCTGTACTCATTTGTTGCTAAGGCACTGTCACACCTTAGGTGGATAGGATCGTCCTGCATAGGCATTTTTCCCCCACAAAAAATTGGCAACTCCGCTGGGGAGATTTTTTTAGTCATTTTATTTGTGTTTCTATCATTGTTTGCATCATAGACTTGACAGCAACAATCGAACTGCATATTTCCCGGATGCAAAGTAGAAAGTTGTTGCTTTGATCCAATTGCTGGACTTGTCTATGATCTGAACAATGGATTCACAAATGATTTGATGATCCTTGTGATAGATCTTAGTAGCCTTCAAAGCATCCCTTTGATTACACCTTGCTTGTTGCTTTTATTTGGCCTGAAACAGTTGATTGAGTAGCAATCTGTGACCCAGAACCTGAGGGAAAGGAGAGTTTCTCCTTCAGCGCAGACCCAGTGAAGGGATTCTGCATTTCAACGCAGGTCCCGTGAAGGTTACCTGCGCTGAATGTCAAAACCCCTGTGTTGAACCTGCGCTGAACCAGTTTGCTCTTGTGCAGCTGGGGTTCTCTGCTCTGTTTTGCCCTGTTTTGATCTCTGTTTTTTGCAGCCTGTAACCAGCATAGGTACCAGTCTGAAAACTCCTTTTCTTGGCTTACATTCCACCTCCTTTTGTACAAAAAGACTGTGAGTGTTTTTATGTGTTTGTGGCGTCATTTACAGTCTTCCTTTGCATGAGTGAAATAGTCATCCTGTAGCCCTTGATTCAGATTTGTTGATTGTGATCTTAGAAGAGAGTTCATTGGTTGTTTGCAGATTGATTATACATTTAATTTTGCTTATTGGTTTGAATTTTTCTCTTTTAAGTGTCGAAACAAGTATTCATTTCGAAAATCGTTAAGTGTTGTAATCTCTTCTATCTTCTCTGATTTCGAAAAAGTAAACTTGTTTGTATTGATCATTTAAAAGCAAATTCAAAGTTGTACAAAAAGTTTTCTTTGTAGGCATCAATACTAAGAAAGCGGAAAACAAACACCTGCACTGTGCATTTTGCATTTGATAGTTTGCATGTTGGATTTAGGAAAAGTGCATTAGAGTGTGCTGATTGCTCTTTGAGAAAAGATGGTGTCTTTCTTTTCCCTTAGTAGCTAGGATTTTCAAAGTTGAAAAGATATAAAGCTTGCTTATCATCTTTAGACTGCATTTAGGAATTTGTATCATACATCTCGTGGTGAACCTTGAAAGGCAAACTTTAAAAATATCAACCTAAAATAAATTGAATGAACTTAACAATGCTTTGTAACATAACGCACAACATAGAGGTCTAGGCTAGAGACGTGTTCTGGCGTCGTTAAGCCTGGTGACTGTCGATCTCGTGGAAGGTGGGTGATTCCTCCTCAGGGACGATAGCGCCAGTACGGATTGTGCTCCCACTTACCGTCGCGTATATATTGGGAGACCCCTATAGGCATAAAACCTTTATCCTTAGGAAGCCGTGTCGGCCGCCCTACTGATCGTAATGCACTGAACACAGCATTCAGGAAGATCGACCGCCCGTACCCTAAAAAGTATTCTGCGGTTTTGTGAAAAGTTTGGCACACCCTCTGCCTAGAACTCCAGAGCAGTTCCTTTTGGCCTTTTTCAGACTCTATAATGGAAAAAGTCCATCCGAGCATTTGTCACTTCGGGCTCGTTAAAACATCGAAGGAGACTAGAGTCATCTTTAGCTTTTTCTCGACTCTTTAAAAGTGAAAATGCAAGTTGTGTCTAAAAGCGTCTAAAAAATTCATTTAATTCGGAAACACACTTTCCCCTTTTGTATTTTGGTTGATTGAGTAATCCGCAATCATGGAAGAAAGTCAATTGAAACCCCGTCATTCGCGGAGGCTTACGAGTCAAACGTCTTTGTCTTCGGAATCGAAAACAGTACGGACAAAGCGAACTCGTTTAACCGGTTCGAAATCTCCTATCAAACTTAGAACAAGTGTTCCGACAACATCTGAGATTCCGGTTACTCCAAACATTTCTGGAAACCCTACCTCTATAGAAGAAGTTCAACAGCCACAGAGGGACAGTAACACTGATCCTAGTCTGGGGGAAAATACTTGTGCTACTGAACCAGTTCCATCTGTAACCGGTTCAGAGAGTCTTGCTCCTCAAACAACTGTCGCTGTCGATTCAATCCCTTCTTCGGCACCAGAAATATTTTACGGACCTGATGGTCTTCCTCTTCCACCAGGTTTGATTGCGATAGAGGAAATTGCAGAGGATCCGCAAGCAAGTACTCCAACCCATTTTGGAGTCGGGGTCACTCTATTTCCTTCATCAGAAGTTAATCCACCACAAGTGGAAGTTCCTGTAGAATCGCTAGGCAATATATTGGATAGACTCAAAATGTCTGAACAACCGTCAACATCTAGGACTGTGTCGAATGACACAGCGACAACAGAAGCCCCTGCCGTCACTCCGGTAATGTTTGTCGGCATACCATCTGTCCCGACTAGCTCACAACCGCTAGAAGGAGTCCACCAAGGGACTATATCGAGAGTGTGGTCCATTCCAGTTTGTTCATCCAGAATAATATCCGGCAACTCTTATGTTGAGACTCGCCAGATTGATCCGTTTGGAGGTCAATTTGGGCAATCCAGTCCACAAGGACAAACAATCCCCTTGAGTTCCGGATTGCTACCGTATGGGGGGCAGTATGCCCTTTCATTACCCCCTCCGGGAGGGTATCCATATGGGAGTTCACAACAGTATTCAGGTTATACTGGAATTACATCAAGTGGTTGGGTACCTATGCTACCTCAACAACCAAGGGTTGTATATTCTATGCAACAGTGTGTACCTATGTCGAACATCCCAACCACACCGGCAATTGTAACAGTGTCACAAGTTCAAGCGATGCCTGTTGTATGTCAACCTCAGATTTCTCAAGTTGTAATGCAACAGCCCCTTGACCCTGGGTCACAACCACAATCGTCAATAGGTGGGGCGACACAGGTCCAAACGGGTACAATTACCCCACACCTTGGTCCAACAGTTAGTGTAGCACAACAGAACATGGCTTCACAACCGTGGCTGGTGCAATACCAACAACCACAATTCCAGCAAGTGTACCAAGGCTCTGAGCAGCAGATCTTTGCGAACAGTGGACAACCGAATATTCAAAACGGTCAAAACCAATCGCTTTACAGTGGTCAAGTCCACCAACCGTATTAGTCCTACCAACATCAATTACATTATGCTGGTATGCAAAGGCCCACTCCTCAGGCGATCCCATCGTACCCTGGGTATGCTTCACCTAACCTGAATCAACAGTTACCATTCGTGGAAACTTTAGAGTTACCCGATTTACACCGGTTAACCAACGATCTGATTGCTTACGCCCCTTGGTGGCCAGCGATTGCTCACAAACTTCCATCTAACATTCCTAAATTCAATGGAAATCCAGGTGAAGACCCATTGAATCACGTGATGAATTTTCATCTGTGGTGTTCATCGAACACCCTGAATGATGATTCGATAAGGCTTCGCCTTTTCCAGAGGACGTTAACGGGTCCATCGGCAAAATGGTATATTGAGTTACCTAGAGCCTCGTTCAACAATTTTAGCTCCCTAGCCACGACTTTCTTAACCCATTTTCAATTACCGTTAAGGTATGAAACGGGAACAGAAATATTAACCAACTTCAAGTAGACAACTGCCACTCATATATCCGATCATATACATGAATGGCATTGTCGTCGTAGGATGGTGAAAACATATGTTCCCGATCAGCTGTTAGCTGAATGGTTTATAAAGTCGTTACTTCCTGCTATAACAGAAGATGTGGCAAAGGGGGGAGTCGTAACAGAGGAGCAGGTTATTGCTCGTGCACAGTATCTAGACTTAGTTTATACTCAGTCTGGCACGCTCTACGACAAAATACCTGACGCCCCTAGACCGGAATTTTCAATTCCTCCTCCTCCTAAATCAAATGGTGACTCTCATGCCGGAGATGGCGTGATTGGCACGGAAAACGCGAAATCGACAAAGGCTTCATCTAAGAAAGCCCGTAAGAATTCGGATCAAAATGCAAAAGAAGAAATTCTTGCTTTGGAAGTAAATGCCGTATCAGCAGATAAAGGCAAAGAAACCAAACAACCAGGGAGCAAGAAGAAGCAAAACAAAGGGAAGAAGAAGAAACAGGGTGAGTCATCTCCTGGAAAAACTTCTTCAAACCCTCCTGGAAATAGGAAATATCCATGTCAGATATGTGATGAGGAGGATCACTGGACAAAGGATTGTCCCTATAAAGTTGAGCTTAAAAGGTTCTTTAAAAGTTCGCAAACCTCAGCTGTGTTAACTAATCCATTTCCCAATCCAGGCCAAAATCTGGTTGATAGTGGAAATGATTCCCCGTTGCAAGTACTTATGTTGTCAGTTTCAAAACAACAGAATGATGCTTTGATTTCGACAAGGAACAAAGATTACGGGAATCCGCAGCTGTCAAACGACAAAGGTAGAGATCAACCGAGTAGTTCGACAAGGACTTTCAACCCTTCAGTCTGGCTCGGTGAAAACTCAGGAGGTTGGCCCCAAAGTCTACGGGACTTCCTCGGTAATTCAGCCACGGTTAAAAACTTTTAACTACTTCACATGCAAACAAAGTAAAATCTCAATGAAAACCACCTAAAGCCTCTAAAGAAACAAACAAATTTGAATCACACGCCTAAAGAATCTAGAAGATCAAACACACACAAACAGTAACTTTCCATACTGAAAACACTAGTTGGTGATGAAGTCCAACATCACAGAGTTCAATATAGAAATGGTGGTTGGAACAGTTACCCCGACAACCTACTTAATGAATAGACTGGCACAAGTTCCTCCACTTAACCGTCTCGAGTGAAGAGAACCCCCCAGAAAATCCAAGTGAGTCTGGCCGACGTCTGCTCCAGGCACAGTGGGATCTTCCCACCACTGTCACCTTAGGAAGAATCCTAAAGAATATGGCCACTAAGGTTACCAACTGAAACAAATATACCTGGGGGAATAGTCTATGATCTGATACGGACGCAAGGGCAGAGTAGCAAGCTCACTCCCCTTGAAGGCTCCTTGACATAATCCAAGGTTTACCAACAAGTGACCCCAGGTTCCTCGACAATGGTTAATCTGAGGTTTACTGTTTTTAATACGTGAATATCTGGCGTCGTTCCCAATGAGGAAGGATTGATTCCCACACTGGTTCGGACATGATCTCCTGCTTCTTGTTTAAGAGGAGCTTTCCCAGAGTATAAATGCAACAATTGGATTTCTTCCCTACCACAAGATACAACTACTTGTTTGTTTTTACTTTCTTGGAGAGTTAATTACTCTCCTACTCCAAGACACTAGCCTAAGCTATGTTGGTGTATCAGAGCCCTCGAAATAAAAATGTTACTAGATGAATTTTACTTTAAGCGTTATTTTTGTTGGTTTTTTGTTTAAGTCAAAAGGTGCGGAGATGAAACTCGTGGTATGAAGACTCGACTCGAAATCACTAAAAATGCACTTCGGATGATTTAAACAATCTTTTCCCTTCGACGAACTTCTAGCTAAGAAAGAGTTTGAGAATGCAAATACTTTGTAAACACAAATCTTTCTTAACAAACAAATTAAAAGAAGAGTTTTTGTCCTTTCCAATGCACTCAAAACGAGACAACTAGTTATTTTCACAAACATTTTCCCTTTTCTTTTCAAAGCACTCAACCACTACAAAAACAAACTTTTTCCAAAAGAGATTTTTTATTTTTTATAAAACACTCAAAACTATGCAAACGACTAACTTTGAGATCTATAAATTATAGCAACCTATTTGAACTAAAATCCTAAAAGATGTCTTTTTTAAGGATGTTTTACTTAGCTAGATGTAAACTAAGGACCAATTTATGCAGAATCATAAATCAGTCAAAAACAACCAATTTTGTTTTCTTTTTAAAAATGAAAATCCAAACTTTTAAACACAAGCTTTTCAAAGTTTTGTAAAGAGAAAACACAAAGCGGATTCCTCAACAAGGGTAGATTTCATATATGGTCAGACTCATAAGAAGGCTGGTAGAAACCAAGGTGATTTGAGGTCCCTACAGGTTCTAAGCTTAGAGCTACTACAAGACCAAAATGAAGAATGAACCCAACAAGCAAAACTCCTAGGAATTTCACCTAAAACCCTAACACCAATGAAATCAACCTAAGGAAAGCTTCTGACAGGTTATATGCAGGTCTGGGCAGTGGATAATAACTTCTAAACAAAAATTAAACTGACTAATAAAGGAAATCTTAGGTTTTTTCAAAATTTTGACAGGGTCCGTAGACCCACAGTTAACACAGGTGCGGTACCGCTCTATGCTAAAAGAAAAAGTGCGGATAAGTACGCACTGTGTCAAAAGACTAGGGTGCAGTCCTCTCCCAAAGTTATGAAAAATGAAAAATAACCCTGGATCTACAATTTCCACCCAATTCCACACACAACAAGCCAAAAACAGAAACAAAAACACAGTTTCTCAGGTCAAAGTAAAAATAAGGAAAAAATCAAGTCTCGAGTTGAGTCACCATTTTGTCACACGGAATGAGTCAATCTTGTGGACAAGATATACCTTCCTAGAATCTAAAGAAGACCTAATGACAAGCAAATCAATCACAAACTATCTTTCTCTAAATATGCATTGATAAACAAAGGCAAACAAGTGTTTTAGGCCTACCTTAGGTCCAACGCAAGTTTGTGAAAGCCTTCGCTCCTTCGATCCAAATGAGCTCTCTTATCGCGAATCTGCAAACACAAACAAGCAAACAAATTAAATAGCACTTGAAAAACCAATATCATAAAACATATTTAACATGAAAGTTAAGGAATTCATGAAACAAATCAAATGAGACAATTTGTTGAGAAAAATGAATCTAATTGTATTAATTCAAATCAAAGAAGAACTTTACAACCTGTGCCTTGACGCTGTACAAACTCCTCCCAGGGTCTGACAAGAACTCTCCTCTACTTTGACAAGTTTCACTCTCTTCCCAATGAAGCCAAAAAGGTATGTGATCTCTCCTCTCAAGCTCAACTAGGAAGTCTTAATTTCACCAGCATTTACCCTCAAAAATGTTCAGCTTCTAACCTCTCCAGCAACCAGACCAATGCCTGAATTTATAGTGCAATGGAGGGAAGTTACTAGGTCCTCCTTCAAACGGATAAAGCCCTCCTTCAAAGGGATAGATCCTCTCATCAAGGGATTAGCTCCTTCTCTTTTGGGATGCATGAACCACCTAAGAGCGACCAATCCACGTCAAAATCCCTTCTAGAATCATCTAGAATTAACCCAAAGTGAGTTTTTTAGAATAAAATTGTGCCTTTTTTATTTCCACAGGGGTCCGCACCCACACCTTTAGGGACAGAGCGAGCAGGTCCACAGTTTTTGTAAACAGAAGGTGCGGGACCACAGGAAACAGGGAGAGAAAGTGTGGAACCAGAGCTTTATTGGTTTTCAATGTCTTTCTCTCATTTTCAAAGCTTGACTTGAAGAGCTGAGGTCTGAGACTTGCTTAGGAGGATAGTACAAGTGATGATAGACCCATACTGACTGCAAATAATCATGGTGACGATATTTTTGTGTAACAGACTCTTGGAATGGGAATTTGATTATATTGAGTATCAGCATATTCCAAGATCTTTAAATACATTAGCAGATGCAATTGCTTCTCGAATGTTAAGTAGACATTTTCAATAATCATACATGTAAATTTAAAACCATTCCATAACATGATTTACAAGATAAGCCGGTAATAGTAATATATATATATATATATATATATATATATAGGAGTGTGTCAAAAAATACATCATCCTCGATCATAGGTTGAAAAACACCTTATGATCAGCAAAAATGATAAGTACAAAAAACAAAAATGTCATATGTGCCCACAATAGGCGATCATCCTGTCACTGGTGATGACCTCGATAAGAAACCACTGCATGGGCCACCTTGCAAAGGAACCTCCTAAAAGGTCTTGGGACCCCAATCACATAGCACTGAAGTCGACGAGGAATGTCATCTATGGTGGTCTCTGGAATATCTCCTGTCAAGCACTCTAGATGACTCTCCAACTCGGCCAAAACCTCTGCTGATTCGTCCTGTGGGGCTGGCATGGCTGCAACTGGTTGTTTCCTCCGGTAAGGCCAGAGAGCAGCAGGTCGCTGTGGACCCACATCTGCATTTGAAACTTTTACTATCAGTTTTGCGACGATAGAAAAATAATAAAAATTAAAATAGAAAAATGTTGAAAATGATTTTACCTGAGTCATCCCATTGCTCTCCTGGTGGAGGAGCCATGTCTGGGTCACCACGAAAATCTACCCCAACGTAAGGGAAGTCCTGAATAGAAAAAACCTGGTTTTCCAACCATTGGAAATACTCAGGTTTGAATCAAACAACCTCTGTCCCCTCGTCCGAATGATGGGCCACAACTACGATCCATCGCATCAGTTTGGGCTCTCGAGGAAGCCCAGCTCCAACAGTAAGGTGCTGCGGGATCAACATGGGAACCCTTTCCAAACCAAAGCTCACAACCAAAGCCCCATAACCAAAGGTCTTTAGTTGTCCGTTCTTGGCTTTGGTCAGTTGGCCTTTCACATTGGCCAACACAGCATCGCACCAGTTGAGGATGGTGCCTCGAAAGCAGTCAACTGCCATATGCATCTGGGATTCGGTGGCAATATGTAATGCGGCACTCCCGCAAAGTCTGGTGACAGTAAACGCGATCGCCATGAGTTCAGGAAGGGATATGGTTTTTATGTCTATCCCTTTGTCTCTAGCCTCGCTGTTGTAGAACTCTAACCGGAGGTTATCGACAGACTGGCCACCTGGCCTAGTCCCGAATAGAGTCAAGTCTTCGCCTCTCGTAGGCAAACCGGTTAAGAAATATATGTCTTCCAGCTCGATTTTGAGCTGGTGGCCACCAATGAAGAAGCACTGGTCCTGTATGCTCCATCTGTTAACCAGCCACTATAAGAAATCCATCTGGGCCTTCATGCCAGGTATGGCCCAGAATTTGTACAAGCCGCAGGCCTTCAATGCATTGATCGAAGGTTGGTGATTCAACGCGGCTAGATCCACGTCCTCATGCTCTCGTTCACACCAATCTAGCATGATGCACTCTCTGCATCCAATAAAAATACAAATTAGAATGCTAGAAATTAATTTGTTTGGGTCAATTTTGAGAAATTTTGGGTTAAAAACCCTTGCAGGGGGCCCGCAACCTCTGCATTAGAGACAGTGCGTGGGTCCGCACCTTACCTACATGGAAGATGCAGACCCCTGACTTTTTCCCCATTGAGAAAAAGTCGAGGTCTGTGGGCTGCCAGTGCTACACCTGCGGGCCCCCGCGTGTGGGTTTTAAGCCTAAAAACCCTCCAAAAAATGAAATAAAAGCCTAAAACAAGAAATGAAACAGTTAAAGATGAAGAGTAGGATGATGTGGATTACCTGGAGAAGACGACGTTCGATTCTGACGGTTGGATTTTCCGCAATCTTCATGGGAAGTTTTCTGAACCAAACCACTATTTTCTCACCCAAAACTCAAACGGTAAAAATGAATTGACGAAAGCCCTTTTTATAAGTTTTTTGAGTAAATAAATTTCAAATTTGTCTATGTTTCACTTTGGAAAGATATTTGTGCAGCATTTTTTATCCATTTCAAACAGGTATGAGTAATGTTTGCGTTTTTGTTCAGAATAACGGATTATTCAGATGAAATCTATCATTTTCGACGGAAAAACATTTAGAGTCACCTTTAAGCTCTTTTCTGACTCCTAAAACATGAAAAGATCGCCGAGTTTTTCTTTTGAACTCGTTAAAACGGAACTAAAAGACGGTCCACCTACAGATCTTTTATGACCGTAAAAACATGAAAAGATTGCCTGATTTTTGTCACTTCAAATTTAATATAGGTTATAAAACGACGTGTCGTTGATCGTTTTTTTCCTTTTTTGGATCAAGGGCACTAATTACGAAAAGTAATCCTTGGTCGTAAAGATCAAGTGGTTCTCTCAAGTATTATTTTATACTTTTTCAGGCTTGGGAGACACAAATTTATGAAAAGGGTCAACCCTGGAGTCTTCTTAAGTTTTTTCAAACTCTCTAAAATTGAAAAACACCAAGTTTCTCCTATACTGGATTCGTTAAAATTTCACAGTAAAGGACCTGTTCAATTACAAACAGGAACAAACCACTCCTTATTAGGGTTCGAATTTAAACTAAGTTGGACTCATCCTAAGGATGAGCTTATAATCAAGCAAATGTTATCCTCCTCAAGCTTGTCAAAAATAAAGAGGTACTTGCCAGAAATGGTGGGGGAAAAGAGAGAAAAATGAGCCTGCTTGTCATACTTTGTAACCACTCTTGAACACGACACTTTTATTCACCTGGGTTGGGAAATCCTTTGCCTAACAGTTGATCAAACCACATTGAAAGTCTTCATCCGGTTTCTGGGTATTAACTTTGGGTCAATTGTCACCAAGCCATCTGTTGTGTCGTTATGTGTTCAAGAGGTCACTGCCAATAATCCATTCATCTGCAAAATATCTGTCATCCATCTTGACCATCCCTGAGTCAGTCCTTGCAGCTAAATTTCTTCAACTTGATCTATGATTTCATGTTGTGGGCTTGCCTGCGATGGATCGCTTTCTATTGACTTCAGCTCATTATCTAGAAAGATGATCTAGAAATCATCAGTACCTTTGGATCTGCATGCCTCAATGGCAGGTTTCTTGCCTTTGACGACAGGTTGCATCATTGACCTTCGATCAAAGGATTCCATGACATGTTTGACATCAACACATTTATTCACATCTCATGGATTGTACTCGGTACTTTGAGAGCCATTGACATCACTGGTGGTTTCTCTCACACTTGTTAACAGTTTACATCATTGACTGGTAATCAAGTGGTTTCTACCATGTTCGACTCCAACACATTCATTCGCATGGATAGAATCGTACTATTTCGGGAAGTATAAATGAAGACCCTGGATCTAGTTTCCACAATCCAGGCTACGAGGAATTTTTTATTCATTATATAATGGACTATTCATAAACAGATGGTTGTGTCCATACTATGTCCACATGAGTCTATACTTGTAATGTCTTACAAGATCATTCCTGTATCAGATCAACAGTTAGTTTTCTAAGTCAGTTTTGATCTGAGTATGGGAATGCCTACCTCAGCGATGATATGATCTCATATATATATCTTGCATTGAATGTTTTTACAGGTTCCAACCGGGCTCTCCACAAGATGATCCTTGAAATGATAAAGTACTTCACCCTTCCTAAATGATAAATGAAATCCTCATCTACTACAGACTTCTCACTTTAGGGGGCAATCTGTTACAAAAAAATATCATCACCATGATTATTTCCAGTCAGATTGGGTCTATCATCACTTGTACTATCCTCCTAAGAAAGTCTCAGACCTCAACTCTTCAAGTCAAGCTTTGAAAATGAGAGAAAGACATTGAAAATTAATAAAGCTCTGGTTCCGCACTTTCTCTCACTGTTGCCTTTGGTCCCGCACCTTCTGTTTACAAAAACTGTGGACCTGCTCGCTCTGTCCCTAAAGGTGTTGTTACACTAAAAAATGTCACCATGGCTATTTACAGTTAGTATGGCTCTATCAACGGTCATGCTATCCTCCTGGGCAAGTCTTATGCCTCTGCTCTCCATGTCAAACTCCAAAAGAGAGAAAGTCTTTGTAAATGTGTTTATCTCTGGGTACGTAGATTCTCTCGGCCTTACCTGCGTATACGCACCTAATGTTCACAAAAACTGCGTACTTGTACACTATGTATGTAAAGGGGCAGGTGCGTACCCCTGTAAAGGTCAAAAGGCGCGAGTTTCATCTTTAAAAAGCTACTTGTGGTCACTTCTAGAGCATTCTAGAAGGTTGTTCGACATGTATTGAGCGCCTCCAGATGGTTCATGTACCCCTATGAAAGAGGAACTTATCCCATCAAGAGAGGAGCTATCCCATCCAAAGAGGGGATTATCCCATTGATGGTGGACCTGATTAACTTCCTCTTGAGCACTATAAATATAGGCATTGGGCCATAAGGAGGGGAGGTTGGAAGCTAAACATTTCTAAGGGTAGATGCTGCTGGAATTAGAACTCCCATTTAGAGGCTTGTGAGGAGAGATTACCATCTTTGCTTGTTCTATTTGGAAGTGGGTGAGCTTTGTCAAAGTAAAGGAGAATTTTTGATGGACCCTCGGAGGGACTTGCACAACACCAAGGCTCAGGTTGTAATTGTTCCTTTTGTTTCCTATTAATGCAAATGAGTCCATTCTTCTCAATAACTTGTTATTTATGAGTTGTTTCATGTACTCTTTGGTCTATGTGTTAAATATGTTTTATTTTATGAGATTATCAAGTGCTATTTAATCGTTTGATTGTTAGTGAATGCAGGTTTCGAAGTGAAGGAGGAGCTCATCCGGATTAGTGAGGCTGGACTGCTACAACAGCGTTGGACTACAGGTAGGATCTAAACACTTCATTTCTTATATAGTAAATGCATGTTTAGAGAAGGATTGCTCTTGTTTGTCTTGTTTGTCACTAGAGAGTCTTAGGCTCCTAGGAAGGTTGGTTGTGTCCGCACTATCGACTCTTTCCGCCTAACAAAATGGCGACTCCCAAGCCTTAGATCTCTCTGGTTTTGTCAGCCTTCTTAGGAGTCGGACCTGTCATAAAGTCTACCTGTGAGAGCAACTTACATTTGAGTTGTTTCTTTGGCAAATTTCGAAGTGCTTGTTGATTGAGTATTGAATTCCAAGAACAAAAAGATTTGAGTTTTGTTTTGACTGGTCTTTTGATTCTGCATTAGCTGGTCCTTGGCTTGATTGTGGTCAAGTAAAACAACCTAGAATCATCCTTGTAGGCTTTTGCCTCGTTAGGTTTGCTTTAGAGTAAATTTCTTTTTGATTTGCTTGTGAGTCAATTTTTTCATAGCTTTTATAGATTTTGAGATTGATTTTCGTTAAAATAGATTTTGATGCTTTATTAAATAAGAAAAATACAAAAACATCTCCTTTGAAAAGTTTTGTTTCAAGTAGCTTTGAGGTATTTTGAAAGAAAAAGAATTTTTCGTGCACGTAAGGAGTGGTCATGTTTGTATGCTTGGAAAGATAAAGAGAATTGTTTCTTTGATTGTCTTTACTAAGAAAGTTGTTTTCTATAAAATTTGCATTTTCCAACTCTCTTAGTTAGGAGTTTCATTGAAAGAGAAAAGTAGCGTAAATCATCTTAGGTGCATCTTTGTAGTGGTTTGAGTCCAGTCTACACACCATTGGTTTCATTTCCCCTACCTTTTGTCTTTAAGAAAAACCATAAAATTAACGCTTAAAGTAAAATCAACTTAGTAACTTTTATTTACTAGGGCTCTGAAACACCAATTTAGATTAGGCTAGTGTCTTGGAGTAGGAGAGTAATTAACTCTCCAAGACAACAAAACCAAACAAGTAGCTTATATTGTGATAGAATAAATCAAATTGTCTCATTTGTACTCTGGGAAAGCTCCTCTTAAAGGAGAAGCACGAGCTCGTGTCCGAACCAGTGAGGGGATCAATCCTCCCTCGTTGGGAACGACGCCAGACACGCACGTATTACAAACGGTAAACCTCGGATTAACCATTGTCGAGGAGCCAGGGGTCACTTGTCGGTAAACCTTGGATTATTGTCAAGGAACCGGCAAGGGGATTGAGCTTGATACTCTGCCCTTGCGTGCTGTCGGAGTGTAGACTGTTCCCCCAGGTGCATTTGTTGTGGTTGGTAACCTTAGTGACCATTATCTTTAGGATTCTACCGAGGTGACGGTGGAGGGAAGATCCCACTGTACCGGGAGCAGACGTCGGCTAGACTCACTTGGATTTTCCGGGGGGTTCACTTCACTCGAGACGGTTAAAGTGGAGGAACTTGTGCCGGTCTATTCATTAAGCAGGTTGCCGGGGTAACTGTTCCACCCGCCACTTCTGTACTGAATCCGGCGATGTTGGGTTTCATCTCCAACTAGCGTTTTCGGTCTGGAAGGCTACTATTTGTGCTTGGTTTGACGCCCTAGATTCTTTAGGCGTGTGATTCAAATTTGTTTGGTTCTTTAGCGACTTTAGGTGGTTTGATTTGAGATTTTACTTTGTTTTCGTGTGTAGTAGTTAAAAGTTTTTAGCTGTGGCGGAATTACCGAGACAGTCCTGTAGACTTCGGGGCAAGTCACCTGAGATTGTTACCGGAACTGATTTGTTGAGGAAACTCCGTAGATCACGGGGTGGATCTCCTGAAGACGTCCCGGGTCAGTACGAAGGATTGAAGGTCCTTGTAACTCCTCCTAGAGGCAGTAGAGTAGGTTCACCTGAAGAAGGAGAATCTTCCTTGGTAGCCCATCCAGATTACCAAAGTCTAGAGACAGGTTATAATCCCGAAGCTGTTACAGTTTCTGAGCTTGCTGGTAGTTTTTCGTCTACTAGTGATATAGGTGAAGAACCTGAAATATTTGAACCTATTACTCCAACTTCTAGTGTTCCAGATTCACCAAGAGTAGAACACGTTATCACCAAAAATCTTCCTACTGGTTTGATTGCTATTGAAGAACTTGCTCCAGAGGAAGAAATAGGCGTCTCTAACCTTGAAGATCAACTTACTATTGAGCTTAGGGAGCGTGAATCTATCTTTTACAGTCCTCCTAGAAGTACTACTTGGTACCTTTCATTAACCAATTATTTAGACAACTCAGGGAAAGGTTTTTCTACACCTCGTACTCCTTTTCCACCTGGAGGTATTTATACTCCTGTAAATATGTCTGATCAGTCGTCCGTGTTTACTCAAACTCCTGAATATTTCTTACACGGCGGTCCTTCTGTTCCCACCGGGTATCAATCACTTTCTGGTACCTTTGCGGGGGCATCTCCTCAACCCATTGATCATGGGTTATTAGCTGGAAACAATGGTAATAAACCGTTGGGCGTAGGAGACATTTACATGATGTCAGGTTCAGTTCCCGTTTCTCAACCTCAAGGTGGCCAATTACCGCCTGGGGGGCAGCCTCAATTAACGCCTGGGGGGCAACCTCAAGGTACACAAATTGTGTCTGGAGGGCAGCCTCAAGGTTAGTATGTACCTATGGTGCAATACATGCCTCAAGGTCAACCCCAGCCTCAATATGTACCCCAAGGTCAACCTCAGTATCAATATTTACCTCAAGGGTATCAACCCCAAGGGTATCAACCTCAAGGGTATCAACCTCAAGGTCAAGGTCAACCCCAGTATCAGTATTTACCCCAAGGTTATCAACCTCAAGGTCAATACTCGAGTCAAGGTTATCAACCACCTCAAGGTCAGTCATATGTTCAAGGTATGGGAACTGTACCTTTCAGTTATCAATCCTATCCTCAATCCGGTTATGGATCTCAGTATTCTCAACCTGTTACGGGTCAATACCCCGGAATGATAGTGTGGAATCCATCACAGGGTCAACAGGTGTTGCAGCCAAGTATACAGTTGGTACCTCAAGCTGGACAACCCGTAGTTTCTGGTCCACCCCAGCAACTGCAACCTGTCCAGTCAAATGTTCAAACTTCTGTAACTTCGGTAGTTCCTCAGCCGCCAATTGCACCTAGTACTCCATCTCAAACGGCTACTGCAACTACCGCAACATCTGCCGCACTTACTTCTGGAGTATCGATAGCTCCGGTTTCTACTGTCTCTACAACCACTCCTCAAACATCTTTACCGTTGTCTGGATCTACGATTCAAACCACGGTTCAGATGCCTATAGGTCAGCCTGGTATAAGTACGGTTGTCACTACTCAACCTCAATTTGTTCATCAATCGTACCAGGGACAGTACCAATATGGGCAAGCTGTCCAGCAGCCGGTTTACCAGTATCAACCGTATCCTGGGTACACTTATCAACAACCTCAACAACCCCAGTACGGTCCGGTTAATCCTGGTTTTCCAGGAGGATATAATATCCCTAATGCGATTCCTGTTCCTATTTATCCTGGATATCCTCCTCATGGGACTGGTCTTGTGACCCAGAGTTTTAGAGATCCTAACCGGCAATTACCGTTTATAGCAACTTTGGATTTACCAGACTTGATGCGCCTAACGAACGATCCAATTCAATATCTTCCGTTCTAGCCGCCAATGCCAAATAAGTTGCCCAGTGATATACCCAAGTTCGAAGGTAAGTCTGGAGAGGATCCGTCCAATCATGTGATGACTTACCACCTCTGGTGTGCTTCAAATTCTATCTCGGATGATTCGATCCGCTTACGTCTTTTCCAGCGTACACTCATTGGTCTCGCGGCCAAGTGGTACATTGAGTTACCACGGGCCTCTTTTTACAATTTTAGCCAGTTAGCTACCTCGTTCTTAACTCACTTTCAGTTGCCGGTCAGATACGATAACGACACGGAGTTATTAACTTCACTAAAACAATCGACGTCCACGTATATTTCTGATCACATTCATGAGTGGAGACGTCGAAGGAGGTTAGTGAAAGTTTTTATTCCGGACCAAATCTTAGCTGAATGGTTTGTTAAATCATTATTACCGAAGATTACTAAAGATGTAGCTAAGGCCGGAGTAGTTACTGAGGAGCAAGTCATTGCTCAGGCGCAGTACCTTGAATTAGTTTATACTCAGTCAGGTACGTTACACGAGAAGATCCCAGATCTTCCAAAATCGAATCAAATCGCTGCTGCTCCTTCGGGATCTCATGCCGCTGATGGTATGACTGGTACGGTGAACACAAAGAGCAAGAAGAAATCTTCTAAGAATTCTACTACTCCTATAATCACCTTGCCTGATTCCCCGACAGGAGAGTCTTCTCCTGAACTTTCCGCCGATATTCACACTGTAGAGTCATCTACGGCCAAATCAAAAAACGGTGGAAAGAAGAAAGGAAAGAAGAAGGCTAAAGCAGACAAGGCTCCGAAGGAGAAAACAGAAAAGTCGGAAACCAATGACGAAAAGCGCAAACCTCGATATCCTTGTCTTATTTGTGAAGAGGATCATTTTACAAGAGATTGCCCTCATCGGGCCGAGGTTGTGAAAATAGTCAAAGGTTCTCCCACTCCTGCTGTGTTAAAATATCCATTTCCAAAGCAGGAGAGTAAGATGATAGGTTCTTCCTCGACAGCCAGTGAAGAACCCATTTTGATGATGTCTCATGTGAGGATTGCGACTCGGTCGCAAGATTATGGTAGTAAGAATCCTGTTGATGGTAAGGAAGCAGAATCTTCTCATTCTAATCCATCAACCTCAGCTCCTGGTTCCGATCCACTACAGATCGAAAAACCTAACCCGGACTTAGTAATCAAACCACCCGCCAAGGGTGTACTTCGAAGGTCTGGTTTCAATCCACATGCGAGAGCGGCCCAGAATTACAACATTGTTGAGGACTTAGTTGTTTCACCCTCAGCAATGTCGGCTTTAGAAGTGCTGCAATCATGCCCAGCACAACGAAAATTACTTTTGTCGGCTATCGGAGCTGTTGATGTTCAGGACCCGAATCTGATAATCTTCGATCTAGAAAATAGTACACCGCGTCTACCCCATCAAATGGCTTTCCAGATTCTAGTGATAGTCAAAAACAGGTCTATTCATCGGACTGTAATTGATGAGGGAGCTTCTACGTGTATTATGTCGATTCAGTGTTGGAGATCGCTTGGTTCTCCTTCGCTGAACCAACCCCCGACCATCCTTAAGGCCTTTGATGGCCGTGGGTTCCATCCGTTTGGTATTCTACAGGAATTGCCTATAGGGGTAGAAGGTAAAACTGTTAGTCTGGATGTGGAGGTGGTTGATGCCCCTCTAGACTACAACCTTCTTTTAGGTCGAAGTTGGTCATATGCTATGACAGCGGTCGTTTCATCGGTCTTTAGAGTAATAAAGTTTCCACATAACGGTAAGATCGTGACCATTGATCAGCTGACATACTTTTCATCCGACCCAGCCTCTTCAGAGAGTATCCAGCATGTCGGTAAGACGACAATCCCTTATAGGGACGTTGGCGTAGGTTTAGTTAAATATTCTGGTTTACTGGGAACTTCTCCTTTCCCTCCAATCAACGCAGACCCTTCATTTGCATCAATTCATATGATTACATCAGACACCATTATTTACGACGATCCTTGGATTGTCCCATCTGAATCTGAGATAGACTCATTCGGTGATGCTATGCCTTTGAGTCCATATGAAATTGCTTATGAAGCCGTCATGTCTTTTATCGACTCGCGTTCAACCCAAATCGACCAAATGAATGTGGTCGGTGAAGAATCACTTTTCACATCAACCTCAGAACGGATAGTGTTTCCCGAAGTCGTGTCATCTGACGAGCAACTTCGCGAAATCCTAAGTGTAGACGATCTACCATGGGAAGATCTCCATCATAGATCTTCGTTTTTACCTAAGGATGATGCTTTTGAAAATGATTTTTCATCTATCTTTACCGCTGAATATGTCAAAGACGCTCAGAATCCAACGAAACATTCTGATTCAGAGTTGAATTTAGGGAATATTTCTCGCACTATTCCCATTGACATTTCAGTGAAGCCCGGAATTGAGGAAAACATTCATATAGGTGCCTCATGTACAGAAGATGAAATTCAAACTTACAAGGCCCTATTCCAAGAATTCCGCGATGTGTTTGCCTAGTCTTACGAGGAAATGCCAGGAATCGATCCTGCCATTGTTGTTCATGAAATAAAGACCTACCCGGACGCTAAACCTGTCCGGCAACGGTTGCGTCAGATTCACCCTCGGAAAGCGGCTGCGATTAAAGCAGAAGTCGAGAAGCTGTTGAAAGCAGGTTTCATTTATCCAATCCCGTTAACGGATTGGGTATCGAATATTGTTCCGGTTAACAAGAAACAAGGAACAATAAGAATCTGTATCGACTATAGGGATATAAATCGAGCTTGTCCAAAAGACAACTATCCTACGCCTTATATCAATCAAATTATTGATGATTGTGCTGGAAGTGAAATGTTTTCCTTTATGGATGGTTTTTCGGGCTATAATCAAATCAATATTCTAGCTGCCGATCAACCAAAAACGACATTCATTTGTCCATGGGGGACATTTGCTTATTGCAAATTACCTTTTGGGCTTAAGAATGCCGGAGCCACTTTTCAACGGGCGATGTCTTACGCATTTCATGACATCAAGCACATTGTGCAACCATACCTCGATGATTTGCCTGCTCATTCTTTACATCGAGCTGATCACCTTGTCCACTTACGAGCAATCTTTATGAGGTGTAGGCATTATCGTATTCGGTTGAATCCCCACAAGTGTGTATTCTGTATAGAAATGGGTCGATTGCTGGGATTTGTTGTTTCAAAGGCCGACATTCGCGTCGATCCCTCGAAGGTCGAAGCTATCATCAAATTGCCTCCTCCTTCGAGTTTGCGCCAACTCCAAAGTTTGCAAGGGAAAGCAAACTTTTTACTCCGATTCATTCCAAACTACGCCGAGGTCACTAAAGGTTTTACGCGGTTGTTGAAACAGAACGCTCAATTCTTTTGGGACGAGATTGCCCAACAATCTTTTGATGCACTTAAGCACGCGTTGACCCATGCACCGTTGTTGCATCCTCCCAACTACAACCAGGACTACTTCTTATACCTCGCAGCTTCGCATTCCACTATTGGAATGGTGCTAGTCCAAGAAGATGAATTCGGAGCGGAACATGTGATATATTATCTTAGTAGGACATTAAACCCCACTGAGCTAAAATATTCGCATGTGGAGAAATTGGCCCTGGCAGCCGTTCAAGCTGTCCAGCATTTTCGTCATTACATTCTTCTCCGTAAAACTACAGTTATTTCGGATTGCAACCCTATGATTTATATTTTGACTAAACAACTGCTAGGGGGCAAGTACTCTAAATGGATCGTTATTCTGCAAGAGTTCAACTTGGAGTTCGAGAAGTCCAAGTCTAAGAAATCCTTAGTTTTTGCGGAATTGATGTGTGATTTCCCGCGTGCTGACACACAAACTGTGGCAGAGGAGTCCATTGCGGACGAATCTTTGTTTCTTATCAGTACTTTAGATCTGTGGTACGGGGATATAATCATCTATCTCCAAACCCAAACCTTTCGGCCTGAAGCTTCAAAGTCGGAACGTCGAAAAATTCGGTTTCAATCCCAGCAATACAGAATTATTGGAGATACACTTTATCGCCAGGGGGCAGACTTAGTTTTTCGACGTTGTTTAACTCACGAAGAGGCTGAGAGGGTTTTGAATGATTGTCACTCTGGAGCATGTGGCGGTCATATGTCTGGGTATGCCACAGCTCAGAAGGTGTTGCGCGCTGGCTATTTCTGGCCGTCCATGTTTAAAGATTGTATCATTGCGGTCCGAAAGTGCCACAACTGTCAAGTGTTTGATCGCAAGATGCGCGCACCACCTGCTCCTCTCCATCCTATAATTGTCGTTGGTCCTTTCGCCAAATGGGGTATCGATTTTATTACTTGTAACCCTCACTCGGCCGGGGGGCATGCGTATATCATCCTCGCGGTTGATTATTTTACTAAATGCGCCGAGGCGATGCCTACATTCGATGCAAGCGGCAAAACAGCTGCAGTTTTCGTATTCAATCACATTATAACTAGGTTTGGTGTCCCACAAGCAATCATCACTGACCATGGGAGCCATTTTCGAAACATCATGATGACTGAGCTTACAAGCCAGCTTGGTTTGCGCCACGATAGCTCTACTCCTTATTATCCGCAAGCCAACGGTTTGGTTGAGTCTATCAACAAAGTTCTGGTTATCATGATCTGACGAATCATTGGTATTCATCGGTCGAATTGGCACAACATGTTATTTTCAGCGCTATGGGCATACCGAACTTCAGTGAAAACTTCAACAGGGTTCACTCCTTTCTAGCTAGTTTATGGCTTGGAAGCTGTGTTACCCATTGAATGCGAAATCCCATCACTTCAAATGGCTGTCGAATTACTCCCAGCTACTTCCGAAGAGGAGAAACGTTTATTATACTTAGCTCAGTTAGATGAGACTCGACGTGACGCTGCATTGGCAATCGAGACTCACGCGAAGCGAATGAAAGCTCAGTATGATAGAAATGTGACCCCTCGAAGTTTTTCGGAGGGAGACCTAGTGCTATTATATGATCAAGCTAACGATAAGCTAGGTGCTGGAAAATTCGTTCCTATGTGGCATGGACCCTACATTGTAAAGCGAAAGCTAGCAAAAGGGGCCTATGAGTTGGTAGATTTTGATGGGGACTCTTTGGGTAAACCCAGAAATGGACTTTACCTAAAGAGGTATTATGCTTAAATGATGGGTATGGAGAATTTTAGTTAGGTTAGGTTTTCTCTCTAGCTAGTATGTTTGTTAGTTTAGATAGTGTGCTTAGCTTAGAAAGTGTGTTTTTCGTCGTTATTCTGGCTTATCTTGGTTTTACTCTTGATATTGCAGATGTCGACGCCTCTCCAAACGTACATTGGATTCGCCGATGGTGCTTGTCGTAGTACACGGAATATCTCTTCCGTAGCTTGGGTTATCTATTCGCCCTCTGACGAGCTAGTTTCTATGCATGGGGTGAGCCTCGGTCAAACGACGAACAACATTGCAGAATACAGTGCAGTGGTTGAATTATTGTCTGAATCTATTTCATTTGGAATTCGACGTTTGATAGTGAGGTTAGATTCTGAACTCGTTGTATTACAGCTTAATAGAGTATATGCCATTAGAAATCCTGTGTTATTAAGGTTGTTTTTGAGAGTGCGTCTCTTGGAACGTGAATTCGATTACATTGAATATCAGCATATTCCAAGGTCTTTAAATACATTAGCAGATGCAATTGCTTCTCGAATGTTGGACAGACATTTACGATAATCATGCAAGTAAATTTAAAAACATTTCATCACATATGTTAAACAAGATGAGCCGGTAATGATGATATATATATATAGATAGGAGTGTGTCAAAAATATACATCGTCTTCGATCATAGGTTGAAAAACACCTTATGATCGGCAAAAATGATAAGTACAAAAAACCAAAAAGGTCATATGTGTCTACAAAAGTGACTAGCCAATCACTGGTGGTGCTCTCTATACGAGACCACTGCCCGCGCTACCCTACACAAGAACCTCCTAAAAGGTCCTGGGACTGCGACCACATAGCGCTGAAGTCGAATGGGAATGTCATCTATGGTGGTCTCTGGTATATCCGCCGTCAGACGCTCTAGATCCTGTTCCAGCTCGGCTAAGGTCTCTGCGGCTGCATCCTGTGGGGCTGGTGCTGGAACAGCTGGTACTCTCCTCTCAAAAGCCCGGAGGTTGGCTGGACGTCGTGGACCTACATCTGCATTTTGAAAATTTGTGCTGTCAGTTTTGAGGCGATATATAAAAACAAAAAAAATATATACATAATTTAAAAACTTGTGAAAAATGAAATACCTCTGTCGTCCCACTGTTCTCCCTGTGGAAGAACCATGTCCGGATCATTCCGAAAATCCATTCCGGTATAAGGAAAATCCTGAATAGCAAAGACCTGGCTCTCTAGCCAGTGAAAGTAACCATCAGGAAATCGAACAACTGTCGCGCCCTCATCAGGATGCCGGGCCATTACCGCAACCCATCTCGTCAACTTAGGCTCCCGAGGAGCCCCAACTGGAACTGTAAGATGCTGGGGGATCAGCATTGGAACTCTCTCTAGGGCAAAGCTCACGACTAAAGGCCCATATCCAAAGGTCTTCAGTTGTCCTCTCTTTGCCCTGGTCAGTTGGCCCTTCATATTAGCCAACACAGCATCGCACCAGTTGAAAATGGTGCCTTGGAAGCAACCTATAGCCATCCGCATTTGGGACTCGGTGGCATGGTACAAAGCGGCCGCCCCGCAAAGTCTGGTAACAGTAAAGGCTATCACCATAAGTTCAGGTCGGGATATGTACTTGATTTCTATCCCCTTCTCCTGGTTTTGATTGTTGCACCACTCTAGTCGGAGACTAGCAAGGGATTGGCCACCCGGCCTAGTCCCGAATAGAGAGAGTTGCTCGCCCCTGTTAGGCAAGCCAGTGAGAAAATATATGTCGGAGGGCTCTATCTCGAGCTGGTGCTCTCCGATGTAGAAACATTGCTCCTGAATGTTCCACCTTTCAACCAGCCACTCAAGGAATGGCACCTGGCCCCTCATGCCAGGTATGGCCCAGTATTTGTACAGTCTGCATGCTTTTAACGCATCAATGGAAGGTTGATGACCTATTGCGGCCAAATCAACGTCCTCGTGTTCTCTTTCGCGCCAATCAAGCATGGTGTGCACCCTGCACATCATAAAACATCTGTTAGAGTCCATAAAATTTTAAAATTTTGGTTCATTTTGGAGAAATGAGGGTTTCAAAATGCGTTTTGCGGGGTACGCACCCCAGCTTTTAGGAACAGAGCGTCTGCACGCAACTTCCCTTAAGGCCGGGTGCGTACACCTGGTATTTTCCCCATTGAGAAAATATCGGGGTACGCAGGTCAGCAGTGCATGACCTGCGTACCCCGAAGGGCGCATCTTGAAACCCCAAGACCCCCAAAAAATCAAATAAAAACTTAAAAATGAATTTTAAATGGATGGAAAGCAAGAGAAGGATGTTGAAGAATACCTGATGAGACGGTGTTCGATTCTGACGGTCGGATTCTCCGCAATGACCACAGGAAGTTTTCTTGTCAAAAGCCCTTTTCTCAACCTCAACAGTAAAATGGTAAAAATGACATGGTAAAAAGTCTTTTTATAGGTTTTTTGGATGAATGAATGCTAAGTTTGTTTATTTTTCACCATGAAAGGACATTTTTCAATGTATTTTTACCCATCTTAAACAGGTATGAGTAATGTGTCATTTTTGTGCAGGACAAAAGGACTTTAGAGTAAAATCATCATTTTTCACGAACCAAAACATCAGAGTCATCTTTTAAGCTCTTTTCTGACTCCTAAAATATGAAAAGATTTCCGAGCGTTTCTTTTACACTCGTTAAAACGGAATTAAAAGACGGTCCCCTTATAGCTCTTTTCTGACTGTAAAAACAGGAAAAGATTGTCGGGTTTTTGTCGTTTCAAACTCGATATGGAAATAAAACGACGTGTCCTTGATCGCTTTTTACTTTTCAGGTCAGAGACACTAATCATGAAAGTACTCCTTGGTCGCAAGATCAGGCGGTTCTCCCAGGTATTATTTTATACTTTTTCGGGCTTGGGGGACACAAATTTACGAAAAAGTTCAACCTGGAGTCTTCTTAAGTTTTTCAGACTCTCTAAAAGTGAAAAACACCGAGTTTCTCCTATACTGGGCTCGTTAAAATTTCACAGTAAAGGACCTGTTCTATTACAAACAGGAACAAACCACTCCTTCCTAGGGTTCGAATCAAAACTAGGTTGGACTCATCTGAAGGATGAGCTTATAATCAAGCATATGTTATCCTCCTCAAGCTTGTTAAAAATAAAGGGGTACTTGCCAGAAATAGTGGGGGAAAAGAGAGAAGAATGAGCCTATTTGTTATCCTTTGTCTCAGAAGAAACCTTATTACCACTCTTGAACACGACACTTTTCATTCACCTGGGTTGGGAAATCCTTTACCTCACAGTTGATCAAACCACATTGAAAGTCTTCAGCCGGGTTCCAGGGATTAGCTTTGAGTCATTCGTCACCAAGCCATCTGTTGTGTCGTTATGTGTTCAAGAGGTCTACAAGCAAAACTTTCATCTGCAAAATACTTGTCATCCATTTGACCATCCCCGAGTCAGTCCTTACAACAACATTTCTTCAACTTGAACAATGATTTCATGTTGTGGGCTTGCCTGCAACGGGTCGCTTTCTATCGACATCAGCACATTATCTAGAGAGATGACTTAGAAATCGTCAGTACCTTGAAGTCTGCATGCATCAATGGCAGGTTTCTCGCCTTTGACGTCAGTTTACATCATTGACTTTCGATCAAAGGATTCCGTGAAATGTTCGACATCAACTCATTCATTCACATCTCATGGATTGTACTGGGTACTTTGAGAACCATTGACATTACTGGTGGTCTCTCTCACACTTGTTAACAGTTTACATCATCGCCTGGTAATCAAGTGGTTTCTACCATGTTCGACATCAACTCATTTATTCGCATGGCTAGAATCGTACCAATTCGGGAAGTAGAAATGAAGACCCTGGATCTAGTTCCCACCATCCAGGCTGCGAGGAGTTTTGTATTCATTATCTAAGTAGACTAATTATAAACAGATGGCTGCGCCCATACTGTGTCTACAAAAGTCTACGATTATGATGTACTGCAAGATCATTCCTGTATCAGAGTAGTTAGTCTATTAGTTAAAGTTTTGATCTGAGTATGGGAATGCCTACCTCAGCGATGATATAATCTTATACATGTATTTTGTGTTGAAAATTGCAGGTCCTGACCAGGTTCTCCATGAGATAATCCTTGAAATGATAAAGCGCTTCACCCTTCGTAGATAATACAAAACCCTAATCTACTACAGGCTTCGCACTTTAGGGGGCAATCTGTTACACTAAAAAATGTCACCATGGCTATTTACAGTTAGTATGGCTCTATCAACAGTCATGCTATCCTCCTGGGCAAGTCTTATGCCTCTGCTCTCCATGTCAAACTCCAAAAGAGAGAAAGTCTTTGTAAATGTGTTTATCTCTGGGTACGCAGATTCTCTCGGCCTTACCTGCGTATACGCACCTAATGTTCACAAAAACTGCGTACTTGTACGCTCTGTATGTAAAGGGGCAGGTGCGTACCCCTGTAAAGGTCAAAAGGCACGAGTTTCATCTTTAAAAAGTTACTGGTGGTCACTTCTAGAGCATTCTAGAAGGTTTTTCGACGTGTATTGAGCGCCTCCAGATGGTTCATGTACGCCTATGAAAGAGGAACTTATCCCATCAAGAGAGGAGCTATCCCATCCAAAGAGGGGATTATCCCATTGATGGTGGACCTGATTAACTTCCTCTTGAGCACTATAAATACAGGCATTGGGCCAGAAGGAGGGGAGGTTGGAAGCTAAACATTTCTAAGGGTAGATGCTGCTGGAATTAGGACTCCCATTTAGAGGCTTGTGAGGAGAGATTACCATCTTTGCTTGTTCTATTTGGAAGTGGGTGAGCTTTGTCAAAGTAAAGGAGAATTCTTGATGGACCCTGGGAGGGACTTGCACAACACCAAGGCTCAGGTTGTAATTGTTCCTTTTGTTTCCTATTAATGCAAATGAGTCCATTCTTCTCAATAACTTGTTATTTATGAGTTGTTTCATGGTCTATGTGTTAAATATGTTTTATTTTATGAGATTATCAAGTGCTATTTAATCGTTTGATTGTTAGTGAATTCAGGTTTCGAAGTGAAGGAGGAGCTCATCCGGATCAGCGAGGCTGGACTGCTACAACAGCGTTGGACTACAGGTAGGATCTAAACACTTGATTTCTTATATAGTAAATGCATGTTTAGAGAAGGATTGCTCTTATTTGTCTTGTTTGTCACTAGAGAGTCTTAGGCTCCTAGGGAGGTTGGTTGTGTCCGCACTATCGACTCTTTCCGCCTGACAGGTGTGGGTGCGGACCCCTGTGAAAGTCAAAAAGGTGCAAGTTTATTCTAAAAAACTCACTTTGGGTTAATTCTAGATGATTATAGAAGGAATTTGATGTGGATTGGTCACTCTTAGGTGGTTCATGCATCACAAAAGAGAAGGAGCTAATCCCTTGATGAGAGGAGCTATCCCTTTGAAGGAAGGCTTTATCCCTTTGAAGGAGGACCTAGTACCTTCCCTCCATTGCACTATATATTCAGGCATTGGGCTGGTTGCTGGAGAGGTTAGAAGCTGAACATTTTTTAGGGTAAATGCTGGTGAAATTAAGACTTCCTAGTTGAGCTTGAGAGAAGAGATCACATACCTTTTTGGCTTCATTGGTAAGAGAGTGAAACTTGTCAAAGTAGAGGAGACTTCTTGCTGGACCCTGGGAGGAGGTTGTATAACGTCAAGGCACAGGATGTAAATTTCTTCTTTGATTTGAATTAATAGAATCAGATTCATTTTTCTCAACAAATTGTCTCATGTCATTTGTTTCATGAATTCCTTGACTTTCATGTTAAATATGTTTTATGATATTGGCTTTTCAAGTGCTATTTAATTTGTTTGTTTGTTTGTGTTTGCAGATTTGCGACAAGAGAGCTCATTTGGATCGAAGGAGCGAAGGCTTCCACAAACTTGTGTTGGAACTAAGGTAGGCCTAAAACACTTGTTTGCCTTTGTTTATAAATGCATATTTAGAGAAAGATAGTTTGTGATTGGTTTGCTTGTCATTAGGTCTTCTTTAGATTCTAGGAAGGTCTATCTTGTCTGCAAGATCGACTCATTCCATGTGACACACCTAGAATCAAGTCATCATGCTGGGGGCATGTAAATCAATCTCAAGCATAAGTTTTCCATGGTTCAAGCTTGTGTAAAAATGAAACTGAATCCAAGCAAGTTCTCTATGGTTCAATCTTGTGTAAAAATGAACCAATATCCATTTTAACCATCATGATTTCCATTCTATCAGCCACTTTTGTCAGATAAGCCTTGATTTTTGTCCTTCCATCATCACTATTTTCTTGGTCGATCATATGCTTTCACTTGGTTGTTTTACCCTTTTTGAGGAATAGATACAATGAGTGGTCTTATTAGCCAACCTCTTGACAAACTTATCCATCATAATAATACCAAGTTTCACCTTCACTAGGCTCGTTAAAACATCACATAGTGATGGATTCACTCAAAGGGTGGAACTATACTACAAGCATATGTTAGCCTCCTCAAGCTTGTTAAAAAATAAATAGGTATTGGTCAACAATGACTGGGGAAAATGGGAAAAGGGATAAATCAGTTTATGGTAGCAAGTCTCTCTTGAGCATGACACTTTCACTTCATCTCTATGACTATTTGGGTTCCATTCTATACTTAATGGTTATCATACCTATGGTCTATCACACCATCCATCACTTGGGTTTTGGGTCAATGCTGCCAATTCATTCAGTGTCCCCAACAAGTTCAAGAGAATTCATTTAGTAAAACTTCATCCTTTGAAATACTCATAAAACATCATTTTCATGACTGCCATTCTTGAACCTTATGTCGTCAGTCAAATTCTGTCTTCAAAATCATTACACTCATTTCGTGTTGTTGATGTCGGATACATCAAGGCCCTCCTGTGTTGAGTTTCCTCTTGTCAACATTAACACATTATCCAAGAAGTTGACTTAGAAACACCCTTTCAATACCTTGGGGTTTGCATACATCAATGGCAAGTTTCTTGCTTTCAGTGACAGGTTGACATCACTGGCCTTTGATCGAAAGACTTTGTATGGTATTCAACATCAACAAATTTATTCACACCATGTAGAATGTAGTGTAGTACCTTGAGAATAATTATCATTATTGGTGATCTCTCTGTCATCTGTTAACAGCTTACATCATTGGCTGGTACTCAGATAGTGTCTTCCCATGTTCGACATCAGATCACATATTCACATAGTTAGACTCGTACTTGAGTGAACAATTGGATGAGATAGAAGACCCCAGATCTTGTTTCATCCATTTGGACTGCGATTTCAGGAAAGTACTAAATCTTCTGTACGATGGCTTTAAACTCATGGTCATCCCAACATGGGTCTATATCTTAGATGACTATCTATGTACATGTAATGAAAAATTTATATGCTGAGTATGGTTATGCCTTCCCTCGGGAATTTAGGAAAAACTCGAAAATATCATGATGTTATGTATTGTAATTGATGTGAGTCACCATCTACTTCGGTTCCTATCCATCACATCGTAAAGCATATCACTCGAAATTATCATTTTCGACTTCATGCTTTAGGGGGCAAATGTTACATGTCTATTTGGGCACATCACTCCCAACATTTAGATTAGTACCATTAGGGCTCATCAAACCTTAATTGAGTTGTTACATGCCTTATATAAGTTAACTCATTGAATGCCTCCTTCTATGAAAGTTTCTTGGCCTGAAGCCTTCCTGAAATGCCTCCTTGGGACACCAGCGTAGCCCAAGCCTTGAGATAGTGCGCTGCAGATAAGGAAAGCCCACTGTGGCCTACACTGCAGTGCACTTAGGCCCTCTTTAGCATGCACTGGGTGAGATTGAGCAAAATTTTCATAGGGTTCTGGGAATATTCCTTCATTCTAGACGATTCTAGAAGGTTCCCATCTCTTATCTCCTCCTATGAGCTCAAAATTGTATAGGCTAAGGATCAATTAACCTCTTATCCTCTCATCACTTGCTTCATGGAAAATAACTCCAAGATTGGAAAGACATTGAATACCCTCATTTATGATGAAACCACCTCCATTTCCTATAAATTAAGCAGTCATTATAGTGATCAATGGGGCTAGAATATGAATTTTATAAGGAAATTTGTTTGGTTTGAGAATGGATTTCATGTCAAGCAATGTTATGTTGCTAGATTGGTGTGCTTTTGATGTGGTGAGGGTTGGACTGGAGCTTGAGGAGTGGCACAGGATCGAACTGTATTGGGTTATATTCTTCCTTCTACATTAATAAAGAGTTTTTTCCTTTTCTCATATTATTGTTCATATCTATGATGATTATGTGTTTCAATTCTTGGATTCCATTGGAATATAGTACATAGATCATGTATGGTTTGATCATTTGTTCTTTTTGTTTCTCTTGATACAGGTACCAATTGAGCGAGGTTTAGTTCAAGTGGGAGTGACGGGAGTGATTCAAAGGGGATTAAGGAAGCGAAAGACTACAAGTAAGTTCCTTCATCTCATTTTTCTACTATAGGAAAAGGTTAAACTACTTTTTTTTTTTTTTTTTCCTGTCGTTCTAGGTGTAGCTACCCGCCTAGCAAAAATGTGTTAATCCATAGATGCAAATTTCATGTAACAAATTGGCGGCCGTTGTGGGGAAAATGTGTTTACCTGTAGATGCAAATTCCATGTAATAGTAAGTATTTGAAATCTCTGAAAACTTGGATCAAAATGTTATCATGTGAGAAACAGTTTATGCCATTGAATTGATGTTTAGGCAAGACTTAACGGGAACTACATGAAGTGGAAAGCCATTCATAAGAGATTTAGATTCTGGTGTTGAGTATAGTCCTTTATTGGGAGCATCTGATAGTAACAAAGAAAGTAGTAGTTTGAATACAACTCAAGGTGAAACAAAGATGGTAAATCAGGGTGTTGCGAGAATACCACAACCGTCCACTCCACCTACACCTTCATCTCCACCTCACACACTTGCACCTACAACTTTGCCTCCACCTCCACCTCCACTATTCAATATGGTGAGTGCTATGAAGATGCCCATATTCAAGGGTCTGGGTACTGAAAAACTTGAACAATTTTGGTTTCTCACAAATGTTGTGTGGAAGTCACAACAGATAATAAATGATGACTATTTTGGGAAGTTTTAATGTTTATAGATAAAGGCTTAAACCCCTAGACTAGTAGCTAAGTCTAGAACAATAGTGCAAAGAATTCTCTACTTCTCCTATGACCAATAGATAAAATAAGAGACAAATAAGCCTACCTGTAGCTTTCGTTTGCTCCTTATCTCCCTTGACCAATTCTATCACTTCTCTCTGTACTTAATTTGCTTCAAGAGTACCTGCACATAGACAGAAGACAACAACCAATTAAAGCATATGATAATGATCTATTGGTTAAACATAGCATCGAATCAAGTACATGATACACATGTGAAAGCATAAATGAATAACACAAGAATATGGAAAAAGGTTTGAACAATTTATTAGTAAAATGAAGAGTTACAACCCATTGCTTGACTCAACATCACTCTTCCAGTTCAATCCCATCCTCTCCTTATAACAAGCAAGAAATTTTTACATCATTACAATACTTGGAATCAACTCAAGTCTCATACTAACAACATCTCCCTATAATTCAATAATTTCTAGCCCCTGATCACTTAGATGAGTGGTATTTTTATAGGTGAATGAAGGAAGTTATGCCATAAACGATGATAATGAATGCCCTCCCAAACTTAGAATTTAGTTCCATTGAGTAAGGGATAAGGGATTGATGTTCCTTAACTCCCTTCTTCATCCAAATACAAGCTCAATGGAGTAGATAGCCTTGAGAAACTTCTAGAGGCATCCAATATATAAGAAATCTTTCAAACCCTCATGGAAATTCGCTCAAATTCGTCTGCCGTAGGACAAAAAGGGACCAAGTGCACTGCATAGCACCCTATAAGTGTATGGTTTGCATTGCAGTGAATGGTAATGAAGGCCTACCTACACAGATCTTCTTAGAGGCAGTTTCTGGATGATTTTGGTCATGGAAATCTTAGGAAGCTAGGCATTCTGATGGTTGACTTATTTAGGGAATGTAACAACTAAATTATGGGTTGATGGACCCTAATAGTAATGATCTGTAGGTTGGGGTTGATGTGCCCAAATGGATCTGTAACAGTTCCCCCCTAAAGCATGATGTCGTAAATATGTATGTCGAGTGAAATGATTTATCATGTGGAGAGGAGGTTTCAAAGCAGAAGGTGACCTACACCGATTACAATACATATATCATGATAATTTGAGTTTTTCTCATGAGCTAGCTGACGGAAGGCATACCAATGCTCAACTTATAAAATTTCATTAGATGTACAAATATAGTCATCTACAAATATAGACCCATGAATGGATGAGCATTAATTTAAGGCCATTGTACATTTGATTTAGTACTCCTGAAAATATTGCAGCCTAGATGAATGAAACTAGATCTGGGGTCTTCAATCTTGTTGAATCTTTCACTCAAGTACAAGTCTAACCATGTGAATAGATGTCTGATGTCGAACATGGGAAGACATCGTCTGATTACCAGTCAATGATGTAGGCCATTAACAGGCACGAGAGGAATCGCGAATAATGATAATGACCCTCAAGGTACTATAGTACATTTCGCACGGTGTGAATAAATGATTTGATGTCAAACACCATACAAAGTATTTCATTCGAAGGTCAGTGACTTCAACCTATCATCGGAAGCGAGAAACTTACCACTGATGTATGAAAGCCTTAAGGTACTAAAGTGGTGTTTCTAGGTCAACTTCTCAGATGATGTTCTCATGTCGACAAGAAGTGACTCGTCATAGGTGGGCCTTGATGTATCCCACATCAATGACACGAAACGAGGTAAATTATTTTCGAGATGAAAAATATATTGACAACACAAGGTTCAGGAATGGAGGTCATGAAAATGAAGGTTTACCGTATGCAAAAGATGAAGTTTGAACTGAATGACTTCTCTTGAACATGTTGGTGACACTAAGATGAATTGGTAGCATTGACCCAAAACAAAGTAATGGATGGTATGATAGACCAATGGTGTGATAAACATAAAGCTAAATGTTCCAACCCACGTAGTCATGGTGATGAGGTGAAAGTGTCATGTTCAAGAGCGACTTGCTACCATAAAGTTTTCTTGGCTTTTCCCATTTCCCCAGTCATTGCTGACTAGTACCTCTTTATTTTTATCAAGCTTGAGGAGGATAACATATGCTTGTTGTATAATTTCACCCTTCGGGTGAATCCATTGATGCTTTAATGAGTCTAGTGAAGGTGAAATTCGGTCTTGTCTATTTGGACAAGTTTGTGTCTATTTGATGTTTTTAATGAGTTTAACGACAAAGATAACTTGGTACTTTTCATGTTTAGGGAGTTTGGAAAGGGAAAAGGAAAATCCATAAGTTATTTTTCATAAAATAATCTCTCAAGTCTGAAAAAATGTAAATAATACAAGAGATATATCATTTCTAATCCTTTAACGAGCTGGAAGGGACAAGCGCTCAACAATCTTTTCATATTTAGAGTGTGAAAAGAGCTTAAAGAGGACTCCAAGGGGGTTCCTTTTTCATTTTTAACAAATCTCAAAAAAGAGATAAAAGTTTGATTTGTGGTCAAAGATGTTCAATTTACATTTGAGCACGTAAGATTCTACATTTTAGTTGTTAAACATGCTCAAAACACCATCAAAATACATAAAAAATACTTGTTTCATGGATAAAAATGACAAAAATAATGTTTACTTGATTAATGTGCAAGAAATAAACATAAAAGCAAGTTTCACCATTCATTTTTACCATTTCACTTTTACCATTTGATTTTTGTGCTCTAGAGCAATTTTTACCTCGAAGTTCACTAGCTCATTGCGGAGGATTCAGTGGGTCGTTCCTCATGTCATCTGGACTATGTAGGAGCTATCTTTGTTCTCTTTCATTTCACTCCATTTATAACAATGTAAACTTTGAAACAGGAACTGATACTGTTACTCATTTTGTAGAGATAGCAAAAAAGTGACCCGATTTTAAAAAGGGGTGATACAAAAGACACATGTTTTTTTCAGAGCATAGTTTTTGGCACTATAACTTTTTTTATGTACATTGCGTTTTAGAATGGCAGTGATTTTGATGTTGATTTTAAAAAGTGGTAATTCTACACCATGCCCTTTTTTTAAGAGGCTTTTTTTTACTTTTAATTTTATAATGTATGAAATGTAAATAATTATTTTTTAAATTTAATAGCTTTGGAAGTGGTTTTCTTCTTCATATTTTCTTGTTTTTATTTTTATTTTTATTTTTTTTGTAGTGAGGTTTTTATTGTTTTTCATATTTATAGAAAGTCGATATTTTGCATTTTTTATATTCTACATATTTATATATCATTAATTAAATTTTCAATCCACATGAAATAATTGTCTCTAAAAGACATATACAAAAAAATATATAAAAAAGACAAAAAAAAAAAAAAAAAATGTTAAAAAAATTTATTTCATAAACCATAAAAGAATTTGGAAAAAAAAAAATTTAAAAATATAAATATAAAATTAAGTAAGTAAAAAATAGAGAAATTAAAAAAAAAACATTAGCAAAAACTAGGAAAAAAATTAAAAATTTAAAACAAGCTAGTTAAAAATTAAAATAAAAAATTAATGAAAAAAATTTAAAAAATAGCAAAATTAATATTAAAAAAAACAAACCTGGATGCAGGTGAAATTCAAGGTTATTAATGGCGATTCAGTGGAACGACGGCACTCGGCCCAGCCAGTTGCACGACAACGCTTCTTCCCATGGCCAGGTATGGCACCTGCAGACTCACCTAAGGCAAGAGCCGGTCTACCTACAGGATATCTTAAATGATCGCCCAGGCCGAGATAAGGATGTTGGTAGTTTAAACATGGCACCTATGCCCATCAACCCTATTGTTTGTCCTACCTCGTTCAACACTTGCCCGCTCCATGCAGGAAACCCCTACAGCAGAACTGTTATAGGCAATCACTGCTCGCTTCTTTGTTATCTAGGCTTTGGTAATGGATTTCATTATTCCCATCCCCAGCTCTACCCTTTGAACCTTATTCAAGAACCCTCTGCGCATTCTCTACATCCCATCCAAGCACCCAGTTCTCCTGAGCTTCTCCTCCGCCGCATTACCATGGTTTGTCACTGCATGAGGAGCCGCCATGGAGGTAGCCAAGGGGGGCGAGATCGCTCTCAGGCTGTGCAAAGCATAGAATAGCCACCACCTCCTACTTCTCCACCTTCCTCTCAGGCTAATTCTCCACCTCCCAGCCCGACCCGCAGAATCTATCCACACAATGCCTTCCATACGACTCACTTCCGCTTCTAGAGCAACCTGAACTGGCCCATTATCACCGCAAACATAACCATCATATTTTCTGAAGAAGAGGCACATCACAGTGCTCCAGAGCATAATCCGATAGAGCAACCTCATGACAACTGCAAAATTGTGGGTAATCTTGCCTCAGAGCAGCTCTCAACGTATGAAGGTAGAGCAACAACGCGAGGCGGATAGCTTGAGGAAGATGATACTGCTGGCAGTACCCGGCCACCAGGTGGCAGCTCTCATGGAGCTACCATTTCAATGGCCATTGCTAGCAGCTCAGGTGGCACCCTTTAGGCAACCGAACCTCCAAATGGCGGGGCGAAAGGTGGTGTGGCGAAGGCAGGAGATATATGGTATGGGAATGCTTGCCCCGTTGTCGAGGAGCCACTAGACCAGGACTTCCCTATGTGATGCCACATGGACTTCCACGTGCCATATTAGAACTTTGTAGCTGACGGGTTTGGTTCTGCTATCATGGTTTTGTGGTTCTGTTTATGTTTTTTTGTTCTACTACTATCATGTTTAGCATTCCTGTCAAATGATGTTGTCTTAATCGCTTCAGATGGTGCTGTCTCAAATACTCATTTTGGTTTTGTCGTTGTATTCCCATTCTTCTGTTTGGTTTTTTGCAAAGTGTAACTAGTTTTTTCCAAATATGGGATAGTTTTGATAACCAGAAGGAACTCAAATGCTCTCGACTTAGGCTACAGCCTCATTGTATTAGTTTTTACAGAGAAAAAAATATTAAAAAAACAAAAATTAACTCAAATTATAAAAATAAAAACCCAAAAAAATATGAAAATATAAAAAAACAAAAAAAAATTAAGATTAAATTTTTTTTTAAACAAATTTTTTTATTAAAAACAAATATTATTATTAACCCTTTTTTTAAAACAATTTTTTTTTCTTATTTAAAAAAAATGATGAAAAAAAATTAATTTTTTTTTAAACTAATTAAAATTATTTAAAAAAAAAAAATTTAAATGTAAATTTTTTTTTATGGGGTTTTTTTTAAAACATTTTATTTTTAACTATAAATTTAAAATATATAATTATTATTTAAAAAAAATTATACAATTAAAAATTTTTAATGTAAAATCTTAAAATATATAAATATTATTTTAAAAAAATTCAACGTATGAAATTTTTTAATTTTCAATTTTAAAATTTATATTTATTATTAAAAAAAGAAAAAATATGTGTTTTGCCCACCCATCGGCCGCCCATGGTGGTGCGATGGTGGGCGGGCATCCGATTCCCTGAATCAGATGTCCGCCCCAGGTCTCCTGTGGTGGCGTGGCGGCAGGCAGAGGGCCTACGTGCAGGACCCTCCGCCCGCAGCCGCGCCACCATGGGCGGCCGGGGGGCGGAGGGCCTGCGCGGAGGACCCTCCGCCCGCCGCTGCGCCAACATGGGTAGCCGGGGGGCGGGCGTCCGATTCCCGGAATCGGACACCCGCCTCTCGGCCACTGGTGCTCGCGCGTTGGCGAGCGGAGGGTCTTGCGCACAGGCCCTCTGCCCCCCGTCACGCCACCACGGGCGGCCGAGGGGCGGGTGTCCAATTCCCAGAATCAGACGCCCATCCCCGAATGCTCGTGGTGGCGCGACGGGGGGCGGAGGGCCTACGCGCAGGCCTTGTTCCCGCCACCGTGCCACCAAGGGCACCTGGGGGGCTCCAAAACACTTATTTTTTTAATTTCTTTTTTAATAATAAATATAAATTTTAAAATTGAAAATTAAAAAATTTCATATGTTTAATTTTTTTAAATAATAATTATATATTTTAAGATTTTAAATTAAATTTTTTTAAATATATAATTTTTTTAAAATAATAATTATATATTTTAAAATTTATAATCAAAAATAAAATGTTTTATAACAAAAATTTAATATAATACATATTTTTTAAATAAAATAAAATAAAAAAATTGTTTTTAAAAAATCCCATAAAAAAAAATTTAAATTTAAATTTTTTTTTTATAATTTTTTCAAAATTTTTAAATTTTAATTCATTTAAAAAAATTTAAAAATTTTTTAATGATTTTTTTTTTTTTTTTAAATAAGAAAAAGAATTTGTTTTAAGAAAAACTTAATAATAATAATAATAATAATAATAATTAAATGTTAAATTTTTTTTGTTTTTTTTTATAATTTAATATTTTTTTGGTTTTTTTTAAAATAGTTTTCATATTTTTTTTGGTTTTTTTTTTATAATTTGAGTTAATTTTTGTTTTTTTTTAATATTAATTTTACTAGTTTTTTTTTTTTTGGTTAACTATTATTATTATTATTTAACTAGCTTGTTTTTATTTTTTATTTTTTTATTTATTATTTATTTATTTTAATTTTTTTTCAGTTTTTGCTAATGTCTTTTTTTCAATTTCTCTATTTTCTACTTAGTTTTATATTTATATATATATTTTTGGAGTTGTCTATAATGCGACTTTTTGAGATTCCGGTGACGGAATCCGGCGGAAGAAATTGAGATGAAATCATGATTTGTTACAGTTAAAATGGTTTTTTAACTGCATATTTGGATTCAGCACCCTGAAAAACCCGTGGGACGCTTTCATTGTGGAGAAATTAGCTATCAAACTTGGATTCCAATAAATTACTGCCGGATTTTCACCGGAAAAAATCGCCGGAAATGCTTTCAAAAAGTCGCGTTAAAGACTACTCCTATATTTTTTTCCAAATTCTTTTACGGTTTATGACATAATTTCTTTTTAACATTTTTTATTTTTCATTTTTGTATATATATTTTTATATTTTTTTTTTTAAGTAATCAACATTTTAATCTTAATTTTAGTAGTTTTTAATTTTTTTTCGTTAATTTTCTATTTCTTTTAAATCTAGTTTGTTTTTAATTTTAATTTTTTTTTTAATCTTTGATTTATTTATTTATACTAAACTTTTAGTTTATTTGAAATGTTATTTTTTCTTTTCCATATTTTTGCTTTTTTTTTGGCATTTTTTTTATTTATTTATTATGGTGTAAAAGATTTTATTTTATTTTTTCCATTTTTTTAAAATATTTGTTTTACTATTTATTTGTTTATAATGTTTCTTTTTGTTTTTTTTTAATTCTTATCATTAATTTTGTTTTTTTTTACATTTTTATGATTGATTTTTTTTTTTTTTTTTTAGTATATGTTTTAATTTATGTTTTGTTATTTTTTTTAACCTTTTTTTGTTTTGTGTTTTTTCATTGTTTTAATTTTTTCCTTTTAATTTTCTTATATGTTTTCATTATTTCTTTTAAGTCTTAATGTTTTTTGAGGTCATGATAAAATACTTTATGCCATTATTTCGAAATGTTGAAATTTTACTTTTGAAAAAAAAATTGTTTTCCCAACATTACCACTTTTCGTTTTGAGGGTGTTTTTTGGACAATTTTTGTGCAAAAATTTGGTTTTCACCACCATTTTTAAAACATGTTGAAAATTTACCCAAGAAAAAAAAAGGTGTTATTCCAGCATCAACACTTTTTGTTTTTAACATTGTTTTTGATTTTTTTTCGAGTTTTTTTTGCCAGAGTTCCCATTTTGAGTTTATAGTTCCTGTTTCAATGTTTTTGTTTTATTTTCATTTTTAAGAAAAATTTTGAGTTTTTGAGGCCCATAGGGTTTCATTTTTTAAACTCTGGATCAATGCACCCTTTCAGTATCGAAAGGTGAGCTGCATTGCATACACCCAGAAGGTTGTATGCATTGCAACACACTGTCTCTAAGGGAGGGGTGTGCTGGGCGCAAAAACCAAATTTACACAGATGTTTTCTCCCAAATTTTCCATTGCTTTTTGCAAAAAAATTGATCGTAATTTGTCTATTGGTTGCATTGCAAACATTCATGAGATCAAAATAGTGATTATATGGAGAGAACAAGAGCATGAAGAACAAGATATGATTTCCCTAAATAATCAAGGTACAGTTGAGGCCCTAAGGAATTGTGAGTTACTCAAGTATTTTCAATTATTTATCATGCAACAACAAATTAAGCTTTTATAGTTCCTTGTTCATTATTGGGATCCTACCAATCAGGCTTTCCACATTAGGGACAAAGTGATCCGTTTTACCATCGATGATATATACTTTCTAACTGGACTGTCGAGGCGGGGTGCCCCCATATCACTCTCACGATTTACCAGAGGAGGTGAATTAGTGAGAGACTATATATGATAGTTCTGGCATGAAGGAGCTCAACCTAGCAAAGACAAAAATATTGACATCAAGGATGTTAGTGATTTACCATTCAGGACGATCCTCTTTACCATTGCCAAACTGGCTAGCAGTGCAACACTACACTTGGCAAACAGAATCATACATGCAACATAATTTAGAGTGTTTAGAGCCAAAAGTGTTCAACTGGTGTGAGGTAGTTCTTTCATCCATGAAAGAACAACTGACTAAGGTAAAGAATGTAAAGACAATTTTTTTTTCCTGTGGGTCGATCCTGATCTCTTTTGCCTTGGAGAGAATTCCACTTATTCAACCACAACTTATCTCACTAGGAGTATCTAGACCTAGAGATCCATGGATGCGGAGATCGGTAGATATTATGGCTAGACATGCTGGTCAGTGGAGTGGTAGAGGTAAATTGTTTGACCAAAGTGTTTTTGATTTTAAAGTTTCTACATTGTTTTTTGTTTTTTGATTATCTCCAAGACTAAGCAAGACATTTTTTCTATGTATGTATGTAGATGTTGGACCTGTTCGACCTGTGGGGCACCAACGAGAGGGAGGTGGGCTAGCACAGAGACCTATTGGGAGAGAAGTTCTCCTAGATTTATACTTAGGTAAGACATTAGTTGAGCTACAGGATCACATAGAGGGTTTGATCCTAGGAATTTCAAATGTCCAGATCGAGGAATTACCTATGCAACTGTAGTACCACACCATTGGTGTGTCGAGTCATTGGATGATACTCTTACGTATGATAGCACAGGCTGTGACCTATTACCATGAGCAACAATAGTCTACATAGATGTTTTTTACATACGTTTTTAGTTTTTGGGTCAGATGACCAATTTTTGTCTTTGACACAAACTATTTGTAAAAACTTTTAACACGATTATCTGTTTTACTTTCAGAGTTTTATTATGGTTAAGTGATGAAATCCTATCCAATTGATGATGTAAATTAAAAACACTTACTTTACATATGTTGTAAATGTCTATTTAACACACAATTTGTTAGATAATGAGTTAATGTGTTTAGATTTTTGGAAATATGATGATATTGAATAAACTCAAAATACCTTTCTAAAATACGAACTCTAAGGAACTGTTGTGGCCAACAACAACCCCCCTTGTTATTTAGTATTAGTAATAACACTATATAAATGGGGACCCTTCTAAAAAAATAAAAAAACTAGCACTTAGAATTCCCTTTTAATAAAACACGCTATCATAAACATAGGAAAAACATCTGCAAACACAAAATATTAAGTATTATGAAAAGTCTCAAATAAAATTGTTCTCTTAATGATGAACATCACATCACAAAAGGGTAACGAAGGACATCATATATAAAGCAACTATTGAAATTGTGAAAACGCAATGATGCAAGATCGCAAGCCACATAGATTCATTGCATATCGCAGATTCCATATATCGCGGCGCCACCTAAGATAAAACATCTTGATATTGCAAAATGTGATAAAGCATCTCGCAAATCACATCTCACAGTCGCATAATGAAGCAAAGGATTCTTAACGAAAAAGGATTAATGATATTGCGATCTACGATATTGTGAAGCAAATCACAAAATCACTTTATCGTAGATCAAAAGGGCTCATAGTTCGATGAAATATTTCTCATCATCTGAACCGAGTTATTGGCATTAACATCAACTTAGTGGTTTATTGATGGTTATTTACGAGAAATGATTTAGATCTGAACAAAAGGGTTATTTCACATAAGGTGATATATTTGATGTGATTTTGAAATTAAAAGATTTCATGTTGCCTTATTACTTACCATCATTCGTTATCTTTCTTATTGTGTCTTAGTTCTCTACTTGTGAACTTACAGGAGCAGTATGCAGAACAGTACACAAAGTAGTGCACATAACTTGATGGGGAAGAAAACAAAAGCTCCTGTATTTGAAAAAACAGAGATGACTCCATTATTCATGGACACCACATGTACCAGAGAAGCAGGGATATCTACTTGGGAAGGCATGTATTGCTGCTGGAGGAAGAAAACCAGAGAGTTATGGAAGTTACAAATACGGCAGATGGATGTGGGTCTTCCGAAGCATCACATACAGAGCTTGCATGCTCATTCCTGCACCATATTGTAGCAAGGCCAAAAATACTTCCGTATATAGATATGGTAAAATGGGTGATAGATAATGCTGAGATAACAAATAGACAGCTCAAGTCGCGGAACCAGAAGGTTATAGGATCATTTACTTTGTAGAATTTAAGATGCGTGTATCATTTACCAGAGCCATAGGCTAGCTATAACAAATAGTTTGTGGAGAAATTCGCCAAGGAGAACGAATATTTGGTGGAATGCACCAAGAGCTGGTCAGTGAAGGAAGAGCTGTTAAAAAAGGACAAATATGGTATGTACAGCACTGGTTCCCTCTCTTCTCTATATTGTTTCACTGCTGCAACATTATGTAGGCTATTAAAAAAACCTAATATCAATAAGTTTTGATCCGAGTGGCTACCCCTACTGGATGCCGCCACCAATGACACTATAATGGACTAGGCCCAAATATTGTCTAATAACGTAGCCTCTGCTATTTGGAATTATTAGACTAAAAGGAGTCCTTCTAAGAGGATTTATCCTCCTTTCTTTCTAATTGCCTATGTTATGGATGCTATCTGTTTCGTTTCTAAATTTCCTCTCATGGGTTGGAAATGGACGATAAAAAATCCCTTACCCATTCAAGTCTACCATAACGAATTGTGGGATTCTAAGTTCACCCCATATTTTTATAAAATCTACCATGGAGTTATGCTACTCATTCACAAGATGTTGTATAATACAGATGCCTCAAGATTTTCTCCTGAAGCCAAAATTGATATTCTCCCTGTGGGAAGATGGTTCAGAGAATAATTTTTCACTTATATCAGAATATTCAGAAGCGTTGCCTCTCCTCATGTAATTCCCTTGTATGTTCCTAACAAATTGATGGCCCGACAAATAGCCTACCAAACATGTGGGGTTGGAGGAATGAGCAGAGAACTTAAGGACAAGAAAAATGAAATCTGGCTGCAATTCCCTATGGTCTATGGGGCTTTTGCATTGTATGATCTAGGTCATGCTTTTAAGGAAGTAGATAACAAGTTGAGTCTACGATTGTTTAAGTTCCTAGGGAAACAGTTTGATCCCTTTGATGTGATTAAGAATTTTACCACAACAGTTAAAATAAAGGTGTTCACTAGGGAAGATGATATCTTCGACGATGTTTTCTAGCAGAAGAGCACACTCAGAGACATATTACACGGGGCCCAAATCCAGTTTGGCCCAACAGAATTCCAATAGTTTAAACTCTATAGAGAACAAAGATTGGCAAATATCCCCTTGGATAAACTGTGCATATAACCAATGAGGGAACCCACTCTCAGCATTAGTATGAGTGGAAGCTCGGGACCAGACAAGTATAAATCTATGTCTGAAAGAGAATTGATAGCAAGGTCTAGATGGTCAGAGAGCGATCACAATAAGAGTGAAGGATCAGTTAGGGATACTACCCAATCCAAGGAGAATCCTGAGCATCAAGTGTTGTCGCCAAAACAGGTAGAAATTCCCGCTCCCCTCATCCAGCCAACAAAGCCGTTAAGAATATAGTTGGAGAAAGAATGGGAAAACTTTAATGAATTGACCAATGCAGGGAAGAAAAACATGGAGACACCAAGGAATCCAAAAGAGACAATCATGGAAAGGGTGATTGAAACAGTTGTCAATGCTCCAAAAACTGAGCACATTCCCATAGCACTGTCATCTCAAATCATGGTAAAGATAGAGGAAATCCCTCCTTTAGATGTGTTTCACAGTCCTCAGCACAAAGCTATGGTCAGGAGACAGAGAAAGAAGTGAAAAGTAGACAACATGCTCTCACCTGAAGCAGAGCCATTGGATGTCCTTTGACAGGACCCTACCATTGATCCGACAGACAACCTAACTAGATTATCCCAAATCACAGTAGCTTATGCTTCTGCTACTATTGACAAAGCATCCGAAGTTCAACTATTGCTTAAAGATAAAGAGGATAAAATCTTGTTTTTGCAGCAACAGTTATAGTAGGCCAGTGTTAGCTGGGAAGCAGAAGAAAAATTGGTAAAATTACAATAGGACTTTCAACAAATGTAGCTGGGTTATCAAAGTAGTTTGGCCGAAAAAGAACAGTTACAAGCCACGTTAAAAATGCACACAAAGATAACCCTAAAGTCGCAAAATTTGTCACAAAAGCCCTTGCCACAAATAATCAACTCTTACAAGAGTAGGAAACACTTTGCTAAAGAATATCGCAATGGAAATCTCACTGCGAAATCGGTGGCAAAATCACAAGTCAAGTCGTAGATTTGTGACTTGATTATGATTTAATTGATAAGAAAGTTTCTGATTATTTGAGTTGGTAGGAATCAAAGGAAGGCAAGGAAGCAGGGTTCCCCAAGGTCAATGAATCCCACAAAGAAATGTTGTTTAATGAATGGGATGCACAGATAAAAAAAGCAGAATAGGTAGCAGAAGAAGCAGAGACAATGTCATTGACTGTGTCAATGAAAATCTGCATAGAGACAACCTGATATCGAAAATCGCTCCAGGATTTCTCCCAAAAATGCAACAACTGCAAACAGGTTGGAGACAGAAAGCTAAAGAAAAGGCAGAGTCAATTAAAAAGTTAACTAAGTTAAAATGGGATACTTATTAGCAATATTTGGTGAAACCACATAGTCAGTGTATGACTTTGAAGTGTCTCACAAATTCTGTGGAAAAGATAGCACCAGTGCTTGCTGATTCCATCTTCACAGGACAATTAAAATCAGAGGTCAACCAACCGACACTCTTGAAGTTGATGCTGGATGCTTGTGACTTAAGAGAACAGATGCATAGTTGATTTTTAGATACAGTTTCAGTTTAATTTCATTTTATTTTTGCTTTAGATGAGGATGGTCATTTAAACCTCCTCCTATATTTTTGTAATAACTATTTTTAGTCTTTAATTAGTAGTATTTAAATCCCTCTCATGCATTTAGAGAGGGGTCCGGAAATTTATCAAAAGCAGTTCTTCAGAACATGCACTTTTGCCCCCCTGAGAAGGTTTTGGTAAATGAATGGAATGGGATTTATTTATATCTGTGTTTAAAGTCTGCTACTGAAATGCACTTTTGTACTCTTAGTAGATATTGAATTATGAGAAGATAAATCGATATTGCTAAAGCTCGTGAGTAGGACTTATTATCAATGGTATTTTTATCTCTTAATTATTTCTACTTATGTGTCAACTGATATGTTATTTTCAGTTGTTTATATATGAAGGCCTGAATGTTTAGTTATCATTTGGCACTTTTGTATAGTGGTAACTATTGTTTTTATGTTGAGTGTATGAATAACTTATTATGCGATATGCTTATCATAATTGTTTCGACTAATTCGTTATACGAAACAATTTACTTTTAATGGATTCTTTTCTTGTAGAAATTGAATAATCTTTATTACCAATTGCTGTTAGAAACTATTTTAGATTGCATAAGTGAAAAGTTAATCCTGGGATATTTTTTAGAGTTAGATGTTTCCATTCATTAGAATAAAATTGCATGTGTTAGATTAGATTTAGATTAAAAACATTCTCTTTAGAAACTTTTAGGAAGGAAAACATCATCCTTTAGCATCATCACAAACAAATTGGGAAACTAGTCCCATTATCCCCAGTCGGAGCCATTATCCCAAGTGGAAAAGGAGCTGCTTTCAAGGTTCGAACTGAATGGTTATCCCCCTTGTTGTAGACCCGATTTTGGGGCTTCAACATATTTGGCACTAGAAGGAGGGCCCAAACTGTGAATGGCTAGTAAATCTAAATCCAAAACCCATTCTGAGAGTAAATCACCCTCAACATCTCCCCTAACTTCTCCATCGCATTCCGAGTCTTTAAATCTTAAGAGAGAAGTTGAGAAAACAACAACCACTGCCACAAACCTAGACATTTCAGATAGATCTACTATTAAACCCCCTGAAGTTCAGTCTTTGATCCAAAAACTTCAAGGATTTTCCATATCACCACAGAGATATGAATTATCTCAAGGTAGTGTGACTTTGCAATATATTCCTTCTCATCCTCTTACTAGATTACAGAGTGAAAAGCTTGGTATTGAACCAACTGAATTACCTTTGCCTAAAAGGAAAAGAGCAAGGAAGACACCTCAAGGGTCTGATAGTGAGACTCTTTCATCATCATCATCCATTTCATCTTCTCAATCGTGAAGTCAACCATCCACTCCTCCACTTCATATCATTGTTCAACAAAGTACCGGAACTTCAACATTTTCGTCCCCACCACAAGGAACTTCATCTGTGCTTTCCTATGTTAGTAGTTCAATCATGGCCTTAAACCCATGGAACAATCCAGGGGCAGTCTCAATGCCCGCGCCCTTGAGTCAATTACCGACCCATCCTGAGAAATGGCTACCCAAGTTTAATCCTAAAGAAGGCATGCTAGGAGAAGAACACATAAATAACTTTATGTTGTCAATAAATTTAAATGGAGTTACAAATGAAGACGCTGTTGTTAGAATTTTTCCATATACTTTACAAGGAGAAATTGGGTCCTAGTATTTTTCATTACCATCAGGATCCATTACTAGTTGGGACATTTTCGAAGAGCAATTCTTGACAAAGTTCGATGATGATAGGTCTATGGCAACATTGATCAATGATCTATGAAATCTTAAGACCTAATCGAGAGAACCTATCAAAGATTTCAACTCACATTTCAACAAACTCTTGAATAAAATCCCTACCAGTTCCAAGCCTAGCGAAGAAGTTCAAAGTGAATGGTACATATCTGCTTTACCATCGAATACAGCAATCTTTGTTGATAGGGCTGCCAAGCCAACATTGGATGAAAACATGAAGGAAGTGATAGCGGTAGAAAAGGGTATCTTAGCTTTAGAAAATAAAAACACTATTGATGAAAGAAAATCTATGAAGGTTGCTTTTAGAGATCATCCTAAGAAAAAGAAATTAAAGGACCCATTTGATTTGGAAGGATTACAGAAAGTTTTAAAAACCATGTCTAACAAAATGGTTGACATTAAAAGACAAGTAGCAGAGACTTCTTCTATGAAACCCTACAACCCTTATAGGAAAAACCCTTCAACTGATCCAAAGCCTCCCTATGCTATAACAAATGCAGAATCTGAAGGAGAAGAAGAAGAAGTTTCCAATGAAGAACCTATTGATGAAGATGAGGTTGTAGAGCTACAGGGAATGGTGGACTTCATTCTTCCAGACGAAGAGGATGAAGAGTCATCACCAATCAATACCAAAAGTAGAAATCAACTTGATCCTCCACAACCCAATTCTAAATAGAAGAACGTAAGCTCGGTTTCCAAGGATAAAGTCGCAGGTAAGAAATCATCACCAAAAGTGACTCAAACAAACCCAGTCCAATTCGAGTCATCAACTCCATCTAAAACATTGATCGTTTCCAATGAAATGGAGTATAATATTGTTGAAGACATGGAAAATATTAGGGCCAACCTTACTTTTCATGAACTGGGTAAATTAAAGCATCAATTGAAACTACTTTTGAAAGAGCTGCATGCAGTACCCATTGCACCTCTTCCTACCACTGTAATCTTGCAAGCTTCTCATGAAATGGGAAGACATCCAACTAGTATGGCAAATAAAGCTGACCCAAATGATACTGCTTTAATTGGAGGTAGGTCAAAATCCCATACTCCTCCATTCCTCCTTACTTTCGAAATTTTCAGTAAAATTTTGCACATTTGTTTGCTAGATTCAGGTGCTTCATCTAATATTTTGTGTAAAACAATTTGTGCAAAGTTAAACATCCAACCTCAAAAATCTGCAGTACGCATAGTTCAGCTGGACCGATCGCAAGTTGAAGTAATTGGTGAACTAAATCAAGTGACCATAAGGCTCTCATCGAATCCAAAGGTATGTCAAGTCTTTGATATTTTAGTTGCATACATTCCTAAATTTCATGGTTTAATTCTTAGCAGGGATTAGTTTGAAAAGCTTCACGGATACTTTGAGACTAACTAGTCACACATGTGGCTCCCTTACAATGGTAAACCAAATCAGATAAAGGTTGAGCGAGAGAGACATCAAAAATACATAGTGACAAAACTGGAAGGAGAAAATGAACCTATAGCGTACAACAACAACATAATTGGGAACTATTCTATTGACTCTTTCCTAGGAAATTTTAATGCTCATGCTTTTCTTTATTTAGAACATTATGTTTTGTCTCAAGTAGAAATTTTTTCTCAAACAAACAGTTTTAAATGTGTTAATTTTTTAGATAACCCTGTAAATAACTCTTTGTTTTGCAAATTATTTTTTGACGGTTCTAAGTCTAATGATGGAGCATGAGTAGGATGTGTATTAGTTAGTCCATAAGGGAATAAAACCATGCTAACCTGTAGAATCGAGTTCGATTTCACAAGAAACACTACATAATACGAAGCTTTAGTGCAAGGTTTGTACAAGGCAAATAGACTAGACATCAAGTATCTGCAAGTCTTTGGAGATTCTGATATTGTTATTAAACAGGTACGAAATACTATACATTGTCTATCGGGTCATTTAAAACATTATCAATATTTAGTACAAGATCTAACTGAACATTTTATAGCATTCAATATTTCATCCATTCCTAGACTCCAAAATGCTAGTGCTGACCTCCTGGCTAATGTAGCTTCCAAGCTCATTCCCTAAGAAGACTATAGCCCAGACATATTCTCAATTGAATTGATCTTTAGGCCTTCTATCCCTGATAATGTTTCCAATCAGAGAATTTTTAACGATGAGCCTAATATTGTAAGTTTCTTTATTTCAGAAGGATCTTACAATAATCCGATAATTGACGAGGACCAACATGACAAGCAGTTACAACAAGAGAGCACCAAAAATGCCATACCAAAATCCGTAGTGAAGTTAGAAGACCTATATGATTTAAAAGAGAGATTCAAAAGGTCTACCAATTCAAAACTTTAGAGTTCAACTCTAAAATATGAATTAGTAAATCTAGGAATGGACACAAAGCCACATAATATCAAATTAGGTCTTGGTCTACCCCCAAAAGAAAAACTAGGCTTTGTTCGAATCATGAAGCAGTATAAAAATGTCTTTTCCTGGAATTACAATGACATTAAGACTTCCGACACTTCAATCATTCATAATACTATCCCGATGATAGCTGATGAAAAACCAGTCTAGCAAAAGCTGAGGAAGATCCATCCTAATCTGGGAAGTTAGATTAAGTCTGAGCTCAATAAATCGTTGAAAGCCAAAATTATTTTTCTCGTTTGGCATTCTAGATGGGTTTCCAATCTGGTTCTAGTTAGAAAGAAAATCAAAGACATTCGAATTTGTATTGACATTAAAAATCGTAACAAATCCTGCCAAAAGGATAATTTTCCCCTGCCTCCTATGGAACAAATATTACAAGCAGTTGCAGGATCAGAATTGATGTCCTTTTTAGATGGTTTCTCCAGCTACAACCAAGTCTTAGTCCATCTAGATGATTAGCTAAAAACCACATTCAGAACCAAATGGGCTACATATGCATATCAAAAGATGCCTTTTTGGCTGATTAACGCTGGCGTCACATTTCAAAGGGCCATAGATATTGCATTTAAGGGATTAGTACACAAACCAGTGGTGATTTACTTGGATGACATAACAATATATTCTAAAACACGTAGTAATCACCTTAGATATTTAAAGCAGATCTTTCAACGTTGTTAAAGGTACTGGATTTCACTTAATCCAACAAAGTCCTTTTTTGCATTAAGTGAAGGAAAAATTCTTGGATTTATAGTGTCTAAATCTGGAATCCATATTGATCCAGATAGGATTAAGGAAATTTCTAAAATATCCTTACAACATAATAAGAAAGCAATGCAATCCTTCCTTGGTCAAATTAATTTTGTGAAAATGTTTGTCCTAGACTTCTCAAGAATTGTGTCACCATTACAAGCAAGATCAAGAAAAATTCACTCTTTAAATGGGGTGAGGCAGAATATGAAGCATTCAATCTGATTAAGCAAGCGATTGTTAATGCCCCATCCTTAGCGACACCATATTTTTCCAATCCTTTCATTTTGTATACATTTGCCTCTAAGAGGTCATATGCTACAATACTCACACAAGCCAATTAAGACAAAGTGGAAGCCCCAATTTATTTCTTTAGTTCAAATTTGCAAGGCGTTGAATTAAATTATTCTGACATTGAGAAACAAGCTTATGTAGTTTTCAAAGCAATCAAACACTTTAGACCCTTTCTTCTTAAGACCCATGCAAAGATAATAGTGTCGTTTCCAGCAATAAGAAATATCTTGGTATAGAAAGATGTGGGTGAAAAGAGAGCAAATTGGGTCACTTCCCTGCAAGAATACGATGCTGAGATCAAGCCAACAAATATTGTAGAAGGTCAAGGTTTTTTAGAATGTTGGCCAGAGCATCGCTTATATCAGAAATACCATCTCCCAATCAAGAGGTACAAATGTATGAGGTAAGCCTAAACGATATTGAATCAAGATATGCTGATATCATGTTTTATTTAAAAAATGGATATGCTCCTTCAAATCTGAATCATACAAAGAAAAGAGCCCTAAGATTGAAAGCTAAGCAATATCAACTTGTAAACGATGTACTTTTTAGGATGAATTATGATTCCGTTCTTCTTCAATGTCTTGAGAAATCTAAGTGTTGCAGGGCCTCCATGATGGACCAGTAGGTGGACATTATGTAGGAGATGCAACAACACACAAATTTTGTGCGCAAGATACTATTGGCCTACTTTATTTAAATATGCACATAGCTATGTAAGGAAATGTAAAGTTTGTCAAATTGCTACTGGAAGACAGAAGAAACCATCATTGGTATTGCAATCGGTTAATATCGACCAACCATTTGAGAAATGGAGATTGGATATAATAGGTGAGATCATTCCTAACTCTTCTAAACAACATAGGTACATCCTTACAGCTACATACTATTTTACTAAATGGGTAGAAGCAATTCCTCTCAAGACAACTAATGCTAAACGTATCATCAATTTCATCGATTAGTTCATAATTACTAGGTTTGGCGTACCTTCTGCTTTAATGTTTGATAATGCATCATACTTTTTTGGCAATGCTATGACTGAATTTGCACTTAAAAAGGTTTTAAACTTAAGTATTCTACCAATTATTACCCACAAGGGAATGGGTTGGTTGAATCAACAACTAAAAACCTAATCAGAATGATTAAGCGAATTATTGATCAGAATCATAGAAATTGACACAAATATTTGATGTATGCTCTTTGGGTAGATCGAATAACTCAAAAGGCTTCCATTGGCACTTCTCCCTTTAATTTAGTTTATGGGAAAGAAATAGTTCTCCCAACTCATCTAGCAATTCCTTATTTATCCTTAGTTCAATTTATTAAAGAAACACTGTCTTCATCTTTACAACTAAGACAATTGCAGATCCTTAAGCTAGAAGAGCAACAAGAACAGGCTAAAATTGCCCATGTGCATCATCAAGAATTAGTAGAGGCTTTTTTCAATTCAAATATGGTATCTAGAAACGAATTTCAAATTGGAGATTTAGTATTGAAATGGGATAAGGCTCACGAAGAAGAAGGCAAACATTCTAAATTCCAACGGATGTGGCTTGGACCATTCCAAATTGTTGAAATCATAGGTCCATCAACTTTCATGTTGCAAGATTTAGCAGGGAAAATAGAATCTTTAGTTGTTAATGGGAAGATCCTTAAAAAATACTTTCCATAGAGGATGACGTCTTCTATTTTTGTAAATTATTATTTATAGCTTTATTTTGATAACAAAATAGGTTGTAAATGGTTACTTTTGGATTTCACGAAAAAGATTAGTGTCTCTTGTAAATTTTGTTTTTTTGCTTGTATAAATAGTACTGATTTGGAAAATTAATCATTATTATTGAAAAATATAGTCAAGTGGTTCAAGCCTGCAAATTTTACTAGTTTCAACCTTACAAATTTTGATTAAAAACAACCTTTAGTGGGAATTTGTTTTATATCGGTCATAAAAAGCATCAATAACAAAACGAAGGTTCTCTGTAGAAAAGTTGTCTTCAAAAAACTCTACAATTGTCGTCGAAAGCTATTCTTAAGGAACCAATGATTTCCTCCCCACTTAGGGAATTACAAGTTTCAAAGAGTAATCCACCTATGCACTATAAACTTAAAGAATAAGAGGTCTCATCAAGAGGCAACTTATCATGATCATAAAGATTATAACTAGCTGACATTGCCAAACTACATACCAAAACAAGGCAATGACTCAAGATTGTTGCAATCAAAAGACAAGGGGTCTCATCACGAGCTAGCTTGTTTAGTAAAGCGATAAATCAAGTGAACGGCACTGTCAAAATTTGGCCACCAAACCAAGATATTGTTCTTTAAGAATTAAAAGAAAATGAAAAAAAATAAGTGTGAATGTGGATTTATATTTGAAAATTGTATACTTCTTGAAGTAGGATACTAGATCATTGTTGGGTAAAAGGTAACCCTGTCAAGGCTATAAACACCTACTGTAGCAAAGGCTCTAACAATGACAAATGAGCGTACTTAAAACTGATCTATAGAGATGTCTTTGTTTTTATCCGTCTAAACCTAGTAGTGACTGATGTAAATGTAAAGACTAGATTTGGGAAGAAAATACTCAGAATTAGCATGGAAGGAACAAACTATTGTTAATGGAAAAGAGCATTATGCACTTTATATTTCTGTAATAAAGTTTGATTTTCCAGATTTTTTTTTTGTTTTGGAAGTTTTAGAAAATTCAGAAGATAATCAGAGATAACAAGTTCTTTCTAGTGAATCGCCAATTGTTGTGGTCAGCAACAACCCCCCTTTTTATTTAATATTATTAATAACTCTAAATAAATGGGGACCCTTCTAAGAAAATAAAAACTAGCACTTAGAATTCCCTTTTAATGAAACACACTATCATAAACTTAGGAAATATCAAGTATTATGAAAATTCTCAAATAAAATCATTTTCTTAATGATGAACAACACATCACAAAAGGGTAATGGAGGACATCATATATAAAGAAACTATCAGAATTGCGAAAACATGATGATGCAAGATTGCAAGCCACACAGATTCATCGCATATTGTAGATTGCATATATCGTAGTGCCACCTAAGATAAAACATCACGATATTGTGAATGCGATAAAGTATCTCTCAAATCACATCTCGTAGTCGCATAATGAAGCAAAAGATTATTAACAAAAAATGATTAGTGATATTGCAATCTGTGATATTGCGAAGCAAATCACAAAATCGATTTATCTTAGATCAAAAGGGCCACAGTTCGATGAAATATTTCTCGTCATCCGATACCAAGTTATGGGCATTAACGTCAACTTAGTGGTTTATTGATGGTTATTTATGAGAAATGATTTAGATCTGAAAAAAAGGGTTATTTCACGTAAGGTGATATATTTGATGTGATTTTGAAATTAAGATCTTTCCCATCACCTTATTACTTACCATCATTCATTATCTTTCTTATTGTGTCTTAGTTCTCTACTTGTGAACTTGCAGGAGCGGTATGCAGAACAATACACAGAGAAGTGCGCAGAACATGATGGGGAAGAAAGGTAAAGCTCTGATATCTAAAAAAATAGAGATGACTCTATTATTCACAGTGTTAGCCTCCTGCTGCAGCAGGTTAATCATCTTTCATGATCGACATTTTTACATGCCAAATATGTTGTACTATGCATGCTGCAATGCTCCATATTTGCTACAGATGACCAGAGAAGTATCCATGAAGGTGTGCTAGTTTTAATGCCACTGCTTTGTTCCAGTTTTGATGAGTAATCCATTTTGATCAGTTTTCAAGTATAGGGAGGGCCAAACAGCTTAATCTTGTCCTCCCTAGGTTTCAATTTCCTGTTGTAGAATGTAGAGAATAAATATCTGTCCAAACATCTTAATCTTGGCAGATTTGTAGATAGGTAGAGAAACAAGGGTGCTCAACAGCTTAATCTGAGCCCCTGGCTGAAATAAGTGTAGAAGTAGATAGGAGCACAGCAAGAAGAAAGAATGAAAAGCTGGGTATGCTAGTTAAAGTGCACCCAAACCAAAAAGAAGAGAAAATGCTAGGTGAGTAGGTCGGGTAGGTAGCTTTGTGGTTGCAGAATTATGGCTTGTGATCCATTTCATATTGTCAAGTGTTATATCTATCATATCACAAGTTGAAGGCGGTTTTTCAGTTGGAGGACTTCAAGTCTAACTTCCCCCTTCTTCCTCTCCCCAAATGACTCACTAACTTCCCTAAAAGAGGTCAAGATCTGCTTGGTACCTCTTAGTTTCATCATTCTCCATATCATTTACCTTGGTGAAGATCTGCTTCACTCAAGGAATGTCCATACTGCTTCTATGAGTCATTTTCCCTCTTAATAGCCTAACATTCAGATACTTAGCGCTTTCTCATCACATTTCATATCAACTTCTAACTCTATTATGTAATTCCCTATCTATCTCCCCTCCCCCTACTAAAACTATGTTAATAACTCCCCTATATACTTATCCCCTCCCCCTGGTTGAAAAATAACCATAAGCACGCATGGGAATTGCTAAGTTTATCTGAAACTTGACAAGAACCCTCTTTTCCTCCTTAAACTCCTTCCAAGCATTAAAACCCATCTTTTTTAGGCTATCAGACCCCTTCCGATGCCTTAGAATCCCTTCAAAACATTCAAAGTGCCCCTCCGATTTCATAAAGCCTCCATTTTTTGCAAAAAACCTTGCTCCGATTGCAAAAGGGTCCCTTTGTACCCCCTCCGATACGATATCACAGTCGGGAGGGGGCAGCGATCAATGTTGGCCCATATATGTGTTCCCCCGATGGTTTATCGCTGATCGCGACTTTGCGTCGGCGTATCGCAAAGTTTTGTGCCATGTATGTATGCCCCCGACCCCTCTGCCGATGCGATATCGCTATCACATCCGAAGAAATATCACTATCGGGGGCCCTCCGCATCGTAATATCCCATTTTAATGCATATATCATGTTTTATCATTCAAACGTAAGATTTTTATAAAACTTAAGTTTATCACAAATCCCCGCATTTTCATATAGCGCAGGCTGTATCGCAAATTCCCCGATGGCGGAACAACGACCAAATCATATCCGTCCATCGTTCCGCCTGGATCAACGGTCTAGATCGTTTCGGCGATCGCCCATTTCAGCGATCGCACATATGTATCTACCCGCTGTCCCGTCGATTGCCGAAGTCCTGAAATGATCACAGCCATCGATTTTTGGGCCCCAGATCAATGGCCCTTATGTAATCGCATTGCTCCCATATGGCTCCGACCAGCGGAGCCGAAAAGAAATAAAGCGCGGCATAAATATATTTCATATCCGGGGGTTCGTCGCTCGTCGGAGGTTTATGTTGTTGGGACCGCTGATCTGCCGATCGCCGAGTTAGCGCTAGCCGTTGGATCGGCCCGCGCCTGATCCAATGGCCAGGATTTAATCTAATGCTCAGTGATCGCTCCCGCCCCATTTTTGATGAAATTTCATGTTGAAAGGCTTCTTTGCCTTATAAAGAAAAAATGGCCATTTGGTAGAGGATTTCCTCTAGCGCCTGCGCCCGGCTCCCGATAAGGGAAATCATGCATTCCCAAGCCATTTTGGATCGCTCCAAAGCCCTCTTTTGCTCCAGAAAGCCAGTCTTGGCCTCAGCACAGTCAGCAGCATTAAATCCTCCTCTGTTTGGTGGTTTTCTTCAGGTCCAGCGTTATTTTTATCGGCCATGTGCAGATAGCATTCCAAAGGCCACGAAGGACATCAACAGTAGTTATTTTTTGCCTTCAAAGGACAGAAAGAGGCGATTTGACAGTTTCAAATATATCAGCAGCCCGGAGCAGGAAAGCATTAAAGAGCTCCCCAGCGAAGTCAACAAAACAACTCTAAGCCATTTAAGGCTCTTAGATCAGTGATTAAAGCATTTAAAGCCACATAAGATCAGTGGATCAGAGCCCAAAGCACAGTTATGGCTAAATGAATAGCACAGAGCCATAGGGACAGATTTCAACTCATTTTTGAGGCAGCTGCCCAGTGCAGCACTTAGATAGATCATTATGCATTTATTTTAGTATAACTTAGATTAGAAAGCACTCATTTCCCTCAGATCTGTTTAAGATCTGCTGTAATGGATATTTTGGGATATTTCCCCTATATATACCACCCTCTGCACTGTTTTAAGGGTGGGTTGGTCAATATTTTTCACCAGAGACTCGCACTGTATACCTGTTATTTTCTATAATCAAAGACTACTCAGAGTTTGGAGAATGGACTGTCTGATGTGTTGTTACCGGTTCTGAAGAGGTGAATGTGGAATTCATGTGTTGTGATATGAATCAATAAGTGTTCCTTATCTCTGTTATTTTCAATTTCATATATGCTCAAGACATAGAACAAAGGATTAGTTTAGAACTTGCTTAAATGCAATCTCTGCTCAGTTTCTGTGGCTTCTAAATGTTTTCCTCTTGATTTAGGCGTAAATATGAATTCCTTTTATGGCTCATGCTTGCTCTATTTCACATATGAATGAATGTTATCTAAGAATTCTTAGTTGCTCCTAGATAAGGTTTATTCATCTTCTTTCTGCTAATCTGATTAAGAGACTCTTAATTGCCTCTCTTTTCCTTGGCTCTTATTCCATACCTTTAAGCTTAAATGTTGTTTCATGAGCAGCTACCTTGCTCCTCATTCCTCTTGTCACCAAGAAAACACACCAGCAGTCTTACTCCATGACTCCACACCCAATGGTTTGAAACTTACCACACTATGCCTTGCCTCTCTGCTTTAAAGCATCCTCCTTCCCACCAAACATAAACAAAACCCTTTGAACTCAATAAATAGCCTAATATAATCTTCAACAAAGCTAAATCATAAAGAGAGAGCCCTCTCTGACTGCATGTAGGCTAGGACCTGCAGCCCAAAGTTTGGTTTGTGGTTACCTCGGTCGTATCCCTTCAAGGAGCTTTAGGGACAACCTGAGTGCTAACATAATGGCGACTCCACTGGGGAACTTCCTCAGATAGTTTCATGAAGAAGGTAAGAAAGACTCCACTGGGAAAGAACCAGACCTTCAAAAGTTTCTTTTTAACCCATATATTCTTAGAAAAATTCCCAAAAAACAAGCTAGAAGCTGGCTCCCAAAAAGAATTTACGTTATACAAGGTCAAATCCAGACCCAAAATTCCCCAGCAGCTTTTGAAAATCCCAATATAATCCCAAGGAACCTCACGAAGCTAGAGCGAAGAGAGGATTTTGCTGATAATAGTCCTGAAGCAGTTCACCCACGCTATGGCCCAACCCTTGTCAAAGTTTTATTTCGTTCAACCCCTAGCTCCCCTTGTTCTTCATCCACCTCTCAAAGCACTCCTTCCACACCTCCATCCACTGCACATACTACCACTATTACTCCAATTATCCCAGTTGTTCTAGCTGTTCCGTTTATCCCTGTTGTTCCATTTATCCCTGCCAACATGGCGAATAGATATGCACCTTTACAACTGCCTGCAAATCCCGGGGCTATGCCTCAGGATTACCAAACTAAAATCACATATTTTGATGGCACAAGTGCCTGCACAGCCCTTCAGCATACAAAGAAAATGCAGGATTACTTTGAAAGCTATGAGATTGACGATGATGGTGTGAGAATGAAGATTTTTGTCCAAAGTTTGACAGGCGATGTCAGGACTTGGTTTAGAGCACTCGCAGCTAATTCCATAACAGACCCACAAGCCTTATACCAGTCATTTATCAACAGATGGGAGAAAAAGAAAGACCCCTTGCACATACTAGTTGAATATGATACAATCAAAAGAGGTCCACAAGAAACAGTCTTGGACTATTGTGCAAGGTTCAATAGCATTTATAGTGCTATCCCACAAAACTTAAGGCCCCCACCTGACCTTGCCTTGTATAATTTCCCTGATGGATTTGACCCAGATATGGCCTACCAGTTAAAAGAAAGAGCCCCTAACAGCCTTGCAGACATGCAAAATGTGGCTGTCACTATGGAGGCAAATTTAATTGCCAAAAGAAACAGAGCTAGAACTGAGAGAAGAACCACATTCAAGGAAGAGCCCTCAGCCTTAGATCAAAACCTAGATGTTATTATTAATGGCATGCACAGGCTGGGAGACAGAGTTGAGAGTGTTGAGAGGAAATCATCATGGGACGGGCAGCAAGCTAACACTGTCAGGAACCCGAATTTCAGGAAAAATCAAAATCCAAACGCTGGTAGGTCTAGCCCAGACCATGATATAAGACCTCCTTTTCAAGAAAACTACGCAGAGGCATCCACTTCTAATGAACCCATAGAAGACACTCACATGAACTTAATAGATTTGAAGGGTGAGCAACAAATTTTTCTAACCCAAGAAGACCAAGATGACCATGAGATAAATCAATTTCAGAGTAAGTCTGGTGAGCCTTTTGACTTTAAACAAGGTTATGATTCAGCTGTTTATGAAGTCCACAAACAGTATAAGACGAGGAAAAGAACCACAGATGTTCCCGAGAGAGTTAAAACAAAGGAGGGCAAATAGCCCAACCAGACTAGAGGCAAGGCTATTATAACGGAAACAACTGATATAACTGTCCCAAACCCGCACCAAGTGACTGTAGAGGACATAACAGACATACAACCTTCTATTGATCAGCCTATGCCACCTTCTTCCTCGAAGGAGAATTTGAATAGCACTCCTAAAAACCTTTCCAAATCAGGAATAGTTCAAGAAATCAATCAAAAACAAGAGCAAATCACTGATACTCCAATGGAAAAAGGGAAGCCTGCCTCTCATAACACTAAAACCCAATCAGAGAAACCATTTGATTTAGAGGCAGAAGTAGGTAAATTGAAGATATTTGTCCCTCTCTCGGAACTTGCCAAACATGATGTGTATAGGCAACAAATTCAAAGATCACTTCAAATGCCAGAGGTCAAGGATGATGTAAATGTTTTAGATGATACCCCTGAACTGCTGTTTGGTCCAGAAGTTAATGGAAAATCAACATATGGATCTGTTCTACCCTTTTATGTCAGTTTTCACATACATGACAAAGTCTTGCACAATGCTATGTTTGACTCAGGTGCCTCACACAATCTTATGCCCAAAGCTGTGATGGAGAGACTAAACCTTGATGTTACAAGACCCTACAAAGATCTATTCTCCTTTGACTCAAGTTAGGTCAAGTGTTTAGGCTTAATCAAAGATTTATGTGTCTCGTTAGTCCAATTTCCCAACAAGACCATCCTCATGGATGTTGTAGTTGCTCACATCCCACCAAAGTATGGCATGCTATTATCAAGATCTTGGGGAGCAAAACTCCAAGGATCTCTCCAATTAGACCTCTCTTATGCCACTATATCAGTCTTTGGGCAACCTAAGAGACTGTATAGAGAAACACTGATGAAGTATGTGGTAAGTAGTGAGGAAAAGCCCCAAAACTTTCCAATTTACTCAATCCATTCTGATATGGATTCTTTTATTTTGTTTAATGATGAAACAAGTCCTCCAACTGATGATAAGCCTATGGCTTTAGTACAACAAGCACACATCAGTGAAGAATCAGTTGCACATACCCATGAGACTGTCACAACAGCCAATGCAACCAGCACACAAGAAAAACCTCCCAAAACACAAGACTCGGGCCTGCCCAATCCTAAAATGACTGAAACTCTTAATACTAACCACAAGAAAGAAATCACATGGTATTTAGAGTTTTATGGCTCTGTTAACAAGTTAGGAGCAGGGGCAGGGATATGGATTCACAATACACATAACAACGATGCAGAGGGTAATGCTTATACACTGAATTTCAAATGCACCAACAACATGGCTGAGTATGAGGCACTCCTCTTAGGCCTTAAGCTGCTCAAAGCTTTAGGAGCTGCCAAAGTTTCCATTCTAGGTGACTCAGACCTAGTAATCCAACAAATGAAAGGCAACTTTGTTACCAATGATAGAAGGCTAAGAGCTTATAGGACTACTGCCACTGCAATACTTGATACATTCACTAAATCCAAGCTTGCCAAGATTTCAAGAAATCATAACATTCATGCTCACAGCGTAGCCACTTTCGCTAGTACATGCAAGCTTCCCTTTGAGCCAAATCACCATTTCACTGCTGAAATAAAACATAGGCATGCTGTCCCAAATAACATTAAAGACTGGTAAGTGTTCGAGGATGATGCTCAAATAAACAATTTTCTTACCTTACAGCATGAATTTGCAGGCCTAAACATTGATGAGGATACCACGGAGGACCCACAACAACAAGCATTAAACGAAAATTAGCAAGTTGTAACAGTTGTAACAGCCAGACAGATCCTAAGCCCAACAGTCTTTGACAATGCAAACATTGAAGAACTGAAACAAATGCATTTGGAGGAAATAGATAAAACAGAGGCCGAGATTATTGATCTAAAAGAGAATTTTCTCCCGGTTGGCCTCACTCCACTAGAGGACATGTTTGATGCAAATGATGTGCCCAAAAAGCCAAAAATGCAGCCTATAAACATTGCCATAGAAGAATACAACATTGGAACAGCAGAGAAGCCCAAAATGATCAAACTGTCTAAATCTTTGCCTCCTTATCAAAAACCAAAGTATGTGGATTTGTTCAAATAATTCCAAGATGTCTTTGCTTGGTGTTATGAGGACTTGAAGTCCTATGATACCTCAGTAATCCAACACACCATTCCCTTAAAACCAAATCAAAAGCCTTTCAAAGAAAAACTTTGAAGAATCAACCCCGTGCTCCTTCCCTTGGTTGAGAAGGAGGTAAAGAGGATGTATGAGGCAAGAATCATAGCACCAATCAGATTTTCCGAATGGGTGTCAAACTTAGTTCCCACAAGAAAGAAAACAAATGAGATCAGACTTTGTGTAGATCTCAGAAATCTAAATCAAGTCTCCCTAAAGGACCACTATGCTTTGCCAAAAATGGACCACATATTGCAAAGGGTGGTGGGGTAATCTAGAATCTCTTTACTAGATGGCTTCTCAGGATTTAACCAAATACTTGTTCACCCGGATGACCAAGACAAGACAGCCTTTACCACACCGTGGGGAACATTTAAGTATGTAAAAATGCCATTCAAACTTAAAAATGCTGGTGCTACATTTCAACGAGCAATGGATATTGCATTTGCTAAAGAAATACATGATTTCCTAGTTGTCTACCTTGATGACTTAACCCCATTTTCCAAATTTGATGAAGAACACCTCAAGCACCTAAGGCAAATATTCATCACATGTAGGAAATATGGCATTTCCTTGAATCCCAAGAAGTCTCTCTTTGGCCTTGAAGAAGGCAAATTACTTGGACATATCATCTCAAAGGATGGTATTAGGATTGATCTGGAAAGGATCCAAGCCATATTGCAAATCCCATATCCTAGAAATATAAAAGAATTACAAGCATTCCTTGGGAAAATCAATTTCCTAAGGAGATTTATCCCAAACTTGGCTAAGCTAATAAGAATGCTAAACAACATGCTCAAGAAAGACACCAAGGTAAAGTGGTCTCTAGAGGCCAAGCAAGCATTTGACGGCATCAAATCAGCCTTAACTCAAGCCCCAGTCCTCACAAGTCCAAAACTTGATAGGGACTTTATCATATTTTCATTCACATCTGATAATACTATAGTTGTTGTCCTTCTACAAAAGGATGAACAGGGAGCTGAAAAGCCAATTGCTTTTTTCAGCTGAGCCTTAAGAGATGCACCCCTGAAATACCCAATCATGGAGAAGCAAGCCTATGCCCTTGTTAAAGCTATCAAGGAATTCCGAATTTATATTTTATATTCACATGTGATTGCTTATGTGCCAAATGCTATTGTAAAAGACATATTAACCCAAGAGGGGTTAGAAGGCAAAAGAGGCAAGTGGATTGCTAACATTCTTGAGTATGACATAGAAATAAAACCAACCAAGCTAATAAAGGGACAAGCTTTAGCTAAACTGATGTCCGAAACAAACTTTCAAGCCTTAGACATCAACCAACTAGACAATGAACCGGAGCTGGCGAATCCACAGATCAGTGACACCTTTTTGCAATCCCCATGGTATGCTGATATTTGCTTTGTATTGTTAAACCTGTGTGCTCCCCCAGGATTGTCCAGGACCAAGAAGAGATTTTTAAGAATGAAGGCTTTGAAATTTTGCGTCCTAGATGGTGCTCTATTTTGTAAAAATCATGAAGTTATATTGCTTAACTGCTTGATTGTGAATGAAACTAACAATGTCATGAAAGAATTCCATGCAGGGGACTGTGGAGGACATCTATATTGGAAGTCCACTACTGATAAAATTTTAAGGGCTGGTTTCTATTGGCTCACTTTGTTTGCGGATGTAAAGAAGTTTGCCACCTCATGCCACAATTGCCAAATCTTTGAAGGCAAGAAAAAGCTGCTCCCTTTGCCTCTGCAGCCCGTCTCAACTGAGAAGCCTTTTCAACAATGGGGTCTTGACTTCATTGGAGAAATCGATCCCTCTTCCTCAGGCCAGCATAAGTGGATCTTAACAGCCACCGATTATTTCACTAAGTGGATTGAGGCTATCCCATGTAGGCAAGCCAATGACACCACCATTATCCAATTCCTTGAGTGCAATATCCTTTCTAGATTTGGCTGCCCTGAGAAGATTATCACTGACAATGCCGCTGTTTTCAAATCCAAAAAGATGATCAATTTTTGCCATAAATTTCATATCACCTTGGGCCATTCCACAGCCTATTACCCTCAAGGTAATGGCTTAGCCGAGTCATCTAACAAGAGCCTGATTAATATTATCAAGAAGACCTTAGAAGAAAACAAGAAGGACTGGCATAAAAAGCTCACCAATGCCCTATGGGCAGACAGACTTTCAACAAAGAGATCCATTGGGATGAGCCCTTATGAGCTAGTATATGGCATGGAGGCCAGATTTCCATCTTCTTTAGGCATTCCTCTTATCAAGCTGTTGCAGGAGGTTCAAGATGAACCAAATGATATTGAATGAAGGATCAATTAGACCATTCATCTTCAGCAAACCAGAGAGCAGGTGTATGACAGAGCTCAAATGTTACAAGAAAGGCTGAAGAAGGCATTTGACAAGAGGGCTAAGGCTGAGGATTTCTTTATTGGCGATAAAGTGTTAAGGTGGGACTCACGACGAGAAGACAAGGGAAAGCATGCCAAGTTTGACTTTCTGTGGAAAGGCCCTTTTATCATCAGCGCTCTGCAAGGCAATAATACTTATTTCCTAAAATCTGAAGATGCCTCCGCACTTGAAGAGGGCCCGGTTAATGGCCGAGTATTAAAGCATTACCATGTTCCCATCTATTGAATGCAATTCAGGCCAGTGTATATATTTGTATATTAATCTTTGTTTAGACTCAACGTTCTTTTTATGTTTGAATAAAGCAATTCGATTGCTAGGACAAAAAACGCAGCACAGTTTTGAGTTAAAGGAGCAAAAAATGTTGCATTCAGGCTTCCAGTTCTTCAGTCAGTAGTATCAAAATAGAGGAGTTTTTTAGCATTACATCTATAGTCTGTTCAAAGACAAGAAAAGAAGAGCTCCAGTTTTGTTCCCTTTTTGTGTTTAACTCACAAGGAAGTTCTCAAGCAAAAGTGTATGCAATATCAAGCACGCAGAATAAAGCGGGCGATGATTTATTTTTCACAGTGTTTCAGTTAAGGAGGATTGTTGCATTCAGAAGTTAAAGTTCTAGTCATTCAGCAGTTAGCGCAAAAGAAATTTTCAATTAACAGCAACTACAGAGGATCAAGGCATTCTGACCTGCTGTTCTTGGCTTGTCACAAGGAAAAGCCATCCCCAAGTGGAGCCATTGTTAGCCTCATGTTGCAACAGGTTAATCATCTTTCATGATCGACATTTTTACATGCCAAATATGTCGTACTATGCATGCTGCAATGCTCCATATTTGCTACAGATGACCAGAGAAGTATCCATGAAGGTGTGCTAGTTTTAATGCCACTAATTTGTTCCAGTTTTGATTAGTAATCCATTTTGATCAGTTTTCAAGTATAGGGAGGGCCAAACAGCTTAATCTTGGCCTCCCTAGGTTTCAATTTCCTGTTGTAGAATGTAGAGAATAAATATCTGTCCAAACAGCTTAATCTTGGCAGATATGTAGATAGGTAGAGAAACAAGGGTGCTCAACAGCTTAATCTGAGCCCCTGGCTGAAATAAGTGTAGAAGTAGATAGGAGCACAACAAGAAGAAAGAATGAAAAGCTGGGTATGCTAGTTCAAGTGCACCCAAACCAAAAAGAAGAGAAAATGCTAGGTGAGTAGGTCGGGTAGGTAGCTTTGTGGTTGCAGAATTATGGCTTGTGATCCATTTCATATTGTCAAGTGTTATATCTATCATATCACAAGTTGAAGGCGGTTTTTCAGTTGGAGGACTTCAAGTCTAACTTCCCCCTTCTTCCTCTCCCCAAAATCACTCACTAACTTCCCTAAAAGAGGTCAAGATCTACTTGGTACCTCTTAGTTTCATCATTCTCCATATCATTTACCTTCGTGAAGATCTGCTTCACTCAAGGAATGTCCATAGTGCTTCTATGAGTTATTTTCCCTCTTAATAGCCTAAGATTCACATACTTAGCGCTTTCTCATCACATTTCATATCAACTTCTAACTCTATTATGTAATTCCCTATCTATCTCCCCTCCCCCTACTAAAACTATGTTAATAACTCCCCTATATACTTATCCCCTCCCCCTGGTTGAAAAATAACCATAAGCACGCTTGGGAATTGCTAAGTTTATCTGAAACTTGGCAAGAACCCTCTTTTCCTCCTTAAACTCCTTCCAAGCATTAAAACCCATCTTTTTTAGGCTATCGGACCCCTTTCGATGCCTTAGAATCCCTTCAAAACATTCAAAGTGCCCCTCCGATTTCATAAAGCCTCCATTTTTTTGCAAAAAACCTTGCTCTGATTGCAAAAGGGTCCCTTTGTACCCCCTCCGATACGATATCGCAGTCGGGAGGGGGCAGCGATCAATGTTGGCCCATATATGTGTTCCCCCGATGGTTTATCGCTGATCACGACTTCGCGTCGGCGTATCGCAAAGTTTTGTGCCATGTATGTATGCCCCCGACCCCTCCGCCGATGCGATATCGCTATCGCATCCGAAGCAATATCGCTATCGGGGGCCCTCCGCATCGTAATTTCCCGTTTTAATGCATATATCATGTTTTATCGTTCAAACGTAAGTTTTTCATAAAACTTAAGTTTATCACAAATCCCCGCATTTTCATATAGCGCAGGCTGTATCGCAAATTCCTCGATGGCGAAACAACGACCAAATCATAGCCGTCCATCGTTCCGCCTGGATCAACGGTCTAGATCGTTTCGGTGATCGCCCATTTCGGCGATCACACATATGTATCTACCCGCTGTCCCGCCGATTGCCGAAGTCCCGAAATGATCACAGCCATCCATTTTTGGGCCCCAGATCAATGGCCCATATGTAATCGCATCGCTCCCATATGGCTCCGACCAGCGGATCCGAAAAGAAATAAAGCGCGGCATAAATATATTTCGGATCCGGGGGTTCATCGCTCGTCGGAGGTTTATGTTGTTGGGACCGTTGATCCGCCAATCGCCGAGTTAGCGCTAGCCGTTGGATCGGCCTGCGCCTGATCCAACGGCCAGGATTTAATCTAATGCTCAGTGATCGCTCCCGCCCCATTTTTGACGAAATTTCATGTTGAAAGGCATTTTTGCCTTATAAAGCGAAAATGGCCATTTGGTACAGGATTTCCTCCAGTGCCCGCGCCCGGCTCCCGATAAGGGAAATCATGCATTCCCAAGCCATTTTGGATCGCTCCAAAGCCCTGTTTTGCTCCAGAAAGCCAGTCTCGGCCTCAGCACAGTCAGTAGCATTAAATCCTCCTTTGTTTAGCAGTTTTCTTCAGGTGCAGCATTATTTTGATCGACCATGCACAGATAGCATTCCAAAGGCCACGGGGCACATCAGCAGCAGTTATTTTTTGCCTTGAAAGGACAGAAAGAGCCGATTTGACAGTTTCAAATATATCAGCGGCCCAAAGCAGGAAAACATTAAAGAGCTCCCCAGCAAAGTAAACAAAACAGCTCTAAGCCATTTAAGGCTCTCAGATCAGTGATTAAAGCATTTAAAGCCACATAAGATCAGTGGATCAGAGCCCAAAGCACAGTTATGGCTAAATAAACAGCACAGAGCCATAGGGACAGATTTCAACTCATTTTTGAGGCAGCTGCCCAACGCAGCACTTATATAGATCATTATTCATTTATTTTAGGATAACTTAGATTAGAAAGCACTCATTTCCCTCAGATCTGTTTAAGATTTGCTGTAACGGATATTTTGGGATATTTCCCCTATATATACCACCCTCTGCACTATTTTAAGGGTGTGTTGGTCAATATTTTTCACCAGAGACTTGCACTGTATACCTGTTATTTTATATCATCAAAGACTGCTCAAAGTTTGGAGAATGGACTGTCTGATGTGTTGTTACCGGTTCTAAAGAGGTGAATGTGGAATTCATGTGCTGTGATATGAATCAAGAAGTGTTCCTTATCTCTGTTATTTTCAATTTCATATATGCTCAAGACACAGAACAAAGGATTAGTTTAGAACTTGCTTAAATGCAATCTCTGCTCAGTTTCTGTGGCTTCTAAATGTTTTCCTCTTGATTTAGGCGTAAAGATGAATTCCTTTTATGTCTCATGCTTTCTCTATTTCACATATGAATGAATGTTATCTAAGAATTCTTAGTTGCTCCTAGATAAGGTTTATTCATCTTCTTTCTGCTAATCTGATTAAGAGACTCTTAATTGCCTCTCTTTTCCTTGGCTCTTATTCCATACCTTTAAGCTTAAATGTTGTTTCATGAGCAGCTACCTTGCTCCTCATTCCTCTTGTCACCAAGAAAACGCACCAGCAGTCTTACTCCATGACTCCACACCCAATGCTTTGAAACTTACCACACTATGCCTTGCCTCTCTGCTTGAGAGCATCCTCCTTCCCACCAAACACAAACAAAACCCTTTGAACTCAATAACTAGCCTAATATATTCTTCAACAAAGCTAAATCATAAAGAGAGAGCCCTCTCTGACTGCAGGTAGGCTAGGACCTGCAGCCCAAAGCTTGGTTTGTGGTTACCTCGGCTGTATCCCTTCAAGGAGCTTTAGGGACAACTTGAGTGCTAACACACAGACACCACCTATACTAGAGAAGCAGGGATATCTACTTGGGAAGGCATGTATAGCCTACTAGAAGATGAAAACCTAAGAGTCATGGAGGTTACAGCTACGGTAGATGGACGTGGGTCATCCAAAGCATCACTTACATAGCTTGCATGCTCATTCCTGCACCGTATCGCAACAAGGCCAAAAATACTTCCCTAGAGAGATATGGTTAAATGGGTGATAGACAATGTTGAGATAACAGATAAGAAATTCAAGTCGCGGACCGAGGGGGTTATAGGATCATTTACTCCACAGAATTTAAGATGCATGTATCATTTACCAGAGTCGCAGGATAGATATAACAAATACTTCGTCGAGAAATTTGGCAAGGAGAATGAAGATTTGGTAGAATGCACCAAGAGCTAGTCAGCAAAGGAAGAGCCATTAGAAAAATACAAATATGGTATGTACAACACTAGTTACCTCTCTTCTCTGTATTCTTTCGCTGTTGCAATATTATGTAGGCTATTCAAAAAAACTGATATCAATAAGTTTTCATCCGAGTGGCTACCCCTACTGGATGCAACCACCAACGCCATTATAATGGACTGGGCCCAAATATTGTCTGATAACTTAGCCTCTTCTATTTGGAATTATCGGACTAAAAGGAGTCCTTCTTAGAGGATTTATCCTCCTTTCCTTCTAGCTACCTATTTCATGGATGCTATATATTTTGTTTCTAAATTTCCTCTCATGGGTTGGAAATGGATAGTACATAATCCATTACCCATTCAAGTCTACCATAAGAAACTATGGCATTTTAAGTTCACCCCATATTTTTATAAAATATACCATGGATTTATGCTACCCATTCACAAGATGTTGTATAATATAGATGCCCCAAGATTTTCTCCTGAAGCCAAAATTGATATTCTCCTTATGGGAAGATGGTTTGGAGAAGAATTTTTCACTTATATTAGAATATTCAGAAGCATTGCCTCTCCTCATGTACTTCCCTTGTATGTTCCTGACAAATTGATGGCCCGGGAAATAACCTACCAAACCTGTGGGGTTGGAGGAATGAGCAGAGAACTTAAGGACAAGAAAAAGGCATTGTTGCCACAATTCCCTATGGCCTATGGGGCTTTTGCATTGTTTGATCTAGGTGATGCTTTCAAGGAAGTAGACAACATGTTGAGTCTATGATTTCTTAAGTTCCCAAGGAGACAATTTGATCCCTTTGATGTGATTAAGAATTTTACCACGAAAGTTAAAATAAAGGTGTTCACTAAGGAAGATGATCTCTTCGACAACATTTTCTAGCAGAAGAGCACACTCAGAGACATCTTACACTGGGCCCAAATCTAGTTTAGCCCAACAGAATTCCAAGAGTTTAAACTATACAGAGAATGCAGATTGGAAAATCTCCCCTTGGATAAATTGCACATAGAACCAACAAGGGAACCCACTCCCAGCATTAGTATGAGTGGAAGATTGGGGCCAAACAAGTCTAAATCTAAGTCTAAAAGAGAATCACCAAAAAGGTCTAGACAGTCAGAGAGCGATTACAATAAGAGTGAAGGATCAGTCAGGGATACTACCCAATCCAAGGAGAATCCTGAGCAGCAAGTGTTGTCACCAAAATAGGTGGAAATTCCCGCTCCCCTCATCTAGCCAACAAAGCCATTAAGAATAGAGCTAGAGAAAAAAATGGAAAAACTTTAATGAATTGATTAACACAGGGGAGAAAAATGTGGAGACACCAAGGAATCCAGCACAGACAATCATAGAAATGGTGATTGAAACAATTGTCAATGCTCCAGAACTGAGCACATTCCCATAGCTCTGTCATCTGAAATCATGCTAAAGATAGAGGAAATCCCTCCTCTATATGTTTTTTACAGTTCATAGCATAAATCTATGGTCAGAAGACAAAGAAAGAAGCAAAAACTAGACAACATGCTCTCACGTGAAGCAGAACCGCTGGATGTCCTTTGGCAAGACCCTACGACTGATCCGACAAACAACCTAACTAGATTATCCCAAATCACAGGAGCTTATGATTTTTCTACTATTGACAAAGCATTTGAGGTTTAACTATTGCTTAAATTTAAAGAGGATAAAATCCCATTTTTGCAGCAACAGTTACAACAGGACAACGTTAGCTAGGAAGCAGAAGAAAAAGTGGTAAAATTACAATAGGACTTTTAGCAAATGTAGCTAGGTTATCAAAGAAGTCTGGCCGAAAAAAGAACAGTAGTTACAGGCCATGCTATAAATGCACAAATATGACCCTAAAGTCACAGAATTTGTCACAGAAGCCCTTGTCCTAAATGATCAACTCTTGCAACAATAGGAAACACTTTTCCAAAGAATATCACAATGGAACTCCCACTGCGAAATGAGTGACAAAATCACGAGTCAAGTCATAGATTTGCTACTTGATTATGATTTAATTGATAAGAAAGTTTTTTATTATTGAATTGGCAGGAATCAGAGGAAGGCAAGAAAGCAGGGTTGCCCAAGATCAATGAATCCCACAAAGAAATGTTGTTTAATAAATGGGATGCACAGATCAAAAAGGCAAAACAGGCAGCAGAAGAAGAAGTGACAACAACAAGCAATGTCATTGACTGTGTCAATGAAAATCTACACAGAGCCAACCTGATATCGGAAACCGCTCTAGGATTTCTCCCAAAAATGTAGCAACTGCAAATAAGTTGGAGATAGAAAGCTGAAGAAAAGGTAGAGTCAATTAAAAAGTTAACTAAGTTAAAATGGGACACTTACTGGCAATATTTAGTGAAACCACACAGTCAATGTATGAATCTGAAGTGTCTCACAAATTTTGCCAAAAAGATAGCACCAGCGCTTGCTGATTCCATCTTCTCAGGACAATTAAAATCAGAGGTCAGCCAACCAACACTCTTGAAGCCGATGTTGGATGCTTGTGACTTAAGAGAACATATGCACAATTGATTTTTAGATACAATTTCAATTTAATTTCATTTTATTTTTGCTTTAGGTCAGGATGGTCATTTAAACCTCCTCCTATATTTTTGTAATAACTACTTTCAGTCTTTAGTTAGTAGTATTTAAACCCCTCTCATGCATTTAGAGAGGGGTCCAGAAATTTATCAAAATCAGTTCTTCAGAACATGCACTTTTTCCCCCATGAGGAGGTTTTGATAAATGAATGGAACGAGATTTATTTATATATGTGTTTAATGTATACTACTAAATGCACTTCTATACTCTTAGTAGATATTGAATTATGAGAAGATAAATCTATATTGCTGAAGGTCATGAGTAGGACTTATTATCAATGGTACTTTTATCTCTTAATGTTTTTTGCTTATGCGTCAAGTAATATGTTATTTTCAGTTGTTTATATATGAAGGCCTCAATGTTCATTTATCATTTAGCACTTTTGTACGGTGGTAGCTATTCTTTTTATGCTGAGTGTATGAATAAATTATTATGCAATATTCTTATCATAATTGTTTTGGCTAATTTGTTATACGAAACAATTTAATTTTAATGGATTCTTTTCTCGTAGAAATTGAATAATTTTTGTTATCGATTGTTTTTAGAAACTATTTTATATCACATAAGTGAAGAGTTAATCCTGGGATATTTTTTTATGGTTAGATGTTTACATTCATTAGAATAAAATTGCATGTGTTAGATTAGATTTAGATTAAAAGCATTCTCTTTAGAAACTTTTAGGAAGGAAAACATCATCCCTTAGCATCATCACAAACAAATTGGTAAACTGGTCCCATTATCCCCAGTCAGAGCCACTATCCCAAACGGAAAAGGAGCTGCTTTCAAGGTCCAAACCGAGTGGTTATCCCCCTTGTTGTAGACCCAATTTTTGGGGCTTCAACAGGAACATATATAAATTCTAGTAAATTGTAGTAGAACGAGTTGTGAGTCTATCCTAATGATGATTCGGTGTACGCCAAGTGAAATGGAATAAGAGAGGAGTTCAATCAACGTGCTATACTCAGTGATATTGTTTGTCAATCGTCCAATACATATCCCTCTAAAACTCACTAACTCACTTCTTGGAGAGAAAATTTCTCATGTTGTAGAGAATAAATTCTACATAATACGACTAACCCCATTGGTGTAAGCAATAAATGGTTCCAAAAAGTTTGACATATGCACCAAATGAAAATTGGATTACTTAAACAAATAAGAAACCTAAAAGAAACACACACACATATGCAATCAAAGAATATATATACTGAGTTTTACTACACTTAACTAAGCATAGCAACGTTTAAGGTACAACCCATTTCAAGGTTGTGATAATGGAATCCCATCATAGTCCACTAACTCATAGGCAACTTTCATCAAAACACGCTTAACTATGTAAGGGCCCATCCAAAGTGGTTCAAATTTTCCTGCGCGAAGTTTATCAGACTCCTGATTGTAAAGCAAGACTAAGTCACCTTCTGAGAAGACACGAGGCTTGACATTTTTATCATATTGCACCTTCATATGTTTCTTGTGTGCTTCATTAACTAATGCAGCACCATGACGAGTTTCATTCAGATGGATTAACTCCAAGAAACGTGCTTCTTATTTAGAGGTGTCAGGTAGCAGGTCAATCATGAGTTTGAGAGACGAGATTTCACATTGGATTGGTAAGACTGCTTTCAAACCATACACCAACTGAAAGGGTCTAAATCTGGTCGCATTTCTCACCGAGTTTCGATATGCCCACAGAGCCAAGTACATGATTAAATGCCAATTTCTTTTATGAACTCCAATCATTCTTTGCAACATGCGCTTAAGGAATTTGTTGATAGCCTCAACTTGTCCATTAGCTTGCGGGTAGTGTGGAGCAGAACTATCATGTGACAGTCCTAACTTGGCGGTCAAGTCAACCATCATGTGATTACCAAAATGTGATCCATGATCTGTAACTATGGCTTGTGGTACACCAAACCTAGCAACCACATGGTTGAAGAAAAATAAAGTAGTCATTTCACCATTATTGTTCAATGTTGGCATCGCCTCGGCCGATTTGGTAAAATAGTCAATGAAGACTATAATATACCCATGCCCTTCGGCTAAGGTGGGGTTACATGTGATAAAGTCAATGCCCCATTTGGCAAATGGGCCAACAACAATGACTGGATGCAATGCTGCAGGTGGTAATCTGGTTTTTTGGTCAAATATCTAGAGAGCATGGCAACTTCTGACAGCAATAATGTAATCTTTGAATATAGTTGGCCAGAAGTAACTAGCACAGAGAATTCTCTGTGCAGTAGAGTAACCAAATAAGTGCCCTCCACAAGCACCTGAATGACATTCATTCAAAGCTTTTTTGGCTTCCTCATGAGTGAGACACCTACGTGAAATTGTATAGACACCACGACGATAAAGTGTATCACCAATGATCAAATAATTTTTGGCTTGGTATTGAGTACGTCACTATTCAGAGTGAGAGGTATTAGGCTGAAAAGCTTGGGTCTGGAGATAGACTAGTATATCTCCATACCATGGATCACTTAATGAGATAAGAAACAGAGACTCATCCAAGATTGATGCTTCTGATGTTAAATCATTGGAGGATGAGGGAAGATCACAAAGTAAATCGTCAAATACAAGAGATTTCTTTGATTTAGATTTGATGAAATCCAAATCAAACTCTTGCAAAATTACTATCCAATTTAAACATTTTCGCCTCAACAATTGACGTGACAAAATGTATTTCATAGGGTTGCAATCTGATATAATGGTAGTTTTACGGAGGAGGATGTAATGATGAAATCTCTATACAGCTTGAATGACTACCAAAGATAACTTTTTGACATATGAATACTTACCTTTTATATCGTTGAGATTACGGCTCAAGTAATAAATAGGAGGTTCAATTCCACTTTCTTCTTGGACTAAAACCATACCAATTATTGTATCTGCAGTGGCGAGATACAAGTAACAGTCTTTTTGATAGTTTGGGGCATACATTAATGATGCTCTAATCAGCGAATCTTTGAGAGCATCAAAGGAAGCTTGTACAACCTAATCCCAATGGAAGGGCACCTCCTTCTTCAATAAACGTGTAAAACCTTTAGCCAACTCAACATAGTTTGGAATAAACCTCCTCAGAAAGTTTGCCTTCCCTTGAAGTCTCTATAACTGTAAAAAGTTTGAAGGTGGAGGCAACCCAAGGATTGCCTGAACCTTAATTAGATTGAGTCAAATTCTATCTTTTAAGACTATGAATCCAAGAAATCGAACTAAACCAACATAAAACACACACTTTTGTGGATTGAGTCTTATCTTGCAGTGTCGACACTGTAAAAATATTGCTCTCAAATGTTGTGGGTGATCAAAATGCTTTCGTGAATGAGCAGGTAAATCATCAAGATAGGGTCGAATAATATGCTTGATGTCATGGGAAGCATAACTCATTTCCCTCTGAAATTTAGCCCTTGCATTCTTCAAACCAAAAGGTAACTTTCAATAGGCAAATGTGCCCCAAGGACATATAAAAGTTGTTTTAGATTGGTCCTGTGGGCGGTTATTGATTTGATTGTAGCCAGAAAATCCATCCAATTTTATCACAAAATTTGACCTAGATAGGCCGTTGATCATGTAGGCTGTGAGTAACTCTTTCAAACCAATCTTTTGGTTGAGGCTTAGCCTCCTCAACCTGAGAGGGCTCTCTCAATAGGTTTAAGATTTTTGATTAATGATTAGATGGCTAACTCTAGGAACAAAATGGACAAATGTATAACTGATTGACTGGTTGAATCAAATATTAGCAATCATCTATTGGGATATGGAGTCAAGATAGTCTTCAACAAAACAATATGATCAGAAAAACATGGAAGTCAAGGCACTTAGAGTTTAGGTTTATAAATGAAACAGTAACATAGTGAATCAACACATTTTTCAAGCATGTGAAGGAAGTTAGAGCATTTTCCAATGAATTCTAAGTATCACAAGCTCATTCCACTACAAATAAGTAATTGAAAAATTCCATAAGAACATCAAACACATAAACTCCTTGTGAATCTTGAGTAGTCAAACTGATCTCTGTATTAAGTTTGAAAAACCACAGTTTCTTACAATAACACAACTTTCTTTTGCTAATGAAATTACCAACCCTGATGAATTTGATTCTCAAACTTTATATAGAGTCTTACATCCTTGGATACTATGATCCATCTTTACGGGAATTTGAATTCCTAACAGTGACACCTATCTATTCATAAAACAAACTACTTAATTACAATTTGATAGCTAGCTGTCTTTAAGAGTCCTAATACAAATAGGAGTGAAACTTGTAAAAAATGTTTTCAAAAACCTTATCTATGACTTCAATACATTCTTTAATCAAATTCCAATCCATGTCTTCGAGCTTGATGATGTCCACAACATTGTTGCAAAACCTGCTGAGTCATGACCTAACTGTCCTGAAAACTAGGAGATAGAGTTCCTCCTTCTAAGGCCCTTAATCATTTATGCCTATCTTCGAGTAGTTTTGCTGGTGTACATATGGCATGCATTAATAATCCATTAAAACTTCATTTTCCACCTTTGCAAAAAGGAAACTTGAACATATGGAGGAAGGGATGAAACATGATTGTGTTACGAAAATACTTTGTTTTCATAGCATAGCCTTTATATCACTTATGAAATAGTTCTTGGAACTTTTCTTTCTATAGCACTGCCATATGAAACTTAATATATGGTCCCATGTATACCAGCAACTTCAAAACTTGGAATTAATCAGACCTTACCTCTGAAAAGCATCTATAAGTGCTAAACGATCACCTTCAGCAGTTTCGTAGTGCGCTACGAAACTGTTGTGTATGCTCTTTTCCAAGACGACGTTCAAAATTTTGTAGTTTGGGAGTTTTTCAAAATTCCATGAAGAATGATATGATCAACCAAAAATCAAAACCACTTGCCCTTATAAGATGCTCTTCTTCACAGTTTTCCTTCTTTCTATATGCCAAAACTATTTTAAGATATATCCTTCACTACCCTTTGACATCACCCTGTTTCATTATTACTGTAGCCCTTTTTTCAAATTTGGTTAACTGTATTTCTAGGTATTCAATTTGTCTCTTCAATCTCTTGTTAGTAGCTCTCAGCTGAGCACTAATCCTCCTTACAAATCTAGCTTCTTTGATTTCAGGAACAGTCCAGGTAAAGTATTGAGTTTCACTGTTGACTATTTCTGGTTTGGAAACTTTTTCAACTTCCTAGAGAGCCTTTATCCTTTTGAAATTTGTCCTTCTAGCAGCATGCCTTCTCGCTCTCACTCTTAGTCTATCAATTTCATTATTAGTAGCTTTTAACCTTTGTTCCATTTCTTTGTAACTGGATTTTCCTGTTTGAGTGGAAAGAACTTTGTTTTTGTCACCTTATGGTCTTGGAGATGGAAAGTCTATCAAATCTTCTTGAACAACAAAGGGTTCTTCTATTCTCCCCAACTCAATATTGGACTCTTGCATCTTCTTGGATTTCCTAGTTAAGGGCTTTCTGGGTTTGAAAACAAATGTCGTAACATCATCCTCAAATTCCAGTTTCTTGGAGGGTATCATTTTCTTCAACTTTCCTTGATAAAATTTTATCACATCTGCCTGCACCAAAGGGGATTTTGCAATATCAACGGATTTTAAAATATCATTTAAATCACCATTCAAGCTTGAACCTTCTCTCAAGATCACTGTTTTACCTTTCTCCTTTGCAATTTGGCTTCTAGTCAATCTCCTTTAAATTGGTTTGTTAGTTGACTATTCTTGTGTCATTCCTTTAACCTCAGATATCTTTTCCTTTGTAGATTTAGGAGTTTCAAGAATAACTATTGGGGTTTTTGCTTACTTGGTCTTTCACCTGCTTCCTAGGATTAAACTTAACAAACCTTTTTTTCCCTAGACCCTAGGGCTAATGTCTACACCTTGATTTTCTACTCCAAAGTCACATAAAAGCAAAAATGAAGACCATTCTTTGCTGATACTTTTGAGTTCATGTTGAACTATCAGTTTGATTAGACCATGATGAAACAGGGAAGTTTCCTATCCTTGAGATTTCAACTATACTTTATCTACCATCTTAGCTACACTTCGATATAAGAAGTAAGGCAAATCTAAAGAAATCATACCAGCAAAATGCTACAGGATTTTAAAATGATATGAATAAACCTTTTGATATCTGCCTTCATAGGTAAAATAACGCTGAATGTTGAAGAGAAAGTTGGCATAGCTATCCCTGATGTAGTTTCTGGGAACTACCTTGGTTAAGTCTATTTCTACAAACTTTGGCTTTAGAAACGCCTTACATGGTTCCCTGTCGAATCTGAAGTTTTTGAACCATATATCTTGCCCCCTAGGGATCTCTGTCGCCAAAGCTATGACCTCTGGAGAAATTTGCAAGTTTAGGATTCCGACCTTTGTGCTTGAGCCAGCGAAATGTAGTGCAAACTCATTTGTCACCTGAGTATCTCCTTCCTGCAATTTCTTACAAAACTTCCAGCATCCTACTTTCCTGAAGGCTTCTACAACTGATTTATCTCTGACTAAGACCTTGGTGCTTTCAGGCTTTGTTCTTAAACAATTACTAGACCTGTGACTTTTCTTCTCCTCTATCATCTTTCCTTTTGAATTCCTATAACAAACTGGCCTCGCTTGAAATTCTGTTGATCAGCCTCGCTTGCCAATGGTGGTTAGCCTCACCTGAACTATGGATGAGGAAAACCTTGGTGAAAAATTACCAAAGCTTTCCATTCGAAAAAACAATTATGTTTGAGGGTTTGCATGAAAACTAAAATGAAAGACTAGCCATCCCTTTCAAATTTAAAATTACCTTTCATAATGAGCCCCAAATTCGAAGTGGTGAGTTTGGATGGCGACATGCTTAAGGAGTGACTCCTAGCTGACACCTAATAATGAAAATTTTAATAGAATATTAATGGATTGATGTTTGACAATATTTTTCTATGAATCCACGCTTTTGTAGCATGCAAGGAAAAGTTCTACGAAAAGAGAAACGTTTTCGTAGCGCAAAACAAACATTTTACACTGTCTGCGCTACGAAAATGTGGTTTCAACGCTAATTCCAAAAATTTTCAAAATGATTAAAGCTATGAGTTTCTAAAAAGAATGTAAGACCATGAAACATGGAACAAGGTTGTTATACTTTATTTGGATATGAAAAATGAAACCTTTGAGACTCCTAACCTATCACCTACCCATTAAAACATAAGGTGACTTGACACTTATCTATGACCATGACTAGGAACAATGTAAACCCTTATTTTGGTGATAACACATAAATGAAAAAATTTCACATTCGGCAGATTGGTTAATAATCTGGTCAATAAAGGGTGTAGGATAATTGTCTTTTGGACATGCTTGATTTACATCCCTATAATCGACACACACTCAAATTGTCCCTTGTTTTTCATTACTAGAACAATGTTAGATACCTAGTTAGTAAGAGGTACAAGAAAAATGAAGCCAACACACAAAAGTTTTTCGAACCTTGCTTTAATGGAAATTATTTTCTTAGGTTGAATAGGTGAAAGCTACTGCCATACTAGTTTGACATTAGGGTATATTTTAATCTCAAGTTCAACAATGCTTGAGTCAATTCCTAGCATCTCCTCGTAAGACCATGCAAAAATATCTCTAAATTCATGAAATAGAGCATGATAATTATCAAGTTCCAATGGAGAACAAGATTTGCCGACATGAATGTTCTCTACAATATTAGGCTTGGTCAAAATGTTTATAGAAATTGTTTCTTCTATGTTGGACAAATTACGCTTAGAATCTATAGTTTCTACTCTAACAGAATTTGATAATAAATTAACAATTCAGGGTTGTTCTGACTCGTTTGAATAATCTTCATTGTCATATGGAAGATTAGAACAATGATGATAATAAACCCACGATTCCTCTTCTATCATCATTGATTAGATGATTCCTTCATCCGTAGAATGTATACGTGAAAAAGGATCCGAAGAGGTACCATATTCTAATGACCTATCTACCCATACAAAAGTTTAGTGCGAATTTGGGTTTGTCGCACAAGCCCGAAAGATTGATTGGTACGATAAATTCAATGGGGCTTAACGACAACACCTCATGATTACCATCAACTTCAAATTGGTTGGAAATCCTCCTTAAATCATATGAGGTGGAGGAGATCATATTGCAGGTTTCTACTCTTGCCAGTTCTTCCAAATCAGATAGTGATGGGAGGGTAAAAGTACCCATTAGGGAAGGATCTTTAAATAGACCTACTCGAACACTTTGAAGTGACAGCGGAGATCCCTGTACCAACGGAATGCTTCCTGCAACCTATGAACTATTGGCAAAAAAGGCTAGCTGATCCATGATTGTGATTCCACCCTTAAAAGGGAATGCAATAGTACGAAAATATGTGGAAACCACAACAACCATATCATATACCCAAGGCCTTCCTAGTAAAATGTTGTAATTGAGGGGTCCATCAACTACCTCAACTTCAACAGTAACCATTTTGCTCCCTGTTTCAGTTTGCAGGTTACTCAAAATCCCACATGGAGTATACGTTCTTCCATCAAAATATTTCAATGTGGTTGGTGATCGTGACAACGACGGTGAGCCAAGTGTTTTCTAGCAGCTCATGGAAATAATTCAAGTATATACACCCTCATCAATAATAGTTCGGTGAACATTCTTATTGAGCGCTTTTACTTTGATTAAGAAAGCTAATTGTGCTGGTAACTGTGGTGAATATTCCACATGGTTAAATACCACAAGACTTGAATACGTAGGATCTATTCCACCTATTGTTGACAGTAAAGCCTATTTCTGGGAGGGATAGTTTTGCAACACCTCAAGTGTCAACATAGCTAAAGGTGATTAAGCAAGATCTTCTACTAGCTTATAGTTTTGGGTTGCTCGAGCCCGAGGGTTGAATGTCGATTTGTGTACAACTCGCTTTGGTGGTTTTATGGTCAATTCAAGTACAATAGGTGGAACAACTTCAGATGAAGTTGAGGTCAAAGGATTAGGCTGATCAGTGGCCTAACTATTCGATGATGATGGATTTCCATAATCTTTGTTTCTTGTTGACACCAAAACATCATTTTGTGGCTTTGAAATGGATAACATGAGTACTTGGGATGTGAAAGCATGATCTGTTGCAACCAAATGTGTTTCTGGGGTTGGAAACAGATCTGTCAACACTATCGATGTGTTTGAAGTATTTAAAAGTTTAGAGACCTCAGATTGATGTGGAAAATATCTTGTATAGTGCTCGTCATTACATATCAGACATGGATAATGAGGTTTCCCTACCACGGTAGAGGAATCAAATGGTTTCTCTAGAGGGAAATTTTCTTGTCTTTTTGTTCTTCCCCTTTTTATTGCCTACTGGTTGCTTTGGATTTTTTCCTTTGTCAGATGACACAACATTAATCCCGGAGGTAATAGTATTTTTTAATGCATTTGTAGTTTGATTGGAAACAACAAGAGTTCGACCAAATGGTCTTCTTGCTGATTGTGTGCTTGAAAAACTGATCACACCATCACCGACATGAGAGTCCTTAATCGATTTCGGAGGAGGTGGAACAGTGAAATCTGGTTGAGGTGCATTGTGAATTTTATCATAAAGCATGTCAGATTATGTGTAAATTAAATCCAAGTATTGGGCACAAGAATGACTTGCTCTTCTATGATGACGCCACCTTTTGTGACATCCTCGGTGATTGATGGCAACAAGGATTTTATGAACCACTCAGCGAAAAGTTGATTGGGAACATATGCCTTAACAATTCAATGATGACGCCGACACTCATGAATGTGATTTGATATAAGGGTAGTATTAGTCTATTTAAAGTTTGTTAGGAGTTCTCTTCCAGTCTCGTATCTAATAGATAACTAGAAGTGGGTCAGAAAGGTTGTGGCTAAAGTGGTGAAGTTATCAAAAGAAGCTCTTGGTAACTCAATGCACCGTTTAGTAGCTGGACCAGTAAGTGTTCTTTGGAAAAGACAAAGTCTGACTAAATCTTATTTTAAGGAGTTAGATGAACATCACAAATGAAAGTTCATAACATGATTTGATGGATCTTCTCCAAGATTTCCATTAAACTTCGGAATGTTAGATGGTAACTTATGTGGAGTTATAGGCCACCAAGGTGCATATAAGATTGGATCATTAGTGAGTCGATTTAAATCTGGTAATTCTAAAGTTGCTGCAAATGGAAATTGTCAATTCAAGTCAGGTTGAGAATACCCAGGATATTATGGAATTGCATGGGCAATAGTTATTTGCATACCAGCATAGGGCATCTATATTTGGTAACCTTGGTATGGTTTTTGAAAAAAAGCAGTGTAAGGTGGTTGTTGATAACCAGGTTGAATAAGTGGTTGTCCATAACCTGCAAAGCCTTGTTGACCTTGACCTTGATAAACTTGAGATTGACCAAAACCAGGTTGAGCTTGTGAAACAAGTCCAAACTGAGGTTGGTACTACTGGAATTGGGGTTGTTGAAATTGAGGCTACCATGATTATTGAGTCAACTATTGTTGTTGTTGATATAAGTGTTGTGGATTCAATGGTTGTTTTTGTCCAACAATGAAAGTTTGGAAAGGTTGTGAAAAAACTATACCAGTGTAAGCCTGGGTCAGTCCTTAAAAGGGTACAGTAACCTGAGGTTATTGCTGGACTCCAGAAATATCAAGGTAGAAGGATCAATTTGAATAGGTTGAGATACAACAGTTTGAACTTGTGACTGTGGTACAATAGTAACCACAGGTGTACTAGGAATAGCTGACATAGTTTGCATTGGTTGTGATGGATACACAACCCTTGGTTGAACTGGAATTGTTGGTTGCCATTGACAAACTCTAATTCCAGGTTGACCTGAATACTATGGGATATTACCATATGGTAGTCCCCCGGAATAAAGAGGATATGGTTAATAAGCATATTTCTCTCCATATGGTGGCAATCAATTATTTAATGGATACATAGGTCTTGGTTGACCAGATTACCCAGCTTGATACTGATATGCAGGATCAACTATTTGGTTCCCATTAGAGAAGAACTAGGTAAAATTCTAGTTGAGGACATGCGTGATGACCATGGTGTAGAAGCAACCCCTGAGTGGGTTCCAGATAATGATTGGCAACCAATCAAGTCGGACAATTCACCATACATGTGTGACTCAGGTGTGGTAGAAAACATCGAAGAAGTGACAATAGATGAATCTACTACAGCTGCATCAGATGATATAGTTTGATATGATAACGATTGTTCAACCATAGTTAACTGGACCAAAAGTTGTCCTAAAGATTCTATGGGTACTTGGAAAGAAGTAGGATCAAATGAAGCAAAGAAATCAGGAGTATTTGGGTAAATATAAAGCCTAGTTCCAAAGTGAAACAGGGTTCCAGGTGTGAATCTTCTTCTAGTTCTTCCTCTATGGAAATCAAACCTGGTAGAAGAACTTCACCATCAGGTCCGTAAAATATTTATGGTGTTGGTGAAGTTGAAATTTCAATGGTTACTGATGTCTGAGGGGTAACCAGTAAAGTAAGAACTTTTGAATGTCCAACTTTGAAGTCCAGATGTTCCAGTAAATGAACAACAGTTTCGGTAAGAGGTTCCTGAACAAATTCATGTTCAGATGTAACTTATGTTTAAACTAGGATTGTTTCTGGATTAACTTCTGGTTGAATTGATTCAAATTCAGAAGTAATTTCTTATTGGGCAATCTCAAGTTGAGGATCAACTTGTGGTTGAACAACTTCGGTTACTGTTTCACTAGGATTAATGCTAATGTCCTTAGGTAATTATGAAACTTCTTCTTCAGGAACAGATGTACCAGAAATAATTGGAGTAACTGGAGTCTATGTACTTACCGAAATAGATGATTTAGGTAACTCAGATGAATAACTAGGAGCTCTTGATGTACTAGATTCAATTAAGTGAGAGAGCGCTTTGCCTGAATTGGTGTCACTTCGAGAGGCAAAGATGGTTTGCTTGCTGTTATCTGTGAACAATGGGGTAGGGATTGATGTTCGTCCATGATTCCTGATTAATTTTATTATCAAAAAAGAAATAAACAAAAAGGAGTATACTAGGCAAAAGGTTTACCAAGCAATTTTGAACTGCAAAATACCTCCTTGAGAACCAAGAAGTACAAGCAGGCAATCTCCCCAAATGTTGTGTTCGGTGTATCACAATTTACAAGGTGGCTAAATCAGTTACTTAAGGATGGATATCAACCTAGATTTTTCCTCTCATATATACCTGAAGGTACTTGGAGGCCCAATTCGTATAAGCACCGTCTAACGCAAAACCACATAGTGAGAGCATTCCCATATACTTTACGTACTGTAACACCACTCTATATACCCAAAGGTACGTGGAAAAGATATAATATACTCACATATGTGGAATGAGGTATCAAAATCGGGATGTATTGCAAACAAGTTAGTGACAACTGCTTTTTTTACGACGCTAGAACATGTCTCTAGCCTAGAACCACTAAGTGTTTGCATTAATGACAATGCTCCATTAGGTAAATTGATGTTTATTTTAAGTTGATCTTGCTTAGGAAGTTTCCTTTCAAGTTCACCATGTGATGTATTTTTAAATTCTTAGGAATGAAACTATCATGATAAGAACTCTTTCCATTCAATTTAACGATGAAAATCCTAGCTACTTAGGGATAGAGCAATCAAATTTCTTTTGAACAAAGAGCAAAGAGCACAATCTAAATGCAAATTCCCTAAACTATTCCTTATCAACACACACAAAATTTTTCAATGCAACGTTCTTGTATTTCTTTTCAATTTCCCTTAATGTGAATGAACAAAAAGGAAATATGCACAATCGATCAAAAATCTCTTTTCATAAAAAGGACTATTTTGCGACAATTTCTTTTCAAGGAAAGGAAGACTTTACAAAAATTTCATTTTCAAAGAAATAAGGAACTACGACACATTCACTGAAAATACTAATCATTTGCACACATCAATCCATAGATCTTTCATGAATGAAGATTTGACAACAATTCAATTTTCAAAGGAAAAGACAATTGTACGACACTTTCTTTCACTAAAGATCAATCGATCAAAAAACTAACTTTCGACTATAGATTGAAAATGATAAAGTAAATACATAAGAAAAAGTTATCAATCCTAGTCTAAGTAGGGCTAGGTAAGGAGATGAAACACTATTTTCAGAAACAAAACATCACTGACATTCAGAAATCATTCAAACGACAGAAAATTGGCTCAAAAACTTCGATTTCTAGATGGGAAACTTACCCTCAATGGATCAACACTGGCAGCAGTGAGAGACAGTGTGATGAAGTGCACTGGGTCTATGCGGGAAGTGCATTGCAGTGCACTGTGTCCTTCATTGGGTTGTGTTGGTGACAACAAGTAAATTTGAAGATAATTTCACATAGTTTTGGCTCATTTTTCAATGAAAGAAGACTGAAATTCAATGGACGACCACTGGTACAGTATGTATAAATATCTTAAGAGGATGATAAGCTACTATGATGGATTATCGGTCCCTAGTGGAGTCGCCAATTTTTTTTTGGAAGTTTTAGTGTCTACTGATAAATGCTTAAACCCCTAGACTAGTAGCTAAGTCTAGAACAACAGTGCAAAGTATTCTCTACTTTTCCCATGACCAATATATAAAATAAGAGGCAAAGAAGCCTAGCTGTAGCTTTCACTTGTTCTTTATCTCCCTTGATCGATTATTTTTCTCCTCTTTGTACCTAATATGCTTAAAGAGTACCTGCACATAGACATAAGACAATAACCAACCAAAGCATATGATAATGATCTATTGATTAAACATAGCATGGAATCAAGTACATAATACACATGTGAAATCATAAATGAATAACAAAAGCATATGGAAAAAGCTTTGAAGACTTTATTAGTAAAAGGAAGAGTTACAACCATTGCTTGATTTAGCATCACTCCTCTAGTTCAATCCCATCCTCTCCTCATAACAACCAAGACATTTTGACATCATTACAATACTTGGAATCAACTCAAGTTTCATACTAACATCATCTCCCTATAATTCAATAATTTCCAGCCCTTGATCACTTAGATGAGTGATATTTTTATAGGTGAATGAACGAAGTTATGCCATAAATGGTGATAATGAATTCCCTCCCAAAGTTATAATTTAGTTCCATGGAGGAAGGGATAAGGGATTGATGTTCCTTAACTCCCTTCCTCATCCAAATATGAGCCCAAAGGAGTAGATAGCCTTGAGAAACTTCTAGAGGCATCCAATGGATAAGGAATCTTTCAATCCCTCATCGAAATTTGCTCCAATTCACCCAACATAGAATAAAGAAGGACAAAGTGCGCTGCATAGCACCCTATTAGTGTATGGTTTTCATTACAACATGCCCTAATGAAGGCCTACCTGCACTGATCTTCTTAGAGGTAGTTTCTGGATGAATTTGTTCATGGAACTTCTTAGGAAGCTAGGCATTCTAATGGTTTACTTATTTAGGGCATGTAACAACTGAATTAGGGGTTGATGGGCCCTAATAGCACTGATTTGTAGGTTGGGGTTGATGTGCCCAAATGGATCTCTAACAATGACCTGAAGAAAGTGCAAATAGTCACAACATTGCAGGATAGGGTGCTAAGATGGTATATTAATTATAGTATGACTTATCCATTTGTGATGTTTGAAAGATATGAACGATGTGTTGAATAATTAATTCAAGAAGCCTTTAAGTCTCAAGCACAATCTGTAATTGAGGTTAAAGAAATTAAGTAGCAGGTGAATGAGTCTGCATGGGATTTTGATCAAAGTTTGAAATGTTTGATACAACAGGCTAATATGTAGATCATAGATGACCAACACAAGGATTGGTATATTGCTTTGTTGTTAACTCACTTGAGATAACCATTGTCGCAAAAGAAGATTGGAATGTAGGTGGAGGCATTGGAGATTGTTATGAAGCTGGAGGCCTCACCTATTCAAGATACAAACCTGAGAGTGCAATAGATTCAGTCGTAGTTGGCTAGCCTACATATGGAGTTGCAGAGTCTCAAAAAGGGAAAAGAAGTCTAGAATGAGACATGCATGAAATTACGGTGTTTAAAATGCAAAGGCCATGGTCACGACAAGGATCATTTCCCAGTGTATCAAAATGATCTAGTTGGCAGAGGTATTGTCCCCCTGAAGCGATAAAATATTGCTAGGATGATGTTTCTGGGAAAACTAGTGTCTATTTAGATCTGCTAGTCCCACTAAGATGGGTAGCTATCTTAGAAACAAACAATTCAAAGTAGCCTATGTTTTCCTTTATGAGAGATAGATGAGAGAGAAGCAGAGAGCACCAACTTTAGTCTTTCGCTTGGCTCCTTACTTGTTTCCTCTGTCCTTTGATAGATATTCACCACACCTTTATCACTTGTCGCACTTCAAAGAACACCTATAAAGGCAAAGTAGCAAAATACCATCAAAGCATAGGGATCTATGATACCATAAATAATGTAGAATCAAAAGTACATTAACAATACAAATGCATACATAAATACAAGATTCAGAAATACACAAGTATATGGAGGAAAACTCAAATAACTTTAATGATAGAAGTAGAAGAGAGGATTACAACCTAGTTGTCTGATCCAATGCCATCCTCCCAGCATGAAAGCCCTCTTCACATCATGAAAGGCTAGATCACCCAACAATACAATGCTTCACAAAGAAACCAACAACACTTCCTTACAAAATACAAAATTCTAGCCTCCGGATCTCTAGGATGAGGGATCCATATATAGATATTTGTAGGGGGGTGAGTTAGCTTTTGGGTTTTTGATTAGTGTCATTTCACTGATAGTTCTTGGTTTCACTTGGAGATTTCTTGATCTCTTACTCATCCCTAGGTGAATTGAGAGAGGCAAGTGTCATATGAACAGTTTCTAGAAGACTCTCTGAGTTTCTACCTCGCAAACTACCTCTGCCATTTGTCTATTCTCGCTCATCGCACCGTATAGAAGGGATTTTTAGTATGCATCACACCCCTTGTAAGTAACAGGTGAGATGCATCACACCCTCAGCATGGAGCAGTCTGTATGGTCCAGTTTTGACCAGTTCTGAGTAGTTTTTCAGGGATAATGTCTGGGAAATAATGTAATCAGTTGACCTTGATCCTTTAGGGTATGAAACAACACTATTGGGGCTTTGAGAGCCCTTGGTTTATTGACATATGTGATTGGGGTTGCAGTGCCCAGGTATGTCTATAACAATTTCCCCCTAAAGCATGAGGTCGTAAATATTCTGATGTCGGGTGAAATGCTTTATCATGAGGATCCGAGGTTTTTCGAACTGGAAGGTGACCTATAATGAGATACAATACAATACATTATCTTCATATTATTTTCATGATCTAGCTAAGATGGGCATTCCCATGATTAGCTTTATAAATTCATTTTCATGTACATAGGACAGACAACCATCTATCTGGTAGACTGATGATTCTGGTAGAGCCATCATCCCTTATCTTGGATGATCATTTATGCAACTATGGAGTACATTTGATGTCTTTATTTTCCTGAATGTATTGTAGCCCAAATCGATGAAACTAGATCCGGGGTCTTCAAACTCGTTCAATCTTCGCCCGATGTACAAATTGATCCATGTGAAAAAATGTTCTGAAGTCGAACATGGAAAAACATCGCCTGACTACCAGCCAATGATGTAAGTTGTTAACGGGCGCGAGAGGAATCACCTATAATGATAATGACTCTAAAGGTACTATAGTACAATTCACATGGTGTGAATATATGATTCAATGTCGAACACCATGCAAAATCTTTTGGTCGAAGGTCATTGATGTAAACCTGTTGCCGGAAGTGAGAAACTTGCCATTGAGGCATGCAAGCTTCAAAGTACTGAAAGGATTGTTCCTAAGTAAACTTCTTGGATAATGAGCTGATGTCAAAAAGACGTGACCTGTCGTATGAGGTCCTTAATGAATCCCACATCTACAACACGAAATGGAGCAAATGATTTTGTGGAGGTGAAAATGATCTGATGATACAAGGTTCAAGGTTGCGGTCATGAAAAATGGAGCGTGAAGGTATTACAGTGGATAAGGTGCTAGCTAGGTTGGTGAATTCTCTGAGTGACTTCTCTTGAACATATCAGCTACACTATGATGGATCGGTAGCGTTAACCCCATGGATGGTATGGAGGACCAATGGTGATGGTGAACAGAATAACCCAACCCGACTCAATCTTGGTGTTGGAGTGAAAGTGTCATGCTCAAGAGCGACCTGCTACCAATGAAGTTCTTCAAGTTTTCTTCCCTTTTTCCCCAGTCATTGTTGACCAATACCTCTTTTTTTTTTCAAGCTTGAGGAGGATAACATATGCTTGTTCTATAATTTTCCCTTCAAGCAAACCTGTCGCTATGTTTTAGCAAGCCTAGCGACAGTGAAACTCACTCTTGCCCAGATGGACAAGTTTGTAGCTGTTGTTTTAACGAGTTTAATAACAAAGAAAACTTGGTCCTTTTCATATTTAGAGAGCCTGAAAAGAGATGGAAAGGAAACTCCAGTAGTCCTTTTTCGTGGTATAATCCCTTAAGTCCGAAAAAGTATAAAATAATATGAAAAGGGATGACTTTTTGATAGTTTTAGCGATTCGAACAAGACAAGCACTCGATCTTTTTGTGTAATGATCCCTTAGGTCCAAAAATATTAAAATATAGGGGAGGGATGGAACTTTCCTTTAATTTAACGAGTTAGAAAGGCCAGTAGCTCGACAATCTTTTCATATTTTACGAGTCTAAAAAGAGCTTAAAAGAGACTCATTTTTTAGGAACGAGTGATGTATCTAGGTAGCAACTAGTTCCAATTAAGTTTGGAAATTCTCAAACACGACAGTGTAATGAGGGTGGCAAATAGAATCACTCGTCATAGCTGTTCCTCAAAAGGGTGAACAATCAAGTGGAGGCGTATGATCAGCTAAAAGAGTGGAGATGATGGTAAGAACACGACCAGGGCTCAAAAGGCTGATAGCAATGCAATCACAAAGGTTATTTACCAAGGGTGGATTCATTTTTTAATGAGCTTGAATCTTTAGAAACTATACTTAGTGCTAGGTTTATTTTTTAAAGAGATTGATCTTTGGGGAAACATTGCTCATAGCAGGTTTATTTTTTAAAAATCTTCAACTCTGTGGTAACATTGCTCGTACCAGTCATTTTTAAGGATGTCTCTTATTAGTATGTTCATTTTTTAATGAGCTTGCCCCATGTGAAACTTTGCTCAGGCGCCTTTTGTATGCAGGCTAGAAATGACCAACTACAGAACTAAGAGTTAATGAGCTACTAAGGTTAGGTAGGATAGTTTAGAAAAAACATTTCCTTTACTTTGTCGAGCTTTCGACAAAGGTGAATGGTGGATCAGACCAATCACCTAACCTAAGCAGTTGAAGTTAGTAAAATATACGGGGTTAGAGTTATGCTGGTCGCTTTTCACTTTTGTAAAAAAGGTTTACATGCCCCAGGTATAGAGAAGAGTAGAGTTTCCAGGTTACCATATGGAAGTCCCTACATTAAAGCAATATTGTTTCATCCGCGGAGTAGTCAAAACACTCCCTTGGCTTTGTTCATCGAAATAGACAAAGCTGAATGGTGTGGGTCGGCACTCCAATCACATAACCTTCGAGGAGATCCTATTTGTGATTGATCCCATAACCTACACAGACAGGTGTGTCAGACCAATCATATAACGTACAATGAGGAGATCTTGTTCCAAACTGATCCCATATCCTACACGGATGGTTGTGTCAGACTAGTCATATATCGTACAAGGAAATCTATCTTTTCATCTAGGTTCGCCTGCCGAAGCAGACCAAGATGCATGCCCCCTGGGTTTTGTCACAATTGACGAATTACTCGTGGTCATTAGGTGGATGGACTGGAGGTTGATGAGACATTCCTTGTGAAAAGAGACCATTTAGGGATGGTGTTTGACTAGTAGCCATGCTTGAACCGGGGAATGAAAGCTGGTCAACGAGCTATACCATTCTGCCTTCATATGGGAAACACATCACCCGAAAGAGTGTGGAAACAATAGCTCCCATGTTGTAAATGTAGTCATGCCCAAGGAGTAGATTGTAATCTAGTGGCCCTTGGACTACCATCACATTCAAATGAATGGTTTTCCTTCTCAAAGTTATAGGAAAATTTTGAAGGATCCCAAATGGTCAACTGGTTCTTTTATTGAAGCCTGACAAATTTCGAATCTTAGGTAGAAGCAATGGAAAACCAAGCGCTTTCCAAGCAGTTGAGGAAATGATACTCACAGAATCCCCTTCATCTATGATAGTGCCAGCCATGATCATTCTGTAAGCTTGTACTATGATTTAGAATGGTACATTAGATGGTAGGCGGGGTCTTGCTAGTAGATTCCAATCAAAGGAAATGACTAGATTGCTCAGAGGAGGGACCGAGTAAACGGTCAGATGAATCTCTTGAAATGGGGGACTTCCCTCCTATGGTAAAGGAACGGGTAGATTTCCCCCGTGTTCATTAGACTCTGTGTTAACAAAAAAAATTTGAACGGTGTCATTCTCATTCTCTTTGGAGACTGTATCATCTGAAGGTGGACCTTCTGAAGACAAGACTGGGTGGACTGCCATCTCGACCTGGTGACATTGGTTCGGTGTGGACTCAAAGGGTTTATCTTCAATGATAGATGCTTCGACCGACAACAGAGATATATCAATCATATTTTCAACTAGCGATGGACATGGCAAGAGCTTCTTATATCCAGGTGGAAGTCACTGTGGTGAAGCAGGACGGTTATCCAAGACTTTTTTAGCTTCATCCAGAAAAGGACAATGGTGGAGTGCATGATCACCTTCACACAACCTACAAGGAAATTTAGATCTTCCCTTTTTTCCATTGAATTCATTTTCACTAGTTCATGGTGTATTCTCAACATGATCGACAGAGGTTGAAGACACCGGATTGTGCAAGCGGGGAGACCAGTCTCTCAAGATCCGTGGGAAGCAAGGAAAATCTCGATGATACTGGTTTCCTTTGCAAATGACACATGGAGATTTGTGTTTGGAGGGTGCCGTGTGTGGATTTTTGCCAGACAATACATGGTTTCCCCCTTGAGTGGTTGGCTTCTTCTTCTTCTTCTCCTTCCCTTTATTCTTCTTCTCAGCTACTTGGTTCTTAGTATCACTAGTTTCACCAAGTGAAGAGGAAGAAGGAGAGGGAGAAACAAACAAAGTAGAAGGTGGGGGATCAACTTCAGTATCATCTAGTTTTTGATTTGATTACTGAGGAATTATGGTGTTTTGAATCATAGGGGTTGAGAATAGCCAAACCGGTAGGCTAATTATGAGTCCTGGAAGGGACAAAGTAGCCATGTATGGAGCACCAATATCTCCCCAAGAAGGTAAAGGACTAGGATTCCCCCCAAGGGGAAATCCTTGATTGGTGGACTCCATTATCTCAACCAAAGACCAAAGAGGGAACAATGATGTTATTCCAAATAAAATAAATTTTAAGACGCTCTGACACAACTTTCTTTTTCAATTTTTAAGAGTCGAGAAAAAGCTAAAGGTGACTCTAGTTGCCTTCGATTTTTAATGAGCCTGAAGTGACAAGTGCTCAGATGGACCTTTTCTTTTAAGGAGTCGAAAAGGAATGAAAGTGACTACTATGGAAATGTAGACAGAGGGATTACCAAACCAATTGCAAAACTGCAATATACACCTCGGTGGTAAATTAAAAAGAAATTACTGAGGACTTTACGTATGGCAGTCAATATTCCTAAATGTTGTGTTTAGTGCATTGTGATCGATAGGACGGAAGACACAGCTTCCTAAGGATAAAGGATATCAGCATATTGTGGTCTCCCAATATATACTCGACGGTACATGGGAGCACAAGTCCGTACTGGCACTTATTGTATCAAAGACGAGGAATCACCCAACCTATGATGAAAAAGATAGTTACCAGGCTTTACGACGCTGGAATACGTCCCTAGCCTAGACTTCTAGATGTTGTGCGTTAGGTTCTAAAGCATTTTTATGTTCATTAAGGTTTATTTTATAGTTGATATTTCCTAAGAAGTTTTTCTTTCAAGGTTCACCGCGTGATGTACATGAAAATTCCTAAACATGCAATTTAAAATGATAAACAGTCAGTTTTTTTTCTTTTAGCAATGAAAATCCTAGCTACTAAGGAAATAAAAGTACGATTCTTTCAACATAGAGTAGAGAGCACACACTAAATGCATTTTTCCTAAATCAATTTCCGCATATAGTCTAAATTAAAATGCACATACATGTATTTTCTTTTCCATTTCCTTAATGTGTGAATGCGAAAAAGAAAACTAAGTACAGATCTGAACTACTTTTCTTCAAAGCGAGACTTTAATAATTTCTTTCCAAAAATGAAAGGAAGACTAGGATGACACTTTCAATTTTGAATGGCAAACTACTTTCGACACTTCAAAGAATTGACAATTCAATTAAAATACAATGGAAAAAGTACAATCAACTATCTAAAAGAGGAAGACTTTATGACACTCTTTTTCTTGACTGAAAACAATAGTTATGACACTTCCGAATCAAAATACGACAGTTCGATTGAGCTACCTTTTGCAAAGGAGGACTATAAATGACGAAAAATACATAAAAAACATTTACAATTCCTTATCAATGGAGGCTAAATAATTTAAAGGAAGAAGGCTTCAACAATGATATACTGATCATAAGTAGCAAAACCACTGAATAGAGCTGAAAACAATGAAGAAAAAACCAATTTCTGGAGAGAGAAACAATCTCATTCAATCATCGCACCTGTCCTTAAGGGAAACAGGGATGCATCTCAGCTGCAACACACTGGAGGTGTGATGCATCCAGACTACCAATGAGAGATAGTGCGATGGTCCAAGGACAAGGCTGAGCTTGGCTTTCACCCACAGTTAGTAGGTAAGTTCAGTAATTTAGGCCGAGATTATGATGGACAATAAACACAAAGTATAGGGGTATGATCTTATGAGGTTATTGAGCTACCACCAGGGCACTTAGGATGTTTGCAAGTTAGATGTTCAGTTCATAAATGAACCCGGAGATTGACTAAAGTAGCGTTGATCTACTTTGTAGTTGCATAGCAAAAGTAGTTCGAAGGCTAGCTGGCTTAACTTCAAGCTCTGTCTGTAGTTTCTAAAGAAAACAACAGTAACAAACAAACAAACTATTTTCTCCCCAATGGAGTCGCCATTTTGTTTCTGGGAAAACTAGTGTCTATTCAGATCTGATAGTCCCACTAAGATTGGTAGCTATCTTAGAAACAAACAATTCAAAGTAACCTGTGTTTTCCTTTATGGGAGATAGATGAGAGAGAAGCAGAGAGCACCAACCTTAGTCTTTCTCTTGGCTCCTTGCTTGTTTCCTCTCTCCTTTGATAGAGCTTCGCCACTCCTTTCTCACTTGTCCCGCTTCAAAGAACACTTGTAGAGGCAAAGCAGCAAAATACAATCAAAGCATAGAGATCTATGATACCATAAATAATGTAGAATCAAAAGTAGATTAACCATACAAATGCATACATAAATACAAGATTCAGAAATACACAAGTATATGGAGGAAAACCCAAACAACATTATTGATATAAGTACAAGAGAGGATTACAACCCAACTATCTAATCCAGTGCCATCCTTCCACAATGAAAGCCCTCTTCACCTCATGAAAAGCTAGATCACACAACAATACAATGCTTCATAGAGAAACCAATAGCACTTCCTTACAAAATACAAAATTCCATCCTCCGGATCTCTAGGATGAGGGATCCATATATAGATATTTGAAGGGGGGTGAGTTAGCTTCTAGGTTTTTGATTATTGTCATTTCACTGATAGTTCTTGGTTCCACATGGCGATTTCATGATCTCTTACTCATCCATGGGTGAATTCAGAGAGGCAAATGTCATATGAATAGTTTCTAGAAGATTCTCTCAGTTTCCACCTAGAAAATTGCCTTTTCCATTTGTCTGCTCTCGCTCATTGCACCCTACACAAGGGATTTTTAGTATGCATCGCACCGCTTGTGAGTAACAAGTGAGATGCATCAGACCCTCAGCATGGAGCAGTCTGTATGGTCCAGTTTTGACTAGTTCTAAGTAGTTTTTCAGGAAGAACTTCTGGGAAATGATGCAATTAGTTGACCTTGATCCTTTAGGGTATGAAGCAACACTTTTAGGGGTTTGAGAGCCCTTGTTTTATAGACATATGTGATTGGGATTGTAGTACCCAAATATATCTATAATAGACGAGTACTCGTGTTTTACCATGGTGTGTTATCTACCAGACCACAAGACAACATATGAAGGACAATTATCATTTGCTGCAAAAGTTTGTGCATAATCCCCATGGACTATTTTGTAATTTCTGTAAGTATGTAGATAACGATGAGTGCCACTATCGAAGTTATGAATTAATGATGGATAGAACCCCAACATAAGGAGTGCAGATGGAGGCACATCCTCAACAGGATCAAGGCGCGACTATAGCACGTGGTGGGTTCTAGGGAGGAAGAGGAAAATATGGAGGAGGTAGAAGAGGTAGTGACTATATCATTTGTTACAATTATGGAGAACTAGGTCACTTTGTGCAAGATTTTTTGAATCCAACATACCCCTCTTACTAATATTGTTGACATTTTGATCATGTCATAGAATATTGTCCCATGCTTATCGCAAATATGCAAGAAATGAATTCCTAGACCAAGAAACCTACTCAAAACATCTAAATGATGAGACTATAACCACACAAGGATGGACCCAGTGTTAATATTGTTATGTGAAGGTGTATGGCTACAGGGGAGGATAAAGGGAAAAAGCCAAAGGAAAATGTATGAGTACACAAGGCTACTGATAAGGAGGCTAGATTCAATTTGAATAAGCAAAAGGATTCTTTTATGGAGGAAGAGAGGAGCTTTATGGATGTAGGAGATTGTACATCAATGGCTCATAATACATGCACAGAGAACCCTGAAAATGATAGTACTACACAGGAAACATACCCTTCATTATTGGAATCTTTCTTACTGACCTACATGAAGCTTCTAGGGGATCAAAAAGTAGTAGAGGCATTGCAAGAGTTGATAGATATCCAAAATGGAAGAGGTAAGCCAATGCCTAAAAAATGCACAGTATGAAAAGTAGACAAGGGTAAGAAAATAAGTAGTCACAAGATGAGAATGACTACCCAGATCGAAGAATTCGAAATGGACTAGGTAATCCTTGATTTTGGAAGAGATGAAAATGTTTTGCTGAAATAAACCTAGGAAATAATGGGAAAACCAACTCTAAAGTGGTCCTCGATCCAATTGCGAATGGAGAATCAATAAAACATTATTCCTATGGGGGGACTACATGCAGTAACTATGGATGTCGAAGGGGCGTGCGCCATCTCTGATTTTGAGGTAATCAAAATACTAGATGGCAGTAATCCATACCTGGAATTGCTTGGCATTGATTGGGCATTGGCTATGAACACAATCATCAATCTGAAGAAACAAAACATGACATTCAAGAAGAAGGAATTAAGGGTTATTATTCCATTGGATTTGGCTGAGGGTGTGTAATATACTAAAATAGTCTAAGATTATTATGAGGAGCACAATATTGAGCAAATATATAAGCTTGCTGCATGGTATGAGGATTGGATCAACCCTATGGCAGATGGGAATATTGCTTGGAAAAATGACAACTCTTGAAACTTTGATTTAGATGAGGAGATCGAACACTAGCATAACAGATTGCACGAGGTATCAATGTTGTGATTCAACACGCTTACTAAGTCACTATGATGTATATCCACTGAGGCATGCAACTTACTGTATTATAATGGTTTATAAGATGTGAATTTATTTCTGGATAAATTTTAAAGGGATGTATCAGAGGAACATTGGTTTCAGGAATTAGGTATCATGCAAAGAGGTATGCCTGTCATATGGTCAAACACACATAAGAACAACTTTACAGACTGGAGGGAATATTGACAGATGATGAAGTTGTGATTTGGGTATGCCAATACCTGCATTACAGAGAAATACATAGGAAAGGATCATCTTGGCTCGATGGATGAAAGCATGGGGAGAAGAACCAAAATGAGAATGGGTTCACATATTATGCAAAACTTTGGTTACTATTCCAATGAATTGGTATCTAGAAACATATTTTTGACACAAAACCGTAGAGTGGGACGTTATGAAGAAATTTTTTTTGCTAAATTTCAACTTTGAGGATGGATTTGAATGTATTGATGAAGCGTTAGAAGAGATTATGGCTACTGTATTTAGAATTCCTGAATAAATTGTCGCATGGGTACAATGAGACTGCAGTATGTAACTGCACCATGCTCTGGAATCCTACAATGTCACCACAGAGGAAGGTGAGGAAGATCCTAGGAACATCAGTATTCCTGAGTGAGAAGGATAGTGCGAAGTCATGGGGCCTTAGGTAGAGGTTACTGACATTTCACAACCCTTGAAAACTATGCAAGTGAACATTGGATCAGAAGTGCAGCCGAAGTTCACAAATGTAAGTGATTATTAGGATGAGGACACAGTGGACAAAGTCGCAAATTTATTACAGGAGTATCAAGACTTATTTCCCACAAAGTTCTCTAATCTAAAGGGGATAGTAGGTGATCTAGGTGTCATGAAGATTAATTTGAAACTGGATGTGAAGCCAGTGAAGAAATGCCCATAACGGTTGAATCCTAAGTACAAAGGAAAAGTGTGAAAAGAATTAGATAAGATGCTTGCAACAGGAATTATTGATCTTATAGAGGAATCAGACTAGGTTAGTCCTATGGTGGTTCAGGAAAAGAAGACGAAGGGATAAATTTGAATCTTCATAGATTTAAGGAATTTGAATGATGATTGTGTCCATGATCCATTCCCTAACCTTTCACAGATGAAGTATTGGATAATGTTGGAGGTTAGGAAGCCTATTCATTTATAGATGGGTTCTCAGGGTATCATCAGATCAAAATCATGTCAGAGGATCATAGTAAGACTAACTTCTCTACAAAATGGGGATGTTTTCAATATAGAGTTATGCCCTTTGGCCTTAATAATTACCCTGCAATATTTTCTAGGGTGGTAGTCACAAATTTCAAATAATTTATTCATAAGTTCTTGTAGGTTTACTTCCATGATTGGATAGTGTTTGGGTTAGTGAAAAATCATGTTGCAAGTATTTGCCTCATGTTGGATACTTGTCGAAAGTACAAAATATCCTTTAACCTAAAGAAGTGCATATTTTGTGTACCATATGGGATACTCTCGGGCCATTTTGTCTCTAAGCAGGAGTTGATGGTAGACCTTGTCAAAAGTCCAATGATTATCAGTTTGGAGCCCTTAAGGAATGTCAAATAGCTACGCGTGACATTGGGACATACAACATATTATAGGAAGTTAATTAAATCATACACGCAAATCACTACCCCCATGGAGAGATTACTGAAGAAGGATGTGAAGTTTTGTTGGGATGATGATTTTCAAAAGACTTTGGATGTATTAAAGGAAAAAATGGTCACAAAACCTATTCTATTGTTCCTCAACTAGAACAAGGAATTCCATGTACATGTAGATGCATCTTGCATGCATTAGGAGTTGTGCTAACCTAACCAGGAAAATGTGATATTAACCATCTGATAACGTTTGCGAGTAGGAAGTTACCTAAGGAAGAAAAGAATTATTCAACTATGAAGCACAAATGATTCCTGATGGTATACATGCTCCAAAAGATTAGGCATTATTTTTTGGGTGTGCACTTCAAAATGTACACAAACCATTTTTGTTTGGAGTACCTAGACAACAAGCCTATGTTGGGTTCTAGGTTCCTATACCAATAGGAATCATAATTTTGAATGGCTAAGGTTAAGCCTTGTAATATGTACATACCTTTTCTTTCTACAAATGCTTTCCATATTGAAAAATCAAAAAATGAAAGGAGGGTATGTCCTAAAACAAAAATCAAAGCCCAAAAAAGAATAAAAAGGTCAAAAAAGATGAAAAATATGGACCCCAAAAAAAAGACAATGAAAGTGTGCAAGTCAAAATTCCACTACTATTTAATTTTTAGACATAATAATGATTGTGTGTAGCTTGTTATTCATGCCAAAATCCATGGAAATCAAACTATTTAATCTTGATTATGTCGTGCTTTAAATTTCACGTTGATAGATAGAGAATAAAATCTGACCAAACAGTTTAATCTTGGAAGATAAGTAGATTAGGTAGAATAAATAAAAGGAGCTCAACTGTTTAATCTGAGCCCTTGGATGTAATAAGGTTAGGTTTAGCTAGAGTATCATTGTAAAGAAAAGAAAAATATTAGATAAGTTTTTGCTAGCTTAAATGCACCCTAATAAAGAGAAGTAAAAATGGTAGGATGAGTAGATGGGTAAGTAGCAGAAAGGTTGCAGAATTGTGATGGTTGTTAGACAAAATCATATTTATCACCCTCATTATGAAAGTTCTAAGTATGAATGAGAAATCAGTCTGGCATAAAGTTCGCAAAGTCAAATTGATTAATCTCCCCTCACTCATTTCACCTTTTACGTAACTAATTTCCCACAATAAGTTTGAAGTACCAAAAATCTAAAGTCAAAGGGGCTCAAAGAATTTCTCTGACTTTTGGAGGGATCAAACCCTCGGCCTAATGACTTATAGATCTTAAGTACTAAAATTCCCCCCACAAACATTACCCCCCTTCACTATCCCTCATTTTCCCAAACAAATACCTTTCCTATGCTAAAACACCATTTTCCTAAGGAAAAGCCATTACCCCCATTTAAACCCCTTTTCCTAAGAAAACCCACAAAAATAACACTAAGCGTACGCTATAATGCGTTTATACAAAGCTAATGAATTATAAATGTACATTATACTTAGCGCTAAATCCATTTGCCGCTTTCGTTCATATTAACTTTTAATTTTATTTATATATTAAATCTCACACTTTACCTAACTCTATAATAGACCAAGTTATACTTAACTACTTCCTATGTGTCGGAATATCCTAACATCCCCCGTTAAGAACAACTTGGGATAGGATTGAAGGATGTACAAATATGACACAATAGGAGAAGGAAGGAGGCACTAGAGCCTATCCCCCCTTAGTGAAAAATTCCTGAACTCCAACCATAAATCGAAGTTTAGTAAACTTCACCTCTGTGAGAGCCTTTGTAAAGATGTCTGCAACTTGATCATCTGTTGAACAATATTTCACTTCAAGAACATGGTCATGAATGAGCTTTCTGATGAAGTGCATGTGCAATTCAATGTGTTTGCTGCGCTGATGTTGGACTAGATCTTTGCATATTTGAATGGCACTTTGATTATCACACCAAAATGTAGTCAGATGCTGCTGCTGAAAGCCAAACTCTGATAGGATCTGATGAAGCCACAAGGCTTCCTTACTAGCTTCTATGGCACCACGATACTCTGCTTCTGCTGAAGAAAGAGAAATGGCACCTTATTTCTTGCAAGCCCATGTAATAGGTCCTGAACCAAGAGCGAACACATAACTTGCAGTAGACTTCTGATCATCAGGGTCACTAGCCCAATCGGAATCAGTGAAACCAACCAATAGAGGAGCTGCTTCGGCACTGTAATGAATCCCAAACTGAGTTGTACCTTGAACGTAACGAAGTATTCTTTTATCTGCTTTCCAATGAATTTCATGTGGGTTTTGCATAAACCAAGCAACAAGGCCAAGAACAAAGGAAAGGTTAGGATGAGTATGGTTTAGATACAAAAGTTTTCCTACAAGTTGATGGTATAAGGTAGCATCAACTTCAGGAGAAGTACAAGTGACTGAAAGTTTGACTCCAGACTGAAAGGGAGAAGGGGCTGGCTTACAGTTTTCCATGTGAAAATGGCGTAGAATATCACAGGAATACTTGGACTGGGAAAGGGAAATACCTTCCTTGGATTGTGTTGTGGTCACCAACAACCCCCCTCTTTGTTTGGTATTAGCAACAACATCAAGCAAAGGGGGACCCTTAACAAAAAATCCCAAAAATATTTTTTATCAAATTTTTTGTATTTAACTCCCTAAAATCTATATCGCATCGCAAAGAGAGAGTGAAGCGTTTTCCTATGCGCATAAATAAGCTGCAAAGAAGCGATGCAACACTCATCGCATCGCATATTTTGAAAGCGCCCTTAAAAGAAAATCTAAGGAATCGCCGACGACCGATATGCCACGTCGCATATCGCAATGTCGCAAAAGCAACACACAATGATCAAATGAAAATTGCGATCTTACGATTTGCGATCTGCGATCCTATAAATCTGTGATCTTGCGATTTGCGATCTGCGACGAATGAGACTATCAAATTACTGCGATGCGGATCGCAGAAAACCACTCATCGCAAAGTTTCTTTGGCATGATCTGTAAACCCAAAATTGAGCGTGCACCTTAAGGAAAATTAATGATTGCACGCCTGAGTGTCCAAAGATGATCGTATTGCGTTTTTCGAAGAGTCAAGTCATTATGAGTGTCATGATTATGCATTCATTAGGACTTAAAGCTTTCATGTCAATCTTTTCGCCAATTCTCTTTTCCTTTGCGTGAACTGTAAGGCAGCAACTAATATAAATCTATATGCAGGAAACATCTAAGGAAAATGGGAAAGCGCCAATACTAGAAGAACAGAGAGGAGATGCCTTCGAAGATGGATGCCGCATGCAGCAGGGCCACGGATTCCAGAGTATCACTCAACAGACACTGATGAAAATAGACTATCCAAGACTCAGAGTCAAAGACGCACAAAAGTAGCATTTTTGCAAAAGATCCTGAAGCTCAGATTGGGTAAAGCAAAAAGAAAAATGCTAAGGAGGGAGGATGCTCCACAAAAGCATGGAAAAAAGAACGGAAGCAATTTTCAATACGGAAGATTATCCAGGCAACGAAATCCCTAACTCATTGAGTCATTCGCACGGCCGGAAACCGAAATAGCAACAACACAATCAGTTTGAAAGAAATCTGGGTTATACTAAGTATACACACAGCATATACACCCAGCCAGAGGAAGATTTTCAAAAATATCTTCTAGTTTGTCAGAAAGAGGTGCCAGCTTTTGTTATTTCTACTTTTATCGCTCGAGCAAAAGAAAAAGACAACCAGCCGACTCTTTCCAGGCGAACCTTGCATTGCTTACAGCACTAAGGAGCAGATACAGAAACGGTTAGAAATTAGATTCAATTTTTAGAAATAAATTTGTTTTAGTAAAAGGGAGGTCATTTGAAGCCGTCTCCTAAATTTGTGTAATTAAGATTAGTTAGTTAGTAGTATTTAACCCTTCTCATGGCATTTGGAGAAGGGTCCGGAAATTTGTCAAAAAACTTGTCCTCAGAACATGCACTTTTGCACCCTCACAGGGGGTTTTTGATGAATGGATGGATCAGGATTTATTTATGTTTGCATTTTAATGGCTGCTACTGATGTTGCACTTCTGTACTCTTAGTAGATGTTAGAAGTAAGTAGAGATAAATCATTATTGCTTGAAGTTTGTGAGTGAAATCAGTCATAAATGGTACTTTTATCTCTTGATTAATTTCTGCTCATATTCTTAGAGTGATATACAGCTGAGTTGTTTATATGTTAATGTATGAATGTGTGGGTTACCATTTGGCACTTTTGTACGATGGAGTCATTTGTTTGTGCTTGACATACGAATAACTGATTATACGATATGCTTTTCACAACTGTTTTGCCTAACTTCTTATGCAGAATGGTTTATCTTAATTGATTTATATTCTTATGATAGCTGAATGATCTTTATTACCAGTTGTTGTATGAAATCTTTTTAGATCGCATAATGAAAGAATTCTACCCCGGGTTAGTATAGATTAGATGTGTTGTTTTTGTTAGATTACAGTAGCATAGAGTCAGTTTAGAGTCTAGAATTAAATTAGCTTAAAATTACCTCTAGATTAGCATAATCAAAATCTACACACACACACACACATCTTTTAGATTGGGAAGCTGGTCCCATTATCCCCAGTCGGACCCGCTACACCAAACGGGCAAGGAGCCGCCAACCAGGTTCCGGACTAGGTGGGTATCCCCCTTGTTGTTGACCCGATTTCGGGGCCCTCAACATATTTGGTGCTAGAAGGAGGGCCCGAACTATGAATGGAAACTAAGTCAAAATCTAAATGCCATTCTCAGAGTAAATCACCCTCATCAATCCCCGACTTCTCCAGTACGGTTAAACCCGGAGTTAGAAGTCGTTCGAGTATCCACTGCTGCTACCTACTCTAATATATCAGACCAACTCATTATTGAACCCCCTGAAATTCAAACTTTGATTCGTAAACTCCAGGGATTCTCTATTTTTTCTCATAGGTCTGATAAAACTAACAGCAGCGTGACTTCGCAGTACAATCCTGCTCATCCTCTTACCAGATTGAAGAGTGAAAAATTTGGTATTCAACCAAGTAAACTCCCTCTCCCTACTAGGAAAAGAGCAAGGAAAGCACCACCAGAGTCTGACCATGAGACTCTTTCATCTACGTCGTCCATTTCAACCCCCTCACCGCGAAGTCAACCACCCACATCCTCATCCCAAATCACTCATCCATCTTCCACAACTCTTCCTATTCAATCATCAAAGATCATAATATCTTCATCTTCTCAGCATCAGGGATTATCTTCTGCACTTTCGTTAACTAGCAGCTCAACGATGGCCCAGTCTCCATGGAACAATCCTGGGGCGGTTTTAATGCCTCCACCCCTGAGCCCAATACCGGCCCATCCTGAGAAATGGCTACCTAAATTCAATCCAGAAACAGGCATGCTAGCTGAAGAGCATATCAATAATTTCATGCTTTCTGTTAATCTCAACGGAGTTACTAACGAAGATGCTGTCGTCCGACGTTTTCCTTACACAATGCAAGGAACAGCCGGGTCATGGTACTTTTCGTTACCTTCCGGGTCCATCACAAGTTGGGACATTTTTCAAAGTCAATTCCTCACCAAGTTTGGCGATGATAGATCAACAACGACATTGATCAATGACCTATCTAATCTTAAAGCTGAGGCTAGAGAACCCATTAAAGATTTCAATTTACGGTTCAATAAGATCCTCAACAAAATTCCCACTGTTTCTCAACCCAGCGAGGAAGTAAGATGTGAATGGTACATCACGGCCTTACCATCAAACTTGGCTATCTTCGTAGATAGGGCAAACAAGACGACCTTAGTTGAAAACTTAACTGAGGCGTTAGTAGTAGAAAAACGCGTAGTTTCCCTAGAAAAGAGATCTGCAATAGAAGAATGCAAATCTAAGAAAATCTCTTTCAAAGAAGACACCAAGAAGAAGCAAACGAAAGATCCTTTCGATATGGAAGGATTACAAAAGGTGTTAAAGGTCATGTCCAACGAGATGATTGATATAAGAAAACAAGTAGCAGAAACTTCTTCAAAAAATCCCTACAGATCTTTTAAAAGAAATCCTCCCATGGAGGTGAAACCACCCAATGCTGTCTCAAACGTCGAATCTGAAGAAGAAGAAGAAGAAGAGAATACCATTGAAGGGAAAACCGATGATAAAGAAGTTGTGGAACTACAAGGAATGTGGGATTTCATCCTCCCACAAGAAGAGGATCAAGAAGCATTTCCGGTTAGCACACGAAGCAAAAATCAACTTGATCCTCCCCAAACTACCCCTAAACAGAAGGGCGCAAGCCCTGCAACAAAAGATAAGGTCGCAACAAAGAAAACAACTGCTAGAGCGACCCAATTTAGCCCTGTCCAATCAGATCAAGCACCTCCATCAAGAACACTGATAGTGTCGGATGAAATGGAGTATAACATTATCGATGACATGAAAAAGTCTAGGGCTAATATCACTCTTTACGAATTGAGCAAATTGAAACATCAACAGAAAATAATGATGAAAGAATTACATGCCGTGCCTACTACATCTTTACCTACAGCTGTAGCTTCCCACAACATGGGAATACCTCCAACCAACATGATCAATAAGATTGATCTGAATGACATTGCTTTGATTGGAGGAAGGTCAAGATCCCATACTCCTCCTTTTCTTCTCACTTATGAAATTTTCAATAAAAACCTGCACAATTTCTTGGTTGATTCTAGTGCTTCAACGAATATTCTACCCAGATCAATATGTGCCAAATTGAATGTTCAGCCTCAGAAATCCACAGTGTGCATAGTTCAACTTGATCAATCTCAAGTCGAAGTGATTGGTGAACTTAACCAGGTGACCATAAGACTGTCGTCTAACCCGAAAGTATGTCAGGTTATCGACATTCTAGTAGCTGATATCCCTGAATTCTATGGTTTAATTCTTAGCAGGGATTGGTCCGAAAAACTCCACGGATATTTCTCAACCGACTGGTCGCACATGTGGTTACCCTACAACGGTAAACCCAATCAAATAAAGGTTGAACGAGAGTTGCACCAAAAGTACATAGTGATTGAATTGGAAGGAGAGAATGAAGCAATAGCATACAATAGCAGTATCATAGGCAATTACTCGGTAGATTCTTTTCTCAGCAATTTCAATGCTCACACTTCACCTTACTTAGAAAATTCAGTTGTGTCCCAAGTTGAAATTTTTTCCCAAACTGATGATTCAAAGTGTTTTAATTTTTTAGATAACTCTGTAAATACATCTTTATTTTGGAAATTATATTTTGATGGCTCTAAATCTAACGAGGGAGCAGGAGCAGGATGCGTTTTGATTAACCCAGATGGGAACAAAATCATGCTTACATGCAGACTTGAGTTCGATTGCAAAAACAATACAGCGGAGTACGAAGCCTTAGTGCAAGGCCTATACAAAGCAATCAGGTTGAATGTTAAGTATCTTCAAGTCTTTGGAGATTCCGAAATTGTCGTCAAACAGGTACGTAACACCATACATTGCCTGTTAAGTCATTTAAAGCACTATCAATCTTTAGTACAAGATCTGACTTCACATTTCATAGCATTCAATATTTCCTCAATCCCAAGACTCCAAAATGCGAGCGCAGACCTGTTAGCTAACGTAGCCTCTAGACTTATCCCCTCCGAAGATTTTAGTCCCGATAGGTTTTCAATAGAATTAATCTTTAAACCATCCATCCCTGACAACATCACCAACTGGAGAGTATTCAACGACGACCCAGACATTGTAAATTTCCTCATTTCTGAAGGATCCTACTCAAATCAAATAATTGACGAAGACCATCATGATCACCAAATTCACCAAAATAGCACTGATAATGCTATACCTAAATCGGTGGTTAAGTTAGAAGATTTATATGATTTGAAAAGTCGGTTTAAAAGGTCTGCCAATTCTAAACTCTACAGTTCAACTCTAAATTATGAATTAGTGAACCTAGGAACATATCAGAAGCCGCAAAATGTTAATCTGGGCCACGGCCTAGCCCCTGAAGAAAAATCAGCTTATATCCGTCTTCTGAGACAATACAAAAACGTTTTTGCATGGAATTACGATGAGCTCAAAACATACAACACTTCTATCATTCAACACACTATCCCTATGACTGACAATGAAAAACTTGTCCAGCAGAAGCTCAGAAAAATCCACCCCAACTTAGAAAATCAGATAAAGACTGAGCTAAATAAATTGTTGAGAGCCAGAATAATTTTCCCCGTCAGACACTCCAAATGGGTATCCAATATGGTGCCCGTTAGAAAGAAAAACAGAGATATTAGAATCTGTATTGATTTCCAGAACCTCAACAAAGCCTGTCAGAAAGATAATTTTCCCCTCCCACCTATGGAGCAAATACTACAGGCAGTAGCGGGCTCAGAATTAATGTCTTTCCTGGATGGATTTTCAGGATACAATCAAGTGCTGGTACATCCCGATGATCAGTTGAAAACCACATTCTGAACCAAATGGGGCACATACGCATATTGGAAGATGCCATTTGGTCTGATCAATGCCGGCGCTACCTTTGAGAGAGCCATGGACATCGCGTTTAAAGGTTTAGTTAATAAATCGGTAGTGATTTACCTGGATGATATAATAGTGTACTCCAAGAAGCGAAGCGACTATCTCAAAGATTTGAAACAAATCTTTCAAAGATGCTTAAGGTATGGGATTTCACTTAACCCAAAGAAATCTTTTTTCACATTAAGTGAAGGGAAATTGCTTGGATTCATAGTGTCAAAATCTGGTATTCACATTGAACCTGACAGAATCAAAGAAATTTCCGAAATACCCATACCCCATAACAAAAAGGCCATGCAATCTTTCCTTGGACAGATCAATTTTGTAAAAAGGTTTGTCCCGGATTTTTCACGTATTCTTTCTCCTTTACAAAATATGATAAAAAATAATTCAAATTTTAAATGGGGTCAAGATGAACATGAAGCATTCAACTTGATCAAACAAGCTATCATCAACGCTCCATCTTTAGCTACCCCAAATTTTTCAGAATCTTTCATCTTATACACTTTTGCCTCAGAGAAATCTTATGCCGCGATTTTAACTCAAGTAAATCAAGAGAAGGCAGAAGCTCCAATCGCACTCTTTAGCTCGAACTTACAAGGTGCTGAACTCAATTATTCAGACGTGGAGAAACAGGCATATGTTGTTTTCAAAGCGATCAAATATTTCAGATCTTTCTTACTTAAGGCCCATGCCAAAGTCATAGTACCGTTTCCAGCGGTAAGAAACCTTTTGGTACAGAAGGATGTGGGCGAAAGGAGAGAAAATTGGATTACCGCTTTACAAGAATACGATCTTGAGATCAAACCAGCAAACATCATGAGAGGTCAAGGCTTCTGCAAGATGTTAGCTAGAGCATCGCAAATTCCTGAGAACTCATCTGAAGAGGTACATACGTATGAGGTAAGCCTAAACGACGCAGAATCATTATATGTGGACACCATTTATTATCTTAAGAACAGGTATGCTCCATCACACCTGGATCACACCAAGAAAAGAGCTCTGAGGTTGAAAGCTAAACAATACTAGCTCATAAATGATGTTCTGTTTAAAAGGAAATACGATTCTGTACTTCTTAGGTGTCTTGAGAAAACTGAAGCCGAAAAGGTTTTGCAGGAACTCCAAGATGGACCAGCAGGTGGACACTATGCTGGAGAAGCTACTGCGCATAAGATCTTACGTGTAGGATATTATTGGCCCATGCTGTTCAAAGACTTATACAATTACGTAAGGAAATGCAAAATCTGCCAGACCGCTACGGGGAAACAAAAGAAATCGTCCATGCCACTACAGCCGGTTAACATCGAGCAACCATTCAGCCAATGGGGCTTGGACATAATAGGTGAGATCATTCCTCACTCTTCTAAGAAGCATAGGTATATCCTCACGGCAACAGATTATTTTACTAAATGGGTACAAGCAGTTCCTCTCAAGACAGTTAATTCTGAAAACATTATTGATTTCATAGATCAATTTATCATCACTAGGTTTGGATTTCCAACGGCCTTAATGTTTGATAATGCATCATACTTTTCTGGAAATGCAATGACTGAGTTTGCACTAAAAAGAGGGTTCAAATTGAAATATTCTGCCAATTACTATCCACAAGGTAATGGGCTGGCTGAATCGACAAACAAAAACCTAATCAGGATTATCAAAAGAACAGTCGACCAAAACCAAAAGAATTGGCACAAAGAGCTGGTAAATTCTTTATGGGCAGATAGAATTATGAAGAAAGCTTCAATCGGCACTTCTCCCTTTAATTTAGTTTATGGAAAAGAAGTGGTTCTTCCAACTCACTTAGTCTTTCCCTCTTTGTCTTTAGTACAACACATCGATGAAGTATCTACTTCCTATTTGCAATTGAGACAAATGGAGATAATCAAACTAGAAGAATGCCGAGAACAAGCTAAGAAAACCCATGCTCACCACCAAGCACTAATAAAATCCTCTTTTGACTCAAGAATAATGACCAGAAAAACCTTTCAGATGGGAGATTTAGTTTTGAAATGGGATAAGGCTCATGAAGAAAAGGGCAAACATACGAAATTTCAGAAGCTGTGGCTTGGTCCTTTTCAGATTGTAGAAGTCATAGGCCCATCAACGTTTGTGTTGCAGGATTTGGCAGGTAGAAGAGATTCTTTGCCTGTGAATGGACAGATTCTTAAAATGTATTTTCCATAGAAGATCATTCTTCTATTTTTGTAGGATAGTTTTAGTTTTTTCTATTTTTATTATATACTTTGTTTTTCTCTTTCTTATAAATAAAATCGGTTGTAAATGATCATTGAAAAAGATTCATGAAAGAGCACACCAACTCTCTATCAGATTTTGATTTCACTTGTACAAATAGCAAAACTTTTCGAAAAATCTGACTTTTATTATTGACAAATAGAGTTAACTTTAACCTGGATTTGATATTAGTTTCAACCTCTCAAAAAACTTTGATGAGAACAACCTTTGGTAAAAATTTGTTTTATGCCAGCACAATGAAAGGTATCATCAATAATAAAATAAATATTCTCTGTAAAGCTGTTGTTTTCAAACTCTATTTTTGTCGTCCAGAGCTTTCTTAAGGAAAAACAATGACTTCCTCCCTGCTAAAGGAAACCGCAACATTCAGAGAAACAATCCGAGAAAACACTATATCTCAAAGAATGAGAGGTCTCATCACGAGCCGGCTTATCATGATCACAAATATTATAACTTGCTGACTTTGCCAATACTGTCTATCAAAACAGGGCAACGACTCAAGATTGTTGCAATCAAGAGACAAGGGGTCTGACCACGAGCCAGCTTGTTCAGCAAAAGTGTAAATCAAGTGAATGACTGTGTCATAATTTGGCCACCAAACCAAGACATTGTTCTTTAGAGAATAAAAAAAGAAAAAGTGTCAAAAAGGATTTTTCTCTGAAATGTTGTAAATAACCTCAAGCAGGAAAAAGGATCATTGCTGGATAACATGGTAACCATGTCGAGGCTATGGACACTTGCGGGCAGCAGAGGCTCTACCTACGACAAATGAGCATATTTCAAAGCCAGTACGCAGAGAAGACCTTATTTTATCTTTAAAAAGGACCGATTAATGTCTGATATGAATGCAAGAACTAAGCCTAAGGAAGCAGACAATTGGAATAAAAGAAAGGTTGAGACAAAGTATCATTGACACGATAAGGGGTACTCTACTCTATCTGTCCATAACAAAATTTAGACATATGAAAATTTTTCTGTTTCGGAAGTGGAAATGTCAATAGAAAAGCAGAGATAACTGGTTCTTCACAGTGAATCGCCATATTGTTGTGGTCACCAACAAGCCCCCTCTTTGTTTGGTATTAGCAATAACATCAAGCAAAGGGGGACCCTTAACAAAAAATCCCAAAAATATCTTTTATCAAATTTTTTTATTTAACTCCCTAAAAGCTATATCGCATCGCAAAGAGAGAGTGAAGCGTTTTCCTATGCGCATAAATAAGCTGCAAAGAAGCGATGCGACATTCATCGCATCGCATATTTTGAAAGCGCCCTTAAAAGAAAATCTAAGGAATCGCCGACGGCCGATATGCGACGTTGCGATATCACACATTGATCAAATGAAAATTGCGATCTTACGATTTGCGATCTGCGATCCTACAAATATGTGATCTTACGATTTGCGATCTGCGATGAATGAGACTATCAAATTGCTGCGATGCGGATCGCAGAAAACCACTCATCGCAAAGTTTCTTCGGCATGATCTGTAAACCCAAAATTGAGCGCGCACCTTAAGGAAAATTAATGATTGCACGCCTGAGTGTCCAAAGATGATTGTGTTGCGTTTTTCGAAGAGTCAAGTCATTATGAGTGTCATGATTATGCATTCATTAGGACTTAAAGCTTTCATGTCAATCTTTTTGTCAATTCTCTTTTCCTTTGCGTGAACTGTAAGGTAGCAACTAATATAATTCTATATGCAGGAAACATCTAAGGAAAAGGGGAAAGCGCCAATACTAGAAGAACAGAGAGGAGATGCCTTCGCAGATGGATGCCGCATGCAGCAGGGCCGCGGATTCCAGAGTATCACTCAACACACACTGATGAAAATAGACTATCCAAGACTCAGAGTCAAAGGTGCACAAAAGCAACATGTTTGCAAAAGATTCTGAAGCTCAGATTGGGTAAAGAAAAAAGAAAAATGCTGAAGAGGGAGGACGCTCCAGAAAAGCCTGGAACAAAGAACAGAAGCAATTTTCAATACGGAAGATTATCCAGGCAACGAAATCCCTAACTCATTGAGTCATTCGCACGACCGGAAACCGAAATAGCAACAGCACAATCAGTTTGAAAGAAATCTGGGTTATACTAAGTATACACACAGCAAATACACCCAGCCAGAGGAAGATTTTCAAAAATATCTTCTAGTTTGTTAGAAAGAGGTGCCAACTTTTGTTATTTCTACTTTTATCGCTCGAGGAAAAGAAAAAGACAACCAGCCGACTCTTTCCAGGCGAACCTTGCATTGCTTACAGCACTAAGGAGCAGATACAGAAATGTTAGAAATTAGATTCAATTTTTAGAAATAAATTTGTTTTAGTAAAAGGGCGGTCATTTGAAGCCATTTCCTAAATTTGTGCAATTAAGATTAGTTAGTTAGTAGTATTTAACCCTTCTCATGGCATTTGGAGAAGGGTCCGGAAATTTGTCAAAAAACTTATCCTCAGAACATGCACTTTTGCACCCTCGGAGGGGCTTTTTGATGAATGGATGGATCGAGATTTATTTATGTTTGCATTTTAATGTCTGCTACTAATGTTGCACTTCTGTACTCTTAGTAGATGTTAGAAGTAAGTAGAGATAAATCGTTATTGCTTGAAGTTTGTGAGTGAAATCAGTCATAAATGGTACTTTTATCTCTTGATTAATTTCTGCTCATATTCTTAGAGTGATATACAACTAAGTTGTTTATATGTTAATGTATGAATGTGTGGGTTACCATTTGGCACTTTTGTACGATGGAGTCATTTGTTTGTGCTTGACATACGAATAACTGATTATGTGATATGATGTTCACAACTGTTTTGCCTAACTTCTTATGCAGAATGGTTTATCTTAATTGATTTATATTCTTATGATAGCTGAATGATCTTTATTACCAGTTGTTGTATGAAATCTTTTTAGATCGCATAATGAAAGAATTCTACCCCGGGTTAGTATAGATTAGATTTGTTGTTTTTGTTAGATTATATTAGCATAGAGTCAGTTTAGAGTCTAGAATTAAATTAGCTTCAAATTACCTCTAGATTAGCATCATCAAAATCTACACACACACACACACACATCTTTTAGATTGGGAAGATGGTCCCATTATCCCCAGTCAGACCTGCTACACCAAACGGGCAAGGAGCCGCCAACCAGGTTCCCAACCAGGTGGGTATCCCCCTTGTTGTTGACCCGATTTCGGGGCCCTCAACAGATTGCAAGACTTGAAGACCAAGAAAATAATCTAAGTGTCCTAAGTCTGTCATTTCAAACTTCCTTTTAAGGCTAGACCTCACATGTTTTATAAGGTTGGGATCACTACCAATCAGGATAAGATCATCAACATAAAGAACACGAATGATAAGAGACTTGTCCACTTTCTTGGTGTAGACAGTATTGTCAGAATGACACCTAGAAAAGCCAGCTTCTAAAAGAAAGTTATCCATTTTGGCATACCAAGCTCAAGGAGCTTGCTTCAGACCATAAAGGGATTTCTTAAGCCGACATACAAGGCTAGAGTATGTTTGTATAAAGCCAATAGGTTGTTCCATATAGATTTCTTCATGCAAGTCCCCATGCAAGAAGGCAGATTTAACATCCATCTGAAGGACTTCCCATTTGAAAGAGGCAACAAGGGAAAGAACAAGGTAGATAGAGTTCATTTTTGCAACAGGTGAGAAGGTTTCAGTGTAGTCATGCCTTCAATTTGTGAAAAAACCTTAGCAACAAGACAAGCTTTATGTTTATCAACTTTCCCATCTGGTCCATACTTGGTTCTGTAAACCCATTTGCATCTAACAAGTTTTCGTCCCTTTGGTAGAGGAACAAGATCCCATGTATCATTTGCCAATAATGAATGATATTCTTCATTCATAGTTGCTTCCCAATCTGGATGGCCTGAAGGTTCTGCAAAGGTGTCAGGATCATAATTCACTGAAGCTTGAGCCAGTAAAGAAGAGGCTCTATCAAACTAAGAATGTGTACGTCGCTGATCTGTAGGATCACCAACAAGATCAGCTGCTACATCCTGAGTAGTACAAACCCATTTTGGAAGCTGAGGAGCTGAAGGAGGATCTTGACAAGGTGGGGGAGGATTGTCATCCTTGCTTTCATCATCTGAAGAGGAAATATTTTAAAAAGTAGAACTCTTAGGGAGAGGTGGCACATCCCCTGAACTAGGCTCATAGGCCGATATATTTTTAGCAAAATTTACATCTCTTCTAATGATAACATTTTTGGACTTAAGTGGAATAAGTCTATATCCTTTGACATCTTCAGAATATCCAACAAAAATACATTTTTCACTCTTAGGTTCTAAAGCTTTATGTTTCTCATCTAGAATATGGGCCCATGCTTCACTTCCAAAAACCCGAAAGTGACTCACATCTGGTTTAATTGAGCTCCATGCTTCTTCTGGAGTGATATTCTTTAAAACCTTAGTAGGAGTGCGATTTATTATGTAATTTTCACAGTTAATTGCTTCTGCCCAAAAATTAAGACCAAGTCCTTTAGATTGAAGCATACAATTAGCCATTTCCTTTAAGGTGTGATTCTTCCTTTTAGCTACACCATTTTGTTGTGGAGTATATGGAACAGTATGTTTCATTTGAATTCCATTCTTAGTGAAAAAGTTGATGAATTTGTTGTTAACATATTCCCCACCATTATCAGATCTTAGTTTAAGAATTTGATGTCTAGATTGTTTTTCAACAAAGGCCTTAAAGACCAAGAACATGTTAAATACTTCACTCTTGAGTTTTAAGAAGTATACCCAAGTGCATCTAGAGAAATCATCAATGAATGTTAAGAAATACTTGTAGCCAGAGAATGAAACAATTGGAAGTGGACCACATAAATCACTATGCACAAGCTGTAAAGGGGCTAAGGCATGCCAAGAGGCATGTTTTTCAAAACTATCCGACGATGTTTTCTGAGTACACATCCGGAACAAACACCATCTCTGCAAGATACCATTGGAAGACCTGTCACCATATTTTCTTTACGTAGATTCTGAAAGGAGCGATAGTTTAAGTGACTAAATCGCTCATGCCAAAGTTTGCTCACTTCATCATTATGAGAAACAAATACCGAGGGAAGATTTGATGACCCAAAGTTGTGAAACTTATACAACCTTGTAGAATCATTAGCAATGCCAGTAGCTCAAATCTATCTAGGATCTCTTAGGTACTTAATTACAACATCGTGAGGTGAAAATTCAATGATTTTACCTTCACCTGAATGAGTTATCTGATATACAGATAGAAGGTTGCAGGATAAGGTTGGAACACATAATACATCATAAATTGACCACTGTCTATATGAACAGTTCCAGTCCCTACAACACTAAGAGATCTATCATCACCAACATATATATTTTTGGTGTTACAATCATTTAAAGAAGAAAACATGGCTTTGTTTTTGGCCATGTGATAAGAAGCTCCAGAATCAATGAGGCACCCATGAGAATGAGAAGAAGAAGATACATTTAGTGCATAGCTAGACCGAGATGCTTGACAACCACATGCAGAAAGTGCTATTCCTGAAGATGAAGTTGAAGTTTAAGAGTGCTCCAAATGGATGGTATGCTTCTTCATTGCTGCTTCCAAGGCTTCCATCTTCTTAAAGCATTTGGATTCTAAGTGGCCATCTCGATTACAAAAGTTGCAATGTCTATCAGTCTTCTTCCCTTTGTTTTTATTTGTCTTATAATTTTGTTGAAATGATTTTTCATTTTGAGGCTGAAATTGCTTAGGACCCTTGTTTGGTTTAGGACCATTCCTTTTAGGATACAACTTCTTAAGATTCTTTGAATTTGGTTTCTGTTGGGTGGCTAACGCTTTCTTAGAATAGTTTCCAAGATTAAGAAGACCAAGGTGTAAGATTTTTTCTTGTTCTCTTATTAAAGAATCACAAAAGCAATCAAAGGAAGGGGACTTGTAGGCTTGTCCTTGAGAAATGAAGGCTTCTCTTGTAGAATGGAAGGTGGAAACAAACACAGAATACTCTGGTCCCAACTTAGTAAGAATGGAATAGATAAGGTTACTATCTTCTTTCTTAACCTTAACACCTTCCAAGAGAAGTCTAAGGGTCTTGAACTTGGACAAAAAATCTTCAATGCAAGAAAAATTATTGGGGTCCAATGTAAGCAACTCATTTTCGAGTTGATGAGCTTTAAGTTCATTTTTAATTCCAAAAACTTTAGTGATCTGTTTCATTGCTTCCTCAGGAGTATCAAGTTCTGCAATATGGAATCTAAGATATGGAGAAATAGACATCCCTATCAACCCACGTGCTTGATCTTGCCTATTTTCCCATTCAGCTGCCTTAACTTCATCTTTCGGTTTGGTTTCTTGGCTTGAGGCTATGCTATAGAGACCTTTACTTCTAAGTAAATACACAATGTAGGACCACCATTGGAAGTAGTTGGTGCTGTCAAGAATAACTTGGCATGAACATTCCATTTTAATATAAGATGAAGCTATAGATGCTAAAACTAAGTGTTCCAATTGAAAGATCTCGAAAAATTAGGCTAGTTCAAAAAAACAGCTCTGAAAACGGATTCCGAATGAAGAAGTTATGGCTTTTTGAAGAAAAGTTGATGAAGATGCCGATGAAGTGCGGGAAATTAGCTGTTAAAAGAAGACTTGAACTCAAGACCTCTACTCTCATAAAGTAGCTTTGGACCAAGTGAGCTAAACTAAAAGTTTAGTAATTTTTGGAAAAGAGGAAGGGTTTTTTTTTTTTTTTTTTTTTTTTTTTTTTTTTAGTCGTTGAAGCTTTGGGTTGCGTGCTTAATTGAGAATACTCTTTTTCCCTACAAAACAGAAAACAGAAAGCCCAACATGGACATACAAAGAAAACAAACCTCACGGCTTGAAGTTAGCTTTACTCAGAAACTAAATATTTTCCTCAACGTTTCTGATTTTCCAAGATCACACTAAGGCGCGGAGGAAAAGAGCATACACATGAGAAAAATCCTTCCTCTCTGTTTCTCATTTGCCCATATCGCACAGATTCGCGGGGCAAAGAGAATACACAGAAATGAAAGGTATAGATTCGGTAATAAAAAAGTAGCTAAATAAACCAAAATAATAAACAGAGAGAAAATAACTAGAAACTACAAAAAAACACTGTATACCTCCAGATCTTAAAAATGACATAGCTAGGGCTACCAGAAACCTTTTCACGTGAAACGAAAGGGGTTCCTCACTGGAGCAAATGCTCCTAACACAACAGAGCAGTCCTCTTAGCCCGAAAGCAGTCAGAAATAGTAGATCTAGGAAACGGTAGTCGGATGCAGTTCTACCAGTTTCAGATTTGGATCACCAATGGACGCGGCCCTCAAATAGCTCTGATACCATGTAGGAATTTACAGGGTAAGTTCCTCAGGCCGAACACCAAAGGGCACTGCTCACAAACAGATCACAGATCAATATACCAGTATTTTTGACATGGTTAAAACCCTCAAAGAGGGAAATAGTCCATGGCCTGAGCCAACGTGGCCATTTCAGGCAATTTATTAATAAAAGAATGAAAATGTACGTAAGCTTCTCTCATGGACGATTACCCTACAAATGACCCTCCATGCTCTTTAAATAGAGATCATGGACCAATTGGGTGCTAAGCCACGGATCAGGGTCGATAATACCGAGGAGAGAATGAACTGTCGGATCACTACATATCATGACCATCAGATTGTAAGTTACAAAAAGTACATAGTAAAGAAACACACTTTACCTAACTCTATACTAGACCAAGTTATACTTAACTACTTTGTATGTGTCGAAATATCCTAACATATCCCTTTCCCATATATTTTATTAAACCTCCTTAATATTAATACCCCTATCCCAAAGTTTGCTATATAAACTTTATAAATAAAACCCCAAAAAATAACGTAAATTAATCGATTTGCGATTAATTAAAAAGTCAAAACCATTAACCAATCAAATCACATCCGATGCATTAACCCCGTCTTAATTCATCATTTAATTAAAACTACTGTGCTTCAACATTAGCCAGGCCCCTCCATTACCCTCCGCACAACTCCCAAGCTCGATCATTGTGGGATCACCTCCTCTTTGATTCGACGGTTATTAACCATATCGAGCGGGCCCGACGTCGGAACTACCGCCTGATATGAGTGGTTTTAGGTCGAGCTCCCGTGCTATGTGTCATTTAGTCTATAGAATCGAGTAGCCTCCCCCAAAACCACATAGTGCCAAAAAATGGTGTGAAGAAAACTGCATACTACCACCCATGACACGACAAACCATATATTGTTCACTTTGTGCCAAAATTCAAACAAATCAAACTTTTACTCGTTTAAACACAAAAACCCCAGTGTTGCTCGTTTTCACCTGTTTGTACAGTAAAACCCTGTGTAACCCTTCTGCACCACCTGAAGCCTCTGATAACCAATTAAAGAATGGTTTACCTCCTGAAAGCACTTTGGATTCACTCCATAGACCTATAAAGCTTGATAAAGCCATTAATGACCCTCCCTGTCAACCCAACATTTTCCTAATAGTTTGTTTTATTTTAGAGGCAATCAAAAGACCACAACATTGGATAAACAATCTTAATACTGGTCACAAGACCTATTTAATCCAAGATTGTTATCAAGTCTATTCAAGTAGAGATGGACAATAAAACATATAGTTAAAATACAAGGAGAGGAAACATGAAATTAAATGATTTACTGTTGAAATAGACAGTAAAAACCCAAGATATAAAGTGAAGTTAAAAGGACATAGTAAAGAATAGTCAAAGTGTATCAGGGTGAAAAGAGTATCAGATTGAAGACCAATTCAAGTAAAATAGCTAGCATGAAGACAAACAATATGGAAGACAACTACAAAGCATACAGATTCATGTCAAAGTGAAGACAAATGAAAATACAGAGCGATAAAAGTAAATAGTAAAAGTAAACATGGATGCAGTAAGGGTTAAACAAATATGAAAACACTTTCACCAGCAAAAATTAAGTTTATCCAAAGTAAAAGTGAAAAATAGTTAAAAAAAAATTAAGGTTAAAAGATGAAATCAGAGCATAAATGGTTCATTCTTCAGAAATTTCCTGTTTAAGTCATAGTTTTGTAGAAATTATTGTGTGCAATCCAAGAAGTATTTTTTGAAACTAAAGGAGGTTTCTGTTCTTAAAATTATCATCTACAAACATCTATCTCACTTTCTATACAGGTATTACCAAAAGGGAGATAAGTGCATGTCTTCACAACCTATTTTTTGGACTATGCAAAGTCCTGTTTTTGACATCTTTTTGCAGAGAATATTGTGAAGAGATGGAGCTGAATTTTGGGAAACTGAGACATTTGACCCTAATTTTGCAGAATTGTTGGGGCAGAATGCATAAAGAAAGAATTTAGTTAGTGACTTGGATGCCCCATGATCAACTAAGAGTTGCTATCAAATTCAAATTTCTCTTTTTTCATCACCATAAATCCATAAATATAGTGCAAAAGAGATTCATTAGTTTTTACTTTCCTTTATTTAAGTTCTATTAATGTAAAACAATTTGAAATATTTGTAAAACCAATCTTGATATTTTTTAAAGATATTTCAGTTTATAATTTGTATAAATACTTCACATTTTGAAGTATTCTCGATGGATTCAAAGACATTTCTATAGACATTTTTCTCTCAAGTTAAAGTGCTATTGTATCAAGAATGGATTGGCTTGCTGGATCACAAAAACAGAGTAAAGATATTTCACAGGATTCTTGTGTAAAGTGGAAATCAAATAAATATTCTCTCTCCGGTGTTTAATACTGCTTCTCTTTATGCCTATTTAAATCATATATGTTTCTATAAATTCTAAATGTTAAACTAGGAATGGTATTTCAGAACTGGCTTTAAAGCTCTCTGGCTTGACTGTTTACATTCTTAAACTATCCTAGTTTGGTAATTCTTAACTGCTCCCTTACTTCGGTAGTTTCCACTCTAGGTCTATAGTAAAGGATTCATAGTCTCCCTTTGCTCATGATCACCTCCTGCTCTTCATCTTAATCCTGGTCTAAGGATTCTTCATTTCCCTTTCACCCTGGTTAGGACTACCTCATCCATTTGAACCTGAATATTTGCCTTTTGCTTTGCTAGTCTACCTTGTGAACTCTCCCTTTAGTGATTGATCTGATCCAGTTAAGCCATCCTTTGACTGACTCCATATCCTAATGTCTTGGAGGCCTTGCTCTACGTATCTATTCCCAGAATTCCACCACAAAAAAAAAATAAAAACCTTATTAACACTAAGAACTAGCCTAAAATCCCACCCAAAACAAACCTAAATCATATAGAGAGAGCCCTCTCCAGACTTAGGTTGGCTAGAGCCTAAGCCTAAAAGTTGGTTTGTGGTTACCCCGATGATCTCTTTCATTAACCTTGGGAAATTACTGGGTGACAACATAGTGGAGACTCCGCTGGGGAGAAATAACATTTTCTTCAGAAATCTTTTACATGTTTAGGTCTGATCTATAATGGTGGTGAGTGATCAGACACACAAAGGTTAAAATCATCCACTCGGTGACTCCAAATCAATTCTACAATCAAGACTCCACTAAAGGAATGAACCTAAAAGAAATGTATGAAAAGATCAAGATTTTAACTTGGATTGTTATCCAAGACATTATGTTCTTTCTCATCAATAAAGATTTTCAATGTATATTGTATTTCAGAGAAGATTTTAGATTATTTTATTATTATTTCACTTTGAAAAATGTAGATATAATGTCTCCTTACACATTTGAGCAGCATTCTTCTAACTCTTATGAAGATCATTTTCCAATTGAGGAGCATCAAACAATCATGACTAATCATACAATCCCTGTACATATTCTAGTACCTCATAAAGTTCTCGATAGATATAAACCACTCATTTTACCTCCTACACTCGATTCTTTCCCTAACAATTATTACAAGCATCTCTCTAGGTTTGATGGAGAGAATTACGTCACTAATAAAAAACATATTGAAGGTTTTGAGAATTATCTAGACTTATTTGAAATTGATGAAGATGATGTTATTATCAGACTTTTTGCTCTTTCTTTCCAAAGTAGAGTAAAGAGTTGGTTCAAGAATTTACCTAATGCAAGCATCTCAAATTTCCAACAGTTTGTCAAAATTTTCCTTGATAGATGGATAATCAAAGTCAATCTTCTTGTGATCATATGAGAATATAATGAGTTAATAAGATAGCCAGATAAAACAATACAATAATTTTTATACAAATTTAATTACGCCTATTATTCAATGTCATCAATTATAAGACCTCCCCCTCACTTAGCTCTTTTGCATTACCCAAGAGCATTTGATCTAGAGATAGAATTTCAGCTAAGAGAAAGAAACCCTTCAACACTGGAATAGATGTAAAACATGGTAGTATATGTAGAAGTTAATCTACAAATTAGAAGAGAAAAGTTGAAAGTAGAAGTAGAGGAAAACAACATTGCAGAGGTAAAACATGACATTTTGGTAAGAAAGATAGAGGAAAGGATACAAAAGATCACCATGAAAGATAATTCTTTTGCTCAAAATCACCATGACACATTTATTTCACAAAAAGAAGAGGTTGATAGCCATGAACAAATTCCTACTAATTCCAACTACCATATATTAGAAGATAGATTTATAGAGAAATATGTGGAGAAGCAATCTGCTGATCTAATGTGTATGTTTGATGACATTACTTCTTTTAATGATTTTCCTAAATATGATCAGTATGAAGATAATTATGTTTTTCAAATCCAAACTAACTTTACAGAGCAATCATAAACTAGTTTGGGGAATAAGGAAATTTAGTTTCATCAGCTTGAAAATAGTGATCATCTTATTCATATCAGCTATGAAAGTGAGGAAGAAAGTGCAGAAAATTTGGAAAGAAGTGAAGCTTCTTTGCCTCTTTTTTTTTCTTCATTTCAGTTCATCAAAGAAAACTTTAAAGAAATAAAAAATCAACAATCCTTAGGTATCGACATTAACAACAAAGAGGACAATAAAATTCCTGATCAATATCCTTCAGTTTCACAATTATAGTTGACAAATTCCATTGAAACACCTGATCAAATAATACAAGAAATTTATATCTCACTATGTTTTGAATCATTTCAAATTTTAAAGGAAATGTGGCATGAAAACTCTAAAGAAAAGGATGAGCAGCTTGTAGATGTTTGTGAAGTCCCATTCGAACCTATGAGTAATAAGTTGCAGCAATCCTTCAAAGTTTTTCATGATCCCATAACTGATGGGTTGGATAGTGAATGCAATCAAAATTTTTCTTCATTAACTAACAATCAAATTCAAGATCAAGATGATAAAGGTTTCATCAGTCAAACATTTCAATCATAATAAATATCATCACAAAGCTTGTTTTAAAATATGCAGGGTGATAATGGTGAAAGCGATATTTCAGTTTCATGGCCTGGAGGCCATCCACAATAGATGTACAGTTACTTAAATTAGTTCAAAAATAATGAATTCAAACTTATTATGGGCTCAGAGAATTTCTCTGACTTCTGAAGGGGCTGGACCCTCAGCCCAATGACTTATAGATCTTAAGTACTAAAATTCTCCCCACAAACATTAACCCCCTTCATTATCCCTCATTTTCCCGAACAAATCCCTTTCCTATCGTAAAACACCATTTTTCCTAAGGAAAAACCATTACCCCCAAGTAAACCCCTTTTCCTAAGAAAACCCACAAAAATAACACAAAGCCTAAGTTATAATGTGTTTATACAAAGCCAATGAATTATAAATGTACATTGTACTTAGCGCTAAATCCATTTACCACTTTTATTCATATTATCTTTTAATTTTATTTATATATTAAATCCAAAAAATACCCCTTTCCGATATATTTTATTAAACCCCCTTACTATTAATACCTTTATCCCCAAGTTTGTAATATAAACTTTATAAATAAAACCCCGATAAATGACGTAAATTAATCGATTTGCGATTAATTAAAAAGTCAAACCCATTAACCAATCAAATCATGCCTGATGCATTAACCCCGCCTTAATTCATCATTTAATTAAAACCACCACACTTAAACATTAGCCGGGCCCCTCCACTACCCTTCGCACAACTCCCAATCTTGATCTCCATGTGATCGCCTCCCCTTTGATCCGATGGTTATTAACCATATCGGGCTGGCCCAACATCCGAATGTTACCCACCCGATATGAGTGGTTTTAGGCCGAGCCCCCGTGCTACGTGTCATTCAGTCTATCAAATCAGGCGGCCTCCCCTAAAACCACCCAGTGCCCAAAACTGATGTGAAGAAAACCGCATACCCTTTGTGTTTATCTGTTTAGACACAAAAAACCCAGTGTTGCTTGTTTTTGCCTGTTTGTGCAGTAAAACCCTGTGTAACCCTTCTGCCCCACCTGAAGCCTTTGCTAACCAATTCAAGCATGGTTTACCTCCCGAAAGAACTTTGGACTCACTCCATAGACCTATAAAGCTTGATAAAGCCATTAATGACCCTCCCTGGCAACCCAACATTTTCATAATAGTTTGTTTTATTTTACAAGTGATCAAAAGACAGGAGCCTTGCATAAATAGTGTTAATACTAGTCATAAGACCTATTTACTATGAGATTGTTATAAAGTCCATTCAAACAGAGATGGAAAGTAAAACATACAGCTAAACGACAGGCAGAGGAAACATGAAATTAAATGATTTAGTGTTGAAATAGACAGTAAAAACCAAAAATATACAGTGAAGGTAAAAGGACATAGTAAAGAATAGTCAAAGTGTATCAGGGTTAAAAGAGTATCAGATTGAAGACCAAGTCAAGTAAAACAACTAGCATGAAGACAAACAACAAAGAAGATAACTACAAAGCATACATATTCATGTCAAAGTGAAGACCGATGAAAAAACAGAGCGGTAAAAGTAAATAGTAAAAGTAAACATGGGTGCAATAAGGGTTAAACAAATATGAAAACACTTTCACCAACAATAATGAATTTTATCCAAAGTAAAAGTGAAAAATAGTTAAAAGAAATTTAAGGTTAAAAGATGAAATCAGAGCATAAATGGTATATTCTTCATAAATTTCTTGTTTAAGTCATAGTTTTGCAGAAACTATTGTGTCCAATCCAAGAAGTATTTTGAGAAGCTAAAGGAGGTGTGTGTTCCTAAAAGGCTAATATACAAAACCCTATCTCACATTTTACACAGGTATTACCAAAAGGGAGATAAGTGCATGTCTTCACAAGCCATTTTTCAAATTGTGCAAGTCCTGGTTTTGACATCCTTTTGCAGAGAATATTGTGAATAGTTGGAGCTGAATTTGGGAAACTGAGAGATTTTATCTCAAAAATAGAATTATTGACAATAACCTCTTTCAATTTTTACATATCTATCTCGGATTGAGATATGCAAAGGTATCAATTGACCCTAATTTTGCATAATTATTGGGGTAGAATGCATAAAGAAAGGATGCAATTAGTGGCTCGGATGCCTCATCATCAACTAAGAGTTGCTATCAAATTCGAATTTCTCTTCTTTTATCACCATAAATCCATAAACATAGTGCCAAATAGATTCATTAGTTTTGAGTGTCCTTTATTTAAGTTCTATTAATGTAAAATAGTTTGAGATATTTGTAAAACCAATCTTGATATTTTTTCAAGATATTTTAGTTTAGAATTTGTATAAATACTTCACATTTTGAAGTATTTTGGGTGGATTAAAAGAAATTTCTATAGAAATTTTCCTCTCAAGGTAAAGTGCTATTGTATCAAGACCAAATTGGCTTGCTGGATTAAGGAATAAAGTGAAGACATTTCACAGGATTCTTGTGTAAAGCGGAAATCAAATAAGTATTCTCTCTCTCATGTTTATTACTATTTCTCTTTATGTTTATTTCTAATCATATGTGTTTCTATGAAATCTGAATGTTAAACTAGGAATGATATGATATTTTAGAACTAGCTTTAATGCTCTCTGTCTTGACTGTTTACATTCTTAATGTCTTCTACTAAACTATCTTAGTTTGGGAATTCTAAACTACTCCCTTACTTCCATAGTCCCCCCCCCTACATATATAGTAAAGGATTCTTGCCCTTTTCTCATGATAACCTCTTGCTCTTCATCTTGATCCCGGTCTAAGGATTCTTCATTTCCTTTTCACCCTAGTTAGGACTACCTCATCCATTTGAACCTGAAGATTTTACTTTTGCTTTGCTAGCCTGCACTGTGAACTCTCCCTTTAGTGATTGATCTGATCCAGTTAAGCCATCCTTTGATTGACTCCGTAGCCCAATGGATTGAAGGGCTTTCTCTACCCATCTGTTCCCAGAATTCCACCACCCAACCAAAATCAAAACCTTAGGAACACTAAGAACTAGCCTAAAATCCCACCCAATGCAAAGCTAAATCATATAGAGAGAGCCCTCTCTCGACTTACGTTGGCTAGAGCCTAAGCCTAAAAGTTGGTTTGTGGTTACCCCGATGATCTCTTTCCTTAACCTTGGGAAATTACTGGGTGATAACATTGGGGAGGAAAATTTTTGGGTGGTTTCTACTTTTTCAGGAATATGACTTTGAATTAGTCGTGAAGCTAGGGTGATAAATGATGTACTAGATTACCTACTGCGGCTTGAAAATGGCAATGAGCCTACAAATCTAGGTGAAGGGTTACCTAGTCCACAACTCTTTGTTGTGCACATCGTAGACAAACATTTTGCAACCATAATCCAATTCTTTTCTATGATACAACTCCTTAAGAGTATAAAATGCAGTAGAAGAAAGAATTGGTGGTTAGGGTTGAATATTTTTCTATTATTGCAGGGCACTTATATAAAATGGGATTGGATGAAGTGATGCGTAGGTATGTTCTAGATTATTAAAGACAAAGTATCCTCGCTGAAGAACATGGAGGATATTATAGAGGAAATTATGTGGGAAGAGACACTATGTAGGAGATTATAGAGGAAATTATGTGGGAAGAGAAACTATGTAGAAGATCCTATGAGCTAGGATATGGAGGCCAATTATGAATAAGGATTCCAAGGAATATTTTCGAACCTAGGATGTCTATCACAGAACGAGGAGGTCATTACAAAGGGATGGATTTCCTCTAAACCTGAAGTGTTGTCACAGGCATTCTATAAGTGGGCAATAGACTTGGTAGGATTGATTCAACCACTGGGAAAGAAGATAGGAGCAAGATACATCATTACATCAACCAAATACTTGACTAGGTGGGTCTAGGTGCAACCCGTGAAGGCTTATAGTGCGGCTACAACTATGAAGTTCATTTTTAATACATTTTATCTAGGTTTGGCTACCCTAAAATTTTGATGAGTGATAGGGATTCGTACTTCTTGAATGGAACAATTGTTTCATTGCTTGAAGAGTTCCATATGTATCATAAAAGGAACATGCCATATCACCCTCAAGCAAATGGAACAATGGAAGCCTTTAACAAAATCTTGGAGAATGCTTTAACAAATATTTGTAATCAAAATCAGAATGATTGGGATGTACACATACCAATTATTTTATGGGTGTATAGAACTACTTGTAAAATTTGACTCGATAGACATCCTTTACATTGGTTTATGGACAATAAGTTGTGATGTTTATGGACTACATCATGCCAAGTTTGCAGATTGTTGCAGTCATAGATATGGATGATCGGGATACCATGGAAGAATGTCTCATGTTGGCTTGTTAGGGCCTGACCCAAGTTCAGTTTTTAATTAACCAAAAAAGTCCCTGTACTACTGGCCCTTTTAGAAACAATCCGGGTGGCGTGGATTGAGGTCTCACCCGAAGTAGTATGGGAGGGTACTAGAACCTAGTTTCCAGACCATTGAGATGTTTGAGAGGTTCGATTGGTCCCACTGTTTGTCCCTGCGTGCAGGTCACTTCACGCACTTCCCTGTTCCTCACGGCCCGATACACTACCTTCGTGAAACCCTACCTAGGGGATGTGGAGCTTCCATGCTGCTAGATATGTGCTCTACGTTGTTACCCGAGATCTTTCTTATCTTCCTATAGTAGTTAATTATCTCTAGGTACTTCGATGTCTTACGCTATAATTATTTATACAAAACATTCATATAAGTTCGCACAACAAATAAAATATATATTTGCAAATTATACCCAATCATATATTAAAATAGGAAACGATGCACAAAAATATGGTAAAATTCTCTTTATTGATTCTTCCAATGGTTATAGACTCGAAGTGCCCTGCACACTCAACTGCAGGGGTCCACGCACTCAGCTACAGACTACTAGGCCTTTAAGCACTTAGATGTAGAGCCTTCCCTTACGCTACGACCCAAAGACACACTTTACACTGTTACTCAATCACTTAGACTTCTCATGCTCTTATGCCTCTCTCTACACTTAGAGCCTCACTCTATTTATATAATCCCATGGTCTACAGACCATGGGTAGGTCTATTAAGCTGAAATTACCATTACAAAACGAGGGAGGAAAACCCTGTGAATTTATCATAATTTTGTGATCTGCGCCCACAATTCGCGGAGCCTTTACAAAATGATTTGTTCAAAACTTTGGCTTTAAGCCCCAAAACATGGCATGGGGGGATTCCATGCCCAACAGGCCCCCAACACAAACATTGTGACTCGCCCTTGAGCCACTGTGTTGGTGCGAAGATATTCGCATGGAGTCCTTCCAACTTTGCTCGAACTATTGCAAGGTCGGCATTGCACTGAGTTGCTGCCTGCTAGATCTATTGCATGCATTGTTCCAAGATCGCAGTGTTGAAAGTGCTTCTATGTATTTGTGCCTCTATCCCTTGCATGTGTGCAAGCTTGCCTTCAATTTCTACTATGATGGTGAAGGCCTCATCGATCCAAGGCAGAGTGCACGTCTTCACGACTTCTTCCTTGTGTCATGCCACGTCCACCTGTTCTTTCAGCACTTTGGCCTGCTTCATCCGCGTGAGCCTTTGAGTGAGGGCCACCATCTGTGTAGTTCCTTTGATGTTGTCATACTGCTATTGGAGTTCTTGCACCTCTGTCTCTAAGTGCTAGATGTTGGGGTCCTCGTCTACATTTTTTAAGACCTCAAATGACTCTTCCAACATGCTGGTGCAGTCTCGCACTGCACTGCCAATCTCACCCAGTCTCGTTGTAATAGTCCTAGTGTGTTGTTCTCTGACATTCAAAGGGGTGGATGGTTGCGGCTTTAATTGTAGCTTAGTGATATGAAGGTTCAGCTCTAGCTAAAGCTTTTTCATTTCCTCTCGCGCCTCATGCACCCGTGCTTCTAGCCTGTGGTTGCGCACATTTGCTGGTGTGTCTATTGAGATGGCCAGCTTTGGCATGCTTTTGCAAGCTTCATCTAGTACTTGTACCAACTATCAATTCCACAACACCGCTTTGTCACACTGCAAGCTAAACTATTCCATGTTGATTTTCTACTCGTTGAGGACTTGCAGTGTGCGACTCTCCCTAGCCCAAAATTTTGTAGTTATCCCATCTTCCAAAATGTATAAGGACCCCCATGGGAGTGCAGCCATGTTGATGTCAAGATCCTTCAGCATTCTAACCATAGGCTTGTTGGCCTCATTTTTTATCACTAGTGTCCCTTCTGGCAGCACTATTGTATTCATCACCTGAGCGCACAACATTTCTTCTGCTATCGTTTTTCTGACTGCGAGGTTGGTTGAAATGGTACCAGTCAGAGGAGGGGGCACCTCAACTCCTGCAACTACACTGTGAGGGACCCTAACACAATTTCGTTCTCCTGCATAAAATTTTGGAGGGTCTCGTAGGTGACATCGTGCACTATCTTGCCTGTGATGTAGATCGCCCTCAGTTAGGGTGATCGAGTCAATAGATAACTTCAATACCTTGACCTTCTTGCGCAATTCTATCCACTTGGTCGGGTGTTGGCACTTCAACTGTGTTGACACGGTTTGTGGGTCTGCATCACCATCTTCTTCCTCTACTTCCTACCCATGAAAAGGTGATGTTTAGCCCTCATGCACATTCATGGCTACCTCTTGCACTGATGCTGTTGCGGTGTTTTCCTATTCAGTTGTTATCTATGCAAATTTCCGTGTCGCTCGTGCTTCTGCTACCACTGCCTCCTTCCATCTCTTTTCTGTCAACTCTGTGATGCGTAGTTTGGCCTCTTCTTTCTTCCTCTGTGCCGCCTACTTCTCTATCTCCATGATGTCTAGAGTGTGCCACTTCAGCGGCAAAGTCTCCAGAATGTTAAAGATGACATCATCCATGGCTCAAAAGGGTAGCTTTCTCCATTGTTTGGCAGGGTCCTTGCTCACTCTCATATATATCCTATGGATGTCCGCTTTAAATTCTGTAAAACTCTGCAGGCTGTTGTAGATAGTGGGCGACAATCACAGCTTGCGATTGATCCCCATTTTGAGGTTCATCTCCATGAAAACATAGAATATATTACTATCGCAGATCCCATTTGCATCCTTTGTGCCCCAGAGTGAAGCGTACTTTGCGGCCTCTAGAAGATTCCTGCCAATTATGGGGAATTGACTATCTTCCAGAAAATCCCCAACCACAAGTACTATGGATAGTAGAAGCCACACATAGTGGAATGTGTTGCCTTATTCTTGAGCTTTGCAGTAATTATTCAAGATTTCGTTGCATAGGAACTTGGACCAGTTAAAATGGACCCCCGTCGTGCATTGTTAAGAAAGTGCTACCACTGACACAAGTACCTCTTCTGTGCAACACTTGTGCATAACCTTACTAGCCAATATTTGGGTCACCACTCTCACTGATTTATCGTGGATGTTGGATATGGCATAGCCCCTTTTCTTCTTCACTAGCTTGTATTTCTTCTTCATGTCGTCTGTGATGGCCCAGTCACTGCTCTTCACTTCCGAGATGTCTCCTAGATCCTCTCCTTTGGATGGAAGCTGGGAAATGCTTTGAATCAAGTCTACAGTGATGGGGATGGGCTCCTTCAGCCACAAACACCCATCATGCACCAGGCAGAGTAATTTCCTGATGACGAAAATTGTTATTGGGGTGCGGTGGAAATGTGGTACCCATAGTAGTTTAAGTAGCCCAGCCTTTTCCACTCTACACAACCAATTTCATGGCTCTAATTATGTAATCCCCGCCATGGTGCTCTGCTTGGGCTTCATGAGGTGTGAGGTCTCAAGGTGAGGGAACTTCTCGTGGTCAGCGAGGTCCCAATCTTCAAATTTTAATTTTGGCACCCATCCCAGGTGTGTGCCCTAAAAAATAATGTTGTATAGGAGGAGCGGGGTTTGAAGTAAGCTCTTCATCTTGTCAAGGTCCTTGGGCACTTTAGCCTTCCCTTTCCACGGGGGGAAATAGGTAGGCAGCTTTATCGGGAGGTGTGCAGGCTCAGTTTCCTCCTCCATGCCTTTGTCCTCATCCTCTTCGATGATAAGGTCCTCCAGGTCTTCTTCTTCTTCATCAGACTCTATGGTGATGGCTTTTCCCTCCTCCGCCATTGACATGTTGCTGCGCAGCGGGTTCTGCAGGGACACATATATGAGAACCATTGCTTGTTTGTCCTTCTTTGGTCTTGGTGTGTGCGGTGATTTTAGGATTTTTGCCACAATCCCGGTGCCTTCCAGAGCATCCCCCATAGTCAGGATCTGAGCGACCTCTTCAATGATCATTTCTATGATTTCCATAACTTCCTCAGCTACTGCCATTGTGTCCATCCAAAAATCTATCACTTGCGAACTCATGGACTCAATCAATGCTCGAAAAAAAAATACAGGGCTCTACTCAATAGCTCAATTCCCAAATTTCCAAGTGTTGTTTGCTGGGCAGCCCCCTGTAATTTATAATGGATTTTGAATTTGAATTTGACCGTTCCCCCCAAAATCTGGTTCATTAATGCTCCCTTGGTGGCAAATTTTCACAAATATTTCCCATAAATCGTGTCTTAAATGCTTCTCGCATGCTCCATTTTGTCTCAAGTCTAGCATCCCATGGTGAATAGTGACTTCAACGGTCACTTTCTGGCCAACCCGCTCGACAGTGTAGCCCCCTGTGCATGGTTGCAGACCTTGTGACTCTTTGCTTCTGTGCACAACTCCCGGGCATAATAGTTTATAGTCTCGCGCTTCCTTTTAATTTCCTTGAGAGCTAATACTATACTTCCCTTAGCTAGTCAGGTGGTCACACCACCTGTGTAAAGTTTCATCCTGTCATCCATCATGTTTCCTAGAAAATACCTACCTTTGATTATTACGGGCGGCATCGTGCACTTTATCATCTACAATGTGCTACCCTGGTCGATTCACTTAGTAATGTGTGGTACAAGCCAAGGCATCAGACTGATCAATTTGCAGTGATAGGCCTCGAACTTGTCATCGTGATTGTGTGCATCTTGCCTTATCACCCTTCTCTTTTAATTGAGAAAATCTTCCTTTAAATTGTCCTCCAGCTTCTTGAATATCGCATCTATGAGAGCGATTTCTTCCTCAATTGTACCCTTTCTTCTTCAAGTTCTTGGAGCCTAGAATTTTCCTGTTGGATTTCTCCTTCCAAAGTTCCATGAACCGTCGTATCCACCAGTGCTATCATGCATAGTCTAAGCTTTTCATGTACTATAGGGCTTACAGCGTTTACTTTATACTCCAACCTTCATGATTCCTGCATGGTCAAGTTCTTGCACATGGTCCTATAAGCCGATATAACTGCTGGTACGCGTAGGTCTGAGTTAGTCCACTTCGCATTGTGGACCTTTTTCAGCACTTCACGTACTTTGTTAGAGGATTATGCATGGATATCCTTTTGCACACTTGGTCTTTCGATACTTTGTGGCCCCAGCCAGAGGGGTCATTCGTGCCATTTCCTTATCCGCACCTACTTACTGATCGTGTCTCCTATCGCAAGGACTGGGTGCATTCGTGCCGGTTTCACATCATATTCCTATATGCACCTAGAGAGGTGGGTGCATGGGCCATTTCATTCGACAATCTTGTTTTTTAATAGCATCGAAGGCTTCCCAAACCATGTGTATATCATTCTTCTGCAATCGCACCAGTCTTCAAAATTTCTTTGGTGCGTACCCCACCATCTTGCAGGCATAGATCATAGTATCCATTTCAAAGTGTCAGAGCACTGCTATTCCGGTACTTTTGTTTCAAATTTGTTTAGGAAGTCATCCACCTCCCTTAATCCATCATATGTAGGTATATCTCTTACCTCTCTTACTACACAGCACAGTGACCTCATCATCATGTTACAGTTGAGCGTGCTTACCTCATGTAATCGGTTATGTCATCGTTCTATCTCCTTGTTAGAATCTGATGTGTAGTTGCTTTCGTGCTCCCATGAGATTCGTCCATCCATAGTTGGATTTAACCAGTCTTCCTCCCATGCAGTTATCTTGTAGATGCAGTACAGATCTTCATCGCTGTCTTAGTCACACACTGACTCCGTGTAGCGTGATCCTTCTGTAGGGTCTAAAGGTACCACTACGCACAGAGAATTTTTCTCAAAGATCATCTTGTGCTTATTTAGATTTATCACTCCATTCATGTCAGTGGCTCAATCTATTCCTAATAGTGCGGGGTAGGGATTGTTGTCATCAACAATCTCTATCACTTCTAGTGCACTTTCTCCTTCGATATCTACTGTGATTCCCTGCAATCTCCCCATAGGTAGGATTTCTTGCTGGTTTTCCATTCACAGTTGGATAGGAGACCTTTGCAATGCAGGCCTACCCATGTGCTCCCATGTCTGCTTTTGCAGTACGTTCGTGTTCGATCCTAGATCTAGAATCACTTGTTCCATCTCATATTCCCCAATCTACATCATCAGTCTCATCCCCTTTCCTGTTCGCGTCGTCTACTTCCCAAGTTTCTGGACTACACACAGTTCTCTCGGCATGGTCCTAGCGCATCTAGTTATGAGTTATTGTAGCACCTTTATAGCCTTGTTGTCGTGCAACACTTCATGCATGTCTCCAAGAACATAGTGAGCATCAATAGGTCCATTTTCGGCTCCATTCTGTCTTTATTTCTTGAAGTGGAGGCATCAGTGAAGCTCCTCTTAGCTTCCATGAAGGTCTACTTAGTGCGCTCCAAATAAAATTTTGGCTCTTTCATTGGAGCCTTGCGAACCTTGGTACCTTCTTCAAGCTGCTTGCCTTTCTCATCCCTGTGGAACCTTAGAATTACCTTCCCCTTGACATTTTTCTCACCTTTTTCTCTCGATTTCTCACAACAGTACAGATCCAATCAATGATAAATGCTAGATTTTTGTCATAGGAAAGAATTAAAATGATCACCATATTATATTTTCATGTGCTTGCTATTTTAATAGATTTTTGCAAGTTAGCTACAGAACATAGCCTATTCTGCAGCTAACTGTGCGTTTCGTAGCTACTCTCATGGTTTGGCAGGTTACATGTGTCAAATGAAGAACTCGGCGACATGGGCATCTCCAAAATCATTTCTACATGGATTCTATCCTACTCACTTGATCCAGATCGACATAAAGGCATGCCTAATGTCATGGTAAAAGATGGAGTCAAATACATTATCTAGTAGTAGTAATCTTGATATTTCGTAGTTAATTATGAGTCTAACAGTTTTGTTGAAGATTTAATGCGGATTAAGCCACTTGTAGCTGATCAGAAGTTGAGGAGTTAATGCAGATCAGACCACTTGTAGCTGTTCAACAAGTTTAACAGTGTCATTACAATTTGAATTAAGCCATTTGTAGCACGTCTTTCTATAAATAGTCATGATAGATTCGGATCAAGGCACCTGTAACAAGATTTTCTCTTAGAGAGTTATGTTGTTTTTCTATAAATATCGGTTAAGTGAGACCGAGAAGTAGTTGGAAGCTAGAAGGGATTACAGGCTTTTTGTTAAAAACTCTATTCAGACTTCTTTTTGTTAATATACAAACTATGTTTTGTAAATGGTGGTTTAAAAGTGTATCTTTAATTAGTTGTCATCCAGCCACATCAATTGCAGAGGGCCCCTACACTAAAGGAGGTTTTTCACTTGTTGTTTTTATTTTAATTTCTACTACTCTGTTTTCTACAAGTCCATTTTCTCTAGTTTTGTTTCATTTCAGTTTTGTAACCAATAGTGTAAGGGTAAAAATCACAACTATGCAAGTCTTATTTTTATGAGATATTGTACAAGAAATGACTGAATTAAAAATGGAGAAATGACTAAATGAAAAATGGAGAAATGAGAATACACAGTTGCTTAGCTTTGCCATTTTGATTACTCATTTTCTTAGCATAGAACTGTCAATTGACTATATTAATAGATGTTCTCAAAACCATTTCGAAATAATGATAATTCTAACTTAATTGGTTGAATATCTAATTCATGCAGCGATTGAAGCTTACTCAGCATATTGCGAGTATTGCCAATTTTACAATCTGTCATCTTTTATTTTATGTTTTTAGGTCATTACTTAGTTGCATCACTTGACATTCCAAAAAATCATTTCAAGGAGATTGATTCTATCATGTTCCAAAATTGAATTGTTGAATGGTTAAATTAATGCAATTATTGAATTACCTTCTGCATCAGTATTACTTTTTGTTGTAAGAATTAGATCCATGGATTAGGACTAAATGGTAGAAAATATAGATGCTTTGTTTCTATTATTAGGTCCTAACTAGTTAAAAATGATTCTTGGTCCATGTTTAGGAGATTGGACTAACTTAGGAACCTATCCTTCCTTAAGAAAAACTCATTAGATCCATGTAAATTTATCATAGATTGTATATTCTTAGACATCAAAGAATAGAAACCCCCAAAACAAACACAAAAATACAAAACAACAAAGTAAGAGAAAAGTTAACTAAGCACATATAGTGCATCACACTTCATCAGTCTACAAACCTCGGTTGATAATTCATGCAAGCAATTTAGGACACTAAATTGACTAAACATTTTGGCACCGTTGTCAAGGAAGTGTAATTAGGTAACCTTATCTCTTACATTCAAAAAAGAAAATGATATGCGTAGAGAAAGAGACTCTAGGGGTAGATTTATAGCTAGAGGTAGGAGTTGAATTCTTACAACACCTTGTACTCCACCAAGACAAAGAAGAGATACAACTCCATCTCAAGCTGATATTCATAGCCATAGAATTCCTAAAGTTATAAGGTAAGAAATTCAATCTAGAGGATATCCTACTTCATCTACTGAGGCAGTCCTAGAGGAGGAAAATCTTGGATCTCCAATACAATGAGTAGCCTTTCTCACCTCCACAGGGGAAAATATTTTAGTTGAAGAATTAAGAATACCTAATGGAGAAGAAGAGTAAAACCTCTCTCGCACATACCATTAATAGAGGAATCAAAGGAAGAGAAATTAACCTTGTGGGTTGAATCTTATATTGACTCTGAAGAAACTATAATGGCAGAAGAAGGAGAGGATGGAGAATTCGCACTGTTTGGAGGAGGAGGAGGTAGACGAAGAGGTAGAGGAAATAATGGAGAAGGAAGAGGAACTAATGGAGGAGGTAGAGTAAATAGGGAAGTTGATAATTTTTTTGGATTCCTTATAGTTGATGATGAAATAGATGCCCCAATGAAAAATATCTCGCCTTCTATCCTCCCAAACTTTCATGGATTAGAAAGTGAAGACCCTAAAACCTTCTTATTTGAATTTGAAGTCTTGTGTAGAACTTATGATTATTTACAACACTCTCAAAAACTCAAATTTTTCCCTTCAACATTGAAAGGAGCTTCTCTAAAATGGTTCATGGGGTTGGTAACTCATTCCATTAGAGCATGGAATGACATGAAGAAAGTGTTTTTGGATAGGTATTTGGATTATTGTATGACTATCAATCACAAGGATGAAGTGTTCATAATCATGCAAAGAGAGGATTTAATTGAGAGATTCAACTATAAATTAAAAAGAGAGAAAATGGATACCTTAGATCAAGATACTTTAGAAGCTCTTCTATTAAAATCCATTAGAGATGAGTGGATAGATATCCTTAACATGATGGGGAAGGGAGATATCTCTCAACTTACATTAAGTGACATAGGAGAATTATGTGTTCATCTCTCAAGAGAAAAATCCAAAACTGGGAAAGGTCCAAGAGATCCTTCTCTTGTTAGGGTGAATAAATTTTCAACTGGATTAGTGAGTAGGGAAGAAACTAGAAACATGCTTGATGAATTTAAAATAGATATTCTAGGGAGCCTTAGTGAATAGATAAACAAACTTAAGCAGGAAATTGAGACTGATGCTCTAGCTATTTTTTGTCCCAAATGCAGAAAGAAGCACACTTTAAGAGAATGCCCTTTAGATGCAAAAGTCATAGAGACTTGTGTGATTTGTTCAGAAAACCATGAGACCAAAAGTTGTCCTTCAATCCCTCATATTAAGGTTGTTTTTCATGAAGAAACAATTTCAAATCAAGCAGAGTCTCTTGTCTCTGTCTCTATAAGACCTTGGCAAGGGCAGCAAAATCAGGGTTTTAACAACCAAATTTATATGAAGCCCCCTCCAAATTGGAATTCTTGGCAACAACCTTGGCCTCAATCTCAAACTCAACCTTGGGCTCAAGGAATCAAAAATACGTATGGAAGATTCTCTCCATACTATCAATATCTTCCATCATATCCGAACTATCCTCACCAAAAACTTCCCCAACAAAATCAACATCCCCAATTTCAAAACCAACACCCTCAACTTTCACTGCAATTTCCACAAAGACCAAATTAGTTACCTACCCAACCATTACCTAACCACAACAATAAAATTCCTTAGAATACCTATATGGTAGAATGACAACAATTTCGAGCTTACATGATCACTCCATTAGATCTCAATGATGTCCATTTGATATCTAGTAGGATATTAGAAAACAAAAAACCTTATATGGTTATTCAAGAACAAGACAATTCTGAGGAAGATTCTCTATACCAAAATAAAAGTTTTGAGGGAACATCTCCTCAGAACAAAAACACTGAAAATGAAAAATATAAAAAACAAATAAACTCAACTCCTATCATAGAGCAACAACCAGTATCTATTTCCACACCTCCTTTTCCATAAAGACTACAAGTTGATAGAGGGGTAGAAAAGCATATTATGTTGCCTAATTATGATTTTCTAGATGAATTGAAAAAATGTCTGTATCAAAATACCTTTTCTACAAGCCATTATGGAGATTCCAATTCTAGCTGAAACAATAGAAGACTTGATCATGAAGAACCAGGAAGAAAAATAAAAGAAGTGAAAAGGATTCACCTAGTAGGAAAAAGAGAAGACATAATGATGGAAAAAATTGCCATACAAAAATATGTAGATCTAGGAAGTCCAATTATAAAAACACATATTAATGGAGTTGAAGTCCCAAATACATTGATTGACTTAGGAACAACAATAAACATCATGAGCAAACAAACCATGGAACAACTCAAATTTCCCAATCTTCTTTAGACACCTACATTGCTGCAATTGGCAGATAGATCTGTAATCAAACTAGATGGTGTGTTAGAAGAAATTTTAGTGTCCTTAGTCTCTTGGGAATAACTTGTTGATTTTATGATCCTAACCCCAAAGAGCAATTTAAGAGGACATCCAGTTATACTAGGAAGACCTTGGCTGGCTATAGCTGATGATTCCATTAGCTGTAGATCTGGTGATATGTATATCTCTGATGTTAATTCAACTAAAAAATTCAATTTATATCCTCTAGAAAAACAATTATAGAGATATATGACAAAGAATGGATTGATGATGAAAATGATATTCAGCCCCTCTTTACTATTTCAACCATTAGTGAAGATAGTCAAAGCTTGAATACAATGGAAAATTTTGAATCGTCTCCAAAATATGAACATGATCAGTTTCATGAAAAATATAATATTGAATATTTATCATCTAAGCAGATGTCTCTTTATTCTATAGAAGAATTTGGTTGCTCTACAGTTGAAATCTTTCCATGGAAAAAATTGAACATAAACAATAACTTGGAAAAGTTACAACAGGAAAAGCTAATCAAAACCTTACAACAACATTCTTCTACATATGCATGGGAATACACTAAGAGCAAAGGAATTAGTCCTAAGACTTGTATACATCACATCTACATTGAGGAAAATTGTAAACCTATGAGACAACCTCAAAGAAGGATGAATCCAAATCTTAGGGAAATTGTGAAAGAAGAGTTGCTAAAATTGTTGAATGTAAATTTTATCTACACAATTTTAGATAGCCAATGGCTTTCTCCTCTAGTGATTGTGCCTAGAAGTAATGGTAAATGGAGGGTATGTATTGATTATCGAGAATTGAATAAAGCTACTCTGAAAGACCATTTTCCTTTGCCCTTTATAGATCAAGTGTTACATACATTAGTAGGTAAGAAGTACTTCTCATTCTTGGATGGTTTTAGTGGTTACAATCAGATTCAGGTAGCACCTGATGATCAAGATAAAACCACATTCACCAGCCCATGGGGAACTTATGCCTATCAAGTACTCTCTTTTGGATTATGCAATGCACCTGAAACATTTGAAAGAGTAGTACTAGGAATTTTTTCTGATCCGATACATGATTGTGTAGAGGTATATATGGATGACTTTACAGTTTATGGGAATACATTTGAGGAAGCATTAGAAAATTTGGAAAACATTCTTAAAAGATGTAAGGAATAAAACCTTTCACTAAACCATGAAAATTATTTTATGATGTTTACAGAAGGGATTGTTTTAGGACATCACATTTTAGGAGATGGAGTTAAGGTTGATAATCTAAAGTTGAAGTCATCTCTAAATTATAAATTCCAAGTTGTCAAAAGGATGTTAGATTTTTTCTAGGATTCACAGAATATTATAGAAGGTTTATAGAAAATTTCACTGAACTAGCATCACCACTCTTCAAATTTCTCACCAAGGATTGTGAATTCAATTGGAATTCTGGTTGCTAGTTGGCATTTGAGACCTTAAAAGAAAATTTCTTAGGCACCCATCTTAAGAGGTCCAAATTGGAAACTACCTTTTCATATTTCAATAGATGATTTAGATACATCTCTAGGAGTTGTATTAGGGATTTCTTGTGCCATATACTACACAAGCAAGAATTTGACTCCGAGTGAGTTAAATTAGACCGTAACTGAAAATGAATTATTAGTTGTTGTTCATGCTATCAACAAGTTTAGACATTATATAATAGGCTACAAAACCTTTGTTCATATAAATTAATATGCAATTAGATACTTAATGAATAAATTGATTACTAATGGAAGAGTTACAAGATGGTTATTACTCTTGTAAGAGTTCAACATCACTATTTAGATAGACTTGGAAAACAAAATACAGTTGTTGATTTCTTGTCCAGAATCCAAAATATCAAAGATAACACTCCAGTTGAAGATAAATTTCCTGATGAATATCTTTTTGCAGTAACTACTCAAACTCCTTGGTTTGCATATATTTCTAATTACTTATTCTTGGGAAAATTACCTTCACATCTGTTTCCTAAGGAGAAAAGAAAAATCATTCAAACAAGTGCAAATTACTCATGGATTACTAATGAATTGCATAACCTCTTCTACATCCTTATACTCACCTTCCTATAGATCTAGCACTTATGCTTCATTACCAAAACCCCCTTTAGGAGAGTTTGAGACATGATCCTCTTACTCAACATTGGGATGTTTTGTCAAAGCACTAAAGGGACTTGAAGAGGTCAAAGTCCTATTCATGTTTTTGTTATTTTGATTCTTGGTTGCATTTGATTTTCCTTTAGTCCACCATGATTTTGTCTGCTAATGTTCCTCTTATTCAACTGGTCCTTCTACACCTTTATTTGCTTTGTATTTTTCTCAATCTCTAGTAAAATGGCCATATTTATGGAAAAAGTGGCACTTGAACATGATCTACTCATAATATAAGGTTTTGAAATGAGTGCAATGCCCTAATGTTAGATTTATTTCCTAAGAAAATCCCTTCTCATGATTGACCTCTACACATATTTTGGCCCATGCCAACTATGAGCCCTTAGTTTCTTCTTGATCCAAATATTTCCAAGACCGTTTCCAATTGCTCAATGGCAATCATCTCTCAAGCAATATAGCGAGAGTCTAGGCAACTTCACCTTGACTAGAACTACATTCGGAATATCAACATTACGATTGAAGTCCAATTACCATATACATACCCTTAAATCCAACCATTTATGAAGACAACACCTTTATCTTCGTTGACCTCAAACATGAATGCAAAAATTCCATTACAGTAGGCATACAACCCAACTTTTTCATTCATCATTAATTTCCATTTCTTTCTATCCATGCTCCCATGGACTTGGGGACAACCACATCCCTCTAAACATTATGATCACAGGGCATTCAAAAAATCCAAAGCGGTTCTTTCAGCACCCAAAGGGAGAGCCACAGAATAGATTTCCTCTATTTTTTTCCGAAATTTAGACTAATCTCCTTTTCTCTAATGGTTGTTTGAAAATAGAATCATTAGAGATTGGAAAGTTGAGGCCCCATATTCAACAAGAGGAGGAGGAGGAGGGGTACCGGGAGAATCCCCTAGCATGTCGCCATCATAGATGAGTTAGGATCCTCTATGACAATGTTCAAACCCATGCTCATAGCTAAACAATATAATTTCCTACAATTTGATTTATCTTTTGCAACAAAAATGAATATGAATTCAGTTAAAATGCAGCTAGAGTGAATAATTTAGTGTTCACAAAAGGAAAGACAATAATTGAAGTCGTAAAGAATTATTAGTCAAGGAATCCACCATCAGGAATACAGCTATAGAATTTCTATTTACCGAGGAACATAAAAAAGGCACTATTCTAAATATCTCCAATGTCTTTAATTTAAAAAAAATGAATATATCATTTGGAAGAGAAGTAACTTATCCTATTCATGTCGATATTATCAATTTCCCATATCAAAATAATCCTACTCCATTATTACACGTGAATTTTGTACATCATATTGTTAAAACCTAGAATAACTGATAGGTTATATCCCTTAAGGAATGGAATTGCATCTTCACTGCTTATATCTCTACGTAACCTCAATGGTTGAAATTAGTAGGTTGTCACATGTTTCCTTTCACCATAACATTTTGATATCCTTTCCACCATAGCTTTTGATATCCTTTCATATACATAGAATGATGTGTGAATAAATCTAATCTAAAATAGATAATGGATTAATAAGTATTTTAAAGAATTATCCACATGTGTGAGAAAATAAAAAACTATAAAGAAAAAAATTTATGAATATTTTATTATTATAGTCATTTTCTAATAAATTTTAAAATTTTAAATAGCATTAGTGCTCCATTTTATCTAAGACACATCAACAAATGTTTGTTTTATATATATATATATATATATATATATATATATGAGCTCCATTTTATCTAAGAGGCACAAACAAATAATATATATATTATTTTCTAAATCCATATTTACTTATAAAGGCATGTCTAAAGATTTATTTAATTCACTAATGAAAGAGGTGGTAGAAATATAGATTACATAACATTTATCTTCATGGTAGAAATCATCTTAAAAGAGATATTTACATATTAAATATTCACATGGATAAACCCTCCATCCAAAATATCTTTTTGGAGAGCTAGATACACATTGAATTGGATAACAACCTTGGTGACTTGATATTCTCTCTTTTCTTTTATTTTAATTTTATTTTATGTTCAACTGAAACATTTAGCACTATCATTAATAAAAATAAGCTAAAACAAAATTATATGATTCTTTCATGATATAAAAGGTCCACACTTATGAAGAAAGGAAAGGATCATTTGTAAGTGATAATCAACATGTGTTTTCCAAAATGATTTTGACAGTTTGTGCATTTTGGGAATTATTCCTTAGTAACATGTTACTAAGGATGCATGTGGATTGTTATGTAGTAATTTGATCAAGGAAATCCATGATCCAAGAGTTTAGGAAGGTGGAATGATTTTGGTGGGTAACTACAACTTTAAGAGGGTTATGTCATATATCTCCATGGAGGGTTATGTCATATAACTCCATGGAGTCTTACTTGATTCAAGCATTGTTTGTGAGACACAAGCATCCAAAAAGGGATTTAGCCAATGTATTTAGTTATACCATAAATTCAAAAGTTTATGGAGGTGGAATATGAGAAGTTGGGAATTTAGGTAAGTATCTACACTTTTACAAGGTTTATGGCATATCATGATGGAGCCCTACATGGTTCAAGCATTGTTGCTCATAGAGAAGCATCTAAGAAATGGTTTAGACAATGTTAGTAGTTATACAATAAGCCTTAAGAATAAGTGTTAGAGTTCATATTTAGCTTAATCATTGTAATAAAATAATTTCCATATAGTAACTCATAGCAAGATAATATTTAGATGAATAAGTTAGAATGCAGAGTTACAATTCACTTATAGACCAAATACTTCACCAATAACATAAACATGGATCAACCCCATGGTATGAAGTGACTTCATTATAATAAAATGATATATTTTATTTGAGCTTCCTTGCAACTTTTTCTATTTGTTTAGTAAAATAACATTCTTCAACAACTCAATAATTCCTCCAATAGCCTAAATTATTATAAGGTTAATAATTATGTCAACATTAAAGCTCTTCCATTTTAGTTTGAGAGAAAGGGAAATGATAATATAAATAATATGAAGTTAGAAAGATCTAACAAGCTAATGAGTTAGCCTTGCTAAAATCATCTCTTTATCTGTTGCTCTTAATATTGGGCATACCTAGAATACTCTAATGCTGAAAATAGAAGTTCAGTGTTATATACAATAAATTAAATTTGAAATAAAGGCTTTAAAAAAAAATATTTACCAAACTTGTTTTTTGGGTTTTGAAAATAATAATAATTATTATTATTATGCTTGATGTAAATGTTTACAAGGTCATTGGAGTTTTTGGAAAATATAGTTAATGTTTAATCAAATATACTTTACATATTTATGTTTAAAGATAGTTTCATTTATTGTTTAGAAAATCTTCGGCAAAATCACATAATCAATCTTTTGTCGACGCGTTTCGAACCAACCAGTGTGGTTCAGGTTCGAAAACGCCTCGACAAAAGATTGATTATGTGATTTTGCCGAAGATTTTCTAAACAATGTGATGGATCACAGAAGTCTAAACTCCTTAATAGTTTCATTTATATTTCTTCTCTTTATTTGCTTTTTAACTATATTAAAAAGCCATTTTATTTGAAATTCCAAACCGTTAAAAAAAAAGTCTCTTATTCTAATAAAATCAAAAATATAAATAATGTACCATCCTATTAAGCCAATAAAAAATAAAAAATCATTAAAATATTCTTTTTTATATATATTTAAAAGATTAAAAGTAAAAATAAATTTACAATATTTACATTTAAAATTTTGTATACACAAATCCATAGACATACACAAATTCAATATGATGACTGAAACATATACAATTTGATATTAAACCTTTCATACACTAAACATACACACCTTGATTTTAAACATCTCTGAAGAGGAATGTTTGAATGAGACTTCCACATTCGAGAAGCTAGCTGAAAAAATATGGAAAAGAGTGCCCGATATTACCTTTTTTTAAAGCGGTCTCGTGACTCTCCGGTATTTCCTTAGAGATTTGGTGAGCACCTTACCTCAGGGAAATTATGCTGAAGCTGACATTACTTAATAAGAAGACTGAGAATAACCATTACCATATTAACCATTTAGAAAGCTCCTAGAAATCTAGGGGGGATACAGACATTGACAGCAAATTATGTTTCTGTTTGACAATAATGTATTCTCCAATCCAACTATATGATATAAAGAATATCGTTATCATGAAGTAACAAAGAATGCATTCAAGGGCACTGTACAGAGTTGATGGCGACTTTGGGTAATGGAATGGAAGCTCAAATTTGAAATGGAAACAAATTAGCGAGAATGTTTCATAATGCAATCAAAGAATATAAGATTTTGAACGGCTCAAAGATGCAAAGACAAGTCAGGCTCCACATGTTCTGTATTATCACATGTATTTTGCTGCCGAGGATGTTCTGTATTATCACATGTATTTTGACTTTTGACAGAAGGAGAAGAGGTTGACACCAATTCGCTGCCATTTCTGGCACTTTTCACAGAAGGAGAAGAAGTTGACACCATTTCGGTGCCATTTCTGGCCCTTTTCGCAAAAGATAAAGAGCTGGACACCAATTCGATGTCATCTCTGGGCCTTTTAACAGAAACACAGAACTCGACGAAATATGGGAGAAAGTCTTCCGTTGGAATCAAACATAGGATTACTAGACTGCTGCCCCACAGCGTTTCTGGCGCTTTTTACACAAGAAAGAGAACTGAAGGAAAATTCTCTGTGAAGAGTGGGCGGCCACTGCTCGAACGGAGACCGATAATTTGATAGGTCAACACTCTGCAGCTCAAACTGCAGAAAATCTGCGGTTGGAATCGAACATAGCATTACAACGGGAAACTGAAAGCTGTCAGTTGGCGGTCTATTCAAAATGGGATTCGATTTGCTTGCAGTTCGCTCATTCTTATGAGCATTCTGATGGCCTCCCAGTGCCTTAGAACTCAGAACTTTTTCGGGCAATAGCGGCAAGAAAAGACGCGGGCTCTGGTACCTCCCTCGGGGGTGCTTGTGCTCTTGGAAGCAAAGGGCGCTAACTCTGGTACCTCCTGATGACCTTGCTTCATTGCACGTGTTGCTGGGTGTTCGTGAAGTCTGAAATTAGTGTAGTGAAGGGTTAGATCCACTCCAAACAGTCTGGCCTTATCCTTCTTCTGATCACCCTTGGAATCCATGGATCCGCTGAATGTTTCTTTGTCTGCCTCAAGTGAAAACCTAGTGTCTGCTTTCAGGGCCTCTCAGACAGGTAAGCTCGCCCACTGTTTACAGAACATAGGTAATATGGTTCACCAGGTAACCCTGAAAGTTTTATAGGGTCGAGAAAGCCTGTACTGCCGACTCCTTCACAGTGTTAAATATACCGAAGCACTTTGTATACTTATAAAGACGTCCGCAAACAAACGAAGTATGGGAGATTTTTAATATGGTCCCTCTCCTGATCTCGAAATCTCTGGAGACCTAAAATTAACCATAGATGACAGTTCGAGTGTGTTCATACGGGAATCAACTCTATTTTTTTAATTATTTTATTTTATAATGAGTAAATTCAATTTTGTTTATGATTTCATTTCGTAAATTTGTATTATTTTGCTGGCAAAAAGATATGAAAGCCAAATTAAAGGAATAAATATAATTATAAGTTAAAAAAAATATTATTAAACATGAAAATAAATTTAAAATAATTTTTTTATTTTATAGATTTTATTATTAATAATTAATAAACTAATAAATTGAAAAATTTTATGATTTCAAATAAATTTCAAATAATTTAATCCCTAAAAGTATGAAAATAAAATTCAAATATTAAATTTAAAATTAATTATAATTAAAATAAAATTTATTAATTAACTAAAACAATGATCCACCTATAAAAATTCCCCAACAAACCAACTATTGGACACTTTGCAATCTGGTCTCTCTCCGGATCTGGAAATATCATAGGACCCAAAATTAACCATTTATGACGGTTAGAATGGGTTCATAAAATATTAAATTTATAATTAAATTATAATTAGCTATATCTTGGGTTTTGTCATTCATATTATAAATACTAATGTTTTTCATTATATATTATTAATAATTTTTTAGGGGATAATAAATTATTAATATTGTTATTAAATAATGATTAGTTTATGTTATAATAAGTTACTAAATTTATAATTTAATTATAAATTATTAAATTAATTATTAAATAACTAATATATTTTTAGTTAGATTGGAATTTTTTTGTCTATTTTCTTATATTATTATTTTTTGTTTTTTTGTTAAGTTGTTTATGATCTTCCACCTCGCTTGAGCCACGACCATAGGGCATCTAAGTCTTCAAAGTCATCTGAGGATCTAGGTAGCCTTGGCCACACTAAACCTTAGCTTAGTGGATTTTTTAGCATGTCTCTTCCCACACCAACCCTTAGCTTAGTGGATTTTTTAGAATGTCCCCTCCCACACCAACCCTTAGCTTAGTGGATTTTTTAGCATGTCTTCTCCCCTTAGCACAAGGCACAACCATGTGTGAGGTTTGTCCCCTCCCACACCAACCCTTAGCTTACTGGATTTTTTAGCATGTCTCCTCCCCTTAGCACACTGCACAACCACCGTGTGTGAGGTTTAATCATGGGCCACAGAACCCTTAGCTCAGTGGTTTTTTTAGCATGTCTCTTCTCCTTAGCACAAGGCACAACCACCCCCATGAGGTTTGATCCTCGGCGACACCAACCCTTAGTTGAGTGGATTTTTTAGAATATAGCCTAAGGCACAACCACCCCCACGAGGTTTGATCCTCGGCGACACCAACCCTTAGTTGAGTGGATTTTTTAGAATATAGCACATGGTGCAACCACGTGTGTAAGGTTTGATCCTCGCCTCCCTTGGTGACGATGCCCATCCTCAATGAATTGAGCTAGTAGGACTTGACTTTTATATGTTATTATTAACCCATAGAGAAAATGTATAATAAATTTGAGTATAGCCAATAATTCATTATATTATTAATATTAATGTTTATTATTATTTTATATTTTTGAATATTTAATAATGATGCATAATATATATATATATATATATATATATATATATATATATATATATATATATATAGATTATTGCTTTTTTTACATGTTAATTTATGTAAAAATGGGTAGGTTAACATATGGTTTAAAAAATAACGACTCAAGGGTGTTAACTTATCATCATTAAGGGATTGGCCTAAGCCACACTAAATAATAATGGTGAGATTTGTACTTGTAGTTTTCAAACTAATGATTTTTCCCAACATGATTCCTTGATAAACCATTGCGTTGTACCTTTTGAGCTTTGTGTAATATATTTTTTTTATAATGTATTTTTAAAATAAACATTTTTACTTTAAGTTGTATTTTATAATCTAATAAGAGAGGTATTGTTGACTAATGTTACATTTATAAATAATAAAAGAAAAATTATATTAACAAATTAAATTAGTAATTGTACCTAAACGTGCAAAGATACATTAAAGGAATAGAAGATTTGGGAAAACCGCGAAAATTTTGAAGACAAAATAAACGTTCTTTTAGACCCTTACTTTCACCAATTGGGTCAATAAAACTCAGAGGACAGCTTCAAACAGCTAGAAAAAAAATGAAAAAATAGAGATCAAACAGAGATTGACTCACGGATGTTGGAGCCACTTTTGACTTTCAAAATGATGATTCCAAATCTCACTATTGTAATGTTTGGATGGGGTGAACAATAAAAAAAATAATATTAAACATTATTAATAAACTTATAAATTTTTTGAGATTCGATTTAAATTATATTAATAAATTTTGTGGGTGTTCATTGGTTTATTAATGGCTAAGGAAATTTGCAAAGGCAATGGCAAAGGAAAAATGACATTTTTGACACATTTTTTATGAAAATAATGGAGATTATGAGAAAAGGGAGGTGAAAGGTCACATGTTGCATGTGAGGAGGAAACTGAATGAAAATAATGGAAAATCATGAAAATAGAGGCCTCATTCATAAAAAGACTTTTGAGGATCAATGGGCAACCTGTTGTCACTTGAGTTTTTAGAGCTCTCTCATTTCTCTCTCTCTCTCTCTCGCACTCTTGGACACTTAGAGTTTTCTTGGAGCACTCTTGGAGGGTGTGCGATACTTGGAGTTTTGGAGCAAGAAGGCAGAGGAAGTGTTGACACCTAATCCTCTACGATTGGATGAATTTGGAATGTGAACAGTCATCAGAAGATGAACTGAGCAGTCACATTCTTTGTATATAACAATAGCTACCTAATGAAATAAATCGTATCATTTTTCTGCCAAACTGGAGTTACTCCTGGCCTGACATGGTATCAGAGCTAGCCCCTTGTTTTAGCTATTATGCTCTTGTAACTCCTCTGTCCTCGCCTAACAAGCGTTGCTTTGCCTTTGCCATATTCCCTTTGTCCACGCATCTGCCTCTGCCATAACCCATTTGTCCAAAACGTTCTCTCGCGCACCAGTGCTGCCTCAATCCTTACATAACGTGCCTGTGCCATAGTATCTGTCCACTGTTTACTCAGCGTTTGACAGAGATTATTCTCCTTCTTCACAGTGAATTTCGCTGGCCCAGTCACCTCAATCCTACCCCATCGATCAACAACATTGTTCTAAAACTCAGTCATTTTTATTTCGCAGGCTCTTTTCCTTTTGCCATGGCTCGCTTCTAAATTACAAAGTTTTTACCAGTTCAAGGTCTAGCAGGTGTCGATGTCTTATTTTATCCGACTCTTTTTATAATGCTGTTCGGAACAAGTCTGAATCTGAATTTCGATGGTGGGAAGAGGTTGATTAGTTTGTTTTGTATTTTGCGCTGTCCCATTATTGTTTAAAACAATATGCTGTCCCATTATTTTAAAACGTTGTCACAAACCTGTGTTTGTATTTTGCGTTGTCCCATTATTGTTTAAAACAATACGCTGTCCCATTATTGTTTAAAACAATACGTTGTCCCATTATTTTAAAACGCTGTCACAAACCTGTAATTTCCTTTTATCGGGTTTACAGTAATAATCTTCTATTCATATCTGTCTACATTGATGCGGTGGCGCTCTTTTCCTTCTATTCATAACTACTCAACTAGTGATGCGGTAATGCTGCAATCTTGAAAAGCAATTTGGTGGATTTGTATGGGCTGACCAGATACGTTCATTTTAGACATCGAGTAAATACTAGTAGATCTCTGGGATGGCTTGTGGTAAGAGAAACAGTCGTGGCTTCAAGGTTTAAAGAGTCAAAGGGAGTTATGGTGATTTTTTTAGTCTTTTCAGTGAGCTTTGCGGATTTCATTAGATTTACTATTATGTTGCCGCAAATTGTAAGCAACAACTATAGAATATAGATGTTTAATGTTTTATTTAAAACATTCTCAGATTACATGAGATGTCTGCCATCAGAGTTTGAAATTGTGATGTCGTTGTTGCTCCAACTTTGTAGAGCTCGTGGTTGATGTCGTTGCTACTCCAACTTTGTAGAGCTCGGGGTGAAAGATTGATTATTGGCTATGATATGAATTAAACAACCAAAATTGTTTCCCACAGAAACGTTCGAGTACAATTTCACTGTATATCAGCAGAAGTTTTTTTTTATCAGCAAAAGTATTTTTTTTACAGAATGCATTCAATCATCTCTATGGTAGGGATAGTTCTCACTGGCAAGGAGAACTATCCTCAACGGTCCCGGATGATAAAACAAATCCTCATCTTCAATGAGTTGTGGAAAGGAGTGTGTGTCGGAGAAGGAGACAATGACCCAGTACAACCTACCTCAGACAAAGAGCTCGGCATTTGGGAAAACAAGAACAACAAAGCCTATGAAGAGGTGAGTCACCATATTTCATCATATTCAACTGCCTTTGAAGCCTTACAAAAGATGAAAGAACTATATGACTCACATTCTACACTTGAAGTTGTTCAGCTCATGATTAAACTCTTCACTCTTGAACTGAAAAATAATGATCCTCTTGCTCTTGCATCTGAAGTAAAGTCTATAATGCATGATATCAAATCCACTAAGGTTGAACTGGATATCCCTCTTATTTCTTTTCTCAAGGCACTCTATCCTACCTACTCCAATTATCTTGAGTCTTTACAAGCAAATGGAAATCTTAAATATATAACCTTTGACTCTCTTGTGAAAAAGTTTGCTGAAAGAGAGAAAGCCTTTGGAAAGAAGACAGCCCCTGAATCTTCTCAAGAGACTATGTGCCTTGCTCATAAAGAAAAGCATCCTGCTCAAGATTCTACAAGAGGAAGAGGTGGACGAAGAGGAAGAGGAAGATACTTCAGAGGCAGGGGGGGCAGACATTCTCAAAGAGAAAAGGCGGACTTACACTGCATTCGCTACAAAAGAAATAGATCACATGATGCTTCTAAATGCGAGCTACCATGGGACAAAATTGAGGAGAAGAGAAACCAGCAGAAAGGTAAAACTGATGATACAGACAAAGGTAAAGCACCTGAATCCGCTCACTATATTGAGGCACAATGTAACATTGGATTAAATGAATATTTGTTTAATGCTTCACTTGCTTCCTGGAAAAATGATTGGTTGCTTGATTTAGGAGCAACATGTCACATGACTCATAGAAAAGATTTTTTTGAAGATTTCACTAACAATGTTGATGGAGCAGTGTACTTTGCAGATCAGTCAAAAATCAAGCCATCAGGGCTTGGCACAATCAAGCTTAAACTGCCTGGTCTTCCAGACTTTCTTCTGGATCATGTTCTATATCTCCCACAGCTCAAGAGAAACTTGCTGTCCTTGGTCCACATCCGCCAGCAAGGTCACTCCATTCATATGTTTGATGGCAAACTTGAGGTAAGAAAAGCTTCTGACCACTCACTTGTCATGAGGGGAATAGAAGAAGAAAGACTTCACAAACTGCAAGGAACCTCTGCTCATGCACAACATTTCTCATATATTTCTCATCATGAAGAAGGTACACTTCCATCAACTTTATTATGGCATGCTAGATTTGGACATTTAAACTATGACAGTCTCCGCTTATCGAAGAAAAATGGTGTTGTTGGTTTGCCTACAATTCGTAGGAAACATAAGCAATGTGATGCTTGCATTCTAGGAAAGCATAGAAAATAGTCTTTTCATGATTCACATTCAAGAGCACATAGGAAGCTTGAACTCATTCATTCAGATTTACGTGGTCCAATGCCTGTTCCTTCTGCAAATGGAAATACATATATCATGACATTTATTGATGATTACACCAGAATGTGTTGGGTTTATTTATTGAAGAACAAATCTGATGCTTTTCAAACATTCAAGAATTTTCATAAATGGATTGAAAATGATGCACAATCTCATATTGGGTTTATTCGCACTGATAATGGAAAAGAATATACATCAAATGAATTTGAAAACTATTTTCGCCAACATGGGATCAAACATCAAACAACTGTGCCTTATAATCCCCAACAGAATGGTGTAGCTGAAATAATGAATAGAACAATCTAGAATATGGTACGATCCATGCTTTTCTTCAAAAATGTAAAGATAATGTTTTGGGCTGATGCTGTTCTATGTGCTGCATATATAAAGAATAGATGTCCATCTAATGCTATAAGAAACAAGACTCCTTATGAATTATGGTATGGACATGTTCCTTCGGTAAAACATCTCAAGATCTTTGGTTCCACCTGTTATGCTTTGATACCAAAGGTACATAGAAACAAACTTGGTGCTAGAAGTCGTAAGTGTATCTTCGTGGGATATTCAAACACCTCCAAAGCATACTACCTCTAGGATGAAGTAAATAAAAAGTTTGTTGTATCTAGAGATGTAATTTTTCTTGAATCATCCAAATCTGACAATGTTGTTTAGTAACAACTTGATCGCTTTGATAGATTCGCAAAAACGAAGTCATTTCAAGAATTTGATAATCAGATTCCACATCTTGAAGGGGGGATTCCTATACTAGATCAACATGTGGAATCTTCTTCTAAAGAACACTCTCCCCCGAATGAAACTCCAACAACGGATGATGCTTTAAGTGATGTAATTGATAGAATTGGGAGACTCAATCTTGATTCAATCCCAACTCAATCAATAGAGCAACCAAGACCATCTCAGAAAGGTCCCCCAAAGTGGCTGACAAAGACACTTGAAATTGTTCATCTTGATGAAATTGGAAAAATATGAACAAAAAATTCAAACTGAAAAAATGGAGGTGATGTAGATGACTCTAATTCACCTGTTGATATGGATGTTACTTATGATTGTGAATTGAACTTGTCTATAGATTTTGAACCAACTTCCTTCAAAGAAGCTGCTTCTCATGATGAATGGAAAGAAGCAATGCAAAAGGAGTCTGATGCCCTCATAAAGAATGGCACTTGGAAGCTGGTTGATCCTCCATTTGGAACCAAACTAATTGGCTGCAAGTGGGTCTACAAGAACAAGTACAAAGCTGATGGCTCACTTGAAAAGCACAAATCTAGGCTTGTGGCAAAAGGTTTTGCACAGAAGGAAGGGGTCGATTATGAGGAAACTTTTGCCCCCACAACAAAATGGGCCACCATCCGGACACTCTTTGCACTAGCAGCTCAGAACGGTTGGAAAGTCCATCAAATGGAAATAAAAACTGCCTTCTTGAATGGAGATCTAAAAGAGAATGTTTTTATGTCCCAGCCTGAAGGATTTGCTGTGAAAGGTCATGAACAAAAAGTATGCAAACTTGTGAAGTCCTTGTATGGCCTCAAACAAGCACCGCGAACCTGGTATGAAAAACTAACTGAGCATCTTCTGAAACTCAACTTCAATCATTTTGATCTTGATGATGCAACTTTATTTGTCAAGAAAGTTGGCAAAACAGTTGTATATCTTGTGGTATATGTAGATGATCTTTTAATGACAGGGAACAATGAAAGCTACATTGCATCCATAAAGAAGGAATTTGGGAAAAGTTTTGAAATGACTGATTTGGGCTATGTTCATTACTATCTTGGCATTGAAGTAACCCAACATCCAAAATCCATATTTCTTTCTCAAAAGAAATACATTGGAGATTTGTTAAACAGATTTGGCATGACAGAGTGCAATCCTCTTTCTACTCCAACGGAGAAAAACTTAAAGCTCACATCTATTGAAGGAAAGGAATTTGAGGATGCAACAAAGTATAGACAGCTTGTAGGAATTCTCATCTACCTCACTACTACCAGACCAGACATTTCATTTTTTGTTGGAATCCTCTCCAGGTTTATGCAAAATCCTTGTCAGGGACATTGGTCTGCTGCAAAAAGAGTTCTAAGGTACTTGAAGGGAACTCAAGACCTTGGAATCAAGTATACACAGGTGGAGGACTTCAGCTTGATTGGATACTCTGATTCAGACTTCGATGGAGACAAAGAAATTGGGGTATCTACTTCAGGATATGCTATGAGTCTTGGATCAGGAGCTGTCTCTTGGAGATCACGCAAATAATCAGTTCCAGTAGATTCCACAATAGAAGCAGAATACGTGGCAGCAGCTGAAGCAACGAAAGAAATTGTGTGGCTCAGAAAAAATCTTGAAGATTTGCAGGTAAAACAAGTACAATCAACTCCACTCATGATTGACAACACCTTTGTGTTTTTGGGAAAAGTATCCAATTCGGAATGCCCCTATCCCACTCTAAGGTGTGATAGTTCCTTAGCAAAAAACAAGGTAAACTAATTAAGTATTCTTCTTTATGAAATGTAAATGAGGAAGAAGGATGTAACTAACCTGTGTCTTCTGCTAGTTTGTCGATCCAAATCACTCCTCTCTTCAGTAGCTCCCAGCTTCTTGCTCCTTCACCGGCCCAGCTTCACCGAATTCCTGCAAGATCACAAGAGAGAGAAACTACACAAAGATAGAAATATACATTCATAAAAATCTCAAGATCAGATTAAGCTAAACATGTAAGCATAACAAAACATCATTGGTACACTACATGTAGGAGAAACTCAAATAGTTTATTGATAGAATAAGAAAGTCCAAGAGGAGATACAGCCAAGTGAGTTCGATCCAGCATCTACCTCCCAGCAAAGGAATCCCTTCCTCTCCTCCAACAAAGCATAAATCACCCAATGTACTAATCTCAATCTCAAACCAACAGCAATTCTCTGCAAAGTACTAAATTCCCGCCCCCTGAACCTCTGGGTGAGAGATCCATATATAAATGTAAGCAGAGAGGATGAGTCAGCTTATGTTTTGACTTGTGGCTTCTCTCTGTGAGTTCTTGCTTCCACTTGGAGGTTGAGAACCTCTTACTCATCACTAGTCAAATTCATTGAGGCAAGTGTCATTGGAGAAGATTCTGGAAGCTTCCAGGGTCTTTCCACCTCGTTGAACGAGCTTGCCATTTGTCATTTCCCGCTCAACGCACCCTGGTAGTGCTTCCACCTGCGTTGCAGTGCACCTAGCCAGTGTAGTCTCTGCATTTCAACACAGGCAGCTAGTGGAGCCTCTGAATTGATCCTGAATTGACTATTTCTGAGTGGTTTTTGGTGGAGAACTTCTGGGAGAAGCTGTCATTGGTTGACCTTGTTCCTTTAGGAGCTGTAACAACATCTTTAGGGACTTTGGATCCCTTGAATTATGGACATTTCATGCTCATAGATGTAAGGCACAAAAATGTCTATAACAGTTGTCCCCTAAAGTATGAGGTCGTTTATCGGGTGAAATGCTTTATTAGGAGGATCCGAAGTTCATTCAATGCTGGGAGGAGACCTGTAATAAGATACAATACAATACATTATTTTTCATACTGTTTTCATGATCTAGCTGAGGCGGGCATTCCCATGCTCAGCTTTATAAATTAATTTTTATGTACATAGGACAGACAATTGTCTGATGATAAACTGATGATCCTGCTGAAATCATCATCCTTTGGTAGGATGATTGTCTGTGCTGCACTGCTGTACGTGTCAATGTCTTTATTTTTCCTGAATATATATCACAGCCCGAATGGATGAAACTAGATCCAGGGTCTTCAAACTCATTCGATCTTCACTCTAAGTACAAGTCGATCAATGTGAGAAATGTTCTGAAGTCGAACATGGAAAGACATCGTTTGATTACCAGTCAATGAGGTAAACCGTTAACAACCGCGAGAGGAATCACCGATAATGATAATGACCCTCAAGGTACTGCAGTACAATTCACGTGGTGTGAATAAAGGACTTGGCGTCGAACACCACGCAAAATCTTTCGGTCGAAGGTCATTGATGTATACCTGTCGTCGGAAGTGAGAAACTTGCCATTGAGGCATGCAAGCTTCAAAGTACTGAAGGGGGTGTTCCTAGATCAACTTCTTGGATAATGAGCTGATGTCGAAAAGAAACGATCCGTCAAAGGAGGGCCTTGATGTATCCCACATCAGTGACACGGAACGGAGCAAATGATTTTGATGGAGGTGAAAACGATCTGATGATATATGGTTCAGGGTGGCGGTCATGAAAGAATGAAGGATAATGTATGGTAGTGGATGGGACATGGTTGACTTCTTTGGATGACTTCTCTTGAACATATCGGCGACACTTGTGTGATGGATTGGTAGCATTTACCCCAAAGGTGGATGGTATGGTGAGACCATGGTGATGTGACCGGTGAATGAAACAACCCAACCTGACTCAGGCATGGAGTGGAAGTGTCATGTTCAAGAGTGACTTGCTACCAATAAAGTTCTTTGAGTTTCTTCCCAATTTTTCCCCAGTCATTTCTGACCAGTACCTCTTTATTTTTGTCAAGCTTGAGGAGGATAACATATGCTTGTTCTATAATTTTCCCTTCGGGAAAACCCATCGCTATGTTTTAACAAGCCTAGCGATAGTGAAACTCATTCTCGTCTAAAGACAAGTTTGTCGCTATTAATATTTTTTAACGAGTTTAACGACAAAGATGACTCGGTCCCTTTTAATTTTTAGAGATTCTAAAAAGGTACGTAAAGATAACTCCAAAGTTCCTTTTTCATCATCTAATCCCTTAAGTTTGAAAAAGTATAAAACAATACAGAAGGGATGAGTTTTTGATAGTTTTAACGAGCCGAACAAAACAAGCGCTCGATCTTTTTGTGCAATAATCCCTCAGGTCCAAAAAGATTAAAATCTAGAGGAGGGATAGCACTTTCGGTTGCTTTAACGAGCTGGAAGGCCAAAACTCGGCAATCTTTTCATATTTTACGAGTCAGATGAAAAGAGCTTAAAGAAGACTCGTCTTTTGAGGAACGAGTGATAAAACGGGTTAGTAGCTGATTCTAGGTAAGGGTTTGGAATTTTCCAATCACGGCAGTGTCACAAGGATGGCTAGTGAAATCACTCTTCGCAGCTGTTCCTAAAAATGGGTAAACAATCATATGGAGGTGAATGATCGGCCAAATGAAAAGTGGAGGTGACGGTGCAAACACGACCAAGGCTTTAGTGGCTGATAATGTTACATTCACGGTGGTTATTTACCGAAGGATAGTTCATTTTTTAACGAGCTTAAATGCGGGTTGAAACACTTGCTCGATCTTATGTTTATTTTTTAACGAGCATGAACTATGTGCTAAAACTGCTCGATCTTATGTTTATTTTTTAACGAGCATGAACTATGTGCTAAAACTGCTCGATGCGGGTTTATTTTTTAACGAGCTTGAACCTTGCAGTAACACTGCTCGTGATAAGTTTGCATGCCCCCAGCATAATAACGCAAATCGAGGTGCATGCCCCCCAAGCTTCATTGCATTCAACTCGGTGGTTGCAATGAAGGTTTACCTTTGAGATTTGAAAAGGGGACTTGTTTCATTTTTTAATGAGGTTGACACAGTAAAAGAACTATCCTCATGACTTCTTGTTTCATTTTTTAACGAGGTTGACACGAGATAAGAACCGTCCTCGGAACCCACCGTATTTACAGTATTTGATAGAAAATCGAAAACTGAAGGATGATAAAGGTCATCTTGAGTATCTTCTCCACAATCCGGGAGAAGGGAACAATGGCAGGAATCATTCCATGGTGCCCCATCAATTAACATTGATTGGACAATTCCTTTGTCGGTTCCATGCACTCGCGACCAAGGATCTGAAGGGGTACCATATTCTCTAGACCTATCTATCCAAACGCTTGATGAGCGTTGATTTGGGTTTTCCCCCAAGCCAAGAAAATTGATTGCTACAATATTTCTATTAGGGCGATGATCCATGCTAACAAAATGTTTAGGAATCTTCCGAATCCATTAGATATAGAAGATTTCATATTGTAGGTTTCCACTGTGGCCACTTTTGCCAGACTACTTGGAGGCGGTAGGGAAAAAGTACCCATTAAGGCAGGGTCTTTTAGGAGGCCTATTCCAATATTTTGAAGCGGATGATCGCTTCCATGGATCATTTGGATGCTTCCCGTAACTTGTGAACTATTGGGGAGAAATGTTTGTTGGTCGATGATTGTAATTCTTCCTTGAAAGGGAAATGCAATCCTCCTGAAGTAGGTCGACACAACTGCGGCCATGGCATATATCCAGGGCCTTCCCAGTAAGATGTTGTAATTGAGGTTTTCGTCGATTACTTCAACATCAACTTCTACTGTTTTGCCCCCTAGTTCAACTTTCAAGTTACTTAAAATCCCGTATGGAGTGTATGATCGTCCATCAAATGCTTTTATCGTTGTTGAAGATCGCGACAAGGGTGGTGAGCCTAATTTTTTCCAGCAACTCATCGACATAATACATGTGGATGCCCCCTCATCAATAATTGTTCGATGAACAGTTTTGTTGAGGGCTTTCACTTGAATAAGGAAGGCTAGTTGAGCTGGTAATTGAGGGTCATATCCTTTATGATCAAATGCCACAAGATTGGAATCCATTGGGCCAATCCCACCTATTGCTGATAATAAAGCTTGCTTTTGGGAGGGGCAATTCTGTGGTACCCCAAGTGTCGACATAGCGAACAGCGATTGGGCCAGGTCCTCTATTATATTATAATTCTGTGCTACTTTTGCACTAGGATTAAATGTTGATTTGTGTACTACTCCCTTTGGCGACTTTATCATTGGTTCAGGAATGATGGGTGGCACAACTTCGGTCAAAGTTGTTGTCGAACTACTAGGTTGTTCATTAGCCTTGTTATTTGACAGCTGTGGATTCCCGTAATCTTTATTCCTTGTCAAAGCATCATTTTGCTGCTTTGAGATAGAAAACATAAGCACTTGGGATCGAGAAGCATTTTGATTAGCAACCAGCTTGGTTCCCGGGTTTGGAAACGGATCAGTCAAAACTGCTAAGGTTTTTGAACTCTTAAAGAGTTTCTTAACTTCAACTTTATGTGGACAATCTCTCGTCCGATGATCCTCATCACATATATGACACCCCGCAGGGGGTTTTCTTTGCCCCGAAGGGTTTGCAGAAGCTTTTCCAAGAGATGACTCATCCTGCTTCTTTTTTCTCCCTTTCTTTTTCTTCTTGCCCCCTGGTTGCTTCAGTTTTTTGCCCTTGTCGGTCGACACGGCATTTACTTCCGAGGCAAGAAGTCCCTTATTTGCATTTTGACTGGAAATCTTACGGGCCCTTTTAGATGTAGCCTTTTTCGATTTCGTGTCTGTTGCGCCAATCACGCCATCGCCGACATGAGAGTCATTGTTTGATTTAGGAGGAGGAGGAATTGAGAATTCTGGTCTAGGGGCATTAGGTATTTTGTCGTAGAGCGTGCCGGACTGAGTATAGATCTGTTAACACCCAGGTTGTTCCCTATGACTCCCAAGGGAATACGGCTGGGGTAACCACTAACCAATATTTGGATCACAGTTTCTAGCCAAACTGTAATCAGAGAGGGATCTCTCTTTATAATTTTGTCTTTGTTTTGATGGTATTTTAGGCTAGTTATTATGCTCAGGTTTTGGTTTATATTTTGGTTGAAGGATTTCTTTCAGTGCTTAAGGTGTAGTGTTCAAACAATAGTATATCATTGGGCAATGGAGTCTAGAGCTGTGAAATGTTTTGAAATGCTGGAGTGATGATGTTCAGACTGCAGGGCCTATTGAGTATCTCAAACTAACAAAATTTAAACTTAAATGGTGATGTATGGTCAGCCAACAGAAAGCATTTAAGAATTCTCCATTAAGCTGGTGATGTGAAAGTGAAACATGATGCTCAGGAGCATACTTGAATTCCTGAAACAAAGGTCACTGTGAAAGATATATTCTGAAAGTGCAGCAATTAAGAATTACACTTATCAAGATTATAGCTGAAGAAAGACATTCATTAACAACATAGATTGAACTCAGGGTATTGCATGAATAAGTCCTGAAGGTTATTCTTTTTCTTTGTTGTCAAACACTTAGAAATTAAGAACATGTATGGATGGTAATAGATTTAAAATACATAACAAAGAGAGTTACAGAAACTTATTGTATTGTGAAGTACACAGGAATCCTGCAATTTTCAACAGACACCAGAACGCATTCAACACTTCAGAACTCCGAGAAATTCCATCACTTTCTTTATTAAACTCTGAAAGGATTACAGCTTAAGAAATTCTTCAAGAGAAATCAACAACAACCCCTGCAAGCTTGTGCGAGGGGCAAATATATACAATCCGTTGTTACAAAATATCTGAGTGCTAAGTTATCTCAGAAATGAATATCTTCACCAACTTTTCAAGATATTTTGATCAGAAAGTTATTACATCATTGAATACAAAGTAAATGCATCTTTATGCTTGTCAGAAGATATTTTGGCCTTTGGAGGCCATCGAGTCGGTTGGAGTGATCTGCATTAATGCTGACAAATGCGCTTTTGGAGCTGCTCTACTGTAGCTTCTCAACCTTGACACCTGTAGCTGTTCGTTTTGACTTGCTGGCCGAGACTTCTGCTGAGTTGGCTCAACTTTTATCTTCAATGACTTCTGATTCTTTTAAACTGTCCTGTGTATGACAGTTTGCATTTTCTATGAACAAAATTTGTTGAATGGCAACCTGTTTATAAAATTGTTTTTATGGCCTTGGTCCACCATTCTAGTGTAGGTAGTTGATGCCTGAGAATTGCATCCATGGTCTCCTCTGCCTCTGTATATTTGTAAAAATTGGGAGGCACCTCAAGTAGGTGTTTGATTTCATTCATTATAAAAAATAAACTTTCTACTCTATTGTAGAGAGTTTGTCCTGTGGCTGGCCTTGTTTCCTCTGAAGTGCTGGGCTTCTCGTTGATCTGACTAGTGGCAAATGTATTAACCCTTTTGGCATACTGGTCATGTGTGAACAATCTCCCTGCGCTGTTCAGTAAGCTAGGGAGCCCTCTGTTTTCTAACACCTGAAATTTCTCCATAAACCTGTTCACCTCAGTCTGCATGTCCTGGGTTCTTCTCTCCAAGGTCTGTACCAAGTTTCTCAGTGTAAGAACCCTTTTGATTAACTGAATGTGCTCAGTTCTGTTTGAAATTCCCATGGCAGCCAACTGAGTACTTGTCCTATTGTTAAGCACATTAATCATCCTGGTGGCAATTTCAGGCATATTGCTTAGAGCAGCTCTTGATCTCTGAATTTCAGTCTGTGCTTTTGGAATGAGGTCCAACTGCTCATGGATTGTTTCAATATATTGCCATTGCTCATTAATAGATTGGCCAATGTTAGCCCACAACACTATTTTAAGCTCAGCCACAACCTTATCTAATTTGAGCTCGTTTTCTAGCTCTTTGATCCTGTCTTTGAGGGCTTTTATCTCCCTGCCCTTTTCTGCCACAGACTGCTTGGATTTGTCATATCTTTCATTGACCTTGGCTAGTTTTTCTTTGGCCTCATTCAATTCTGTCATTTGTGCTTCTAAGGCCTGGATCTCATTCCTCAGCTTTTGCATGTCCAGGCTTGGGGCCTGCTCTGTTGTTGGTGGTGCTGCTGAGGTGGATGTTGCTGCTTGTTCTGTCTGTTGAGGAGGAGGAACATTAGGTGGAGCAGTTTCCTCAAGATTTATCACTTCAGGAGGAGGCTAGGAGGTCTGACCTTCTTCTCTTTGCTTCAAAGCTACCTGTAATGCTGCCTGTGCAGCCTCTGATTCTCCCAGATTTTCTTGTGCCTGGATGAGCTGTTTATAGAGAGACACCAGCAAAGCTGTGGCATCTTTATCATGCCTTTGTTGAGCTAATTCATCTGTTTGAGGGTGAATTGTGGCTGGGAGTTTGATATTTCTCCTTAAAGCTAGCATATCTGCATCCCTCAACTTTAATATTTCTTGTATGCCCTTGATATCTTTGGGATCATGCCCAATCTCAATAGTTATGTCTTCTAAGGACCTTATTCTGTTGTCCTTTGCTTGAGATGAAGCCCTTTCCAACTCAAGTTGGGCAGCTGTATTATTAAGGCTATTTTCTAGCCTGTAGTTATCTAATGTTTTGTCTGCCAAGGAAGCATAGACCATCTCACCCGTTTGTTTATGCAATTCAATTTTATCCATCGGGTGGATGTCCTTGGCCAGGACCTCAAGATTTGTCCTTAGGTAATCTGAAGGGGACCTTGGCTGCAAAGTAGTTGGCATGAAGTGACTCATGATCATCTTGCCCTCCTGGACATCATATGCAGACATCAGACACTGCTGGTTGGTGGGAGCCATATTTAACAGATGGTTATACAGCTGTATTTTTATGGGTTGATTCCTTTTCTTGATTTCAATGAACTGCTGCTTAATGCTTAGTTCACCCCCTCTACTGGCTTGAGGAGCTGACTTCTCCTCCCACTGTTCTCTCTTGTTCCTGTTGGAAGGAACTTGCAGATGCCTCCAAACTAGGCGGGCCCATACCCAAAGATTGCCCTATAGGCATCTCTTCCTCTGATAGGGGATTCATCCTGTGCCTCTTATCACCATGACTTGTTGATGTAGTCAAGGGAGTTTCTCTATCTCTTTTCCTTCTTACATCCTCCTTTTGTGGAGTTTGGAGGACTGAGGTTTCATTAAGTGCTTCTTGCCTTGGAGGTACTATGTTTTGAGCTTGCTGCTCAGTGAGAATTGGGGCCTCAACTGCCCCTTCTTGATGTGTGGGATGCTCTATGTCATGCTGCCCTACTCTTTGTTGTGATTCCTGTTGTTGCTGTTGCTCTACCTGCTGCTGCATTGTTTCTTGCTGCTCCATCTCTCTATCTGCTTGCCCTTCAGTCATGGGAGGTGGTTGCTCTTGTTCTACCTGCTTTCCTTTGCCTTTGCTGCCTGTCTATTGAGTGTCCATGGTAGCTTGCTGATGTGTTGTTGAAGAAGAGGCAGCTGCTCCAAGTTGCCTTTGATAGGATAAGGAAACCTGTCCACAAGTTTCCAAGTCAGCCTCTTTTTGCAAATTCCTAGCCTCTCTCTCTAGTATCTGCTCTCTAGAGATTGGCTCTTCTAGAGTGCCCTCTTTCCAGCCTAAAGAATTTGCATACTTTTCAATATGAGGCAGCCTAACATGTGAATAGTTACCCAATTTGTGTTTTATCCTCCTGAGGGAAATAAAATGATTACGGTCATAAGGGGACCATTTGAAACTGGTGTGCAATTTGAAACCCTCTAAGATCATATCTGCCTCCTTCCATCCCTCCTCTCTTTTGTTGTACAAAAAAGGGCCTAGCTGGCTCCTTACCTTCAGTTGTACCTTCTTGTTTTTGCTTTGGAAATGGAAGTAGTCAGTATACCCAAACTGCCTGAAGTATTCTAGGGCAAACAGTCTCATAGGGACATATCTAGGCAGCCTGTAAGGGTCCAATTCACAGCCATATACTCTGATCACTGTGTGGTGTTGGTAAAAGTACCAATCACCAATGCTGTAGGATTTGGAGAGATGGAGAACTCTCCGCATTTCATCGGTCAACCTTGGAGGAGGGACACCATACAGCAATGTCATAGCTGGGTGAATGAACAGGTCTATAAATTCACAGTATGTGTATGGTGATTGAGAAACATCATGGAAAACTGAAGTCCAAAACACAACTGATCTTGGATTTCCCTGGGCATTAAGTTTCTTGAGAGGAATGGAGAAACTGTCTGGCTGATAAAACAAGAACAGGTGGTAGATGTATGAGGTGTATCTAAACACCCTTTCCCTTGGTAGATTAATCATCTGCTCATGGATCTTTTCTGCAATATAGGTGGCATAGTCATAGTGTACAGCTGGAGGCTTTCCAGGAGAAAACATGGACAACATTTCCATTATGGTGCCATCCACATCCTCAATTCCCTTGTATCCCAGGACATAGATGATCAAATATACTAGCATTCTGCCCAGGTCATTCAGGTAGTGATATCTAATAGGAGGAGTCCTTATAGTTTCAGAGCTTGGCTGCACAAATAACTGGTTGATTTTGGTAATCTGGGCACTTGACAGATTATTACCCTTCTTTATTAAATCTGACATGGAAAAAGGTGTTAATGGCCTTGCAGTATGGAAATGCAGCATCTCATTTATGGTTTCTGGGGTGATAAAGAACAAAACAGAGCCTGTAGGACTGAGAACAGCTCTCTGGCAAGGATCATAGCATTCCTGGCATTTCTGGATCAACTCAGGGAGGGCATTGACTTGAGGGAGGTTGTAAATGGGCAAATTTGAGTCCCAAATCCCTAAAATATCAGCTCCATTAAGGTGTTGAGCTTTTAATTCATTTAGCATATGGATATTGAACTTAGAACCCATGGGAAACCAATCTAACATCTGATAGTCTACATCTCCCAGGGCTTTCCATGTTATCTCCCTTTGAGGGGCATTAAGAGGCTGGATATTCAAGGCTATTGGTGTCTCCATAGCTACTGAAGCTTTTGGACTGTAGGTAAACTGGTTTCGATCGAGCAGAACAACAGGGAGGAATGTTTTCTTGTAATGGCAGTGAATTATAAGCAACAGAAGGCAAATTGAATAAACAGCAGTTGAAATACTGTCTAAAGGGTTGATAAAACAGTAGCAGGACTGACCAGGAGTATTTTCTGTGGTGAATTGGTCAATTGAAGTCTTTAGTTCACGACTGCGCGAACTAGCTGTGAATTCAGCTTAATTTGTCAAATGCGGCTCTGCAGGAGGTTTGTGACTTCACTGGTTAAAAATGGGTGCAAGTCACTGTGTATTTGATGGTGAAAACAGTGTTTCACAGTCTCTTAACAGCTTGCTTGAGGAAATACGGATAAAACGAGGCTCATGGAATGATTTTGAAAAATACCTGGTAATTTCGCCGGTAAGAGTTGCAAATGCAGGTGCAATGGAGGCGTTGGCGGTCTTGGAAACAGCTTTAGCAGGTTTGCGCTGGTTTGAACGTGAGCAGCATGCAAAAACGGCTAAAGTTTCTTTTGCCAAAAGTGGAAAAAACATGACATTTTGGCCTAAATATGGAATTTTGGCAATATTGGCGCGTTTTTGGGATGACGTCAGCATGACGTCATCGGGTGGGGTCGGAGTCGGATGACGTCAGCATGACGTCACCGGGTGAGGTGGCAGGCTATGATTGGTCCACGGGGATAGTGAGGTGGCAGCCATATCAGCGCGGGGGCGGACGAAGGAGTTGATGCGACGGCGAGGTGGCAGTGACGTGGCTCTGACGTGGGGGTGACGCAAGCCCGGCAAAACAAGTGGTAAGCGGAACGGCGGTAATGGTTTTCTCGGACCGCTTGCAACACGGAGACGGTTTTGTCAGAGGCCGACCCGAGAAGCTGTGAGGGTGACGCGTGGCAGAGGCCTGACGTCACCCTCTGACAGTTTCTCGGGTGCTAAACGTCGGACCTCGGGCCCAACCCGATATTCATAATAGCCATCCGATCAAAAGTGCCCGATCGGACGGTCGACGGGTTGATGAGATGATCGGACAATACGGAAGCGGAGAAGGATAAAAATAATGTATTTTCGGGGCGCGCGCTCAGCAGAAACCTTTGGAATATAGTGTTTGTAATGTTTTCCAATGCCAAATAATGCGGCCCCGACACTTTGGATAATTGGCAAAAAGTGGGTTTTGATATTATTTTGCGATTTTAGAGCAGGTATGGGTAAAATGGGTCTTTTTATAAGGTTTTCTTGGTAAATGAAGGCTTTGGTGGGCAAAATGAATTCAGAAGGGGGGAGGGGGTTAGACTTAGGTTCATCAAAGTGACCAGATGCCATTTTGATCCCTGACAGAGGGCATATGGCTATAATGCCAAAGGGAGGGATATTTATACAATGCTTGGGGTTTATACACCATGGTGTTATAATACTAGGGGAAAGGGAATCGTAAGGGAATTATATAATAGAGTTAGGGTTAAAATGGATGAAAGGAGTGGATGAGGGGAGATAACACTAAGTTTATTTGAAAATAACTTAGCTTAAGGAGTAGATCAAAATGAAAAGAGTTTTAGACAAGAAATGTGGCTTCTAATAGGACTAAGAACCACTAAAAACCACCAATTCTTTCATGAATATCAACTGATGAGGGGATGTTAGTAATGAATGGAGAGGGGAAAATTTGGAAGTTAGACATGCTTCTTTACTTGTTGCAACCTGATAGAGAAGAAAGACTTCCCAATCCATTGACTTTTCTTTGTGAAATAGGTTAGCATACCTTCAATTGTAAGGAATGATACTTCTGCAACCCCAACTGCCTACCCATCTACTTGCCTAGCATTTTTTGTTTCTTCTTGGAGGGTGCACTTGGACTTGCAGACCCTTATTTTCCTTTTCTTTTCTCTGGATTTTTCTTTTGTTTTTCTATCTACTTCTACCCTTATTTCTTCCAAGGTCCCAGATTAAGCAGTTGGGAGCCTTTCTTCTCTACCTAGGCTACTTGTCTGCCTAGATTAAACAGTTTGGACGGACTTCTTTCTCTATTCTACAACTGAAAATTTAAAACATGGCATGATCCAGATTAGGCTGTTGGACCATCCATCAAAATTTGAGTCCACATCAAGCTATAAGCACAGATTGTATTCTCTTGGAAATATGTGATCTTTGCATCATCAAAGCAGAGCATATTTGGACCTTTTCATTGTCAATCATGAAATATGAAACCTATTGGTATAGGTAGCTAACAGTGGCTCCACATGGGGATGGTTTTTCATTTGAAAGACCAAGAACAGCAGGTCAGATTGCCTTGGCCCTTGACATCTCTTGCCAATTTTGAAGTTTGCTGCTTTGAAATGCCAAAATTGTGTGCTTCCCTTCTTGGTAGACCTTTTGATCCTATTTACCTTTTGCTGGCAGTTAAGAAACTTTGAGAAATTACATTTTTACATGTTGACAGAAAATAATATATACATCTGGCTATGTACAAGGAAAAACTCCGGCTGCATTTATGGATGGTAGTCAAAATAGTGCTTGAGCATCCTGCCATTCACAGGACCTTCATCCAAATCAGTTTCATTAAGACTCTTAAGGAAATAAGTGTTGTTTCCTTGTACTGCTTGGACAGCAAATGGCCCTCTCCAAAGGGAATCAAATTTCCCATGTTTTCCCTTATCCTCTCTTCTTGCATCCCACTTGAGGACTTTGTCACCAATGTTGAAATCTTCTGCCTTTGTCCTTCTGTCAAAGGTCTTCTTTAATTTCTCTTGTAGAACTTGAACTCTGCTGAAAACTTGGTCTCTAGTTTGCTGTAAACATATGATTTGATTGATTCTTCTTTGCATATCATTTGGTTCAGCTTGGCTTTCTTGAAGAAGTTTCATAACAGGTACCCCTAGTGATGAGGGAAATTTGGCTTCCAATCCATAAACCAACTCATATGGGCTGGTCCCAATTGATCTCTTTGTTGTTAGTCTATCTGCCCATAGAGAATTTACAAGCTTCTTATGCCAATTCTTTTTGTTCTCTTCTAGCACTTTCTTTATGATGTTTACCAGGCTTTTGTTTGATGACTCAGCAAGGCCATTACCTTGGGGATAGTATGCAGTAGAATGGCCTAAGGTAATGTGAAATTTGTGGCAGAAATTCACCATTTTCTTGGATCTGAAAGCAGCAGCATTGTCTGTTATTATTTTGTCAGGGCATCCAAATCTAGCCAATATGTTGTTCTCCAAGAACTGAATGATAGTAGAATCATTTGCTTGTCTACATGGAACAGCTTCAATCCACTTGGTGAAGTAATCTGTGGCAGTTAAGATCCATCTATGTTGGCCTGAAGATGAGGGATGAATTTCCCCAATGAAATCCAAGCCCCATTGTTGAAAAGGTCTCTCTGTTGCAATAGGCCTCAAGGGAAGTGGCAGCAGCTGTCTCTTTCCCTCAAACACTTGACATTTATGACATGAGGTGGTGAATTTCTTGACATCAGAGAACATGGTGGGCCAGTAGTAACCAGCCCTTAGTATTTTATCCACCGTGGACTTCCAGTACAAGTGTCCACCACAGTCACCTGCATGAAATTCTTTTATGCTATTGTCAGTTTCATTCTTAATTAGGCAGTTTAGCAATATCCCCCATGGTTTTTCCAAAATAAATTTCCATCCATAACACAGAATTTAGAAGCTTTCATTTTTAAGAACCTACATTTAGTTCTGGACAATCCTGGGGGAGCACACAGGTTTTGCAATACATAACATATATCAGAGTACCAAGGGGATTGTTCAAAGGCTACATTGATCTTTGGAGTCGCCAGCTCCTGTTCACTGTCCAGCTGGTTGATGTCTAAGGCTTGGAAATTTGCTTCTGTCATTAATTTGGCCAAACCTTGCCCTTTTATTAGTTTTGTAGGTTTTATCTCAATATCAAATTCCAGAATGTTGGCAATCCACTTTCCTCTTCTACCCTCTAAATTTTCTTGGGTGAGAATGTCTTTAACAATAGGACTTGGTACATAGGCTATAACATGCGAATAAAGGATGTAAATCCTAAAGTCTTTGATAGCTTTGACCAAAGCATAAGCTTGCTTTTCCATGATTTGATATTTTAAAGGTGCATCTCTAAGAGCTCTGCTAAAGAAAGCAATTGGCTTTTCATTTCCTTGGTCATCTTTTTGTAACAAAACAGCAACAATAGTATGCTGGGAGGCAAAAGAGAAAATGATAAATTCTCTGTCAAATTGAGGATTGGTCAAGACCGGGGTTTGGGTAAGGGCCAGCTTTATAACTTCAAAGGCTTGATTGGCTTCAACAGTCCATTTAACTTTTGAATCCTTCTTTAGCATGTTATTTAGCAATCTGATCAATTCTGCTAAATTGGGGATAAACCTTCTCAAGAAATTGATTTTTCCCAAGAATCCTTGTAGTTCTTTGATATTTCTTGGGTGGGGCATTTGTAGGATAGCCTGTATCCTATCTGGGTCAATCCTAATGCCATCCTTTGAAATGATATGTCCTAATAGCTTACCTTCTTCCAAACCAAATAGAAACTTCTTGGGATTCAAGGAAATTCCATATTTTCTGCATTTTAGGAAGATCTGTCTCAAATGTTTTATATGTTCTTGGTCTGATTTTGAGAAAGGTGTAAGGTCATCTAAGTAAATGACAAGGAAGTCATGAATCTCTTTTGCAAAAGCAATATCCATTGCTCTTTGAAAAGTTGCCCCTGCATTTTTCAATCCAAAATGCATTTTAACATATTTGAAGGTTCCCCATGGGGTTGTAAATGGTGTTTTGTCTTGATCATCAGGGTGTACTAAGATTTGATTAAAGCCTGAGAATACATCAAGTAATGAGATCCTTGAGGCCCCTACCACTCTTTTGAGAATGTGATCCATCTTGGGTAAGGGATAGTTGTCTTTGAGGGATACTTGGTTCAGATTTCTTAGATCCACACACAGCCTTATTTCACCAGTTTTCTTTCTTGTAGGGACTAAGTTTGAAATCCACTCGGAGAATCTGATTGGTGTTATGATGCCTGCCTTGAGCATTTTCTGTACCTCTTGTTCCATTGCTGGGAGAAGCATTGGATTGATTCTCCTCAGTTTTTGTTTAAAGGGTTTTTGATCAAGCTTGAGAGGGATAGTATGCTGGATGACAGAGGTGTCATAGGACTTTAGGTCCTCATAACTCCATGCAAAAACATCCTGGAACTCTTTGAAGAGGTCAATGTATTTAGGCTTTTGGTCAGGAGGTAGAGATGCAGATAATTTTATTATTTTGTGTTTTTCAATGGTACCAATGTTGCATTCTTCGATGGCTGCATTTAAGGGCTGCATTTTTGGTTTTCTGGGAATATCATTTGAATCGAAGATGTCCTCTAGTGTAGTTAGGCCTGTTGGTAGAAAATTGTCTTTCAGTTCTATGATGTAAGTTTCAGCATTGGCCACTTCTTCACAACTGATTGGTTGAATTTGCTGAATGTTTTCCTTGTTGAAAATAGTTGGATTTAGCATTTGTTTTGCTGTTCTAGGTGATATTGGGTGAGTAATATTTTGAAACTGTATTTGTGATTGACTTTCTTTGTCAAGTATTTGTGATTGACTTGCTTTGTCAATGTCGATATTTAATCCTGCAAACTCTTGTTGCAGCGTTAAAAAATTGTTTATTTGCACATCATCCTCAAATACTTGCCAGTCTTTAACATTATTTGGAATGGAGGGTCTGTGTTTTATCTCAGCTGTGAAGCAATTGTTAGGTTCCAATGGTAATTTGCAAGTACTAGCAAATGTGGCCAAACTATGAGCATGTAGATTATGGATTCTAGGAATTTTAGTGATTTGGAATTCAGAGAAAAAGTTTAGTACTTCAGCAACAGCAGACCTATAAGACATTAGTCTTTTGTCATTTGTGACAAAATTTCCCTTCACTTGTTGAATAACTAAATCTGAATCACCCATGATTGAAACCCTGGCAGCTTGTAAGAACTTTACTAACTTGAGGCCTAGCAAAAGGGCTTCATACTCTGCCATGTTATTAGTAAATCTGAAGTTTAATCTATAGGCTCTGCCTTCTGCATGACTATTTTCTTTATTGTGTACCCAAACTCCAGCTCCTACCCCCAATTTGTTGACTGAGCCATCAAATTCAAGGAACCATAGAATACCTTGTTGTGAAGGAGATTTAATGAATTGTTCATGGGCTGGCAATGTAAGTTGAAGTTGTGGTTTTTCAACTGGCTTGTCTTTTAGGACAGTCTCATCATTTAATTGGATATGTTTAACAACTAGGGCAGCAGTAGTGTCTAGTGTTTGATTGACTGTTGTTTTATGGATGATAGTTCTTTCATCAGAGTCTTCCTCTTGTATGAGTATTTTGGTTTCAACATCATTTTTTTAGAGAGTTGTGCTGTCATTGAAGAGGATGTATGAGTCTATGTCTGAATGGACAACATATATGGGAAAGTTTTGAGGCTTTTCTTCACTGCTGACCATGTATTTCATGAGTGTTTCTCTGTATAGTCTTTTTGGTTGCCCAAAAACAGAGATGGTGGCATATGACATGTCTAATTGTAGGGAACCTTGGAGTTTAGCTCCCCATGATGTTGATAACAACATCCCATACTTAGGAGGGATATCAGCAACTACAACATCCATTAGAATGGTTTTGTTTGGGTATTGAACCAAAGACACACATAAATCTTTTATGAGGCCTAAACACTTGACTTGGCTGGAATCAAAGGAAAACAGGTCTTTGTAAGGTCTTGTTATATCTAGATTCAGTCTCTCCATGATGGCTTTCGGCATGAGATTGTGAGAGGCACCTGAGTCGAACATTGCATTATGTAATATTTTATCATGAATATGTAAGCTGACATAAAAAGGTAATACCCCTGTGACTACTGTTTTTCCATCCACTTTTGGGCCAAACAATAGTTCTGGGGTGTCATCCAACACATTGACATCATCTTTGTTGCTAGTGAGTTGAAGGGACTTCTTGATCTGTTGTTTATAGATGTCATGCTTGGCTAGTTCTGAGAGAGGAATTGCTATCTTTAGTTTGCCAATTTCGGTTTCTAGGTCAAAGGGTTTTTCAGATTGGGTCTTAAGGTTATGGATAACAGTCCTTTCCTTGTTCATTAAATCTTCTTCTTGACTTTTATTTTGACTTTGGGACTTGTCTCTTTTACTCATCTCTTGAGGAGTAACACTTAAATTAGTTTGAGAGGATGAAGTGGCCATAGGCTTCTGTTTTAAGGACAGTGGTTCAGTGATCTCTTCAATAATCACTTCTTCTGCAGGTGAATTTGTTTTGTCATTAGGCTCTGTGACTACAACTCTTTTAGGCTGCTGATTATCCTTTATCTTTTCAGGCTGATTTACATTCACGGTTCTGCTCCTTAGCTTGTATTGTTTGTGGACTTCATAGACAGCAGTGTCATAGCCTTGTTTGAAGTCAAAGGATTCACCTGATTTAGTCTGGAACATTTTGATTTCATCATCCTCATGATCTTGTTGTGTTAAGAAGACTTGACTTTCACCATCTAGACCCATTAAATTAATCTCAGGATCTTCATTGGGTTCAGTTGATGTGGAAGTTTCTGCATAATTTTCTTGGAAAGGGGGTCTAATGTCTTGGTCAGCGCTGGCCTTGCCCATGCCTGGGTTTTGAGTTCTCCTAAAATTTGGATTCCTAGGAGGGTTGTTTTGTGGTGCTTCCCATGATGATTTTCTCTCAACCGATTCCACTATATCACCCAATCTTTTCATTCCATTGAGTATTGCATCCAGCTTTTGATCAAAAGCAGAGGGTTCTTCTTTGAAAACAGTCCTCTTTTCCAACCTTTCTCTGTTTCTTTTGGCAATCAGGTTGGCTTCCACTGTGACAGCAACCCTTTGGGCCTCTGCAAGGGATTGAGGATCTCTTTCCTTTAACTGATAGGCCATGTCAGGGTCAAAACCATCAGGGAATTTGTACAAAGCTAAATCAGGAGGGGGTCTTAAATTTTGTGGGATTGCGTTATATACATTGTTAAATCTTGCACAATACTCCAAAACAGTCTCTTGGGGACCTCTTTTGATGGTGTCATATTCCCCAAGTATGTGCAAAGGATCCTTCTTCTTCTCCCATCTGCTAGTAAAGGCTTGATACAGTTCATCAGGAGTTGTGATGGAATTTACATTCAGGGATCTAAACCAAGTTCTTACATCCCCAGTTAGGCTTTGAACAAACATCCTCATCCTGACACTGTCATCATCTATTTCATAGGTCTCAAAATGGTCTTGCATCCTTTTGGCATGCTGGACAGCTGTCAGAGGGCCATTGGAGTCAAAATATGAGATTTTGGTTTGGTAATCTTGGGGTAGAGCTACAACATTAGCTGGTATTTGCAAGGGTGCATATCTGTTTGCCATATTTACAGGGTTTGGAGGATTAACAGGGACACCTGGGATAAGAGGAACGGTGTGTACTACAAGGGTAGCAGGTGTAGCAGTACCTAGGCTGTTGTTCAAGGGGATATGTGCAGTAGATGAAGATGTGAGAGGAGGACTTTGAGATGTGGATGGTGAACTAGGGGAACTAGGAGTACTAGGGGTAGACCGGAAAAGAACCTTGCATGGAGTAGAGATGAGGTTGGGATGATCTGAATCTGAGGTTAAATCAGCAGGCTGCTCCTGCCTTTGCTGCCTCCTAATGTTTCTAGGGATAGTATTTGGATTATCAACAATGATGGGTGGATTAGGGTCAGGATTTGCCCTAGTATGCCGTGGATTTTTCTTGGGAGCCAGCTTCTAACTGTTTTTTTAGGATTTTATAGGAAGTTTTTATATCTGCAAGGACTGGATAAAGATTTTGGAATGGCTATATATATTTCAAAGCTGAGATGAAGATTCACTGAAAAAGCTCTTCCCTAAAGCTGTCAATGTGACACAGGAACGGTTTTGAGGGCCTCCTGACTGATTTCAGGCTTGATTTGCAGCTTTGAGAGATGTATAGAAATTTGAAAATCTTAAGAAGTCCCCAGTGGAGTCGCCAATTATGTTAACACCCAGGTTGTTCCCTATGACTCCCAAGGGAATACGGCCGGGGTAACCACTAACCAATCTTTGGATCACAGTTTCTAGCCAAACTGTAATCAGAGAGGGCTCTCTCTTTATAATTTTGTCTCTATTTTGATGGTATTTTAGGCTAGTTATTATGCTCAGGTTTTGGTTTATATTTTGGTTGAAGGATTTCTTTCAGTGCTTAAGTTGTAGTGTTCAGACAATAGTATATCATTGGGCAATGGAGTCTAGAGCTGTGAAATGTTTTGAAATGCTGGAGGGATGATGTTCAGACTGCAGGGCCTATTGAGTATCTCAAACTAACAAAATTTAAACTTAAATGGTGATGTATGGTCAGCCAACAGAAAGCATTTAAGAATTCTCCATTAAGCTAGTGATGTGAAAGTGAAACATAATGCTCAGAAGCATACTTGAATTCCTGAAACAAAGGTCACTGTGAAAGATATATTCTGAAAGTGCAGCAATTAAGAATCACACTTATCAAGATTATAGCTGAAGAAATACATTCATTAACAACATAGATTGAACTCAGGGTATTGCATGCATAATTCCTGAAGGTTATTCTTTTTCTTTGTTGTCAAACACTTAGAAATTAAGAACATGTATGGATGGTAATAGATTTAAATGACATAACAAAGAGAGTTACAGAAACTTATTGTATTGTGAAGTACACAGGAATCCTGCAATTTTCAACAGACACCAGAACGCATTCAACACTTCAGAACTCCGAGAAATTCCATCACTTTCTTTATTAAACTCTGAAAGGATTACAGCTTAAGAAATTCTTCAAGAGAAATCAACAACAACCCCTGTAAGCTTGTGCGAGGGGAAAATATATACAATCCGTTGTTACAAAATATTTGAGTGCTAAGTTATCTCAGGAATGAATATCTTCACCAACTTTTCAAGATATTTTGATCAGAAGTTATTACATCATTGAATACAAAGTAAATGCATCTTTATGCTTGTCAGAAGATATTTTGGCCTTTGGAGGCCATCGAGTCGGTTGGAGTGATCTGCATTAATGCTGACAAATGCACTTTTGGAGCTGCTCTGCTGTAGCTTCTCAGCCTGGACACCTGTAGCTGTTCGTTTTGACTTGCTGGCCGAGACTTCTGCTGAGTTGGCTAAGCTTTTATCTTCAATGCCTTCTGACTCTTTTAAACTGTCCTGTGTATGACAGTTTGCATTTTCCATGAACAAAATTTGTTGAATGGCAACCTGTTTATAAAATCGTTTGTATGGCCTTGGTCCACCATTCTAGTGTAGGTAGTTGATGCCTGAGAATTGCATCCATGGTCTCCTCTGCCTCTATATATTTGTAAAAATTGGGAGGCACCTCAAACAGGTGTTTGATTTCATTCATTATAAAAAATAAACTTTCTACTCTATTGTAGAGAGTTTGTCCTGTGGCTGGCCCTGTTTCCTCTGAAGTGCTGGGCTTCTCGTTGATCTGACTAGTGGCAAATGTATTAACCATTTTGGCATACTGGTCATGTGTGAACAATCTCCCTGCGCTGTTCAGTAAGCTAGGGAGCCCTCTGTTTTCTAACACCTGAAATTTCTCCATAAACCTGTTCACCTCAGTCTGCATGTCCTGGGTTCTTCTCTCCAAGGTCTGTACCAAGTTTCTCAGTGTAAGAACCCTTTTTATTAACTGAATGTGCTCAGTTCTGTTTGAAATTCCCATGGCAGCCAACTGAGTGCTTGTCCTATTGTTAAGCACATTAATCATCCTGGTGGCAATTTCAGGCATGTTGCTTAGAGCAGCTCTTGCTCTCTGAATTTCAGTCTGTGCTTTTGGAATGAGGTCCAACTGCTCATGGATTGTTTCAATATATTGCCATTGCTCATTAATAGATTGGCCAATGTTAGCCCACAACACTATTTTAAGCTCAGCCACGACCTTATCTAATTTGAGCTCGTTTTCTAGCTCTTTGATCCTGTCTTTGAGGGATTTTATCTCCCTGCCCTTTTCTGCCACAGACTGCTTGGATTTGTCATATCTTTCATTGACCTTGGCTAGCTTTTCCTTGGCCTCATTCAATTCTGTCATTTGTGCTTCTAAGGCCTGGATCTCATTCCTCAGCTTTTGCATGTCCAGGCTTGGGGCCTGCTCTGTTGTTGGTGGTGCTGCTGAGGTGGATGTTGCTGCTTGTTCTGTCTGTTGAGGAGGAGGAACAGTAGGTGGAGCAGTTTCCTCAAGATTTATCACTTCAGGAGGAGGCTGGGAGGTCTGACCTTCTTCTCTTTGCTTCAAAGCTGCCTGTAATGCTGCCTGTGCAGCCTCTGATTCTCCCAGCTTTTCTTGTGCCTGGATGAGCTGTTTATAGAGAGACACCAGCAAAGTTGTGGCATCTTTATCATGCCTTTGTTGAGCTACTTCATCTGTTTGAGGGTGAATTGTGGCTGGGAGTTTGATCTTTCTCCTTAAAGCTGCCATATCTGCATCCCTCAACTTTAATATTCCTTTTATGCCCTTGATATCTTTGGGATCATGCCCAATCTCAATAATTATGTCTTCTAAGGACCTTATTCTGTTGTCCTTTGCTTGAGATGAAGCCCTTTCCAACTCAAGTTGGGCAGCTGTATTATTAAGGCTATTTTCTAGCCTGTAGTTATCTAATGTTTTGTCTGCCAAGGAAGCATAGACCATCTCACCCGTTTGTTTATGCAATTCAATTTTATCCATCGGGTGGATGTCCTTTGCCAGGACCTCAAGATTGGTCCTTAGGTAATCTGAAGGGGACCTTGGCTGCAAAGTAGTTGGCATGAAGTGACTCATGATCATCTTGCCCTCCTGGACATCATATGCAGACATCAGATGCTGCTGGTTGGTGGGAGCCATATTTAACAGATGGTTATACAGCTGTATTTTTATGGGTTCATTCCTTTTCTTGATTTCAATGAACTGCTGCTTAATGCTTAGTTCACCCCCTCTCTGCTGGCTTGAGGAGCTGACTTCTCCTCCCACTGTTCTCTCTTGTTCCTGTTGGAAGGAACTTGCAGATGCCTCCAAACTAGGCGGGCCCATACCCAAAGATTGCCCTATAGGCATCTCTTCCTCTGATAGGGGATTCATCCTGTGCCTCTTCTCGCCACGACTTGTTGATGTAGTCAAGGGAGTTTCTCTATCTCTTTTCCTGCTTACATCCTCCTTTTGTGGAGTTTGGAGGACTGAGGTTTCATTAAGTTCTTCTTGCCTTGGAGGTACTATGTTTTGAGCTTGCTGCTCAGTGAGAATTGGGGCCTCAACTGCCCCTTCTTGATGTGTGGGCTGCTCTATGTCATGTTTCCCTACTCTTTGCTGTGATTCCTGTTGTTGCTATTGCTCTACCTACTACTGCACTATTTCTTGCTGCTCCATCTCTCTATCTGCTTGCCCTTCAGTCATGTGAGGTGGTTGCTCTTGTTCTACCTGCTTTCCTTTGCCTTTGCTGCCTGTCTGTTGAGTGTCCATGGTAGCTTGCTGATGTGTTGTTGAAGAAGAGGCAGCTGCTCCAAGTTGCCTTTGATAGGATAAGGAAACCTGTCCACAAGTTTCCAAGTCAGCCTCTTTTTGCAAATTCCTATCCTCTCTCTCTAGTATCTGCTCTCTAGAGATTGGCTCTTCTAGAGTGCCCTCTTTCCAGCCTAACGAATTTGCATACTTTTCAATATGAGGCAGCCTAACATGTGAATAGTTACCCAATTTGTGTTTTATCCTCCTGAGGGAAATAAAATGATTACGGTCATAAGGGGACCATTTGAAACTGGTGTGCAATTTGAAACCCTCTAAGATCATATCTGCCTCCTTCCATCCCTCCTCTCTTTTGTTGTACAAAAAAGGGCCTAGCTGGCTCCTTACCTTCAGTTGTACCTTCTTGTTTTTGCTTTGGAAATGGAAGTAGTCAGTATACCCAAACTGCCTGAAGTATTCTAGGGCAAACAGTCTCATAGGGACATATCTAGGCAGCCTGTAAGGGTCCAATTCACAGCCATATACTCTGATCACTGTGTGGTGTTGGTAAAAGTACCAATCACCAATGCTGTAGGATTTGGAGAGATGGAGAACTCTCTGCATTTCATCGGTCAACCTTGGAGGAGGGACACCATACAGCAATGTCATAGCTGGGTGAATGAATAGGTCTATAAATTCACAGTATGTGTATGGTGATTGAGAAACATCATGGAAAACTGAAGTCCAAAACACAACTGATCTTGGATTTCCCTGGGCATTAAGTTTCTTGAGAGGAATGGAGAAACTGTCTGGCTGATAAAACAAGAACAGGTGGTAGATGTATGAGGTGTATCTGAACACCCTTTCCCTTGGTAGATTCATTAGCTGCTCATGGATCTTTTCTGCAATATAGGTGGCATAGTCATAGTGTACAGTTGGAGGCTTTCCAGGAGAAAACATGGACATCATTGCCATTATGGTGCCATCCACATCCTCAATTCCCTTGTATCCCAGGACATAGCTGATCAAATCTACTAGCATTCTGCCCAGGTCATTCAGGTAGTGATATCCAATAGGAGGAGTCCTTATAGTTTCAGAGCTTGGCTGCACAAATAACTGGTTGATTTTGGTAATCTGGGCACTTGACAGATTATTCCCCTTCTTTATTAAATCCGACATGGAAAGAGGTGTTAATGGCCTTGCAGTATGGAAATGCAGCATCTCATTTATGGTTTCTGGGGTGATAAAGAACAAAACAGAGCCTGTAGGACTGAGAACAGCTCTCTCGCAAGGATCATAGCATTCCTGGCATTTGTGGATCAACTCAGGGAGGGCATTGACTTGAGGGAGGTTGTAAATAGGAAAATTTGAGTCCCAAATCCCTAAAATATCAGCTCCATTAAGGTGTTGAGCTTTTAATTCATTTAGCATATGGATATTGAACTTAGAACCCATGGGAAACCAATCTAACATCTGATAGTCTACATCTCCCAGGGCTTTCCATGTTATCTCCCTTTGAGGGGCATTAAGAGGCTGGATATTCAAGGCTATTGGTGTCTCCATAGCTACTGAAGCTTTTGGACTGTAGGTAAACTGGTTTCGATCGAGCAGAACAATAGGGAGGAATGTTTTCTTGTAATGGCAGTGAATTATAAGCAACAGAAGGCAAATTGAATAAACAGCAGTTGAAATACTGTCTAAAGGGTTGATAAAACAGTAGCAGGACTGGCCAGGAGTATTTTCTGTGGTGAATTTGGTCAATTGAAGTCTTTAGTTCATGACTGCGTGAACTAGCTGTGAATTCAGCTTAATTTGTCAAATGCGGCTCTGCAGGAGGTTTGTGACTTCACTGGTTAAAAATGGGTGCAAGTCACTGTGTATTTGATGGTGAAAACAATGTTTCACAGTCTCTTAACAGCTTGCTTGAGGAAATACGGATAAAACGAGGCTCATGGAATGATTTTGAAAAATACGTGGTAATTTCGCTGGTAAGAGTTGCAAATGCAGGTGCAATGGAGGCATTGGCGGTCTTGGAAACAGCTTTAGCAGGTTGGCGCTAGTTTGAACGTGAGCAGCATGAAAAAACGACTAAAGTTTCTTTTGCCAAAAGTGGAAAAAACATGACATTTTGGCCTAAATATGGAATTTTGGCAATATTGGCGCGTTTTTGGGATGACGTCGGCATGACGTCATCGGGTGGGGTCGGAGTCGGATGACGTCAGCATGACGTCACCGGGTGAGGTGGCAGGCTGCGATTGGTCCACGGGGATAGTGAGGTGGCAGCCATATCAGCGCGGGGGCGGACGAAGGAGTTGATGCGAGGATGAGGTGGCAGTGACATGGCTCTGACGTGGGGGTGACGCAAGCCCGACAAAACAAGTGGTAAGCGGAACGACGGTAATGGTTTTCTCAGACCGCTTGCAACACGGAGACGGTTTTTTCAGAGGCCGACCCGAGAAGCTGTGAGGGTGACGCGTGGCAGAGGCCTGACGTCACCCTCTGACAGTTTTGTCGGGTGCTAAATGTCGGACCTCGGGCCCAACCCGATATTCATAATAGCCGTCCGATCAAAAGTGCCCGATCGGACGGTCGACGGGTTGATGAGATGATCGGACAATACGGAAGCGGAGAAGGATAAAAATAATGTATTTTCGGGGCGCGCGCTCAGCGGAAACCTTTGGAATATAGTGTTTGTAATGTTTTCCAATGCAAAATAATGCGGCCCCGACACTTTGGATAATTGGCAAAAAGTGGGTTTTGATATTATTTTGCGATTTTAGAGCGGGTATGTGTAAAATGGGTCTTTTTATAAGGTTTTCTTGGTAAATGAAGGCTTTGGTGGGAAAAATGAATTCAAAAGGGGGGAGGGGGTTAGACTTAGGTTCATCAAAGTGACCAGATGCCATTTTGATCCCTGACAGAGGGCATATGGCTATAATGCCAAAGGGAGGGATATTTATACAATGCTTGGGGTTTATACACCATGGTGTTATAATACTAGGGGAAAGGGAATCATAAGGGAATTATATAATAGAGTTAGGGTTAAAATGGATGAAAGGAGTGGATGAGGGGAGATAACGCTAAGTTTATTTGAAAATAAGTTAGCTTAAGGAGTAGATCAAAATGAAAAGAGTTTTAGACAAGAAATGTGGCTTCTAATAGGACTAAGAACCACTAAAAACCACCAATTATTTCATGAATATCAACTGATGAGGGGATGTTAGTAATGAATGGAGAGGGGAAAATTTAGAAGTTAGACATGCTTCTTTACTTGTTGCAACCTGATAGAGAAGAAAGACTTCCCAATCCATTGACTTTGCTTTGTGAAATAGGTTAGCATACCTTCAATTGTAAGGAATGATACTTCTGCAACCCCAACTGCCTACCCATCTACTTGCCTAGCATTTTTTGTTTCTTCTTGGAGGGTGCACTTGGACTTGCAGACCCTTATTTTCCTTTTCTTTTCTCTGGATTTTTCTTTTGTTTTTCTATCTACTTCTACCCTTATTTCTTCCAAGATCCCAGATTAAGCAGTTGGGAGCCTTTCTTCTCTACATAGGCTACTTGTCTGCCTAGATTAAACAGTTTGGACGGACTTCTTTCTCTATTCTACAACTGAAAATTTAAAACATGGCATGATCCAGATTAGGCTGTTGGACCATCCATCAAAATTTGAGTCCACATCAAGCTATAAGCACAGATTGTATTCTCTTGGAAATATGTGATCTTTGCATCATCAAAGCAGAGCATATTTGGACCTTTTCATTGTCAATCATGAAATATGAAACCTATTGGTATAGGTAGCTAACAAGAACAAGTCCAGATATTGTGCACGAGCGATAACTTGCTCTTCCGTTATGACTCTCCCCTTTGCCACATCTTCCGTTATGGCAGGAAGTAACGACTTGATAAACCATTCAGCTAATAGCTGATCGGGAACGTACGTTTTTACCATCCTACGACAACGTCGCCACTCATGTATATGATCAGATATGTGAGTGGCCGTTGTCTATTTGAAGTTGGTTAAGATTTCCGTTCCCGTTTCATACCTTATCGGTAATTGAAAATGGGTTAAGAAAGTTGTGGCTAAGGTGCTGGAATTGTCGAACGAAGCTCTAGGCAATTCAATATACCATTTTGCTGCTGGACTCGTTAACGTCCTCTGAGAAAGGCGAAGCCTTATCGAATCATCGTTTAGGGTGTTTGATGAACACCATAGATGAAATGTCATCACATGATTCGATGGGTCCTCACCTGGATTTCCATTAAATTTAGGAATATCTGAAGGAAGTTTGTGAGGAATCGTTGGCCACCAAGGGGCATAAGCAATTGGATCGTTTGTTAACCAGTGTAAATCGGGTAACTCTAAAGTTGCCACGAATGGTAACTGTTGATTCAGATTAGGTGAAGCATACCCAGGATACGATGGAATTGCCTGAGCAGTCGACCTTTGCATACCAACATAATGTAATTGATGTTGGTATGACTGATACGGTTGGTGGACATGACCACCGTAAAGTGGTTGATTTTGACCATTTTGAATGTATGGTTGTCCACTGTTCGCAAAGATCTGTTGCTCAGAACCTTGGTATACTTGTTGGAATTGTGGTTGTTTATATTGCACCAACCATGGTTGCGAAGCCATGTTCTGTTGCGCTATACTAACCGTTGGACCAAAGTGTGGGGTAATTGTACCCGTTTGGACCTGTGTCGCCCCACCAGTAGGCGATTGTGGTTGAGTCACAGGGTCAAGGGGCTATTGCATTACAACCTGAGAAATCTGATGTTGACATACAACAGGCAACATTTGAACTTGTGACACGGTCACAATAGCTGGTGTAGTCGGGATGTTCGACATAGGTACACATTGTTGCATAGAATACACAACCCTTGGTTGTTGGGGTAGTATATGTACCCAACCACTTGATGTAACTCCAGTATAACCTGAATATTGTTGTGAACTCCCGTATGGATATCCTCCTGAAGGGGGTAATGAAAGGGCATACTGCCCCCCATACGGTGGCAATCTGGAACTCAAGGGGATTGTCTGCCCTTGGGGACTGGATTGCCCAAATTGACCTCCAAATGGATCAATTTGGCGAGTCTCAACATAAGAGTTGCCGGATATTATTCTGGAGGAACAAACAGGAATGGACCATACTGTCGAAATAGTCCCTGGATGGAATCCTTCTAGCGGTTATGAACTAGTCGGGACAGATGGTATGCCGGCAAACATTGTTGGAGTGACGGCAGGGAGTTCTGCTATCGCTGTGTCAGTCGACACAGTCCTAGATGTTGACGGTTGCTCAGACATTTTGAGTCTATCCAAAAGATTACCTAGCGATTCTACAGGAACTTCCACTGGTGGTAGACTAACTTCTGATGTCGAAGGAAATAGAGTGACCCCGACTCCAAAATGTGTTGGAGTACTTGCTTGCGGATCTTCTACGATTTCCTCTATCGCAATCAAACCAGGTGGAAGGGGAAGACCGTGAGGTCCGTAAAATATTTATGGTGCCGAAGAAGGGGTTGAATCAACAGCGACAGATGTTTGAGGAACAAGACTCTCTGAACCGGTTACAAATGGAACTGGTTCAGTAACACAAGTGTTTGCCCTCAGACCAGGATCAGTATCACTGTCCCTCTGTGGCTGTTGAACTTCTTCTGTAGAGGCAGGGTTTCCAGAAATGTTTGGAGTAACCAGAATCTCAGATGTAGTTGGAACACTTGTTCTAACTTTGATAGGAGATTTCGAACCGGTTAAACGAGTTCGCTTTGTCCGTACTGTTTTCGATTCCGGAGACAAAGACGGTTGACTCGTAACCCTACGCGAACGATGGGGTTTCAATTGACTTTCTTCCACGATTTCAGATTACTCGATCAACCAAAATAAAAAAAGGGGAAAGTGTGTTTCCGAATTAAATGAATTTTTAGACGCTTTAGACACAACTTGCTTTTTCAATTTTAAAGAGTCGAGAAAAAGCTAAAGATGACTCTAGTCTCCTTCGATGTTTTAACGAGCCCGAAGTGACAAATGCTCGGATGGACTTTTTCCGTTATAGAGTCTGAAAAAGGCCAAAAGGAACTGCTCTGGAGTTCTAGGTAGAGGGTGTGCCAAACTTTTCGCAAAACTGCAGAATACTTTTTAAGGTACGGGCGGTCAATCTTCCCGAATGCCGTGTTCAGTGCATTGCGATCAGTAGGGCGGCCAACACGGCTTCCTAAGGATAAAGGTTTTATTCCTATAGGGGTCTCCCAATATATACTCGACGGTACATGGGAGCACAATCCGTACTGGCGCTATCGTCTCTCAGGAGGAATCACCCAACCATCAGCGAGATCGACAGTCACCAGGTTTTACGACGCTGGAACACGTCTCTAGCCTAGACCTCTATGTTGTGCGTTAAGTTACAAAGCGTTGTTAAATTCATTCAATTTATTTTAGGTTGATCTTTCTTAGAAGTTTGCCTTTTTGGATCACCACGAGATGTATGATACAATTCCTAAATGCAGTCTAAAGATGATAGGCAAGCTTTTATATCTTTTCAACAATGAAAATCCTAGCTACAAAGGGAAAAGGAAGACACAAACTTTTCTCAAAGAGCATAGAGCACACTGTAAATGCACTTTTCCTAAATCAAAGCATGCAAACTATCAAAATGCAAATGCACATATGCATGTATTTGTTTTCGCTTTCTTAATATTGATGCCTAAAAAGAAAGCTGTTGTACAAATTTGAATTCGATTTCAAGTGAAAACATAAACAAGTTCCTTTTTCGAAATCAAAAAGACGATTACGACACTTTATGATTTACTTGTTTCGACACTAGAAATGCATAAATTCAAACCAAACGACAAAAGTAAAAGCTCAATCAACTGTGAACAGCAAACAAACTCACTCCTAAGATCAAAACGACACTTACAACAGGTCTAGATCTAAGGGCGACAGTATGACTAGTTTACTTTTGTAATGGGAAACTGCAAATGATGTAACAAATACATAAAGAACAAATACAGTTTCTTTATACAACTGAGGCGGAATTGAGGCAAATAAAAGGGGTTTCAGATAGGTACACTGACTGATAACAGGCTGCAAAAAACAGAGATAAAACTGAGCAAAAGGAAGCAGGGAACCACAGCTGCACAGAGAAACTGAACTTCAGCGCAGGTATCCTTCACGGGACCTGCGTTGAAATGCAGAACCTCTTCACAGAGTCTGCGCTGAAGCAGAAATGAGAGTTGTTTCTGGGTTCTGGGTCACGGTTTGCAGTTTAATCTACAGTTTTTGGCCAGATAAAAGCTATTAATTAGGTACAATTAGGAGGATGATTTAAAGGAGGACTAAGATCTATCACAAAGGGCTGTTAGAGTACTTGTGGATCAGTTTGTTCAGATCATAAAAACAGGCCCAGTGAGTGGACTAGAGTGGCAGATCTCTACTTTGCATTTGAAAATGGCAAATGCATTTCAATTCGGAAATCCTGAGTTTATGAGAAGAACAACAATAGAAACACAAATAAACTAACAAGATACTGTCCCCAGTGGAGTCGCCAATTTGTTGTTGGGAAAAGTATCCAATTTGGAATGCCCCTATCCCACTCTAAGGTGTGATAGTGCCTTAGCAACAAACAAGGTAAACTAATTGAGTATTATTCTTTATGAAATGTAAATGAGGAAGAAGGATGTAACTAACCTGTGTCTTCTACTAGTTTGTCGATCCAAATCACTCCTCTCTTCAGTAGCTCCCAACTTCTTGCTCCTTCACCGGCCCAGCTTCACTGAATTCCTGCAAGATCACAAGAGAGAGAAACTACACAAAGATACAAATATACATTCATAAAAAGCTCAAGATCAGATTAACCTAAACATGTAAGCATAACAAAACATCATTGGTACACAACATGTAGGAGAAAATCAAATAATTTATTGATAGAATAAGAAAGTCCAAGAGGAGATACAACCAAGTGAGTTCCGATCCAGCATCTACCTCCCAGCAAAGGAATCCCTTCCTCTCCTCCAACAAAGCATAAATCACCCAATGTACTAATCTCAATCTCAAACCAACAGCAATTCTCTGCAAAGTACAAAATTCCCGCCCCCTGAACCTCTGGGTGAGAGATCCATATATAGATGTAAGCAGAGAGGATGAGTCAGCCTATGTTTTGACTTGTGGCTTCTCTCTGTCAGTTCTTGCTTCCACTTGGAGGTTGAGAACCTCTTACTCATCACTAGTCGAATTCATTGAGGCAAGTGTCATTGGAGAAGATTCTAGAAGCTTCCAGGGTATTTCCACCTCGTTGAATGAGCTTGCCATTTGTCATTTCCCGCTCAGCGCACCCTGGTAGTGCTTCCACCTGCGTTGCAGTGCACCTAGCCAGTGTAGTCTCTGCATTTCAACGCAAGCAGCTAGTGGAGCCTCTGAATTGATCCTGAATTGACTATTTCTGAGTGGTTTTTGGTGGAGAACTTGTGGGAGAAGCTGTCATTGGTTGACCTTGTTCCTTTAGGAGTTGTAACAATATCTTTAGGGACTTTGGATCCCTTGAATTATGGACATTTCATGCTTATAGTTATAAGGCACAAAAATGTCTATAACACTCTGCAATAAAGTTGGCCAAGAACCCAAAGTTCCATGATCGTACAAAGCACATCAATACTAAATATCATCTAATCCGACATCATGTTGAGGCCAAAACAATCCATCTCCGTCATTGTTCCACAAATGAGAAAATTGCAAACATATTCACCAAAGCGCTTGGAAGAGAAAAGCTTGAAAGATTCAGAACGATGTTTGGACTCACCAACATCCCTTCAGATTAGGGGGGGAATGTTGACACCTAATTCTCTGCGATTGGGTGAATTTGGAATGTGAACAGTCATCAGAAGATGAATTGAGCAGTCACATTCTTTTTATATAACAATAGCTACCTAATGAAATAAATCGTATCAGTTTTCTGCCAAACTGGAGTTAATCCTAGCCTGACAGGAAGAATACGAATGTGCAAGAGGACATGAGGATCAAGAGCTATAGAGGGTTTGTCTTGCATGTACGGAGTTGAATGTATGTTTTCCTCACTATTTTTGGCATTCATGGAATATGCATGTGGCTTATTGGTCATGATATGTCACTGGCATGGAGGAATGTCTAGACTGACAGTGGATTTGCATAGCCTTGCCATTTCATAGATAACCATGGTCATTATGGATTTATTTCCTTGTTTTCTTTTGGTTGGTTCTCATGTTTCCTTAGCTTGGATTGAGTTACTAGTTCTTGGAGACTTGGTTGGACAAACACTCTTGAGCCCTATAACAAATTGGATTGAGTTACTAGTACTGGGACCCTGGTTGGACAAATGCTCTAGAGCCCTAAGCAGGTTGACTTAGTAGTGTTGAAGGCGTGGTTGGACAAATACTCTTGAGTTTGTTATAAGCTGTGGGTTGAGTTACTAGTCCTGGAATCTTCGTTGGAACAAACGATCTCGAGACTTGGAAGGCTTGGATAGATACCAATCTGATGATGGTTTTGTGATGTCTCACTGTGAGGTGGCATCGTTGTTTATTGGGTTGAGGTTGTTGGCCTTTGGAAGCTCTAGATGGTGTTGGATTGATGTGTTTTACGAGATCTCATGTTCATTTTTGGAATATGGAATGGGTGTGAATGTCTGAAGAGACATTTGGCTCTGCCATTCTATGGTTGGGTGCAACGTGGTAGTCCCATCCTGAGTTTGGATTTTTCATCATCAATATGAGGTTATTTCTCCTTGTATTTCTATGAGTATTATATTGGTTTATATGTGGATCATATGGTTGTGATTTCCTTAGTATTTATGTTTCTATTAGGTTGGTTATGTATATGTCTTATGACACTAGATGTGTATGGATCTGATCATGTTTTAATTGTAAATGAATCAACAATGTATGTATGACCTAATGGATGAAACTGCAGCTAATGTGTCGAGGCATCAATGCTTCTTAGCGATTCTGAGATGACTATGAGACCCCTATGCTTAAATCTATCATTTACACCTGTAGATTACATATTTGTGATATGTTTGATGAAATACTTGTCATGACTAGTAGGGGCCTAGTCAAGGGCTTGTACAAATGATTGTACTAGTATCCTTCTTCCATTATTATTTACAATTTCTTAAGGTTTCACAACGTTCGAGGTTGTGGTCTAATACCTAAGCCTAAAAAATTGGCTCAAAGTTAAGGGTCGTTGGCTAAGAACTAGCTGAAATGGTACAAAATTGTTGGTATGCCTTATTGTGGGAGTGAATGGAAGGCTTGAGTTTCATGCATGGACTATCATGGGAGCACTTGAGGGTCCTGATCAATAGAATGTCAATTTTTCTTGCGGGTTAAGAACCTTGAAGGGTGTGTAGGTCGCAAGGAAGGTAATATTGCATTGGTTTTTTCAATTCCAGTTACTTAACTATACATGGGGAGTTGAATCATATCATAGTGGCCTTTTGTAACATGCCTTACCCAGCAGATCGGTTAACTTGAGTAATTTTGGGAGGAGGGTGTTATAGAGTGGTATTAGAACTTGTCGCACCCGTTAGACTTGATTGGTCGTGTGGTGGTCATGCATACATGTTGGTTTCATATGTGTTTGTAATGTTGGGGGTCTAGGTGCTTCTTATGTATGCATAGTGGTGGTCATTGTTATAGTTGTGTTCTCATGTGAAAGTAGATTGTGTTATTTTTTGATGTATTTGTCACCTAGTGTGTGTTAGTTATGCACTTGTTATGCATGTGAGTGTCTATAGGTCATTATACATACATTGACATCATTACAATTTTCCTGCATGAGTTCATGGTATGTGCTTGGTATGGTCATGCATGGTAACTAGATAATGGTTGAAATGATGTTTATGTATTGATAAGATTATATTTATAAATGTAATGCGCTAATTTGTTTGACCTTGAAGACAAGATATATCCTCCCATAAGCTATACTAAGGTATGTTCATTAAGTTATTTTTTGTTTTAAGCTGACATGGTATATTAGAGGAAGAAGATTGGATATGCCTAGCAAGATGGTAGACTACAATTTACAAAACTCTCCCTATGGATCAAACGACTTGCTTGGTGTTCTAGATTCTTCTGATATAACAAACACATTGGAGGATTGAAGTAGAAATAAAAAGTTCCAAGGAAGATAGTGACAGGATCATTCAGGCAGAGGACAAAAAAGTGGAACTTAATGCAGCAATTCTTCAAAGTTTGTTAGAATCGCAGAGACATGGATCACTTCGGATCAGCCATGAGTTGGAGGAGAGGACTGATGGGGAATGTGGAAGTAGATCTCATGGTGGGCATAGGTTGGATAGTGGTGACATGATCTGAGATGGTATGGTATTAGATACTCCACATAGGGGAGGTGATGGACAAGAGTTCTATTGTAGTTTTGATTCTTACAAACACTATGATCATCATCATTATAATCCTTATAGGAGGATTGATGAGGGATATTTTCTAGATGAGTTCCATAAAGCGAAGCCACCTACCTTCGATGGGGATTTGAAGAAGCTAGAGGATGCATAAGCATGGTGACCTTTGATGGAGAAATAATTTGAGCTGCATGAGTACACAGAGAATATCAGGGCCAGAATGGTTATCTTCATTCGCAAAGGGAAATAAAACATCTCCTGGTAATATTTGAAGTGGGTTAGAGACATCAGGACAAAATATTTGAGTTCGGAAAAATTCAAGGTACTCTCCAGGAAGAAGTACTTGTTAAAGTGGTGCTATGACAACAAATCCAAGGAATTTTATGAGTTAAAGATGGGATCGATGAAATATGAGAAGTACATGACAAATTTTATTGAGTTATTGAGGTATGTACCATATCTTAAAGATGATAAGGCCAAAGTTCAAATATTTGTTAGTGGATTTCCATTACCATATAAAGAGTGGATTGAGTATAATAAGCTTCAGTCACTAGAGGAATTTATTGGGAGATTGAAGCACAATTATGAGTAGTCAAAGCGTAATATAGAATCATAGAAGGGTTGGAAAGGGAAAGACAAAGCTAAAGCTAAATGGGAGCTGAAAATAAAAAAAGCCTCACGATGCAGGTGAGGAAGAAAAAAATTCACCTTATCAGAAGATAAACATAGTTAGACAGGGACATTGGTCACAACCTAGAGGGAAATAGAATAAAGGTGATGGTATGGGACCATTGTAGTGTTCTATTTATTATGTTGGGTGTCTATGTGCCATAGAAAATTTTAGGGGCGAATGTTCGCCGTTTGGCGAAATTAAGGGGTTTTAAATTTTTAGTGGACGAATATTTTGTATCATAGCACATTTTTACAAATCACCTCAAATAGCCCACCTTATTTTAAGGGAGAGGGTAAAAAAGGTAAATTTAGCCCTTGAAACTAGGAGTTACAACCTTCCATTCGCCCATTTTCAAGAATAGGTTTTATTTAAGTGAATCCATTAGCCCATTTTCAAGAATAGGTTTTATTTAAGTGAATCCTATGGGCCAAATACCATATTTATAAAAGAGGTATGGTAAATTAATAAAAATATAAATGAATGAGAGGTATGGTAAATAAATAAAACATTTTTTATATTTACTCCATAAGTTACCTTATATACATGCAAGGGTGTAAACAAATACAAATATAAGTAAAGTGGAGGTATGGTAAATAAATAAAAATATAAATAAACTAGACATATGGTAAATAAATAAATCCTCTTTTTATATTTAGTCCATAACCCTCGTTCTATTTATGAAGGCTCAAGAAAGAGGTTTTATTTAAGTGAATCCTATGGGCCAAATACCATATTTGTAAAAGAGGTATGGTAAATTAATAAAAATATAAATAAATGAGAGGTATGGTAAACAAATAAAACATTTTTTTATATTTACTCCATAAGTCACCTTATATTTACGAACACTCAAAAAATGCGTTATATTTAGGTGAAACCTATGGGAAAAATACTATGGGACAAATACCATGGACTAGATTGTTATTAATACCATGCAAAAAAAACAATATTAACCCTAATATTAGTATTAATAAAAAAAATGGCACATGGTATTGACCCATGGTATTCAACAAAATGGCACATGGTATTGACCCATGGTATTCACGTGGAATGTAGCCTATTTAAATGGGGGAATTAAATGAGCATAGATCCATCTTTACTCTAGATCTACTAACCCCCGAGAGGTTTCAAATATCGTGATATGCAAACTAGCATAGAGTGAAAAAATATTTGATCCCTCTCGGGGCTTGGTGGATCATACATTTTAGCTTGGTTAAAATAAAAAATAAAATAAAATTCAACTATTAATTTAATTAATTTTTATAAATTACTAATAGTAATTTTTAAGCTCCACGTTTATGATAACCCATGGTATTGACCCATGGTAATACCATGGTATTCATGTGAGCATAGACTATTTAAAGAGGAAATTCTATCATCTTAGATCCATCTTAATTCTGGGTCTACCAAGTGCTCAGAGGGATAAATAGATTTCATTCCCCTAAGAGTGGTAGATGTGGAGTTAATATGGATATAGGTTGGTTTTTATGGATATAGGTGAATGGTTAAAATATGGACATTGGACACGTATATTTCTATACTTCTGTTTTAAACTGAAACAAATTCAGGGCTAAAAGGAATGGATTAATTGCAGTAGTCATCCTTCTATATCTTTCCAACAAATGTTAGAGTAAACAGATTGTAATTTGGGTAATTTTTCTAATTGCAAATAGGAACACACTTGTTTATTGGTAGGGTGGTTATGAGGTCCCTAGAAGTGATGAATTTTAATTTTTCTTGGTTTTATATATAGTATTAGGTTTTTTCTCATGCTTTCTATGAATGACATGGGTGAATTTATCCTACACCCACTAGGTTATCGATATGTAATTTCAGTAATTTTTATTTCAAAAGATATTTTAAAGAAATGCAATGATTTCATTTGTGTATTCAATAAACACAATATTCTAATGGAATTCTGCATTTGTGCTTTACCTATATAGATTCCATGGAGAAGTGTTAGTGGTGTGACATCAATTGTCCTCAAGCAGAGGCTTTAGTTTTACTCTTTTTGGAAGAAAATACTTTCTTCCAACATTTTTGAGTTCCATGAAACATTTTAAAGTCATAATAGTATTCAATTATGGGTTCAAGAGATACATAGTATTCAATTATGGGTTAAAGAGATCCACACTGAATGATCTATCGGCCTTATGTTCACTTAGTTTAAGACTATTCACTTGGAGAGCCTGCATGTGACCCCACTACAAGAGCATAGTAAAGTCATGAAGAACTTAGAGAAGCTATCTTTAAGCTTTTAGTGAAGAATGGAAAAATGTTGTGGTTCAATAACAACCAGTCGAGCATTAAGCTTCCAATAATGCTAGATTTTAACCTGGAGCACTTTTGTGATTTGGAGGAGATGCCCCCTCGTATTTGTGACACATCTTCAGTTGTGAATTTGACTATTACTAACTGTCATTTCCTTTGAAAGTTACTTGATGACTTGGGGAACCTCAACTCTTTAAGAATGTTAAGGAAGGAAAGAAAGTACATTATGCTAAGTTCTCTTATGCTTTTCAAGTTTTTCTTGGATATCTACAACGTTTCAGGTAGGAAAGTACATTCTGTTAATGAAAATTTGTCTTGATAGAAAAGCCCAATTTCAAATTCTAATTCTTTCTAAAACATTGTATAATTGTAATGTTTCTAAAAGGAAAGCATATTTTTTCAATTTAAGTATCATGATCCCATATTCCAACTTATTTTTCAGTAACCCATTAGGCTTTGTAGCTTTGAATAAATCCATGTCTTTTGATAAGATCCTCTTCCAAATTAGAACACAGTTTCCTTTTGGCAATAATCACATTCAATGTCTTGATTTTTTTATTGAGAAAATAGAGGTTGTGAAACAAGCTTGTGCCATAAAAGGACTTTATCCATTGATTATGTATCAATTATGGCTCTTGATGTAACAATGTCTTGATTTTGTTGCTTGAAAATAGAGGTTACGCTTTACTATTTCACAGAATTTCTTACAATATTTCCATAAGTATTGATTTGTAATCTCAGTCACTGAGGGATGATAGTAATGACAAAGGTAATATTCCATGGTTTGAAGTTACCCTCTTACTAAATATTTAAATATATCACCACAATTTAACTATTAGTTAAAGGAATTGTATTTGACTTGTAAACAATTCATTGCTTCATTTATAGATTTTGATTTTTTCCCTTTTTTATTTTTTTCTCAGATTTGGTATGAGATATCTTCCAATATTTGGGTTCCCTAGTTTCCCCTCCATAGCTATGAGGTTCAGATTCTGTCATTAAATATTCTCAGAACGTTATAACTTTTCTAGTAAGTGTACTTTGAAACATTGTTGTTGCTTTTCCATGGTGTTAATGCAAATAAGCACTACAACTAGTGCCATTATTTAGAATAAGTGCTGAAATCTAGGTGGTCTTGTAATGATGGAGTGATCGTTTTCTAGCTACTAAGGCCATATGCATTTTTATCTCTTATGTTGTCCTAAGATATTCAAATTCAGAATAATAATTGAGGTCTCGTTTCCACTGTAGATTGCAGTCAGTTTCTTGAACATGATATATAGTAGATTATATTTTACTAATCAACTGTCGATGTGATTCCTCACAGGAAAGGAAATTCAAAGTGACTTTGATTTCACATTGATTTGTCAAAACATCCACACAGGAAAGGATATTCAAAGTGACACTAATTTCACACTGATTTGTCAAAATGGAGGCAAGAGAAAAGGAAACTTTGTATTCAACAATGCTCTTAATTTCATATGTACATGCACAGACATATTAGTAGAAAATATTGAAGGGTTGCCTAAGTAATATGTTCCATTCCACTACATTCTTTACAGCTTGTAAATAAATAACTCCGAACAATTCATTACAATACTTGTTATTCTTTATTAATCAGTGGTTAAGATTTTAATATTGAACTCGCTAAGATTTTTCTTCCTTCTGTGAAATTGTGTGTTCTATAATGCTTCTTTTCGATTCACTGTGTATAGCATATAAAGTGTGTCTAATGGAGTAGGAAGATTGGAAAGTATTATGATCCTTGAACTATGTTACAAGGCAGAAACCCAACAGGGCACGGTAGGTGCATCCCCACAAAGGGGTCACAAATACCAAATTTGGTATTGGCTAGTGCCTTGAGCTAGAAAATTTCCTTGACCCTTGTATTAACAATGAATCTGGAGAGGATTCTAATGTTATCTTTATAAGATTTATATTAGTTAAGATTGATGAATAAAATTCATGAGACATGAGCTAGGATGTCCTTGCAAGGTGGTTGTTGATTATTGGAAGCTATGATGGCCATTATGTCAGGCTAGGTGGTCACACTCCCTTGATCGTGAGCACGATTGTGATCAAGATGAAAGAATTCAAAGTCTGGATTGATTGTTCAGCAATGATAATTAGTGGGCTCATTCACAAAAGCTTCTATTTCACTAATCCTTTTTATAGAGTTGTGAGATTCAATTTCCAAATGTTTTAATTACACTATAGAGTTGAGTTCTGAGAGAGTTGTGATTCATAGTGTTAAGTATAGCAGCTATGACACTTGAATGAAGACAAGAATAGTAGATGTATCAGACTCTGTTATAAGCTTACTTGCATATTATAAGGGACTTGGTTGGCTTTTTTATAATTTATAAACAAGTTCCATTTCGTGGAAATGTGAAAAAAACAGTGATATTGCCACCATGTGGCTCTTGTCATATATGGTTTTATACTTTTTCAAAAAATTCTCTAAGAGTTCACAATGCTAAGATTCACTAGGACCTTACAAAGTTTTATTATTTAGTGAAAGACTCAACAAGATCTTACAAGATTTTATAATTCAGTAAAATATTCGCCATGCCTGGTGAGAGATTCGCCAAAAAATTATATATACATATTATATTATTGATAAAATTGCCTTCCATTTTTCCTATATACCATGGAGATTCGCCCATTAATTATACATATAAATTTAGGGGGGGTTCTTAAAATTTTCCCTGCTATGTGCTTGTTATGTATGCATTGGTGATCACGGTCAACAAAGCATTTAACAGGGGGAGTATAATGAATATATGACCTAATATACTATAATGCAGCTATTTTAATAAAGAATAAATGTGTCTTTATGAATCTTATATATATATGATACCCCTACGCTCAAATATGTTGTTATGACCTATAGACTACATATTTTTGATATGTTTGACAAAATTTTGGTCATGGATAGTAGGGGTGAGATCAATTAGTTGTACCAATGACTCGACTAGTATCCTTATTCCATTATTATTTACCATTTTTGAAGGTTTCATTAAGTTCTTGGTAGTGGCCTTAGACCTAACCCTAATAAAGTGGCAGAGAATCTAGGGTCGCTCGCTCAGAACTAGAGGAAAAGGTACACATTTGTTGGCATGCCTTCTTGTGGGAGTGACTGAAAGGCCTGAATTACATGCATTGATTGTCATGGGAGAGGTTGAGGGTCTAGAGGGGAATGATACTTTTGATAGGGTCTGCCTTAACACCTTCATGAGATACAATATGATCGAGATATTCCACCTCTTGTACTCCAAACAAACATTTTGAGTTTTTTGCATATAAATGTTTCTCCTCTAATAGTTTGAGCACCCCGTCAACATGTTGAACATTACCCTTCCAAGACTTGTTGTAGACTAGTATATCGTAGAAAAATACTAACACAAATTTTCTAAGGAAGGGTTTGAAAATGGAATGCATCAAACCTTGAAATGTAGAAGGTGCATTGGTAAGACCAAAAGGCATGACTAAAAATTCATAATTAGGCTCATGATTTTTCAATGTTTTTTTCAAAACATCTTTAGTCTTCATTCTCATTTGATGTTATCCTGAATGAAGATGCAACTTGGAGAAGTAAATTGCTTCATGTAATTCATTAATGATAGGAATGGGAAATATATCTTTAATAGTGATCTTGTTGAGCTCCCTATAATATGGAAACACATAACATGATCCATCCTTTTTGTGAACCAATACTACTAGAGTAGATAAATAACTTTGACTAGGTTGAATTATACCGACCTTTATCATTTCAGCAACCATACATTCAATTTCACTCTTTTGGGCATAGGGATATCTGTAAGGCCTGGTGTTCGGACGAACACTTCTTGGAATCAAATGAATATCACGATAATGATCACTCATAGGTGGGAGGCCTTTCGGAGTCTCTAATACCTTGGAATGATTGTCCAAGGCATTTTCGGATATCTAGAGAAAAATATGATTACGATGTGGGAACCTCTAGTGAAAATAATTGTGTCATTACACCCTGTAGTTCTTTCTTTATAATATTGTTCATGCCATTAGAGATTATTATCTTTCATGGTTTCCTTGCGATACCCCTTAATTCAACTTCCTTTCCTTCCCAAAAAAAATTCAAGAAAAGTTCTTCAAAATTAAAAGCTATCGTACCGAAAGATTGTAACCATTGGACTCCTAGTACAACATGAACACCACCCATTAGAATGGAAAGGATTTGACTGTTCAATATATATTGTGCCATTGACAGCTTAATATTATGGCAATTTCTAGAGAAATTTATGGTTCCTCCATTTGCGACTATCACTTGACGCTTTGGTGCTAGATATAGGAAGCAATTCACTTCCCTGGCTATCTGACAATCAATGAAACTATGTGTACTACCTGAATAAATCATTACTATTATATTTTTCTTCTTGATATGTCTTTCTATCAGAGGAGTGGTAATTCCTCCAATGCATTACAAGATATGGCCAGATTCATATCTTCTTTCCCTAGGATTGGTTCTTGGTGTATATGGTTTTCTTTTGATGTTTCTTGTTCCTTTTCTTCCTCGTATTCATAATCTACGTAAAATTATTTCTTCTCATTACACTTATGACCTTTAGTGTATTTTATAGCATAACTGTAACAAAACCCTTTTTTATTTTTTCTTCCAATTGTTGTGTTTTCAACCTTGTAGTATGTGGAAGGCTAGGGGTAGAAACACTTCCATCCTTATATTTGTGAGTCGCAGGCTAACTTGTTGTCATAATTTCACTTCCAGTTTTTCTTGCCAACTTGAATGTCTTCTCCAATGTATCAGGTTCCCAAAAGCAAACCCCATGTTGGATGTTATCCTTTAAATTCCCTATGAACAAATCAATCCTATGCTCCTCTAGAATATCATTTACCCTTATATTCAATTTTTGGAAGTCCTCAATGTGCTTTGTGCGTGAACCCTTTTGTTTGAGACTTATCAATTGACTAAAGAAGGTGTTTCTCTTTGTATACTCATAATGTGTTATCATTTCCTCCATAAAAATTGACCAAGTCATAAGTGGTTTATGAGAACAAATCCATCAATACCATACAAACTAATTGGGTTCTAAATATAAAGTTTCAATACATATATTTCTTGTGTGTTTTACATTATGAAGATCAAAAGATTTCTCCATTTGTAGTATCCATGTTACCAGATCCTTACCATCAAAATTTCTCATATCCATATTTGGAATATGGTGGGTCTTCAATCTAATGTTAGAGTCTATGAAATCATGATTAACATTTCTTTTGTTCTCATCATGAGTTTCATCTAATACCCTTTCGCCATTACGAGGCATTGCTTGTGGTAACTTTGTTAAACCTTCCATGTCTGCTTTTAAACCATTCTTCAAATCTTCCACATTGTGTTTAATTTTTTCTTCTATACCATTCATATTAGCTTTCATTCCATCCATATTATCTTTCATTTCGTTCTTCAAACCATCCATCTTAGATTCCATTTCATTTTTTGTTACTCTTTGTGAGAGAGAAATTTGTTGCATTTGGTCTCATAATTTTGATATATCATGTTGTATTTCTTATTATTCTTCATGCATCATAGTAGAGATTTATGAAGCTATTTTTAATATGAGGTTGAGAGAGAGAGAGAACTTGTCTCTTTCAATTCAAGGCATGAGAGAGGTTTGTAATTTATTTAATAGTTAACATAACATGTAACATTGTAAAAAATATGGATAACAAAACTATTTTAATGTGAGTATCTAAGTTGATATATTTTAACCCATGTTTTTATATTTATTATTGCACATAAGAACACACATACAAAAATAAAGAGAAAATATACTAATAACAATTTTTCTTTTTTAATCCCCGATGGGGATGAGGCACAAAAATAGTGGTGGTGTGGGTATCCATCTTGACAACCATGTTAACTAAATGACATGAGTAACATTAATGGAGGTGAGTGGATTAGCCACCCCCATGCATGAAACCACATGAAAATTGAAGTTATTAAGGAGCTGTTGGATTAACAAATGAATCCATAAAGGGGGCAAATAGTATTGGTTAAGTGATTTCCTAATGGCGAATATATCCCCTATCAATGATCAGGTATTTTGATATGTAATTTGGGATTTGGAACTTTAAGCACAAGTGGTACTTGTATTTGGTTTAATAACAGTTGTGGATTCCAAAGTTTAAGCTAGGGCCTTACAAACTAGAAGTACCAAGTGTATTTGTGCATTAGAAATCTAAAGATCTGCATCATGGATTTCAGAAAATATGCAGTAACATAAAGTGATTGCAACTGCGAGCTTCAAATGATATAGGAGAGAATAGGTCTAAGGGTAGTCATCATTTATTGAATTCTTAGAGCATCCTACACCCTTTTCGTGTAGATTCAAGGTGGTACTTAATAACCCTAGGGTAATTCTCAACTTTCTTAGACACCTCTATCTTGCATTTTCCTTCTTTCTTCTAGTATAGTTTGGTGGATTGCCTATAATTCCCAGTGATGGTAATGGGGCTTGGGTTATTTCTTAAGTGATTTGGTTTAATTGTGGCATCTGATTTCAATTAGAATTTGGTATTAAAACTTGGGATTGGCTAGTAGTTGTGGTAGATGAACCTTAGGTGTTTTCTAGATTTTCCATTTTGAGCTCTTGTTCTTATTTTCATGTTTGTTCAACCAATTCTCCTAGAGTGCTTGTGCTTCAAGTCGAGCCTCAATTTGAGACCTGGTGTTCCTTCAGTAGTATAGAGTGTGTTGATTATCTTGGATAGATTCCAAATTATTTTGTTCAACCAATTCTCACTCAAAGATGAAAAATTTGATTAAATGAATTATGACAAAAATTCAAGCTCATTGATACAATATATTTTTGAATACTGCATTTATAGAAACGGAGTAGAGAAATATGAGGTTCCATATGAAAAATATGGGAAACTATCTATCTAAATGTGAGCACCATTTCCCACGCATAGCCACTTTATCAACACCCTAAAGGTCAAATGCAAAATATATGATGCCAACTACCTTTTATTGGCAAATAGATGATTAACATTTGTTGTTAGTTTCTTATGGTTTGATGCTTCCATAGATACTCTAGTTTTGCTACAAACGCTACATTTTCTAAAATTTTTGATATGTTATTCTATAATTAGATATGTACTATTGGTATTTCCGAAGCCAAATTATGTATCCATCCTCGTAGCTCAAACTAACACCTCAATCACATGGCATCTAACACATACAATGCCATGTAGAAGTCAGGATATCTTCGTGTACGTGGGATTTGGGATTTTTTTACCCTTGTCTAGATTGAACCTACTAGGATTTCTTCCCAATTGAATATGCTTCCCTCTTGAGTACATGTGTATATAAATGTCACCCAGTTTTTCTTCGAATGTTTCTACATCTAAATTTCCATACAACTTACGACACATAGTGACTACCATCTAGTATACTTTCCTAAATAGCTTGGTGTTATATATCATGCCATATTTGTGTCTTCATGACATCCTTGCTAGCTAAGGTAAAAACTTCAAACAATTTTTTTTATATGTTCCATCTGATAGCTAGGAAGTTTGTAATACTTGACATTACGAGGATATTTATATGCTACTAGATCCATAAATACACGATACACTTGATTGGCCATTAGCATAATAATTAGTTTCAATAATTTACTCTTCAAGATACATAATTATGTCATAGTCCTAAGTATAATATGGAATTCCATAGTTTTTCATCCAACACGCATACACAATTTTACTTTTCTATGCATGTCAAGAGAGCTAGCATCTCAAGGGGGGACCTCGAGTCTCTGCCCAAACATATGCTAGCTGTGTTGCAACTCACATCTAACCACCGATGAGTTGAATCTAAACTCTTATTGGTTCAAGTGCGGTATTTCTTATTCCATGACATTTAATTCATTGTCGAGGTGGCTTATCAATGACATTTTCATAGCGAGCACATATATAGGTGTTTGTAGTCCATTATCCAAGTAGCTTATTAGCTACATAGAAAGCACCATAGTGACTCAAATTGTATTTTATTAGTGGTTTATCATCTATACAACAAACACCATAGTTATTTTGTCATTTGTTTAGTCTCAAACTAACCGCATAACCACATAAGCTTATACTATCGGTCTAGTGGGCCCAACAAAATACATCAGAATTACACTTGAATACCCATAGCAAAAATCAAGCATAGGCTCCATAAAACGAATATAAAATGTTTTCATTGTTCGAGTGTTATTGCTCCGTCTCTGTAAATAATTATGTGATCACTATTTAGCATCTATATCCTTTATAAAAAAGGGAGAGCTCATGGCTATGAATCTTCTCTACTTTTAGGAGTCATTACCCATTTCCCAATTTCCTCTTTCTATTCATTGAGGTCACTCAAATCTGTAGCACCTCTAAAATATCTTAGAGGCCTCACTTCATACCACCTTCCACTTTTGCTCCTTAGGGGTCACTTGTCTATGCCCTTGAATTTTTAGGGATATGGGCATTGTCCTACCTTCCCCACCACCCTAGTATAATATTTTTAATTATTTCATGAAATGTTAGCTTCCATGTGCTGACAAATGAATTCCCAAATCAAATTTTTTCTAACCTCTCACTCTTCACTTCCCATAGTAAGTCCCCTTAGAGTTGGGCCCAAGCGTCCCTTCCTTACGACGAGTATACAAAATTCAACGAGGCAATTTTTAATTACTTAGAAGTGTTTTCCTAGGAAGTGATGGCTCACACACTGAGCTTCATAGTGATGGTTACACCTACAAAAGTAGGGGTAAAGTTAAGGTTACATTAAAAATTCAACAAAAGTTGGAGAGTTACTTGATTGTAAGCTAGATTGTTAAGCAAGATAGTGATCAAGAAGAATTGAAGATGGAAGAGGAGGAGGTACAGGAAATACCTCCACCAAAATATCAAGTCATAGCATAAAAAAGAAGGAAAAATAGGATATTGTTAGTATTATAATGATAACAAGTGAAATAAATAATAATCAAGTAAGGAAAAATGAGGAAGTTTTGCAATATAGTGAAGCTATTGCTAAGATTATTTGAAACCCAAGGATGAGGTGTTCCTGAGCTATTGACTTGGTTCAATAGGTGTATCAAAGTCAATAAAAACTTCTAGAAAAATACAATATATCAAAGATGAAGATATCTATTATGATACAATTTATAAGAAACTATATGGAGCTATCTATGAAGAGCATGATACAACCCATGAAGAACATCATACATCACATGAAGTCCATGATGCAACCTATGGGGAACATGTTGAGTATAATGAAATACCATATTCTACCCACCAAAGATAGGTGCAATAGGGAAACCTTGATGAAGACCTAAGAAGAATATGAGAAGAAACTAAGGGTGAGTCTACTATGACTGTGATTCCTTCTAAAATTGCAATACAAAGTAAGAAAAGGAAAATCATACCATTAAAAAAGAGAAAGTGGAGGAAATGGAGGTATTAGAAAGATATATGAAGGCACAAAATGAACTATTAAGATTTAAAAGTAGAATAATCATTGAAGAGAATGTAAAACTAAAACAAGAGAAAAAAAATCTGAAAAAAAAGAAAATATCCTAATCTCCAAGAAAGAGTATAAGTGATTCCAACCGAAGTTACAGAATTTAAAATCCAAGAATCAAAGTTTTAGGTTGTGATTACTCATGCAATAAAATAGAATTATGGACCAACTCATCCAAATGTTGATGGTATTTTAAGGGTAGTAGAATAAGCAAGGTATCTTTAAGAGCCTTGGTTGCATGAGGACATGCAACATCTCCACATTGGGTGAGATGTTGCATGCGGTATTTTATGCCCATTTTTCCTCAACCTAAATGGTAGTCTAACCCAATAAACCTACTTTATACTGCATTTTGTATACGTTATCCCCATTTTTCCCTAAAAATAAAAGAAAGAGGTATTTAAATATCTTTCTCTCAAATCACTAATTTTTACCCAAATTATCCAATAGTAAATAACCTAACCAAAATGTTACGAGAAATTTGATTTTTTGTTAGGTTCACACACCCACCAATTCTGAATATGAGTGAAATTTCTATGCTTAGAATAGAGATAAACCTATAAAACTAACAACTCATGAATTCAACGAGCCAAAGAGAAAGCACATACAACGTTGGGTATGTGGAGAAAACCACATGATGAAATATTTTCCTCACAAATAGTGGAATAAAAAGAAGTTATACCATGTTGAAAATGTACAAAAAATGAATGATGTGGAGATAAACATATCTAGGAGATATGTACATATCTAGGAGATATGTACAAATCTAGGAGATATTTGGGATTAGACAATATGCAACATTATCATCAAGCCTTGGTTATTGAATGGAAGGTCTAATTTCCAACTAGCCTGTATCAATTTTAAATGATTCAAGTTATAGTTCTATTCTTATTAATCTAGAAATTGTGATATTTTATACATTGTAAACTAAAGAACATGCCAAATTATGTTTGTTCCATCTAGTTATGGGAGTGAGAAATAATGTAACATATTTAGTGGAATCATGTCACCTAGAGCTAGGTTTTGTTTGGCCCCTATACTACTAGGGTAAACCCTTATTGTTATTAGTACAACCCCCTTATTATATGGATGTATGCATGTAGTGCCCATATTGTTACTATTGTACCCCATAGAAGCCCACTATTGTTATTATTGTGCCCTTACATTATTATTGTTATGTCGGCTCTCATTATATTATGACACCTTAGACTCCTATATATAGAAAGGAGGTCTTTTCATTTATATCATCCAAGAATCATTCATGTGTGTAATGTAAAGGAGGTTGTCCCCTCAAAGAGGCTAAATTCTAAAGAGTTGATCTATCTTTTCTATCTCTTTGTGAGTTGGTTTCATAACATTAGGTATTAGAGCTTTGGATTCTAGGGTTTCCCTACTCCAAATAGGTCATCGTGGAATTTTCGCTATAACTTTTTTTTTGCAATGTTTCAGAAGCTAAAACAAAATCCCATTTGAGACGAACTCGCACTAAACCTCGGGTCCAAATTTCAGATCTTTTCGCGCTACATTTGTGGAGATATGATATGAGGAATTTTGTTCTTTTCTAGACTCTTGAATTACATTCCAAGCAGGTGACCTAAGGAAAATCGTCATAACTTTCTCTCCGAGCATCGGATTGAAATTTCATAAGATGGTATAGAAAGAGTACATACTGTAGTTTCTTGTATATATTTTTCAAAGCCAAAGCTAGAAACAGTGACACGTGGCATGTCGTATAATTTTGCTCTACTGAACTAGTCTATAATCAGGTCACTGTAGGAGATTTGGCATAACTCTTCTTTGGAGAATCCAATTTGGATCAGACTGGTGGCATTCGAAAGAGGACGCATAGGGATACTGTAGGTCGCAATTTTAGAACTGGAAGAACCAAAATTATAGAGTTATAGTCATTTCAAGACCGAGCTCCTAAAATCAAGAAAAGGCGATATGAGGAAGTTTGATGGCAAGGATTTGGTAAATTGGATACTTCAAATGGAGCAATATTTTGATCTACATGGTGTATCATTGTTACAAAAGGTATGTATTGAATCTTCATATTTAGAACCAGATCAATTTTTATGGTATAAAGGGCTTTGTTCTTGTAAACAACTTGTTACCTGGTCAATTTTCATGGAGGAAATGATAGCACATTATGAGGGTACAAAGAGCAACACCTTCTTTAGAGCAACACCACAACAATTGGAAAGAGTAAAAGGGCTTTGTTACCTAGTGGAAAGGAAAATTATGGCAACAAGAAAGTCTGCCCCTCACGACTATAAAGATGGAAGTGTTGTTTCTCCTAGCCTTCCACAACCTACAAGGGTTACAACAAAACAATTGGAAGAAAAAAAGAGAAAAAGGGCTTTGTTACAATTGTGATAGCAAATGCACTAAAGGTCATAAGTATGTTGAGAAGAAATTATTTTACATAGAGTATGAAGAGGAGGAAGAAAAGGATCAAGAAACATCAAAAGAAGAGGATATATGCTAGGACCCAACCCCAGAGAAAGAAGAAATGAATGAGACCATATCTTGTAAAGCATTGGCAATAATTACCACTCCTCAAACTCTCAAGATAGAAGGACATGTCAAGAAGAAAAAGGTGCAAGAAGTGAAAGATCACATCAAGAAAGAAGAAATGAATCCAACCATATCTTGTAATTCATTGGTTGGAATTACCACTCAAACTATCAAGATAGAAGGACATAACAAGAAGAAAAATATTCAAGAAGTGAAAGATCACATCGAGCATCAAGAAATGAATCCGACCATATCTTGTAAAGGATTGGAAGAAATTACCACTTCTAAAACTATAAAGATAGAAGGACATATCAAGAAGAAAAAGGTTCAAGCAGTGAAAGATCACATCGAGCATCAACAACAAGTTCTCCAACTTTTAAAGGATAACGCCACTTTGGTGCAAAATCGAATGAAACAACACGTAGATCAACATCCTAGTGAAAAAAATTTTGATGTAGGTGATTGGGTATTTTTACTACTACATCTCAAGAAAGTTATTTATGAGAAGGAAATGTTGGCAATACTACATGCACTTAAGAAATGGTGACCTTACCGAATGGGAAGACACTTCAAGGTAAAAATGGATCATGATAGTCTTAATTACTTTTTAGAACAACTATTATCTTTAGAACAATAGAAAAAATGTGTCACAAATATGATGGGTTATGACTTTGACATCATCTATAGAAAATGGAAGCAAGCAGATGCACTCTCAAGAAAGGATGAGGATTTGGAAGCATTGTTTTGTGCTATTTCTATTATCCAACTAGATTGGATAAATGAAGCAAGGGATGAATTGAAGAAGGATGAAGAAGTAAGGCCACTTATTCAAAAGTTACAAAAGATCCCAATTCAAATAGCATTGCCAGAAATTGAATAGGAAGGAAAAATCATATTGGAACCTCGAGCAGTGACAGAAACAAGAACCTAACAGAATCAATTTCAAAGTATCTCATCAAGTGGAAGAACTTACCCGCTAAAGATTCCACATGAGAGGACAAGAATTTTATACAGAAGCATCAAGAAGTACTCAAGCGTTAAGGACGACACTTTTTGAACGAGAGGGGCATGTTAGGCCCCTATACTACTAGGGTAACCCCTTATTGTTATTAGTAAAACCCCCATATTATATTGATGTACCCATGTAGTGCCCATATTGTTACTATTGTACCCCATAGAAGCCCACTATTGTTATTATTGTGCCCTTACATTATTATTGTTATGTCAGCTCTAATAATATTATGATCCCATAGACTCCTATATATAGAAAGGAGGTCTTTTCATTTGTATCATCCAAGAATCATTCATTTGTGCAATGTAAAGGAGGTTGCCCCCTCGAAGAGGCTGAATTCTAAAGCGTTGATCTATATTTTCTATCTTTTTGTGAGATGGTTTCATAACAGGCTCTATCTATAATGTGTGTGTGTTGGGTGGAGGGGCTAATCCCATATCTAACAAATGTGAAGAAGTAATAAATATGTTGAAGTGTAAATCTTTTTTCCCTAAAATTTTACAAAATTTTCACTTTAGCTTTATCCCTTTTACACTAAATAAATGTAGGATAAACATGAATCTATACTCATTGCAAAATAAAACCATAATAAAATTTAATTACATCAATATAAAATAAATATATAACCTATATAAATGTGATGAGAATAATTCTAGAGTAATTATAAAATAAAATATTAATAAAATCTAATTATATCAATATAAAGTAAATATATAACCTATAGTTACTATTTCATAAAATGAAATGCATCTTAGGTAAGAAGAATGGATAATTTTAAAGGATGTGGTATTTTCATTAGGTTTTTGGGATAAGGTTATATTATATTTATTTATTCTTTAGTATGGGTTATCTTAATCTTTTAAAAATATGTAAAACAAAATTTATTAGTGCCATGAGAAGCCAAAATATTGGTATTGATTTAATACTTTAATTGTTTGGCCACATGGGTTTCTTTCTCTTCATACCTTCCTTAACCATCTTAATAGTCTCTCTTCACATAATCAAATTACCATGGAGTTACAGGACATTCTAATGGATCCCTTTCCTTTCAAGAGTATTAGAAGAAAATTCACACTAACCAATACCTCTATGTGAACTCTCATCATCACCCAAATGAGAAGTCTATAGTCTTAAAGCCCCTCTTCATTATGGGGCTCAAAGTTTGTGATCCCCAATTATTATCTCTCTATAAGGATAACTTCACCAACCCCCTTATAAAGAATGATTCTTCAATCTAGAAATGTTATAGATCTACTTATTCACACTTTCAGATAACCCTACCAAAGCCTCCTATCCCTTCCATATATAAAAGAAATAACATATTATATTTCAAAATTCTAAGCTAAAAGGAACATCAAAATCTTATTCAAACCTTATAAAGCCCTCAAGTAGTTATTGAGATCTCCTAAAGGATCCTAGTATCTCTTAGAATCTACTTTATTCTTCATATGGAGAATATTATATTGCCTAAAATGGAAGGTCTTACAAAGGGAGACTTAAAGAGCACATAGTAGACACTATTCATAATCTGATTCTAAAAATTGCATTGTCATAACACTCCTTGAACACCAAAAACCTAATTCACTTTGATCAAGCTAAGACCCTACATCAACCAATCTGATTGAAGAGACCCTTGGCATTGAAAAACACCCTAATAACTCTAATAAGATAGATGGCTACACACTTAACCAATTTTGGAAACCCTTTATTCATAGATCTAGTCATTAATGGTCCTCTAATTTACTTTTCATTCTTATTATAGACTTACTCATTGACTATCTTATCATTTTATTTATTAGTAGCTTTACTCATTGACTAGCTTATTATTTTATTTATTAGTTGGCTTACTCATTGAATATCCTATCATTTTATATCATTTTATTTCTTGTTTAGTTCACTATCTTGTTTTATTAGCTTATTGATAATTTTTAAAATATTTATTTTAATGGAATATATTTAGTTATTTAGCTAAATAGTTTCTGTTATTTTATTATTTAGTTGTATTTAATTACACATTTTGGTTAAAGTAAAACATTTAATATTAATTAATTTGATTCTCAAAAAGGTTTGAATTGAATTTTTTTTAACATTAATATTATTAAAGCTCTTTTATAGCTACTTTATCTACGTAATTCTAGGACGGTACTTTCCCAATTTATTAAAATTTATTTTTATTGCTGGTACTTTCCCAATACGATGACTAACTGTAGAAACATATACACTTTGATTTTAAACATCTCTGAAGAGGAATGTTTGAATGAGACTTCAACATTGGAGAAGTTAGGTGAAAAAATGTGGAAAAGAGTGGCTGATATGACTTTCTTAAAGCGGTGTCGTGACTCTCCAGGTATTTCCTTAGAGATTTGGTGAACACCTTAGCTCAGGTAAATCAATACTGAAGCTCACATTATTTATTGAGAAAACTGAGAATAACCATTACCATATTAACCATTTACAAAGCTCGGAGAAATCTATGGGAGATACAGACATTGACCCTAAATTATGTTTATGTTTGACAATAAATTATTATCAAATCCAAGTCCTCCATGTTTTTGATTATATCACAAAGCTGACTATATGAAATAAAGAATATGGTCATGATGTAAACTTATTATATCATCATATCCAAGAATACGTTCAAGCGCACTGTACAGAGTTCGTGGCGAGCCTGGGTAATGGAATGGAAGTTCAAATTTGAAATGTTCCATACTGCAATTAAAGAATATAAGATTTTGAACGCCTCAAAGATGCAAAGACAAGTCAAGCTCCGCATGTTCTGTATTATCAGATGTATTAAGCCGCTGAGGATCTTCGTTTCTGGCATTTTTCACAGAAGGAGAAGAGGTTGACCCCAATTCGGTGCCATTTCTGGCCCTTTTCGCAGAAGATAAAGAGCTAGACACCAATTCGATGTCATCTCTGGGCTTTTTAACAGAAGACACAGAATTCGACGAAAATTCTCCGTTAAAATTATGCGGCTGCTCGAAGTGAGCCGGATAATTTGATAGGTCCACTCTCTGCAGCTCAAACTTGGGAGAACGTCTGCGGTTGGAATCAAATGGTTGCTGCTGCCCTACACCATTTCTGGCCCTTTTTAGACAAGAAAGAGAACTGGAGGAAAATTCTCCCTGAAGATTCGGCTGCGACTGCTCGAAGTGAGGCCGATAATTTGATAGGTCAACTCTCTGCAGCTCAAACTTGTGAGAAAACCTGCGGTTGGAATCGAAAATAACATTACTAGGCTGCTGCCCTACAACGGGAAACTGAAAGCTGTCAGTTGGCGGGCTATTCAAAACGGGATTCGATTTGCTTGCAGTTCGCTCATTCTTATGGGCATTCTGATGGCCTCCGAGTGCCTTAGAACTGAAGAACGTTTTCGAGCAATAGCGGCAAGAAAAGACGCGGGCTTTAGGGCCCTGGGCGGTGCTTGTGCTCTTGGAAGCAGAAGACGCTAACTTTGGTACCTCCTGATGACCTTGCTTCTTTGCACGTGTTTCGCCTGCTAAATATGACGTTTCTGGGTGTTCGTTCAGGCTGAAATTAGGGTAGCGTAGGGTTAGATCCACTCCAAACAGTCTGGGCTTATCCTTCTTCTGATCGCCCTCAGAATCCATGGATCCTCTGAATGTTTTTATATATGATCTCTGGACTTTCTGTCTCTGCACCAGCGTTATAGCACCAAGTGAGAACCTAGTGTCCCAGTGCCTCTCATACAAGTAAGCTCGCCGACTGTTTCGAGAATATACGTAATAGGGTTCACTTGGTAAGCCTGAAAGTTACTCGAGATGCGATTTCTGGACTTGGAAAATGAAAAGTTTTATAGGGTCGACAAATCTCAGCACTGAAGAAAAAAAGTTTTATACGATCGAGAAATCCTGTACTGCCCACTGCTTCACCCTGTCTATTGTAGTGACAGTTTCCCGACACGATATACAGAAGCAACTTTGTATAATTATAAAGACGTCCGCAAACAAACCAACTATTCAAGACTTTTAATATGGTCCCTCTCGGTATATCGAAATCTGAGGAAACCTAAAATTAACCATAGATGTTCATGTGGAAATCAAGTCTATTTTTATTATTAGTTTATTTCATAATGAATAAATTCAATTTTGTTTTTTATGGTTTCATCAAGTAAATTTCTATTATTTTGCTCAACAAAAGATATCAAAGCCAAATTAAAGGATTATATTAGTAATTTAATTATAAGTTATAAAAATTATTATTAAATAATAAACCAATGTAATTTAATTATAAATTATAATAATTATTATTAAATAATAAAATGAATTTAAAATGAATTTATTTATTTATTTTATATATTTTATTATTAATGACTAATAAACTTGTAAATTGAACAATTTTACTATTTTTTTTCAAATAAATTTCCATTATTTTAATCCCAAAAAAATGAAACATGAAAATAAAATTCAAGTATTAAATTTATAATTTAATTATAATTAAAAAAATATTAAATAACTAAAAAATCAATCTTTAATACTTCCCCTAAACAAACCAACTATGCGAAGCTTTGCAATCTGGTCTCTCTCCGGATGTCGAAATATCATGGGAGCAAAAATTAAGCATTAGAATGCGTTCATAAGGGAATCAAGTCAATTTTTTTATTATGTTATTTTATTACGAGCAACCTTAATTTTTTAATGATTTCATTTTGTAATTTTGTATTATTTACTCATTAAAATAAATTGATTTTATTTGATTTCATTTTGTAATTTTGTATTATTTACTCGTTAAAATAAATTGATTTTATTTTGTAAGTTTGTATTATTCAGTTACTAAAAATAATAAAAGATATTAAAGTTTAAGGATTAATTTATAATTAAATTATAAATAGTTAGATTTTAGATTTTTGTGATCCATGCCATAAATATTATTATTATTCAATTTTACAGACTTTTCAATTAAAACATTAAATGGTGTATGAGACCCTCTTGTTTGTGGGACAAGGTACCCACCTCCATTACTAAGTCTACTAAAGCATACATACTCTACCCCTAGGTTTGAAGCAATGACCTCTTAGCACGAAAACCATACTCTTAACTATTAGGCCCAATCAAGGTGTATTATTAATAATAATGTCTTCCACTATAAATTATTAATATTATTATTGAATAATGATTAGTTTATTTTATAATAAACTAGTAAATTCAAATTTTTATTGATTTAATTTTATACATTTCAATTATTTTAATACCTAACAAATATGGAAGCTAAATTCAAGTATTAAATTTATATTTAATTATAAATTATTAAAATAATTATTAAATAACTAAATTAATTTTTAGTTAAATTGATTTTTTTTCTCTAATTTTTTATGTTATTATTTTTTGTTTTTCTTGTTAAGTTACTTGTGATCCTCCACGGTTGATTTGCGGCTTGAGGAGCCACGACCTAGGGGCATCTAAGTGGTCAAAGTAACTAGAGATGGTAGTGTACCTCGGCCACACCAACCCTTATCTCAGTGGATTTTTTAGCATGTCTCATGCCCTTACCACAAGGCGCAACCACCCCATGAGGTTCGACCGTGGCCTCCCTCATAGTCAATAATTCATTATATTATTAATAATAATATTTATTATTATTTTATAAACAAAATTAATAGATTAAATATTATTTTTACGTATTTAATAATGATATATAATGTATAATGGTCAATGTTTTTTTTTAAAGCTATGTTTGTCTAAAATTAGGTAGGTTAACTTATGGTTTCAAAAATAATAACTCAAGGGTGTGATGTCCCAAGAAAATTGTAAATATTTTATTTACTGCAGTAAAACAGAAACTGGATCTTATTATTATTATTATTTGAATTTATGCATTTAAGATTTTATCAGTTATGAATGAAACACATATGGAGTGTTAACAAATCTTGTAACTCTCTCATGTCAAGAAGATAGGATAAGTAGTTACCTAACCCTAACTACTTCCGTGAATATGAATTCTCCAAGAAGGGATTCAAGAGGGTAATTGTTGGTACTTGAGATAACAAAGGAGAAACAGGAAGGAAGGGAATTTCTACCATGTTGATATGTCAGTTCCACAGCTAAGTTTGGTGGTGGTGTGGATGTTGTGACTTATAAGTCTTATAAGAAGGCATCTGTCTTGTGAGAAAAGGCTCGAGGGGAGGCTTGGACCTGGAGGGAAGTCTCATGGTTGGGATGATAAAAGTGATAAATTATAGTTGTGACTTCAACAAGCAAATGTCATAAAGACTAAATCCATGTAAGTATTTAAGCTACTGTGTTTATTTTGGCTACAAAAATGTATAGGAAGAAATTAAAGGTTGAAAAGTATTGATACTTGAACGAGATAAATATGTGGCCTGCAGACACTAGTGTGGACTGTGTTCTATACACATATATACTCTAAGGAAACAAAAGAGAAACTCTGTGGAACAATAGAAAAACAGTACAACCTTTGAAGGTGGGGAAGAGTAGGTGAACTCCCAAGTAACATAGGAGATTAAGAAGGAAAGTCTTTACTTTAGTTACATTTTTTTTAAACAAACTACTAAATAGGAGCTTTCTGGAAATGGGTATGGGCAGTTAAATGCAATTGATTCATTAGAGTAGTCTTGCTACGATCTCGAGAACATTGTATTAAACAAGTTGACCAAGTAATGGGCCAAATATAGTGGCCTTAGACCCTGTAATTGTTGAATGGAATTAAATAAACAAGGAACCTCAATAATCATTTTAATAGGCATGTGGCGAGTCGACAAAAGTAGAGTAAACAAAAGGGCAATACAACCTCAAATTACATGTAGCCAAAGAGGTTGAGAACCCTCAAAGCTTAAAAATAATTGCAAAAAGGATAGCATTACGAGATACGGGTCAAAAATGCTCTCATCAAATCATATAATTGACAACACGATGGAGCTAGAGACTAGAACAGAACCCAGGCAAAAGTTTCGAAAAAGCTAAATTGATAAATTGCCAAAGAAATTCGACAAGAATAAACTAATAAATTTAAAACATAGATTGCTAAGTGAGATTTAAATTTACAGACACAGTAAGCTAGTCGACCATGAAATCTCAAATGCAATTGAACGAGTTCGTTTAGGGCTTGAACTAAAACTTAATAACTTTATGAGGAAAATTACAATGAAAAACGCTAAACTAAAACTTAGTAACTTTATATGCGAATTTATAGTGCAAACGTATAACTCATATTTCATATCTTGTAATAAAGAAAATAACGAGTTTGAATAGGGTTTGGAACCCTCATCAAAGCAACCTCAAGGGGTTTAATATATAAAACTTCACAATGAACGTGAGAAATTTCCTGAAAAATAACCCTCGCTAACTATGTTGTTGTTAAAGTAAATATAACTTATTACATTGATGGAGTACTGCATCAGAAGAGTGAATCTATTCCTGATACCCAGAAGATCTAACAAAGCAATAACATCATCAAAATATGAATACTATAAAGACTAGGCATTAACTGTGCTCAGGGTGCGTAAGAAGAAGCAGAGCTAAGTAGAAATCCATAACAAAGTCCATTCAAAATCTGCCACCTATAGGCTACCAGAGGAGGAAAAATTCTTTCACATACCCAAAGAAGTAACTTTGGCTAGAACACAAAGCCATGACAGAGCTCCGGAAGAAGTGCCGTGCAATGCTACCTTGAGCGCTAAGGTGCCTCTGGAGGAACCTAGAATGAAACAAAGGAAAAATCATTACCTTGATAGCAGAATAACAAAATAGCATTACATAGGGTCAATATTTTATGAAAAATGGAATATGTGTGACGGCCGCATGATGGGTGGAATTTGTAGTAGAAATATAGTCATTAAGCCACTCCTTAGTAGCATAAGCGTAGCATAGGGAAACTTGGAACAAATCCATGGAGTAGCAAGTCACTAGAAGACCAAACCAAGCACTGTAATGCTAACAGAACACAATGAAACCACACCAATGTGAAATGAGAACTATTAGGGAAATAATTTGTCATTTGATGAGTTCAAGTGCAGAAGACCATTGATGAAGCAATGTTGTTGAGGAGTGAAGGACAACTCGTGAGCAGATGGAGGGTTTCCCGAGACCTGCTCCTGCCATCACTCGGGAGGACAGAGGAATTGTAATAGTTAAATGTTTTTCCATATAATATCAATGAAAATCCAAAACATTGTGTAGAACATTAAATGCAAGAGTTAACATGTTCATAATGGAGTAGTGTACTTGCATGTGGTAAAAAGAAAATATATACGATATTTGGATGTAAACATATGTACTTGAAACAATTTTACTATAGTTCAATGTTGTGGGTTTTATAATTAATAAAAAAAAATTGTTTTGGATTATGTGGAGACATGACAAGTGGTATCAGAGCACTCAGGTTACAATGCTCAGGACTCTGGAAACTAATGATTAATAGTGTTTGTGATTTACATAGTAGAAGAAGGAAGAACATCTAACATGAGGAGGACATACAACACACCTCATAGATCCATGAAAAGTTTAAGACCTGCATCTTTTCAAGAAAGAAACCCTGAGGTATAGGTACAATTTGGAGAAGAACCACGCAACGCCAACACTACAATCCTGGAAATTGTGCAAGACTTAAAGAGTGAGATGGCCCGGTTGCAAGGAGATAATGAAAGGTCGATCTAGGAAAAAGAGAATATTATGAAGACTTTGTGTGATAGACAAAATCAACAACATCCAAATCCTAGCCTAGAGCACAGACATATGACTGAAGAGCTAGAATATCGGACGAAATATTTAGAGAGGAAAGGAGGGGAAGAAAATCAAGTAGAAAAATATGATAATGCATCAAAACACAAAGCATAGGAAAGACAAAGGATAGAATTGCAAGGAGAATTTCAAAAAATAAAACCGCCCCTCTTTGATGGTGAGCAGGAAGAGGTATCTAAAGCCTGGCTTATTAATATGAATAAGTACCTTCATCTGTATGAATACGATCATAATTTAAAATATCGCTTGGCCATTTTCCAATTACAAGGAAAAGCCACCCTGTGGTGGGAAGTAGTAAAGATTGTGTGTGGGGTGAGAGAACAAAGCATAACGTGGGAAAATTTTTAAAGCTATTTTAAGGAAAGATAATTAACTGAATGATTCTATGATGAAAAGGAAAAAGAGTTTCGCATTCTATGTTGATGAGTTCATCACAAAATTTACATCCTTACATTGGTATGTTTCCTACATATGGGAGGAAAAGCCGAAGGTGCAGCGATTTATCAATAGTTTTCCATTGTTCATGAAGGAGCATCTCGAGTTCGATAACCAAAAAAACATGGATGAGGCTATACGGAAAGCTCGGATATGCTATCAACAAAACAGACAAAAGGGAGATGTAGGGAAAAGATGGACTCACAAAAAGGGAAATAAGTTCCTTGTTGGCAGCAAGGGAAACATGTCTATAACCAATAAAAGACCCCACAAAGGACAAGTAATCATAAATATGAATAGCAACTAATCCAGATTTAGATTTCCCAATGAATCCAAAACTAATGAGAAGTGCGGTAGAACTGAAATTGAAATAGCAGCAAGACCCCTAGTACAATGTTGGGGATGTGGAGGATGACATTACGTAAAAAATTATCCCAATCGCAAAGGTACTAATCAAATTTCATAGATTCAAGAGGCATCCACCGTATGATAAGTGTCCAGAAATATCACAAAAATCAATGCTTCCCTTGAAGACCATCAGGCAGAATACCAGCAAACCATGGTGGAATTCGAAGGTAAATTTTTTTACCAAACTATATCTGTTTTAATTGACCCACGAGCTACATTAATTTATGTTAGTCCTAATATAGTAGATGAGTATTTCTTACAAGCTACTAAGTTTAAAAATTCCTCGTGAGTACAGCTAGCCACAGGGGCAAAACGACATTTGTTGGCCAAGGTTAGCAACTGCACATTGAAAATAGGAGGTCGGTCCCTAGTGGTAGACCTGAATGTATTGCCCATAGGGTTGCATGAAATTCTAATAGGCATGGACTAGTTGGAAAAGCATTGTTCCCTCATAAACTGTAAAACAAAAGCTATTTGCTACATGGATGAGGAGGGAAAGAGGTAGGAAATTCAAGGCATATTAAGGCCTCTAAAATTAAGACCAGTAACCACCTCTCAGTTAGCAAAGTGTATCAGAAAAGGGTGTCAAATCTATGCAATTCAGGTGGGATATGCCAACACAAAAGAAAAATATGCTTCCTTAGAAAGTATACATGTAATACAAAATTTTCTAGACGTATTCCCTGAAGAGATTCCAGGACTTCCTCCAAAAAGAGATATAGAATTCACCATTGAATTGATACCGAAAGCAGCTCCAATATCCCGAGATCCTTATCGTAGGAGTATACGAGAGCTGACACAATTAAAAATGCAGTTACAAGAACTGCTGGATAGAAAATACATCCGCCCAATTGTGTCACCTTGGGGAGCCCCATTACCTTTTGCTAAAAACAAGGATGGAACCCTATGTTTGTGCATGGATTACCACCGGCTAAATAAGCTCACTATTAAAAATAAAAACCATTTACCTCGTATAGATGAGCTATTTGATCAGATGAAGGCTATGACAATGCTTTCAAAGATTGACCTATGTTCGAGATACCATCAGATCAAAATCAAGGAAGAAGACATAGATAAAATAGCCTTTAGAACTCGTTATGGAAATTACAAGTTTGTTGTGCTACCCTTCGGGATGACTAATGCTCCTGCGACCTTCATGTGTCTCATGAACAATATATTCCATCACTACTTGGATAAATTTGTGTTGATTTTTATTGATGATATACTGATTTATTCTCATAATGTAGAAGAACATAAATAACATCTCAGAATAATGTTTTAGACTCTCAGAGAACATCAACTGTATGCTAAATACAACAAGTGTGATTTATTGAAAGAGTAGATTTAGTATCTAGAACACATCATTACCAAGGAAACTTAACTTTACCCTTCCTTTCATGAACTTTACTACCACTAGTTGATGGTGTGTCACCAGCATGATCCCTAGAAGTTGATGACACAGGACGATATGAACGAGAATACCATTCTTATAAGATCTGAGGAATATCAGGACAATTTCTAAGAAGATGGTATCTCATACAATGTTTGCATGGATATTGAACTTCGTGAGCCTTATCAGACGGTTTCTCATCAGAAGTTGCATTCAAAGCAACGGTTGCTTAGTTGGCCCCCTGCTGAATTTTCTTCTTCTTCTTCTTCTTAGCCACCTCATTACTAGTCTCAATACTTTCACTAGGCGAAGAGGAAGAAGGCGAGGAAGAAAAAATTGAGGAAGAAGGCAAAGGGTCAACTTTAAGATCAACTGGAGATTGATTTTGTCTAGTTGGAGGAGTACTCAATTCTAGAGAAGTCACGATATTTTGAACCAAGGAGGTTGAAGACAACCATACTGGCAAGCCAATGGTGAATCCCATAAGGGCCAATGTAGCCATATAAGGATCACAAATATTTCTGAAAGGCAGAAAAGGACTAGGATTCCCATCAAAAGGAATTCCTTGATCAGTGGACTCTAGAATTGTTGCCATATGTCTCAACAAAGAAAAAGAGGGATAATATAGGCAAAAGGATTACCAAGCATTTGCGAACTGCAATATTCTGCCTCAGTAAACCAAGGACTTAACATACGTGGATGCAATCTCCTTGAATTCTATGTTTGGTGTATCACGGTGTACAAGGTAGCTAACTCAGTTACCTAAGGATGGATAGGAACCTAATGTAGTCCTCCCATATATACCGGAAAGTATGTTGAGGCCTAATCCATGTTAGCACCATCTAATGTGAAACAACACAGTGAGAGAATTCCTTTATACTTTATGTACTATAACACCACCCTATATACCTAAAGGTATGTGGACGCGCTATGATATACTTATGTACGTGGAATGAGGTATCACACTCGAGATGTATCACAGACAAGTTAGCGACAACTCCTATGTTTTACGATGTTGGAACACGTCTCTAGCCTAGAACTTTAAATGTTATGTCTTAAGTTACAATGCAAAATTAAGTTAATCGAGATAACTTTTAAGTTGATCTTCTGAATGATTTTCCTTTCAAGGGTCACGACTTGATATATGTGAAATTCCTAGGATGAAACTAATATGATAAGGATTTTTTTCATTAAATTTTGAACAATGAAAACCTTAACTAATATGGATGGAGCAATCAGATTCTTTTAATCAAAGAGCATAGAGCACATCTAATGCAATTTCCTAAACTATTCCTACAAGCACACACAAAATTTTCAATGCACGATGTAGGTTTTTATTTTCGATTCCCTTAATGTTGAGATGAACAAGAGGAAACTAATGCACGTACAATCAATCAATCTTTTTGCAAGAACAAAGACTTTACGATAGTTCCTTTTTGAAAGAAATGAAGACTTTTATGACAGTTTCTTCCAACAAAGATTAATAGAATATAATCTAACATTGATAATGAAATGATAATGATAAAGAAATCATTTAAGAAAAACTAAACAATCAAGGCCAAAGCAAGCCTATGAAAGGAAACACAAATCTATTTCAGAGACACAATAATCATTGATCTTTCAACAAGCAAAAACATAAGGAAATTTGGAAAAGACAAAGCCAAAGGTGGGATTTTTGACCTAAGGACGATCAGCATAGCCCTAAATGGGAGATAGTGTGCTTTAGAGGACTATCATCAAGCCAAGGGTGCTCTGCAACGCACTGTGTGTAGACCAAGCCTATGCTGGTGCCAGAGAGGCAATTCAAGGGAATTTTAAACATAATTTTTACCAAAAAAAAATCTTTAGAAAGGCTGAAATAAGATCAATGGAGGCAATTAAAGTCTACTACGGTGTACTAGGATGAAGATAAACTACCCGGAATGATGATCATTCCCTAGTGGAGTCGTCAATTTCTTATGTGGAATTTTTCATCTATGGATAAACATAACTTCCCTATGTGGGTAGGTACACTTAGAACAATAGATTTAAAGAGTTTAACCTTTTCCTATAGAAGATGAATAAGACAAGGGATGTACTTGTTATCTTTTTCTTCCCTTTGTCTCCTTTGAATAGCTCCCATCGCTCCTTCTCGAACTGAATAAGCTTGATAAGTACCTGTAATCATAAATACAGGACAAAAACCAATCAAAGCAAGAGAACTATCTACTATAAGCAAATGGAATTGAAATAATTTACACATATAATCGTCATAGATAAAGACAAGAATATGAGAAAAGGTGTAAACAACGTTATTAAGTACAAGGAAGAGTTACAACCATGGAAGTAAATTCCCATGTCACTCGTCTAGCTTTAGTTCCATCTTTCATCTCACCAAAAGCACAACACTTCGGGAGCATAACAATACTTGGTATAATCTAAAACGTCAAACCAATAGTATCTCCTCACAAATTCTTCAAATTCCAGCCCCTTAATCACTATGATGAGTGCTCAATTTATAGGGAAATGGAGGTGGCTTTGTCATAAATTGGGCATTGAATGGCTTTCCAATTTGGGAGTTGGTTTCCATGGATGAAGGAATGAGAGGATAGGACGTTATTTTATTCATTCCCTATCTAATTTTGAGCTCATAGGAGAAGATAAGAGGTGGGAATCTTCTAGAATGGTCTAGAATGTAGGAATATTCCCAGAACCCTATGAAGCTTTCACTCAATCTCGCCCAGCATAGTACAAAGTGGGCCTGGGTTCTCTGCAGAGTAGGCCTGAATGTGCCTAAGTTCTCTACAGTGCATTTATCCATGACCAAGGCTGTGTTGGTCCCTCAAGGAGTCATTTCAGGGTGTCTTCAGGCTAGGAAACTCTCAGGAATGATGGCATTCAATGTGATGACTTGTCTAGGGCATGTAGCAACTAAATTAGGGTTTGATGAGCGCTAAAACTAATGATTTGAATGATGGGAGTGATGCACCCAAATAGACCTGTAACAGCCCTACTTATGGATTCCTTTGTCAATACACCAGCTCCTTAATAACTTTAATTTTCATGTGGTTTCATGCATGGGGGTGGCTACTCCACTCCCCTCCATTAATTTTCCTCTTATCATTTAGTCAACAGGGTGGTGGGGGTGGATACCCACACCACCACTATTCTTGAGCCTCATCCTCATCATAGATAAAAATACATAAAATATCATTATCATATTTTCTCTTTATTTATGTATGTGTGTTCTTGTGTGCAATGATAAATATATAAACATGGGTTAAAACATTTCTACTTAGATACTCACATTAAATTAGTATTGTTATCCATATTTTTTACAATGTCACATGTTATGTTAAGTATTAAATAAATTAAAAACCTCTGTCATGCCTTGAATTGAAAGAGATAAGCGATCTCTCTCTCTTAACATCATATTAAAAAAAGAGCGTCGTAAATATCTACTATGACACATGAAGAATAATAAGAAATATAAAATGACATATCAAAATTATGAGACCAAGTGGAACAAATTTCTCTCTCACATAGAGTAACCAAAAATGAAATGGAAGCGAAGGTGGATGGTTTGAGGAATAGCTTAAAATCAGACATGGAAGGTTTGAAGAATGACCTGAAAGATAATATGGATGGAATGAAACTAATATGAATGGTATAGAAGAAAAAATTAAGGGCAACATGGAAGATTTGAAGAATGGTTTAAAAGAAGACATGGAAGGTTTGACAAAGTTGCTACAAGAAATGCTTCCTAATGGCAAAAAGGTATTAGATGAAACCCATGATGAGAAGAAAAGAAATGTTAATCATGATTTCATAGAATCTAACATTGGTTTGAAGACCCACCATATTCCAAATATGGATATGAGAAAGTTTGATGGTAAGGATCTCGTAACATGGATACTACAAATGGAGCAATATTTCAATCTTTATAATGTAAAACACACAAAAAATATATGCATTGAAACTTTATATTTAGAACCCAATCAGTTTGTATGGTATCGATGGATTTGTTCACATAAACCACTTATCGCTTGATCAATTTTTATTGAGGAAATGATATCACATTATGACGATATAAGGAGAAACACCTTCTTTAGTCAATTGATAAATATCAAACAAATGGGTTCAATGAGAGAGCACATTGAGGACTTCCAAAAATTGAATGTAAGGGTAAATGATATTCTATAGGAGCATATGATTGATGTATTCATAGATAATTTAAAGGATAACATACAACATGAGGTTTTCCTTTGGGAACCTGATTCATTGGAGAAGACATTCAAGTTGGCAAGACAAACTGAAAGAAGAATTATGGCAACAAGGAAACCTACCACTCACAAATATAAGGATGGAAGTGTTTCTATCCATAGCCTTCCACATAATACAAGGTTGACACCAATCCAAATGGAAGGAAATAGAGAAAAAGGGCTTTGTTACAGTTGTGATATAAAATACACTGAAGGTCATAAGTGTGCTCAGAAGAAATTATTTTACATAGCTTATGAAGATGGGGAAGAAAAGGAGCAGGAAACATCAAAAGAAGAGCATATAGTCTAGGAACCAACCCCAGAGAAAGAATAAATGAATCTGACCATATCTTGTAATGCATTGGCAGGAATTACCACTCGTCAAGCTCTCAAGATAGAAGGAAATATCAAGAACAAAAAGGTAATAGAATTGATTTATTCGGGTAGTACCCATAATTTTATTCATTGTAAGATAGCCAAGGAAGTGAATTACTTCCTATATCTAGCAATAGAGTGTCAAGTGGTGGTCGCAAATGGAGGAACCATAAATTTCTCTATCAAGTGCCATAATATCAAGCTATCCATGGGATAATATCTATTGAATAGTCCAATGCTTTCCATTCCAATGTGTGGTGTTGATGTTGTACTAGGAGTCCAATGGTTACAAGCTTTGGGTACGATAGCTTTTAATTTTCAATAGCTTTTCTTGAATATTTTTGGGAAGGAAAGGAAGTTGAATTAAGGGGTATCGTAGGTAAAACACGAAAGGTAATAATCTCTAATGGCATGATAAAGATTATAAAGAAATAACTACGGGGCGTAATGGTACAATTATGTTCTCTAGAGGTTCCCACATCGAAATCATATTTGTCTCCAGATCTCCAAAAAAGTCTTGGACAATCATTCCAAGGCATCTGAGACTCCCAAAGGCCTCCTGCCTATGCATGACCATGATCATGCTATTCATTTGTGTTGGGTGTGGAGCATGATTATTTAGAAGTCTTTGCTTCAGCCGGATGTATACCCTAGGAAGTTTGTACACCCGTCCACGTGGGCGGGTGCGGGGTGGACTTGTCCCTCCCACAGGGGTTTGTGGGGGTTGATCCCCCCTAGTTGGGGGGTTCAAGGGCCAGCTGTGCCCCGGCAGGGGTTTCGGGGCAGCGCCCCCGAAGCTAAAAACATATGTAAAATTGCCTTGTAAAAGTATAGTAATTTCTAGTCAATCTGGGCCATTCATTAGGCAGATGATCTCATGGTAGAGCTTATGTTTCTTTATGGTTTTTTGCCCTAGAATGAAACCCCTCTCTTTGTATGAGGGCATTGTATTGACGTTGTGTAATAGATCTGTATTCTCCTAGCAAGAAACAGATAGGTGAGACTATGAGAGGAAATAGAGGATATTATAGCGGATCTACTGTATGTTGTGTCTCTTCATTTTGCTGGATAATAAAAAGGAAGGACTGGCTGTTCGGGGTGGAAGTAGCCCAAACTGGGTGAACCACGTATATCTGTGTCTCTCTGGTTTTATTCATTTTCTGTGTTTATATTTATGCTATATTCTATGTGTTCCATTGCCATGTAATATATAATTTTCTAACAATTTGATTCCAAGAAGTTTTCCTCTGAATATCAAGCCTTATATATATCCCTATGCCCAAAAGAGTGAAATTGAACGTATGGTTACATAAATGATCGAGGTTGGTATAATTCAACCTAGTCAAAGTTATTTCTCTACTCCAGTAGTAGTGGTTCACAAGAACGATGGATCATGGAATGTGCGTCAAGATTATAGGGAGCTCAACAAGCTCACTATTAAAGATAAATTTCCCATTCGTGTCATTTATGATTTACATGAAGAAATTTACTTCACAAAGTTGAATGTTCATTCAATATATCATCAAATCAGAATGAAGACTTAAGGCATTCTCAAAACAAAATTTAAAAATCATGGGAGTAATTATAAATTTTTAGTCATGCCTTTTGGTTTTACTAATGCACCTTCTACATTTCGAGGTTTGATGAAATTGATTTTCAAACCCTTCATTAGAAAATTTGTGTTACTATTTTTTAATGATATACTAATCTACAAAAATTCTTGGAATGATAATGTTAAACATGTTGACAGCGTGCTCAAACTATTAGAGGAGAAACATTTATATGCAAAAACCTCAAAATGTTTCTTTGGAGTATAGGAGATAGAATATCTGGGTCATATTGTATCTCGTGAAGGTGTTAAGGTAGACCTTATCAAAAGTTTTAGACCCCTCTGGACCCTCAAGCACTACCATGACAATCCATGCATGTAACTCAAGTGTTTCAGTCACTCCCACAACAAGGCATGGTAGCAACTGTGTACTCTTTCAGCTAGTTCTGAGCCATCAACCCTAGATTCTCGGCCACTTTCTCAGTGTTAATTCTTACGCCACTGCCTAGAAATTCGTGAAACCTTTAGAAATGGTAAATAATAATGGAATAATGATAGTAGTACAATCATTGGTACAAGTAATTGATCTCATCCCTACTATAAATGAGAGGAATTTTGTCAAAGATATAAAAAATGTGTAGTCTATAGGTCATAATAACATATTTAAGCATAGGGGTATCATACATATATGAGATTCATAAACAAGAATTGACTCCATATTACAATAGCTACATTATAATATATTACGTCATATATTCATTATACTCCCCCTATTAAACGATCTGCTGACCACCACCACCAATGCATACATAACAAGCACATAGACCCCCAACATAATGAACAAAACACTGCAATGGTCCAATACCATCACCTTTATTCTATTTCCCTCTAGGTTGTCACCAATGTCCCCGTGTAACTAAATTTATCTTCTTATCAGGTGAAATTTTTTTATCCTCACTTGCATCCTCAGGCTTTTTTCTTTTCGGCTACCATTTAGCTTTAGCTTTGTCTTTCCCTTTCCAACCCTACTATGATTCTATCTTACGCTTCAACTCCTCACAATTGTGCTTCAATTTCCCAATAAATTCCTCAAGCGACCGAGGCTCATTATACTTAATTCGATCTCTAAATGCTAATGGAAATCCACTCACAAATATTTGAACTTTGGCCTTCTCATCTTTAAGATATGGTACATACCTCAATAACTCCATAAAATTTGTCGTGTACTGCTTATATTTCATCGATCCCATCTTAACTCATAAAATTCCTTGGATTCATTGTCGTAGTTACTCTCTAACAAGTACTTCTTCCTAAACAGTATCTTGAAATCGTCCAAACTCAAATCTTCTGTCCTGATGCCTCTATCCGGCTTCACATATTACCACTAGATGTTCTATTTCCCTTCATGAATGAAGATAACTATTCTGGCCTTGATATTCTCTATGTACTTATGCAGCTCAAAGAATTTCTTCATCCAAAGTTGCCATGCTTAGGCATCCTCTAGCTTCTTCAAATCCCCATCGCAGGTAGGTGGCTTCGATTTCTTGAACTCATTTGGAAAATATCCCTGATCACTCCTCCTATAAGGATGATAACGATGATGATCATAGTGTTTGTCAGAATCAAACTAGAATAGAACTCATGTCCATAACCTGTACTATGTGGAGTATCCAATATCATACCATCTTAGATCATGTCATCACTATCCGACTTGTGCCCACCATGAGATCTACTTCCATATGCCCCATTAGTCCTATCCTCCTACTCATCGCTGATCCAAAGTGATCCATGTGTCTGCAATTCTGACAAACTCTAAAGAATTACTGCATTAAGTTCTACTTTATTGTCATGTGCCTGAATGATCCTGTCATTATCTTCCTTGCAACTTTTTATTTCTACTTCAAATCTTTCAATGTGTCTGTTATATCAGAAGAATCTAGAACACCAAGAAACTCGTTTGATCCATAGGGAGATTTTCGTAAATTGTAGTCTACTATATTGCTAGGCATATCTGATCTTCTTCCTCTAATATATCGTGTGAGCTTGAAACAAAAAACAACTTAATGAACATAGCTTAGTATAGTTTATGGGAGGATATATCTGGCCTTCAAGGTCAACAAAATTAGCACATTATAGTATAAGCATAATCTTATAAGTACATAAACATCATTTCAACCATTATCTAGTTACCGTGCATGACCATACCAACCACATACCATGAACTCATGCAGGAAAATTGTAACAATGTCAATGTATGCATAATGATGTATAGACACTGACATGCATAACAAGTGCATAACTGACACACACTCATGACAGATAGATCCAAAAATACCACCAACTACTTTCACATGACAACACAACTATAACAATGACCACCACTATGCGTACATAACAGGAACCTACAGCCCCAACATAACAAACACATATGAAACCAACATGTATGCATGATCACCAAACTACCCATCAAGTCTAAGGGGTGAACTAGGTTCTAATACCACTATGTAGCACCCTCCTCCCGAAATTACCCAATTTAACCGATCTGCTAAGGAACGTATGTGACAAGAGGCCACTATGATGTGATTCAACTCCCCATGTATAGTTAAGGAAGTGGAAGTCACAAAACCAAACCAATCTTAACTTCTTGGAGACCTACAGACCCTTCAGGAGGTAACTAACCCTTCAAGGTTCTTAACCCCTAAGCAAACTTGACATTTTACTAATCAAGACCCTCAGTTGCTCCCATGATAATCCATGCATGCAACTCAAGCCTTCTATTCACTCCGACAACAAGGCATGCGAGCAACTGTGTACTTTTTCAGCTAGTTCTCGGCCAACGACCCTGGATTTTGAGCCACTTTTTAAGGTTTAGGTCTCAGACCACTACCTAGAACTTTGTGAAGCCTTAACAAATGGTAAATAATAATGGAATAATGATACTAGTACAATCATTTGTACAATCCCTTGACTAGGCCCCTACTAGCCATAACAAAAAGTATTTCATCAAACATATCACAAATATGTAATCTACAAGTATAATTAACATATTTAAGCATAGGGGTCTCATAGTCATCTTAGAATCACTAAGAATAATTCATGCCTCAACACATTAGCTGCATTTTCATCCATTAGGTCATACATACATTGTTAATTCATTTACAAGTAAAATATTATCAGATCCATACACATCTACTGTCATAAAACATATACATAACCAACATAATAGCAACATAAATACCAAGGAAATCAAAACCATATGATCCACATATAAACCAATATAATACTCATAGAAATATAAAGAGAAATAACCTCATATTGATGATGAAAAATCCCAACTTAGGATGGGACTACCACATTGCACCCAACCATAGAATTACTAAGCCAAATGTCTCTTCAAACATTCACCCACATTCCATATTCCAAGAATGAGTGTGGGATCTCGTAAAAAACATTAATTCAACACCATCTAAGGCTTCCAGAGGCCAACCACATCAACCCATTAAACAACGTGCCACCTCACAGTCAGACATCATAAAACCATCATCGGATTGGTATCTATGCAAACCTTCCATGTCTGGAGAGCATTTTTTCCAACCAAGACTCTAGGACTAGCAATTCAACCCACAGCTTATACCAAGCTCTAGAGTATTTGTCCAACCAAGGCTCCTACACTACTAACTCAACCCACCTAGGGCTCTAGAGCATTTGTCCAATCAAGGCCCCAAGACTAGTAACTCAACCCAAGTTGTTATAGGGCTCTAGAGTGTTTGTCCAACGAGACCTCCAAGAGCTAGTAACTCAACCCAAGCTAAGGAAACATGAGAACCAACCAAAAGAAAATAAGGAAATAAATCCATAATCACCACAGTTATCCAATAAATGGCAAGGCTTGGAAAATCAACTATCAATCCACACAATCATCCATGCTAGTGACATATCATAACCAATAAACCACATGCATATTCCATGAATGCCAAAACTAGTGAGGAAAAAATACATTCAACTCCATACATGGAAGACAAACTCTCTGTAGCTATTGATCCAGATGTCCTCTTGCACTTTCCTTCTCTTCCTCTACCTTCTTGCTCCAAAACTTCGAGTATGCCACACCCTCCAAGTGTGCTCCAAAAAAACTCTAAGTGTCCAAGAGTGAGAGTGAGAATAATGAGAGAGCTCCAAAAACTGAACTCACGAAAGGTTACCCACTGATCCTCATAATCCTTTTTATCAATGAGGCCCCTATTATCTTGATTTTCCATTATTTTCATTCATTTTCCTCCTCACATGCAACGTGTGACCTTTCTCCTCCCTTTTCTCCTAATTTCCATTATTTTCATAAGTAAATGTGTCAAAAATGCCATTTTTCATTTGCCATTACCTTTGCCGATTCTTTAGCCATTAATAAACCAATGAACACCCACACTAGGATGCCTTGTCCAACATTCAAATCGTGGTTATTATTTTTCCTTTTATTAACTTTTATTACATGTAATTTTCACCAAGGCTCTTAAAGGATGCCCTTTGTGATGATGTTTTTTCAATTTCTTTATATAATGTATATGCCTCATTATTATTAACAGTTATATGCCTGGTGTATAAAATGTGATTATTGTTCAATACGATTCTCGCTTATATCTATATATACAAATGTTTTATTAATATAATTTAAATCAAATCAAAGAAAATTCATAATTTTATTAATAATGTTTAATATTATTTTTCAATTATTATTATATATTCACATTGAAGGTGTTTCCTCTTCTAGGTCTCACATTTATTTTAAGCAATACTCTTTATTTTAAAAATACATTGTACAAAAATACAATACAAAAGATATATTACGCAAAGCTCAAAAGGTACAATGCAATGGTTTATCAAGGAATCATGCCATGAAAAAATCATTCGTTTGAAAACTACATGCACAAATGTGACCATTATTACTTGGTGTGGCCTAGGCCAATCCCTTAATGATGATAAGTTAAGCACCTTTGAGTCATTATTTTTTAACCCATAAGTTAACCTACCTATTTTTACATAAACTAACATGTAAAAAAAACAACAATCAATGTATATATTATGCATCATTATTAAATATGGGAAAATAATATTTAATATTTTGTTTATAAAATAATAATAAACATTATTATTAATCATATAATAAATTACTCACTATACTCAAATTTATTACACATTTTCTCTATGGGTTAATAATAACATATAAAAGTCAAGTTCTACTAGTACAACCCATTAAGGATGGACCTGGTCACCAAGGGAGGCAAGGATAAAACCTTACGGGGGTGGTTGTACCCTATGTTAATGAGAGGAGACATGCTAAGAAATCCACTCAACTAAGGGTTGGTGTGGGAGAGGATCAAACCTCATGGGGTGGTTGTGCAGTGTGCTACAGGGAGGAGACATACCTAAAAAGCCACTCAGCTAAGGGTGAGTGTGGCCCATGATTAAGCCTCATGGGGGTGGTTGTGTTGTGAGCTAAGGGGAGGAGACATGCTAAAAAATCAAGTAAGCTAATAGTTGGTATGGGAGGAGACATTCTAAAAAATCCACTAAGCTAAGGGTTGGTGTGGGAGGAGACATGGTAAAAATCCACTAAGATAAGGGTTGGTGTGGCAAGGGCTTCTGAGATCCCCATGACTTTGACCGCCAAGGTACTTTGACCGCTAAGATGCCCCATGGTGTGGCGCTAAGATGCCCCATGGTGGAAGATCGTAAAGAACTTAACAAACAAATAAAAAATAATAACATAAAAAAATTAGAGAAAAAATTCCAATCAAACTAAAAATATTATAGTTATTTAATAATTAATTTAATAATTTATAATTAAATTATAAATTTAATACGAAAATTTAGCTTCCATATTTATTAGTTAAATATTAAAATAATTAAAATGTATAAAATTAAATGAATAAAAAAAAATTAAATAAACTAATCATTATTTAACAATAATATTAATTATTTATGATAACTTCTTCTCAAAAAAATAGTTTATTATTTATAATATGGATCACAAAATCTAAGATCTAACTATTTATAATTTAATTATAAATTTAATATTTAAATTAATTGAATTATAAATTTAATATTTGAATTTGACTTTGTTAATTTTTAGTGAATTAAATAATACAAATTACACAAAATGATGATATTTTTTAGTGAGTAAAATAATACAAATTGAGAAAATGAAATCATCAAAAGTTTGAGATTGGTCGTTCTAAAATAAAATTATAAAAAAGTTGACTTGATTCCCTTATGAACGCATTCTAACTGTGATAAATGGTTAATTTTCGGTCCCATGATATTTGCGGAGGTCTTTATAAGTATACAAAGTGCTTCGGTCTATTTAACACGGTGAAGGAGTCCGCAGTACAGGCTTTCTCGACCCTATAAAACTTTTTACTTTCAAAGTACAGAAATCGCATCTGGAGTAACTTTCAGGCTTACCTGGTGAACCCTATTACCTATATTCTTTAAACAGTCGGCGAGCGTACTTGTCTGTGAGGCACTGAAAGCAGACACTAGGTTTTCGCTTGGTGCTATAACGCTGGTGCAGACAAAGAAAGTCCACAGATCATAAATAGAAACATTCAGAGGATCCATGGATTCCGAGGGCGATCAGAAGAAGGATAAACCCAGACTGTTTGGAGTGGATCTAACACTACCCTACACTAATTCCAGCCTTCACGAACACCCAGCAACACGTGCAAAGAGGCAAGGTCATCAGGAGGTACCAGAGTTAGCGGCCTTTGCTTCCAAGAGCACAAGCACCCCACAGGGCCCTAAAGCCCGCGTCTTTTCTTGCCGCTATTGCTCGAAAAAGTTCGACAGTTCTAAGGCACTTGGTGGCCATCAGAATGCCCATAAGAATGAGCGAACTGCAAACAAATCGAATCCCGTTTTGAATAGCCCGCCAACTAACAGCTTTCAGTTTCCCGTTGTAGGGCAGCAGCCTAGTAATTCTATGTTCGATTCCAACCGCAGGTTTGAGCTGCATAGAGTTGACCTATCAAATTATCGGCCTCCCAATCTTCACGGAGAATTTTCCTCCAGTTCTCTTTCTTGTGTAAAAAGGGCCAGAAACGCTGTAGGGCAGCAGTCTAATAATGCTATGTTTGATTCCAACCGCAGACTTTCTCCCATGTTTGAGCTGCAGAGAGCGGTCCTATCAGATTATCGGCCTCACGGAGATCTTTCGTCCAGTTCTGTGTCTTCTGTTAAAAGGCCCAGAGATGACATCGAATTGGTGTCCAGCTCTTTATCTTCTGCGAAAAGGGCCAGAAATGGCACCGAATTGGTGTCAACCTCTTCTCGTCCCGTATATTCCTCTGAGCTTTCCCATTAAAAGTTTCTAAGGAATATTCACTGTAGATAATTTTTAAAATGCCATTTCTGTATTGTATTTGTATTAAACAATTCCAAAATTAAAATAATATAAAAATCAACTTTTATATTGGATGTAATTTACGAAATCCTAAATGGTTAATATTGTGTTAGTTATTCTAAAATCTTAGAAAATAATATGAGCTTCAACATAGATTTAGCTAAGCTAAGGTGTTCACCAAATCTGTAATTGTTTTGGATAAATTTGAAAACTGTTATCAGATTGAATTTATTTAACATAATTTTGAGATTTGATATTTACATAGAATCTTTTATGAAATTGGTTCTTTTACATTTGCTCCCTAGATATTCTCTAGATTTATTTTTACCAATTTTATATCACAGATTTATTTTTACTAATTTTATATCACAGGGATGTATTTCAGTAGAGAAAAAAAAAAACATATTTTACAATTTAATAATAAAAAAAATAATAATATCTATCTTTTTTTATATATTTTTGAATTGGCCTATGTGTATGTATTTGTGTATACAAAATTGTAAATGTAAATATTGTAAATTTATTTTTGTTTTCAATTTTCTACACATTTATGAATTTTTTATTTTAATGATTTTTTTATTTTTTATTGGCTCAATGAGAAGATATTTGATTTATATTTATGATTTTATTAGAATAAAATACTTTCTTTTTAACTGGTTGGAATTCTAAACAAAATGGGGTTTTAATCTAGTTAGAAAGCAAATAAAGCGAAGAAATATAAATGAAACTATCTTTAAACTTAAATATGTAAAGTATATTTGATTAAACATTAATTATATTTTCCAAAAACTCCAATAACATTATAAACATTTACTTCAAGCATAACAACAATTTAGTGAAATAATTATAATAATAATTATAATTATTATTTTCAAAATCCAAAATAAAATTCTGGTAAATCTTTTTTTTTAAAGCCTTCATTATTTAATTCACTAAAAATTATTTTTAGTGATATATCATTGCTCTTTCTCTCTAACTAAAATGGAAGAGCTTTAATGTTGACATAATTATTAAACTTATAATAATTTAGGATATTGGTGGAATTATTGAGTTGTTGAAGAATGTTACTTTTCTAAATAAATAGAAAAAGTTGCAAAGGAAATTCAAGGAAGGCATGTAAAATATATCATTTTATTATAACTAAGTCACATGATACCATGTTGATGATCCATGTTTATGTTAGGTGTGAAGTATTTTGTCTATAAGAGCATTGTAACTTACTAATCTAAATACTATTTAGCTATGATTTTATGAGTTACTATATGGAAATTATTTTATTAAAATGATTATGCTAAATAGGAACTCTAACACTTATTCTTAAGGCTTATGGTACAACCAAGAACATTGTCTAAACCATTTCTCTATGAGTAACAATGCTTGAACCATGTAGGGCTCCATCATGATATGTCATAAACCTTGCAAAGGTGTAGATACCTACCTAAATTCCCAAGTTCTCATATTCCACCTCCATAAACTTTTGAATTTATGGTATAACTAAAAACATCTACTAAACCTCTTTTGAGATGCTTGTGTTGGACAAAGAATGCTTGAATCAAGTTGGACTCCATCAAGATATATGACATAACCATGATAAAGTTATAGTCACCAACCAAAATCATTACACCTTCCTAAACTCTTGAATCATGGATTTCCATGATCAAATTACTAGATAAAAATCCACATGCATCCTTAGTAACATGTTACTAAGGAATAATTCCTAAAATCCACAAATTGTCAAAATCATTTTGGAGACAACACATGTTGATTATCACTTAAAAATGATCCTTTCCTTTCTTGGTAACTTTGGACCTTTTATATCATGAAAGAATCATATAATTTTGTTTTCTCTTATTTTTATTAAGGATAGTGCTAAAGGTTTCCTTTCAACATAAAAAAAAAAAAAAAACAAAAAAGCTAAGAGAATATGAAGTCACCAGGGTTGTTACCCAATTCAATGTGTGTCTACTTCTCCCAAAGATATTTTGTATGGAGAGTTTATCCATGTGAATATTACATATATTAAAAATAAACACAAAAATATTAATTGTTCAAACAATTGAATTTTCAAAAAGTAACCTTGCTAAAAATATTGTAACTTTTGAGAAGCAAATTTTCCTTTCACGATAATTTCTACCATGAAGATAAATGTAATGTCACTTATATTTCTACCACTTTTTTCATTAGTGAATTAAATAAATATTTAGATATGCCTCTATAAGTCAATATGGATGGAGAAAATAATATATATATATATATATATATATATATATATATATATATATATATATATATATATATGTGTCTTAGGTAAAGTGGAACACTAATTAATATAACAAAAATTTGTTGATGTGTCCTAGATAAAATGGAGCATTAATGCCATTTAAAATTTTAAATTTATTAGAAAATGATTATAATAATAAAATACTTATGAATTTTTTATCTTTATAGATTTTGATTTTCTCACACATGTGGATAATTCCTTAAAATACTTAGTAATCCAATATCTATTTTAAATTAGATTTATTCACACATCATTCTAAATATATAAAAGGATATCAAAAGCTATGGTGAAAGGATATCAAAAAGTTATGGTGAAAGGAAACATGTGACAACCTACTAATTTCAAACATACACGTTAGGTTGAGATATAAGAGTGAAGATTCACTTTCATTCCTTATTAATATATGAAAGGATATAGCCTATTAATTATTTTAGGTTTTAACAATATCGTGTAAAAAATTCACGTGTAATAATGGAGTAGAATTATTTTGATATGGGAAGTTGATAACATTCACATGAATAAGATTGGTTACTTTTCTTCCAAATGGTATATTCATTTTCGTTAAATCAAAGACATTGGAGATCTTAAGAATAGTGCCTTTTTTATGTTCCTTGGTAGATGGAAATTCTATAGTTGTATTTTTGATGGTGGATTCTTGGACTAATAATGCTTTAAGATTTCAATTATTATCTTTCCTTTATGCGATAACTAAATTATTCACTTAGTTGCATTTGAACTTAATTCATATTCATTTTTGTTGCAAAAGATAAACCAAATGGTAAGAAATTATATTGTTTAATTATGAGCTTGGGTTTGAACATTGTCATAGAGAATCTTGACTCATATTTGATGGGGACTTCATAGGGGATTTTCCCCCTACCCCTCCTCTTGTTGACTATGAGGCCACAACTTTCCAATCTCTAATGGTTCTATTTTCAAACAATCCTAAGAGAAAAGGAGATTAGTGGAAATTTGGGAAGAAATGAGAGGAAATCCCTTAGGTGGCTCTCTCTATGGGTGCTCAAAGAAACACTTTGGATTTTTTGAATTGGCTCTGATCATAAAGTTGATAGGGATGTCATTGTCCCCCAAATCCATGGGAGAATTGATAGAAAGAAATGGGAATTAATGATGACTGAAAAAGTTGGCTATATGCCTAATGTAATGGACATTTTGCATTCATGTTTGAGGTCAAGGAAGATAAAGGTGTCCTCTTCATAAATAGACATTATACTTTGGATTTCAAGGTATGTATATGAACAGGTGGTCGTTGGACTTCAATCCTGATGTTGATATTCCAAATGCACTGTGAGTCAAGTTGAAGTTGTATAGACTCTCTCTATATTGCTAGAGAGATGATTGCCATTGAGCAATTGGAAATGGCGGTGGAAATTTTTAAGGGCTCATAATTTGCATGAGCCAAAATATGTGTAGAGGTCAATCATGAGAAGGGATTTTTTTATAAAATAAATGTAACATTAGGGTCTTGCGCTCATTTCAAAACCTTATATTATGAGTAGATCATGTTCAAGTGCCACTTTTTCAATAAATATGGCCATTTTACTAGAGACTGCGAAAAATACCAGGCAAATAAAGGTGTAGAAGGAACAATGGCAGACAAAAGCATGGAGGAACTAAAGGAAAATCAAATGCAATCAAGAATCAAAATAAAAAAAACATGAATAGAGCTTTGACCTCTTCAAATACCTTTAGTGCTTCGAAAATACATCTCGACGCGTTGAGCAAGAGGAGCGTGTCTCAAACTCTCCTAAAGGGGACTTTTGTAATGAACCATAAGTGTTAGATCTCGAAGAAGGTGAGTTTAAGGGTGTAGAGGAGGTCCTAGCTTCTAAGCATAATATAGATCCATATGTTATGGATCCAGTACAAATTGAATCCCAAAATGTTGCAGTAAACCACACTGGAACCTCACTAAAACTAGGACTTAATGAGGTTGGTAATTCCTCAAGGATTCTAATTTGAAATATTGCTCAATATTAAAATAATAATAGAATGAAGGGGGTGGGCCAAACATGGAAATGAAAAAAAAGGAGACCATTGAAGAAAATAACTAGAGAATTGGAAGTAAAGAAAAGAAAAAAATTGCTAGTTACGAGTAATCATAGAGATCCTAAAAAAATGGGGATTAATGGACCAGATAGATTTGAAGGAGGTGGAGGAAATTTACATGACCCTCCTAAAAATTATGAAGCTTTTATCTTGGAATATCACATTCTTGGGAAGTACCATAAAAATCTTATCAGGACATGCTAAAGAAGGAAAGTTTATGGATATTATTACTATACGAAGTTCTCAAGGAGGCACCTTTTGGAGTGATAGATTTATCCTAGAGCATAACTCAAGATGATCCTTGGGTGGTATAGGTACCTTTTGGTCTAGCTTCCATTTCATACTTATTGGTAGTATTAAGGCATAATTTTGGGTCTTTCTGCTATTTGAAAGAAAGGATACATGATAGTAGATCCCTATCATCAATGTGTATGCCCTGATTCTAAATGGTGGAAAGTTAGAATTCTAGGATTTTCTTATCTCTCTCCAAGAAATCTTGGCATAGAAACTACATTGTGGGAGGGAATTCTAATATTGTCCTTGGGAATTAAAAAAAAAGGATAAAATCTAGTGCTAGATCCCTTCAGAGATGGAATGGAATATTTGATTAATGAATCAAATTTGGTTGATCTCCCCCCGAAATGGGGAGGTACAAAATGTCTAACTAAAGGAGTGCAAACAATTATATAGCCCACCTACAGAGTTTTTTAATTTAGAGTTGTTGGCTCTTAAAAGGGATGTAATGTGCCTTAATATCAGGCCTCAAGGAGTATCTAACTATCTACTAATATGACTAGCAATCGATCAAATGGAGAATATACCTATGATTCCCTTTAGGTATAATATATTATGGAAAAAAGTAGTATAATTTATTAAGCAAGCTTGGAGGACCTTAGTCATTTTCTCTCTAGCTCTCATGTGGGATTCAAAACTAAAGGGATTGAAACATGCTTCATTTAAATGTGCAAAGTAATAAAATGGACCTCCTAGTCAGAACCACATTGTGTTAGTACAAGAATTAGAAGCTCACGAGAATCTAATGGATATGAGCCCGATGGAGAAATGACATTTTGAAAATGAAAAGAAGATAACAATGAATTTTTTCTATCAGCAAATAGGAAGAGGATTTATGGATGCTGAAATATTAAACCTTATGGCTTCAATATGAGGACCAAAATACCTAATTTTTCCACAAACATGAAAATGCCAAAGATATTCACAATTGAGACAAGGAAATCATTCCCAAAGGTATGTTACAATTGACATATTTTAATTAAATCAAGCAAGAAGCATTCAATCATTTCCACGCCCTATATCAAGAGGATAATGAATTTGATAATAATAAATCTCATTTTTTCCTCCGATCTATTCCCTCTATTGTCTCTGATTCAACTAGGAAGTTATTGCTTAACCTTATAAAAGAAGAGAAAAAGCAATATGAGAGTTGGATCTAGATAAAGAACCGGGCCTTGATGAGTTTACTATAAGTTTTTATAGAACCTTATGGCATATGATAAAAATGGATCTCATGAGAATTTAGAATGGCGTGAGAAGCAAAGGTAAAATTGGAGGTTTTATATATTCTTTGTTCTTCACCTTAACTCTCAAATAAATTAATCGAATCAATTTCTCTTGTTTCTCTTGTTTCCAACCTATGTCTTTGTGAAACATGTCCTAAACAAATTTGAAAAAGTTTATAGCATCAAGACTAAAAAAATGTTACTAGATATTATTTCATAAAATCAATCATAAAATCAAGGTGGGATGATGCAACAACTAAAAATTTCTTATACGAAGTAGTACACTATAGTAAGGAGGCAAGATAAGTGAGGACGTTTTTGAAATTTTGTTTTTGAATTCCTTCAATCAAGTAAGGCATTCAATTCTGTCTTTGGTGCTTGAAAAAATAGGTTTCTTTAAGGGCTTCATTAGATGGGGTAAAGAACATATAGACTCCTCGTGGATTTCCCCTCACGTGAATGGATGTCCCTCAACATTATTTGTTGCATCGATACATCTCAAATAAGGATGTACCATGTACCAAATTACCTATATAATTATAGCTAAAAGCATGAGTAGAAACTTAGAAACATCAAGGTAGGAGTGTAAGCTAGTTTGTTTAAGTATTTCCTGAAATATCAAACGGGTCAATCAATCAGAATTCCCTGATGACACTTTTTATTGGAGGGGCCTCTAAAAGAGTAGAAGTTTAGTTAAAAATAATTCTTAATAAATATTTCAATCATTCTAGTGGCATAGTTAATAAAAAAAATGTCAAGTTAAAAATAATTCTTAATAAATATTTCAATCGTTCTGGTGGCATAGTTAATAAAAAAAATGTCATTTGTATGGCTAGAATCGCCCAAAAGAGATTTTAAACGATATATCAAGAGCAATACAATCGTTAATATTGAAGGATAAGAAATTGTTCAAATATTTAGCAATCCCCACCTCCTTGGTATCTACTAATGTAGATAAATTGGAAGAGGTTTTGCAAAAAAAAAGGATTCAGTTTTTTAGAGCACAATCGCTAAATGTATTTGACAAGGTAGTTTTAATCGTATTTGTGATATCTTATCTCCCTCTATAAAATGGATTTGTTTTTCTATCTTCCAAGGGAATTATACATCAAATTGGTGGTCATATCTAAGAGTTCCTTTGGCAAGGAGGACAAAATAAAGAAAAGTGATTCCAACTAGTCAATTGGAATACACTTTGGTTACCTAAACAACATGGAGGTTTAACAATCAAGGATCCAAAGATCATGAATATGGTTTAGGGTGAAAAGATAATTTGGAAACTACTCTAGAACTCTAAAGAGTGGTGGAATATGGCTTTTATACACAAATATATTCATAAAAGATGGATTCTCACACATAAAAATGAATCTTGACCAAATCATGGTTGTATAATATGGAAGCTTTGTAAAATAATGACTCGAATAATCATTGAGAAATTGGGGTGGCATTCAGGAAATAAATCTTGAATTGAGTTGTGGAAAGATTGCATATTAACAATTTTTCTATTGTTGTATAACAGTAAAATAAGGGACATGAAAAATTGGATCAGTTTAAGTGGATATAAAAAAATTGGTGACATTTTTAAATGGGATGATAAGATACATTTTGTATGGCATCAAGGCCCTAATTTATCCCCCAATAATTTTTCTCAATGGTTTCCTTTCAAAAATTCAAAAATTCGTTAGAGGACGTAGAACCAATTACAACTAATAATCTAGATCAGAGAATTTTAGAGGGCAGTAAGAAAGGTTTCTATACTTGTGATACAATTTGTTAATGCAGAAATCACCACATAACCCAATAGGTAGACTATGGGGGAGAATTTGGCAAGAAGATGGGCTTCCCAAACTCAACATCTTTTGGTGGGAACTGGTTCATGAGAAAATATTAACTGCTAAAAATCCCAAAAAGAGAAGTATATGTGGGACTTCCTCATACTCTCTTTGCGAACATGCAGAGGAGGATATTCTTCATGTTTTTTGATAGTGTACCTTGTCTTTAGAAATATGGATGTTAGTCATGAGTAGTGTCAGCAATGTTTATTTTCTTATATAAAATTGGACAGAAATGTTTGATGCATCGAACCCCATATGTCCTTGGCACAAGAATTCTAAATCCATCCTTATAAGAAGTTGAATGACTTTTCCAAAATTCTTAATTTAGTGAGTTTGTATTACTCATAAACCAAGTTACTTTCCGAGGAGGTCAATTAAAAATAGTTTCTTTAGCTATTAAAGCAACTCAATTGTTTTCTAAATCAAAACTAGTTGTGGCTCTCATTCGAAAGAATTGGATGATACATAATCAAATGAGCATGAATGGATCAATCTTGGTTAGGATGGAAACTTCATTCATAAATCCCCTCCTAATATCTCCTTTGCAATTAGAATGGTTCAAGGAGAGGAAAAAAATGGTGTCACTCTCTTTTCTTTGACACAACATCGAAGGGTAACCGAGGGAAATGTAGAGTGAGAGGGATTCTTAAGGATGACGATGAAAAAAAAATACAATTTTCATGGGTCTCGGGGAAAGGGACGGAAAAGCAAGTTGAATTCTTGATTTTATGGGAAAGACTATATTTGGGTTTGTGTTGGAGGATATTTTTTTAAGTGCTATTGCAAATTACAATGACAAAGAGACAATGGAAGGGAGAGGAGTAGCTAGTGCACAATAGTAAATATTGGTGTAGAAGAGAAAGACATAGCACACAAAGGTACCACATGTAGGAGACAACAATGTCCAATAGGTAGGATGCATGAAAATAAATCAGGCAGTTTCGATTTTGTAGATGATGGAGAAGGTGAAGAAGGATGACATGGTAGGAGAATGTGGAGATATTTCTATAAGGGAGGAAGTTGGTGGAGTGGTGATCATGAGATAGTTGTAGATATTTTCAGTAGGTTCAACCTTAAGGCTAAGTGGTAAGGGTCACCTAGAGGAAAGGTATCATAAAATATCTAAGATGGTTAGCCAACATGGAGGACAACTTAAGGAGTAGGGAAGAAGGTGGAAGAAGATCAATAAACTATGAGGGATAGAGGAGAGGATTCATTGGATATGGTTTGATGAAATTTTGGGAGAAGAAGAACGAAGAGAGAACCCCTATTTGGTTTTGGCTCCTGTCATTCTAGATGGTGTATGTATGTTCCTACAATTTTTGTGTATAAAAGGTGAAAAAGGAACAATCTATAGTTTATTCTATTATGTCTTTGCATTGTGATGGTTAACACTTTATGGCATGAAGAAATTCCAAAGGCTACCTCTATTGTAGCGCATTGCACTTTTTTGTATTACTATGAGGTAAGGAAAGGAATTATGGGTTTTCCCATATATATTAGAGTAAAAATGTGTGATGTAGTTCTTGTTATTGTATATTCACTTATATAATTTTTTCTAGTAATTTCATATCAAAATAAATATATTTTAAAGTCTAAAGTGGTTGAGTGTATTGATAGCCTTGCAATAATTTTAATATGTTAAATCCCATTTGAGGTAAATGGTTCTTCACTTTAATGATGTAAAAAATACTAATGAGAAGAATAATATATATTGGCCACCATACAAATATAGATAATGATCTACATGAAAAATAGTGAGTGCAAGAACTAGTGAAGTCCCAAGGAGTGCATAGTCACAAAATTGTTAATAGGTATCTCAAGTCTTCTGTTGTAACTCAAAGTTCCAATGTGTCATGATTATAACAATCCCATTTGAATATAGAAAGTTGGTTACTGCATCCCCCTAACATCGTGGGTGCGAATTCATTCACTCTATGGGTAATGCCAAAAAGGTTGATGCTTAGTGAGTTTCTTCTGTGCCAACAAAGGATCCTGCTGCCACTTTGAAGATCATTGTAGGATGGGATTATTTCATCACATATATGTTGAAATAACATAATCCCACGAGGGAGGAGATTACTCAGTGTTGTAAGAAGAAGGAGCATGAGTTTGCAGCAAAATAAATTCAGGATAAAAGACAAAGCACTAACAAAATGGATGCCGAAGTACATGCTTAATGAAATTCATGAAACCTTCTTTAGAGAATTTCTAGATATTCTCACAAAGTGGGTTCAACGATTGGAGGAATGTAATCCAAGCTATGAGCGGAAGGGACCAAGGTAGTGGAATCCAAAAGAGGTATGATAGTTACAAGTGGTAAGTAACAAAGCTTCATGTGTTATATATTTCTAGTTTGGAAGTATGTTGGAATGTTATATTATTGAATTCATAATAGAAGCACTACTTTCCTATACTGTAATGTAGAGGAAATTTTGAAAACGACCACAAGGTTGATTTACATGACCATTACCATTATCCATTCAGATGTTTCTATGGAACCACATATATTTTCCCTGGGAGACATATAACATGAATGGTTATGCCACTCAGACACTAGGGGAATGTGGGAAAGTACTTGGAGGTATTCTGAACGAAAGGGAAGGAGATGGGGTGGGAAAAATTTGGGGAAGGTTGATAGTAAGTAAGGGACTATGTAGAACATGAGAAAGAAGACACAAAATGGAGATAGAGAGTTTTGAGGGTGACATCTTGAGGAAAGGATGAAGGTTTTAACAGGGTGATGTTGGAGCAAGTCGATCAATGTGGATGCCTAGTAAAAGGAGAAGCCCATCAAAGACGGCATGGAAAGCCCACCAAAGAACAATAAGTAGTGTTAGTGACCAACGTTATGAGGGAACACGGTTTAGTAGCACACAAACTAAAGTACCGGAAGAGGAGAAACTAAGTCCATGTAGCATTCAGAGAGGGGCAAGGAAAGGCCACTAGAGGAAAAGGACTAGTGTGAATGAAAAAAGTTACAAGTGAAAGAAATTCGGTACCCCATGCAATGAAGGAGGGGAAGAGGAGAAACTAAGTCAATGTAGCATGAAGTTTGCAGATCTAGGACAGTGGAGTTAGAACATATTTGGTGTGGAGCCCACAACCCCATGCACATCTACAATTATAGAGGTATGTACTCAACACACTGTAAAAAATAGTCTAATAGCTAATTACACATAGTTGGGAGGAGGAGTTACGAGTATTTACATTGGTCAACCAGTAGGGAGAGCAACACAAGGTGGCCAAGTTTAGTTTTATGCACAAACTGCATAATAGTCTAGTAGCTGAATGGTTGCAATTGGGAATAATTCACTAGGAAGCACTATTTAGAGTTCAATGGCCGGTGTAGAGTTAGGGATGCTTATGTTCCATGGTGCAAGGAATGACGACCCAAAACCAAATTTATTCATTTGTAAGTCCATTTGGATAACTAAGTATGTCCAAGAAGATGTGACAAAATTTCATGGTTGGAAGCTACCTTCATAGATCACACATTGACATGGTACATGAAATTTAAGGGCACGACCCTAGCTTGAAAGAATATGATGCTAAATGATATTAATCAAGCTTCGATCAGGGAGCTTAGAAAGATTAAATATGAATTTCAATATATTACTGAACTAAATGATATCAAGCGAGGTTCAAGCAAGTCTATGTACGATTATGACTAGTGATTTAAGATTCTAAAGGAAAGGCTCACGTTCAAGATTTTAGACACATAGCATAAGGAGAGGTTCATCACTAGACTGCTTCCACATATTAGGATATTATTGATGTAGCAATGATGTGGCTCACAGTGAGGGGAGTTAGAGATTACTCTAAAGTTGGGAGCCTCATCAAAGGAAAATGGAGAGAGGGGAGTTAGAGCTAACTCTGAAGTTGGGAGCCTCACTAAAGGAAAATGGAGAGAGAAATGGTATGGAAACTAGCTACACTAACTTTGTAGCTACAATATTTTTCCAAACGAACATAGAAGTAGGAGGAAGCATGGTGCACCATCTCGCAGATGGAGGGTTGCCATAGAAATGAGTGTATACTGCTAAGGAACTATATGGCTAGTGGAAAACAGGATATGCTTTCACATCATAGAGGGTTGTGGTGTGAAGTTTTCCAAATGTGGAGCCACACTCCACACAGCTATACAATAATGCACAGTTATGAAGAAACTTCCCACACTCTATTTTTTTATTTTCATACATCATTGGGACATGATATTCAACACTTCCACAAAATAGAATTGATTCATGAATATACATTTGATTCATTTCAAATATGGAGACTTGAAGGAGTGAAATCATGATTGTAGGCTTCAATCAACGAGGGTACAACCAAGCCTAAAAATATAATTAACGTGACCACGGACAAGGAATGACAACTAGCATCTTCGAATGACCAACTCGAGGAAGAGGAGGATTTGGAAGAGGTCGAGGACCTATTTTTTCTGTAATTATGATATGTAGGGACACCTTGCATGATATTTTCCCAATTCATATTGTACATGTAGATATTTTAAGGTGATAGAAAATTATATTGATAATCTCACACAACTTATTCTGAAATTACAAGAGAAGATGGAGCCAAATTTACAAATGATAGTCTCCAAGCCCCGTAGAGCCCAACAATGGGTTGGTGCAATAACCTGAAAATGTGTCAAAACCGAAGTAAATGTTGTGAATCCTACAAATCCGTAGACACAATGGGTCAAAAGGGTGCCTAGACGTCCTCCAAAGTTTTATCCTCTATCACAGAAAGAAACCTACAAAGAAGCTCTAAGGGAGATGGTTGCTACAAAATGGAATAGATCGGACATAGTCCAAGAAGCAACAATGTATGTAATATATGATGACATAATTTATAAGGAGACCATGATAGAGTAGATAGATTCTGGAGCCTACTCCAATGTTATCTTGATTTGGTCAAGAATGAACAGGCATTGGAGAAATTTAGTAAGATGGTAGGGTAGTGTGCCAAGGATGCAAAAGTAGCTATTGTGTGAGTATCACTACATGTAGTAAATCGGGTAGCACAAGTAAGGAATTCATAATTGGTCCATAGTTGGGGGAATATGAAAAGGACATCATCATATTCGAGTTGGCATCTGATGTGAATATTTTGATGAAAAGTACGTGGGAACTCATGGGAAAACCAAAGCTAACCTAGTCTTTCATTGAGTTCAAATTATCTAATCAACATCGTGTCTTCCCCATTTGTATATTGATGGGTGTACGAGTGAATATTGATAATGTTATGAGTACTTTTTATTTATGACTTATAGATGTCATTGATGAAACCAATCCATAGGAAACTCTATTGGAGATTGGTTCGGATTTTAATAATAAAGTGATTTAATTAAAAGAAGAGGCGGATGAACCTTTAAGCTATAAATATCTAAGTTACAAAACCTTTAGATCCATGTGAAGGGACTTTATATACTAAATAAGTTAAAGGTGAGCTAAGTAGGGAAGAATTAGATAACATTTATAATGTGAAAACTTCTTAGGAAGATTATGTGAACCTTATCATTGATGGAGGATGTGTTGGCATATTGTTAGGTCATGTACTTCCAATTCAGAAGAGGGTGTGTGAACATGTGTGCAACCCGAGCCATATGGTGGACTATGTACATGGATTAATTTTCATGTTCATAGCAATGTAAATAGTTAATGTGCATCAGGTTTGGGACCAATTGTTGGGGTCCTTTGGGAGAAGTATTTGGGCATGGAATGCCAAATGACTTGCTTGAAATCAAGTATTGTGGAATGAATGAGAGAATTTCTTCCACTAGCATTAGTGGGCACACATTTTTTGTACATACTCTGGACATTATTTCAACAAATTGGTAGATTAAGTTGGCGGTTTTCTCATGAATGATGGATTGGATTGAGATGGAACATAAATATCAGGCTACCTTCAACTTTGTGGTAGAAGAGTCAACACTCAATGAGGTCTTAAAGTTATTATGAAGGAAAATGTTTAATGCGGGAGACCCAATAATAATGGAAAGTATAGCATTATGTCCTGTGCATAAGAATTTGAAACAAATATAGGATTTATGGAGTGTTATAATATAGCAGAATTGGGAGAGATGATAATGATCCTAGAAACATATAGGTCCTAGAAATTGAATGGGGGCATATAGTAAGTGGACCATAGTTGTAATCCATGGAGTATGTGCGCCCTATCAAAACTTGGAAAGTAAAAATTCAGATAGAGGAAAGTCCCAAGATGGAGGTTATACAAGATTATTGGGATGACGAGACGATATAGAAGGTTGCATATTTGTTGAATGAGTATTAGCACTTGTTCCCCAACACCTTCGTGGAAATGAAGGGAATTGTAGGAGAATTGGGCAAGATTAGAATCTAGCTGAAGCCCAATTCATAGCTTTTGAAGCAATGGCCATATGTGCTAAGCCCAATATATAAAGAAAGAAAGTTAAACTAGAGTAGGACAAGATGCTAACAACGAGAATCATTGAACTTGTGGAAGTTCCTAAATGGGTAAGTCTGATGGTGATCTAGAATAAGAAGATGAAGGAAATCAAAATCTATGTACAACTATAGATGATAGCTAATATATATATATATATATATATATATATATATATGATTGAGGGAGCTCTACCTGTGTGTATATAAATAAAGTGTGTTGCTTATAGCTTGAAGTTGTTTTTTTCTATTAGTTAGAGGTTATGTGAAGTTGTATTCATTATTAGATGTGCTAGTAGAGGTTGCTAGATGGGTATTGAGTAAAATTCCACTACATGATGAAGTGGAATAACATGCATCAAATGGAATTATGGGCAATGGTAGTGCCAAAATAGACAAAAAAACAATGCTGGGGAAAGTACAGTTGGGAAGGAAATTGCATGAAGAGATTTAATAGTCTCATAGGAATTAATATTTTTAACTTTGATGAAATATGGATGTCGTACAAAAAATCGATTCACATGAAGGTTTAGGTAAGAGTTAGGGTGAAAATACAAAATGTGATAGGAACACCATGATAATGTGTGTGGATTACCATCCCTGGTATGGTAATTGAAACTCAATTGAAAGAAAGCAACTCAAGTTACCATCAAATCAGATTTTGATAGTAGAAAATAATGCAAAAACCACTAGTTTGACCCATTAGGTGTTAGAATAATATTACCAAAAGAGAGTAATAATAAGCTATACATGATAAATTTAGAATAAATCGCTATGAATTTAAGAGGTGGGAGATGTATTTGACCCTTTTGAACTAAACCAAAGAGAATTTCACAAATATTCCACACAAAGGTGCAATTATTTGAATATGCAAGTAATAATGAAGAAGCTAGTGTAATGATCATCTACAGGATGGAGTGAAGGGTGCAAGGTTTATAAAACAAAACCCCAAGGATAGGATCTAGCAGAAGAACAGGTAGAAGATATTTTAGAGCTTATGAGGGTGTATATGAGTAAAGTAGTCCATGATTGTGAGAAGAAGGGTAGCATGGGAATGGAGTGAGGGATAGATGGAGCTATATTGATACTAGAGAGAGGAGATAAAGGCATGCGAGTAACTCCAAGTGTGTGGAGATGAGTTCTACACATTGCTTGCCACTATAAGATGATGTGATTATGGAAGAAGGGACCACACTAGGAAAGCCAAATATGGAAAAATGGGGAAAGGGGAATTTTTTTATCATTGGAGGCCTAGTTGTGTCACACGACCTAGACAAGTGAGGGCCTATTTTGCTTAGAAGGATGGTTTACATGGTAGGCTATAGAAACACCAGTTAGTTTAACTCAAGACGAGTTATGGGTGGTCCATGTATTCAACAAATTATTTTCAGGGTAGTCCCTACAATGGGGGTTTTAGTAGTGGAATGAGGTTTCATCCTCATGCATATACGAGGTGCCATGAGGATTTTTGAAGAAGAACCCCTACACTGGCATATCGATAAGACCAAGACCACCTTAAGGGTGTGTGGGTGGTAACCTAAATCTGAATGCATCGCTCTTCACAATAAATCTGTACATGTCGCGCGGAAGGAAAATAAGTCGAGGTCATGCCAATTTCTATTGAGGAGAGGAGAATGTGGAGCAACGCAAATAATGAAAAAACCAGGAGTAAAGATAAAACTAGGTCCAAAGTAGTAGTGGTGTCTTTGTAGCTTGATGAGTTACAGATCAATCAAGAAAGAAGGCATTTACAGTTATAGATTAACCAAGAAAAGAATGTAACTACCAGGAACACTAAATGCACACACATAATAAATAACATAGGATTTACATGGTAAAATCTTGACAGGGTGTCAAGGAACATCCACGGGGTAAGGGATTGGAATCTATATGCAATCAATAATACAATAGTTCGGGCATTCATGAGTTTTATATGAGCCTCCTCATTTACATAACTGATGTTTCAGTATAAAACTAACTTGTTACTAATTAATACATTTTACCCAAATTTACATAATTAGTTGTCAAACTTCCAACAAACTTCACCTCAACAATAATTTTCCTAATCCCCTGCCCATGCCCATTCATCATCTTTTCTCCAAGTCAAGAGAAGCTAAACACCATTGCAACTTCTCTATTTTAACTGGCTTTGTGAATATGTCTACACAATTCTCTAGTGTATGGACCTTTTGAAGAGCTACTTTTCCGCCATCGATCACATGTCTAAGAAAATGATACCTCACATCAATGTGCTTGGTTCTGCTGTGATAAGCAGGATTTGTATTGCATTGTTCACTACCGAAGTAGAATATATATTTGCTTATGATGACAGTAAAGAAGCAATCTGGTTAAAAGGTTTACTTGATGAGATTGGATGGACCCAGGAGAAAATAAATAGCACTTTCACTGTTACAAAGTACATTCACTATCTCCTGTGTCCCTCCAATATCACCAAGTAAAACCTTTAACTAGTTTGCTTCTTTACTGGCATCTGAAGCAGCTATATATTATGCTTCGGTAGTGGGCAATGCAACTATTTATTGAAGCTTTGAAATCCAACTAATTGCTCCACCTGCAAGAGTAAAGACATAACCTATAGTAGATATTCTTTTGTCCAAACCACCTGCATAATCAACATCTACATATCTGCAGACTAACCCTTCACTACCATTAAAGATGATGCAATGGTCAGTTCTGCCTTTTAGATATCGAAGAACCCATTTCACTGCTTGCCAATGTTCTTCACCTGGATTTTCCATGAAGCTACTGACAAATCCAACTACATGTGAAATGTCAGGTCTTGTAGATAGCATCACATACATTGAGTTTCCTACAACATTTGCATATGGTACATGAGACATATAGTGCTTTTCTTCATCAGTTCTAGAACTCAAAACTGAAGAAAGCTTACAATGGGAAGCAAATGGAACATTTAAAAGTTTCACATTGTTCATACAGAACTTTTCAAGTACTTTCTCCACATACTTCTGCTATGATAACCAAATCTTACCATTTTTCCTATCTCTATGTATCTGCATTCCCAAGATATGTTTTGTTGCTCCAAGATCCTTCGTATCAAACATCATAGAGAGATTATCCTTTAACCTGATGATCTCTTCCATGCTTTTTCTTGCAATAAGCATATCGTCAACATACAAAGCTAAGATAATGAATATGCCATTGAAACTTTTTAAGTATACACATGATCATACTCACTTCTAATAATGTTTTGGCTCACCATGAAGGAGTCAAACTTCTTCTACCATTGTCTCAGAGACTACCTCAGACCATAAAATGATTTCATGAGCTTCCAAACTAATCTTCTGTTGTGACCTTGTACAAAACCTTCAGGTTGTTCCATATATAACTCTTCATTCAAATCACCACGTAGAAAAGTTGTTTTAACATCTAACTATTCTAACTCAAGGTTAAGTAATGCAGTTAGTGCCAACACAATATGAATAGCAACAAGTTTTACAACTGGTGAAAAAATCTCATGAAATTCGATACCTTCAACCTAAGAATATCATTTTTCTACCAGTCTTGCCTTATACCTTTTGATACTTCCAACAACTTTCTGTTTCAGTTTGAGACCCAGTTGCATCCAACAACACTTCTCCCTTCAGGAAGTTCTACCAGATCCCAAGTATTGTTATTGGCTAAGGAATCCATTTCTTCTTCCACAACCATTTTCTATTTTTTGCTATGTGTATCATCTACTGGTTCCTAATAACAAGAAGGTTCCCCATCTTCTGTAATCAAAGAAAAAGATGAAGCAAAATCTTCATACCTTTTGGAATTTTTTCTTTCCCTTGTAGACCTTCTTAGAGTGACTCGTTTCTGAACTAGTTTAGAAACTTCAACAACTTCCTTTGTATCTTCCACACCTTTTTCTCCAGAAGTCTCCTCTTCCTTTCGACTGTCACAGAAAGGTCTAGCCTCCAACTGAACTTGTTGATTTGGCGACACTTGTTCATGTTAAATTCTTTGAACATTTGATTTTAAAAGAGAAGATTCATCAAATGTTACATCTCTACTAATGACTATTTTTCGTGATGTAGGATCCCACAAATTGTATCCTTTCACTGCATAGTCATACCCAACAAAGACATAACATTTCGATTTTGGATATAATTTTATATGTTGGTTTTTAGGAATAAGAGAATAAGCATCACAGCCAAATATCCTTAAATGTGAATAATCACAAGACTGACCTGTCCAAACCGATTCGGGAATTTTACAACTAATTGCTACTGAAGGTGATCTGTTGAAGCACTGGATACTGCTTTTTCCCACAACTCCTTCTACAAGTTAGCATTACTGATCATGCTTCTAGCTCTTTCCATAAAAGTCTAATTCATACGTTTGGCAACACCATTTTGCTGAGGAGCATAAACAATAGTTTCATTTCTAACAGTTCCTTCATCCTTACAGGATTGTTCAAATTCTATTGAATTGAATTCACCACCATTGTCAGTTCTTAAACATTTAATCGATTCACCTGTTCTTTTCTCTACCATTTCTTTAAATTGTTTAAATACATTGAATACATCAACTCTCTTTTTTAGCATAGTAGTTTTCCAACGAATGATTTTTTCACCACAATTCCTTGATAAACCATTGCATTATACTTTTGAGCTTTGTGTAATATATTTGTTTGTATTGTACTTTTGTGCAATGTATTTTTAAACTAAAGAGCATTGTTTCAAACCACATAATCCCTTAATACAATATAAATGATATTTCTATTTATATAGTTAATTTATTTTTAAAATAAACATTATTGCTTTAGGTGGTACTTTTTAAACTGAAGAGTATTTTTTCAAACCACAGAATCCCTTAACACAATGTAAATGATATTTCTGTATATATAAAATGTATTTTTAAAATAAACTTTATTGCTTTAGGTTGTACTTTATAACCCAATGAGATAGATATTATCTCTTAAAGTTACATTTATAAATAGTAAAAGAAAAATTACATTAACAAATTAAACTAAAAATTGCCTTTAAAGGTGGAAAGGCACATGAAAAGAATTGAAGATTTGGGAAGACCAAGAAAATTGTGGAGACAAAATGAAAAAATGACCATATAAAAATCAAATAGAGATTGCGAAAAGGATGTTGGAGCCACTTTTGACTTTCAAAATGATAAATTACTAATATCACAAAGGCAAACATTGAATGGGGTGAAAGTGTTTTCCCACCCCATCATGGTAGAAGACACACCTCCAATGTAAATATATAATAATAATTAAAAAATAATATTAAATGTTATTAATAAAATTATGAAACTTCTGAGATTTCATTTAAAATATATTAATAGAACATTTTTATATATTGATATAAGCGAGAATCGTGGTGAAAAGTGTTTTACCACCCCCATCATGGTAGAATGAACTCCTTCCATGTAAATATATAATAATAACTAAAAAATAATATTAAACATTATTAATAGAATTATGAATTTTCTAAGGTTCTGTTTAAATTATATAAATAAAGCATATCTATATATAGATATAAGCGAGAATCGTAATTGACAATGATCAAATTTATTGTGGGGCATAAAATTGTTAACCATAATGAGGCATATAGATTATATAAATAAATTTAAAAAACATCATCACAAAGGGCATCTTTTAATATGTGAGAATTGCATGCAATAAAAAATGAAAAGAAAAATAATAACCACTATTTATGGGACACTTATTCCAAATTGAATGTTGGGCAAGATATCCTAGTTTGGGTTTTTAGTGCTTTATTAATGGCAAAGGAAAAATGGCATTTTTGACACATTTATTTAAGAAAATAATGGAAATTAGGAGAAAAGGGAGGTGAAAGGTCACACTTTCCATGTGAGGAGGAAAAAGAGTGAAAATAATGGAGAATCAAGAAAATAGAGGACTCATTCATAAAAAGGCTTTTAAGGATCAGTGGGTAACCTTTTGTCAGTTTAGTTTTTGGAGCTCTCTCATTATTATCTCTCTCTCTCACTATTGGGCACTCAGATTTTTCTTAAAGGTCTCTTTGAGGGTCTCACATACATGGAGTTTTGAAGTAAGAAAGCAAAGGAAGAGTAGGAAAGTGTAAGAGGAGATCGGGATCATTAGCTACAAAGGGTTTGTATTGCAAGTACTGAGTTGCATGTATGTCTTCCTCACTAGTTTTGGAATGCATGGGATATGCATGTGGTTTATTAGTCATGATATGTCACTAGATCAAGGATTGTCTAGATTGACAATGGATTTTCCTAGCCTTGCCATTTATTGGATAACCATGGTGATTGTCTATTTATTTCCTTGTTTTGTTTTGGTTGGTTCTCATGTTTCCTTAGCTTGGGTTGAGTTACTAGTTCTTAGAGCCTTGGTTGGACAAACTCTCTGGAGCCCTATACCAGCTTGGGTTGAGTTACAAGTCCTTGGGCCTTAGTTTGAAAAATGCTTTAGAGCTCTAGGTGGGTTGAGTTACTAGTCCTCAAGCCTTGGTTGGAAAAATTCTTTAGAACTTAGTATAAGTTGTTCATTGAGTTACTAGTCATTAAGGCTTGGTTGGAACAATAGCTCTAGAGCCCTAGAAGGCTTGGATAAAGAACAATGTGATGATGTTTTTGTGATGTCTCACTATGAGGTAGAACCATTTTTTAATTGGTTGAGGTGCTTGGCCTCTAGAAGCCCTAGATGGTGTTGGATTGATGGGTTTTATGAGATCCCACATTCATGCTTTGAGTATGGCACAGGGGTGAATGGATAAAGAGAGATTTGGCTCAGCCATTCTATATTAGGATGGAACGTGGTAGTCCCATCCAGACTTGAAAAATTTCGTCATCAATATGAGGTTATTTATTTGTGTATTTCTATGAGTATTATACTAGTTTGTATGTGGATCATATGGTTTTGATTTCTTTAGTAATTCTCTTGTTATTATGTTGGTTATGTATATGTTTTATGACAATAGTTGTGTAGGGATCTCATCATGTTTTACTTGTAAATGAATGAAAAATGTATGTATGAACCAATGGATGAAATTGTAGCTAATGTGTTGAGGCATTAATGCTTCTTAGCGATTCTTAGATGAGTATGAGACCCCTATGATTAAATCTATCATTTACACATGTAGATTACATATTTTGTGATATGTTTGACGAAATTCATGTCATGGCTAGTAGGGGTCCAGTTAAGGGCTTGTACCAATGACTATACTAATATCCTTAATCCCTTATTATTTTACATTTTCGGAGGATTCATGAAGTTATAGGCAATGGCCTGAGACCTATCCCTGAAAAAGTGGCTCAAAATTAGGGTCCTTGGCTCATAACTAGCTGAAAAAGTACAGAGTTGCTGACATGCCTTGTTGTGGGAGTGACTAAAAGGCCTGAGATGGATGCATGGATTGTCATGGGAGTAGCTAAGTGTCTAGATCAGTAAAATGTCAAGTTGGCTTAGGGGTTAAGCACTTAGAAGGGTTGGTTTCCTCCTAAAGGGTCTGCAGCTCTGGAGGAAGGTCAAATTGGTTTGTTTTTTGTTAATTCCACTTCCTTAACTGTATATGGGGAGTTGAATCAAATCATAGTGGCCTCTTGTCACATGTTTTCCCTAGCAAACTCGTTAACTTTGGTAATTTTGGGAGGAGGGTGTTACACAGTGTTATTAAATCTTGGTTCACCCCTTAGACTAGATGGGCGGTGTGCTGGTCATGTAGACATGTTGTTTTCATATGCGTTTGTTATGATGGGGGTCTATGTGCTTGTTATGTATGCATGGTGTTGGTCATTTTTATAGTTGTGTTGTCATGTGGAAGTAGATGGCTTTGTTTTCATATGTATTTGTCAAGAGTGTGTGTTAGTTATGCACTTGTTATGCATGTCAGTTTCTATATGTCATTATGCATATATTGACATGGTTAAACTTTTCGTGCATGAGGTCATGGGATGTGGTTGGTATTGTCATGTGTGCTAACTAGATAATGGTTGAAATGGTGTTTATGTATTGATAAGATTATGGTTATACATGTAATGTGATAATTTGGTTGATCTTGAAGATGAGATATCCTCCCCTAAACTATATTATGGTATGTTGATTATGTTATGTTTTGTGTTAAGCTCACATGGTATATTACATGAAGAATATGGGATATATGTGGTAGACTAAAATTTACGAGACTCTCCCTATGGAACAAAAGAGCGTTTTGGTGTTTGACTCTCTTTTGATATAGCAGACACATTGAGAAGCTTCAAGGTAGAAATAAAAATTTGCAAGGAGGATAATGACAAGATCATTCATGCACATGAAAGAAAATCAAAACTTAATTTAGTAATTCTTTAGAGTTTTTCAGAATTGCAAAGACAAGAACAACTTTAGGTCAGCCATTAGTAGGAGGATAGGACTAATGGGGCATATGGAAGTAGATCTCATGGTGGGCACAAGTCGGATAGTGATGACATGATCCTAGATGGTAGGATATTGGATACTCCAGATAGAAGACGTGAAAAACACATGTTCTATTCTAGTTTTGGTTCTGACAAACACTATCATCATCAGCGTTATCATCCTTATAGGAGGAGTGATGGGGGATATTTTCTAGATGAGTTCAAGAAAGTGAAGCCACCTAGCTTTGATGGGGATTTGAAGAATATAGAGGATGCAAAAGAATGGCTACTTTGGGTGAAGAAATTCTTTGAGATGCATGAGGAAAAAGAGAATATGAAGGCAACAATAGTTATATTTAGCCTTAAATGGAAGGAAAACTTTTGGTGGGAAGATGGGAAGCGAGTTAGGGACATCAGGACAAAAGGGTTGAGCTAGCATGAATTCAAGATACTCTTTAGGAAGAATTACTTGTTAGAGATATACTACGACAACAAATCTAAGGATTTTTACGAGTTAAAGATGGGATCGATGAAAGATGAGGAGTATATGACAAATTTTCTATAGTTATTGAGGTATGTATCATATCTTAAATAGGAGAAGGACAAAGTCCAAAGATTTGTTAGTGGATTTCCATTAGAATTTAGAGATCGGATTCAATGTGATGAGTCTCGGTCGTTGGAGGAATTTATTGGCAAATTGAAGCACAATTACGAGCAGTCAAGGTGTAAGTCAGAATCATAGCATGGATGGAAAGGGAAGACAACGCTAAAGGTAAATGGTAGTAGAAAATAATAAATCCTCGAGATGCAGGTGAGAAATAAATTTGTTCACCTTATAAGAAGGTTAGCGTAGTTACGCTATGACATTGGTCATAGCCTAGAGGGAAACATAATAGAGGTGATGGTATAGGACCATTGCAGTGTTGTGTTCGTTATGTTGGTGCTATATGTGCTTGTTATGTATGCATTGGTGGTGGTGGTCAACAGATTGGTTAACATGGGGAGTATAATGAATATATGGCCTAATAGATGATAATGAAACTATTTTGATAAGAAATAAATTCTTGTTTATGAATCTCATATAAGTATGAGACCCGTATGCTCAAATTTTTTGTTATGACCTGTATACTACATAATTGTAATATGCTTGACAAAATTCTTGTCATGGATAGTAGGGTTTGAATTAAGTACTTGTACCAATAATTGTACTACTATTGTTATTCCATTATTATTTACCATTTCTTAGGGTATCACAAAGTTTTGGGAAGTGGCCTAAGACCTAGCCTTGAAAAAGTGGCTTAGAATCTAGGGTCATTGGCTCAGAATTGGGTGAAAAGGTATACAATAACTTGCATGCCTTGTTGCTAGAGTGACTTCAAGAACTGAGTTGCATGCATGGATTTTCATGGGAGTGGCCAAGGGTCTAGAGAGGCCTGATAATTTTGGTAGGGTCTACCTTAACAACTTCATCAGATACAATATGACCCACATATTCCACCTCCTTTACTCAAAGAAACATTTAGAGGTTTTTCATATCATCGTTTCTCCTCCAGCAGTTTGAGCACCTTGTCAACATGTTGAACATGATCCTTCGAAGACTTTTTGTAGATTAGTATATCATCAAAAAATGCTAACACAAATTTTCTAAGGAAGGGTTTGAAAATGGAATTCATCAAACCTTGAAATTAGAAGGTTGATTGGTAACTCCAAAAGGCATGGCTAAAAATTCATAATAACCATCATTATTCTAAATGTTGTTTTAAAAATTTCTTTAGTGTTCATTTTGATTTGATGATATTCTGAATGAAGATCGAACTTGGTGAAGTAAATTGCTTCATGTAATTCATCCCATAATTCATCAATGACAGGAATGGGAAATTTATCTTTAATACTGAGTTTGTTGAGCTCCCTATAATCAAAACACATGTGTCATGATCCATCATTCTAATGCACAAATACTAATCGAATAGAGAAAGAACTTTGACTAGGTTGGATTATACCACACTCTAACATTTATGCAACCATACGTTCAATTTCACTCTTTGGGCATAGGGATATCGGTAACGCTGATGTTTGGAGGAACACTATCTGAAATCAAATGAATAGCATGATCATGATCATGAATAGGTGGGAGGCCTTTTGGGAGTATCAAATACCTTGGTATTATTGTCCATGTCTTTTTGGAGATCTGGAGAAAAAGATGATTTTGATGTAGAAAAATCTAGTGAACATAATTGTGCAATTATGCCTTATTGTTCTTTCTTTAGAAGCTTTGTCATGCCATTAGATCTAATTATCTTTGCTGGTTTCCCTACGATACCCCTTAATCGAACTTTGTTTCATTCCCAAAAAAATTCAAGAAAATTTCTTCAAAATTAAAAGCTATCGTACCCAAATATTATAACCATTTGACTCCTAGTACAACATCAACGAAACCCATTGGAATGGAAAGAATTGGACTGTTCAATACATATTCTCCCATGGATAGCTTGATATTATGGAAATTTCTAGTGAAATTTATGGTTCCTCTATTTGCAACCATCACTTCATGCTCTTGTGCTAGATATAGGAAGCAGTTCACTTCCTTGGCTATCTTACAATGAATAAAATTATGGGTGCTACCCGAATAAATCAATACTATTGCCTTTTTCTTCTTGATATGTCCCTCTATCTTGAGAGTTTTAGGAGTGGTAATTCCTACCAATGCATTACAAGATATGGTCAGATTCATTTTTTCTTTCTCTGGGGTTGGTTCCTAGTGTATATCCACTTATTTTGACATTTCTTGTTCCTTTTCTTCCTCCTCTTCATAATCTCTGTAAAATAATTTCTTCTCAGCACACTTATGACCTTTAGTGTATTTTATATCACAACTCTAACGAAGCCTTTTTTTTCTTTTTTCTTCCAATTGTTGTGGTGTCAACCTTATAGGTTGTGGAAGGTGAGGGGTAGAAACACTTCCATATTTGTATTTGTGAGTGGTACGCTTCCTTCTTGACATAATTTTACTTTCAAGTTTTGTTGCCAACTTGAATGGCTTCTCCAAAGAATTATGTTCCGAAATGAAAGCATCATGTTGGATGTTATCCTTTAAATTCCCTATGAACACATCAATCCTATGCTCCTCTAGAATATCATTTAACCTTATATTCAATCTTTGGAAGTCATGAATGTGCTCTGCCATTGAACCCTTTTTTTTTAGATTTATTAGTTGGCTAAAGAAGGTGGTGTTCTTTGTATCCTCACAATGTTTTATCATTTCCTGCGTAAAAATTGACGAAGTCATAAGTGGTTTCTGAAAACAAATACATCAATACCATATAAAATGATTGGTTTCTAAATATAAAGTTCTAATGCATACCATTTTTGTGTGTTTCACATTATGAAGATCAAGATATTGCTCCATTTGTAGTATCCATGCTACCGGATTATTACCATCAAACTTTATCATATCCATATTTGGAATATGGTGGGTCTTCAATCCAATGTTAGAGTCTATGCAATCATGATTAAAATTTATTTTGTTCTCATTATGAGTTTCATCTAATACCTTTTCACCATTAGGAAGAATTTCTTGTAGCAACTTTGTCAAACCTTCCATCTTCTTTTAAACCATCCATCAAATCTTCCATGTTGCCTTACATTTTTTCTTCTATACCATTCATATTAGATCTCATTCCATCCATATTATCTTTCATGCTATCCTTCAAACCTTCCATGTTTGATTTTAATCTATTCTTCAAACCATCCATCTTAGCTTCCATTTCATTTTTGGTTACTCTTTGTTTGAGTGAAATTTGTTGCACTTGGTCTCATAATTTTGATATATAATTTTGCAATTATTCTTCTTCTTCATGCGCCATAGTATAAATTTATGACACTCTATTTTTAAAATGAGGTTGAGAGTGAAAGTGAACTTATCTCATTCAATTTAAGGCATGAGAGAGGTTTGTAATTTTTTTAATGCTTAATATAACATGTAACATTGTAAAGAAATATGGATACAAAAGCTAATTTAATGTATCTTAGTAGAAGTATTTTAACCCATGTTTATATATTTAATGTTTCACACAAACACACACGGACACACACACACACACACACACAAAAAAGAGAAAATATACTAATAACAAAGAAAAGAAAATTATCCCCGATGGGGATGAGGCTCAAGAATAGTGGTGATTTGGGTGTCCATGCCAACCACCTTGGCGAATAAATGACATGAGGAACATTAATGGAGGGGAGTCGCCTAGCCACCCTTGTGCATGAAACCACATGAAAATTGAAGTTATTAGGGAGCACTGGTGGATTGACAAAGGAATCCATAAAGGAGGGTGACAGTACTCGTTAAGCGATTCCTAATGGTGAATCTATCCCCTATCAATGATTGAAGATCTTGGTATGTAATTTGGGATTTGGAGCTTTAATCACAAGTGATACTCATAGGTTGTTTAGTAACAATTGCGGATTCCCAAATTTAAGCTAGGATGTTACAAACTAGAACTACGAAGCATATTTGTGCATTAGAAGAAATCTAAATAGTTGTGTCATGGATCTCAAAAAATCTACACTAGGAGAAAATGATTTCAGCCTTGAGCTTGACCTGATAAACAAGAGAATAGGTCTAAGGGTAGTCATCATTTATTGAATTCTTAGGACATCCTACACTCTTTTTCTATATAAGGTGGACCTTGACACCCTGAGGATAATTCTCAAATTTCATAGACACCTCTATCTTATATTTTCTTTCTGTCTTATGGGCTAGTTTCGTGGATGGCCTATAATTCCCAATGATGGTAATGGGACTTAGCTTATTTCTCAAGTGATTTGGTTTGATTGTGGTATCTGAGTTTAGCTAGAGTTTGGTATTAAACATTGGGATTGGCGAGGAGTGGTGGTAGCCAAACGCTAGGTATTTTTAGGATTTTCCATTTTGAGCTCCTATTCTTATTTTCATCTTAGTTCTACCAACTCATCTTGAGTATTTGTGCTTCACGTATAGCATTGATTTGAACCCTAGTGTTCCTTTAGTAATATAGAGTGTGTTGGTTATTTTGGATAGACCCCTCTTAGGTAGTCACCATGTAGTGGCATTGCATGAGCATCTAAAGAGGAGGGTAGTGGTTGAGGGCCCCTAGGTAACAGTAGCACCCAATAGCGAGCCCAAGAGACTATTGAACTATTCAAATTAGTCCCTCCAATGATATTTATATGGAGATTTAGACCCTTGAAAACAAGGCATCTAGAGATAGACATGCAATTTCATATTCTATGTTACTAGAGGAATTTGGGCATGTCATTTCAACCCTTGTTCATACTAGATGTTAGAAAAGATAATACCTACAAGCATTATTCTTGTCACTATAGGATGAAAAAATTGGTTAGAAGAACTATGATGAAAGCACAAGTTGATTGACACAATATATTTTTAAACATTGCAATTCTGGAAACGAGTAGAGAAATATCAGGTTCCATATGAAAAATATGGATACTATGTAGCTCAAAGTGAGAAGCATATTCCATTCATAGCCACTTTATTGTCACCCTCAAGGTAAAATGAAAAATATCTCACTCCAATTACCTCTTTTGGCTCATAGATAATTAACCTTTGTTAGTTTCTTGTAGTTTTATGATTCCAAAGGTACACTAGTTTTCTTGCAAACACTACATTTTCTAAAATTTTGGAGATGTTATTCTATAATTAGATGTTACAAATACATGGTTTCTCACTAGGGAGGTTGAGACCATATACCGTAAAGTTGAATGATAGTCTATGGCTGAACTGTGAAATGAATTTTTGGTTTATGTGAGGTAAAAGAATTTACGTTATAGAAAAAATAATAATGTGAACCATAATGATCCTAAATAAAATATTTTATTTTCAACTATGTATGTGTTATATAAAGTGAATGAACATAAAAATATTCTTATGGTTACAACATTTTAATAGTATATTCTAAAAAATGAAGTGGATGTATAATCCCTTTCATGATATATGTATTTTAAATATGTTATATATATGTGAGTGTGTGTAAAGGAAATAATCTCTTGAAGTGTAAAGCTTTTTTTTCAAATTTTAAACAATTTGTACTTTGATTGGATCATTTTTATACTAAATAAATATAGCATGAACTTGAATATATAGTAATTATAAAATAAATTCATAAAAAATAAAATTAATGTAAATATAATTTACATTAATTTTATAATTAATGTTCTGACGACAGGTTATAAAATTAAATTAATATAAAAAATATATATAACCTATCGTCATTATTTAGTAAATCAAACACATTCTTTTCATGAGGAAAAAATTTCAACTTTCTATTAATAAAAATAAAAAAGATACATAATTAGATGCACAAATGCATTCATGTATTGTCCCTAAAGACCATTTGTATGTGCTTCAAGCACTCATCATAGCCATCCTACCAAAAATAACATTTACATTGATAAGCAGGTTTCCTCATTTTTATCTGTTTTCTTTTGAACTTTGTGCCATACCATATAAGATGGAGAAGACATAACAATTGTCATCTCTTCTCCTTCTTTTATTGCTCAAAATTCCTTTCGTGAGTCTAAACTCTTAGAAACATGTCTTTACTTTATTCTACCTAGTCCTTGGTTATTTCTCTTTTTGTCATGTTGATTTTTAGGAGTCTCGATCATCGCTTAGTCATTAGGTTTCTCTATATGCTTGACCAGATCCTTCTGCTTCTCTTCTCCATCTTGCTTTTTAGAACCTTGTTGATCCTCTAATTTTGGATGTTTCTAGCTCCCGTCCATTTCTTCATATTCTTCATTAAAAGACTGCAAATCTTGAAATTTCTATCCTTTTTTTCTTTTGTCACCTTTTCTTTGTCTGTTTCTTCCCTTATGGGCATGTATTCTACAAGTACCCTATCTCATGGAAACTATGACACCTAAAAGAGTAATTTTCAAAATCTGACCATTGTGTCCACTTGAACTCTTGTTAAGTTAGATGGAAATGATATGGGAGGCCTTCCATTAAGTCCATTTCCACACATATTCATGCAAACGTAAATATACATTTATCTATTCTTTCTCGATGTATCTTTAGAAATCTCCCCAAAGAATTTCCAATGCCTTCTATAACTTGGTGATAGTATAGAGGAAGAGGGAGGTTATATAACCTTTTCCATGCCCACATTTTCATAACCACCATGGTATTGGAATTGAATCTAGAAAACCATGCATCTATAATGAGACCTTCCCTTCACCAAAACCATGGTCCTTAATATATGACATATTCCAAGTCTTTCTTATTGTCAAATTGGACCACAAAAAAACCCATCATGCATTGGTAAATATCATAATTTTTAGTCCAATTAAGGAAGATACATTGATGTAAATATTCAAATCTAGGTGAGAAGCCATTAAATCAACATATGATAAATTTGGCTTGTAAAGTAGTGAAACTACCACTCACTTATGGAAATTTTATTAGCAGATCCGAAGCTTTCTACATCTTCTCTATTAGGTACAAACCTAGAATTGTCTTATTTTGGGATTGTCTATTTGGGGTGGTAGCATTCCCTCTCATTGCAGAGGATGGTATGTTATGAAACCAGCTCAAGAAAAGATAGAAAAGATAGATCAATGCCTTAGAATTCAGCCTCTTCGAGGGGTAACCTCCTTTACATTACATAAATGAACAATTCTTGGATGATTCAAATGACAAAACCTCCTTTCTATACATAGGAGTCTAAGGAGTCACAATATAATCCAACCGACCTAACAATAATAATATAAAGCCACAAAAATAACAATAGAGGGATTCTATGGGGCACAGAAATAACAATATGGGGGTAATAGGGGCACAACAATATAAATAAGGGGTATAACTACAATAGTAATGGGGTAATCACTAGTATTATAGGGACCCAACATGCCCCTCTCCTTCAAAAAAGTGTTGTCCTCAACGCTAGAGTAGTTTCGGATACTTCTGCATAAAATTCTCATCCTCCCATGTGGAATATTCAGCGGATAAGTTCTTCCACTTGATAAGATACTATGAAATTGATCGATTTCGTAGCTGTCGAGTTCTTCTTTCTGTTACTGCTTCTGGTTCCAATATAATTTTTCCTTCCTCGTCAATTTCTCACAATATTGTTTGAATTGGGAGCTTGTCACCTATAACCTTCTTTAAACATGAAACATGGAAAACTGGGTGCAACGAGACGCTGCAGGAAGCTCCAATTCGTATGCCATAGTACCAGTGTTTTGCAACACCTTGTACGGACCATAATATTTTGGTGATAATTTATTATCCTTCTTAGCTTTCTTTAGGGACATTTGCTTATATGGTTGTAACCGTAGGAATACCCAATCACCTTCATCAAAACTTCTTTCACTGCGATGTTGATCTGCCTGTTGTTTCATTCTATTCTGTGCCAACACGAGGTTATCCTTTAAGAGTTGGAGGACTTGTTTTTGATGTTCGATGTGATGTTCCACTGCGTGAACCTTAGAATTTTCTCTTAAATATGATGTGATGGACGGTGGTTGATACCCATAAAGTGCCATAAATGGGGTCATTTTTGTTGTTGTATGGAAGGAAGTGTTATACCACCATTCAACCAGAGGCAACCATTTGACCCATTGTGTCTGTTTGTCAGATACAAAGCAACGAAGATATCCTTCCAAACATTTGTTTACTATCTCAACTTTCCCATCAGAATGAGGATTATAATACGAGCTATGAGCTAACTGAGTACCAAGACAAGAAAATAATTCTGTCAAAAATTTTTCAGTGAAAATGGGATCTCTGTCACTTACAATAATCTTTGAGTTTCCATTGTAGTTTTTCAATTGTTTCCATAAATGCAGTAGAAACTGTACTGGCTTTAAATGGATGTGATAATGCACAAAAGTGTGCATACTTGGTAAGTCTGTCAACTACCACCATGATGACACTCTTTCCCTCAAACTTGGGTAAACCTGTGATAAAATCCATTGAAACCTCCTCCCAACATTGGCTTGGAATGGATAAAGGTTGTAATAGACCCAGTGTCTTAATTGTTTCAACTTTATTTTGTTGGCAAACCAAACATTCTGCCACAAACCTTTGAATATCTGATTTAAAGCCATCCCAAAAAAATTCCTTCTTAACCCTGTGGTAAGTTTTTAAAAATCTTGAGTGCCCTCCTATGGGAGAAGTGTGCAATTCCATAAGAATCTTTTGTTTTAGTTGGGAATTCTTACAGAGGTATAAGCGATCTTTGTACCATAACGAATCATTTTGCCAGCTAAATGTATGAGAAGTACTGGAATCTTGTTGTAGCTTTTGAATAAGTGCCCATACTTCTTTGTCATTCTTCCATTCCTCCCTTGCTTCATTTATCCAATCTGGTTGGATATAGAAATGGCACACAACAATGCTTCCACATCCTCATCCTTTCTTGAGAGTGCATCTGCCACCACATTTTGCTTCCCTTTTTTGTAGATAATTTCAAAGTCGTAACCCAACATCTTTGTGACCCACTTTTGTTTCTCTTTAGAGGATAATCTTTGTTCTAAAAAGTATTTAAGGCTATCATGATCCGTTTTTACCTTGAAGCGTCTTCCCATTAGGTAGGGTCGCCATTTCTTAAGTGCATGGAGTATTGCCAACATTTCCTTCTCATAAATAGCTTTGCTTAAAAACTTTCCCTTGATTGGATGACTTTCAAAAGAAATGGGTCTTTCATCTTGCATTAGAACATCACCAATTCTATTTCCTGAAGCATCACATTCCACAATAAAGGTTCTTGTGAAGTCCGGTGTAGCTAAGACTGGTGCTTGTCACATTGCCTCTTTAAGATGTTCAAAGGCCTTTGTTGCTTCCAAAGTCCATGAAAATGAATCTTTCTTCAATAATGTTGTTAGAGGTGCTGCAATTCTCCCATGATTCTTAACAAACTTGCGATAATACCCTGTCAACCCAAGAAATCCTCGCAGATGCTTTATGGATGTGGGGATTTTCCATTCCTTAATGGCTTTAATTTTGCTAGAGTCTACCTTAACTCCTTCATGAGATACAATATGACCCAAATATTCCACCTCGTGGACTCCAAAGAAACATTTGGATCTTTTTGCATATAATTGTTTCTCCTCCAATAGTTGTAGCACCCTGTCAACATGTTCAACATGATCCTTCCAAGACTTGTTGTAGATTAGTATATCATCAAAAAATACTAACACAAATTTTCTAAGGAATGGTTTGAAAATTGAATTCAACAAACCTTGAAATGTTGAAGGTGCATTGGTAAGGCCAAAAGGCATGACCAAAAATTCATAATGACACTCATGAGTTCTAAAGGCCGTTTTCGGAATGTCTTCAATCTTCATTCTGATTTGATGATATCCCGAATGAAGATCCAACTTGGTGAAGTAAATTGATCCATGCAATTCATCTAGTAATTCATCAATGACAGGAATGGGGAACTTATCTTTAATAGTGAGCTTGTTGAGCTCCCTATAATCCGGACACATGCGCCATGATCCATCCTTCTTGTGCACCAATACTACTGTAGCTGAGAAAGAACTTTGATGCCGTTGAATTATACCAGCCTCTAGCATTTCTGTAACCATACGTTCAATTTCACTTTTTTGGACATAGGGATATCTGTACGGCCTGATGTTTGGAGGAACACTTCCTGGAATCAGATGAATAGCATGATCAAGATCACGCATAGGTGGGAGACCTTTGGGAGTCTCAAATACCTTGGAATGATTGTCGAGGACTTTTTGTAGATCTGGAGAAATAGATGATTCCAATGTGGAAACATCTAGCGAACATAATTGTGCAATTACACCTCTTTGCTCCTTTTTTAGAAGCTTAGTCATGCCATTAGAGTTGATTATCTTTCCTAGTTTCCCTGCAATACCCCTTAATTCAACTTCCTTTACTTCTGTAGAAAATTTGATGAAAAGTTCTTGAAAATTAAAAGTTATTGTACCGAAGGATTGTAGCCATTGGACTCCTAGTACAACATCAACACCTCCCATTGGAATGGAAAGCATTGGGCTAGTCAATACATATTCTTCCATGGATAGCTTGATATTATGGCACTTTCCAGAGCAATTAATTGTCCCTCCATTTGCAATCATCACTTGACACTCTGGTGCTAGATATAGGAAGAAATTCAATTCTTTTGCTACCCTACAATGAATAAAATTGTGGGTGCTTCCTGAATCAATCAACACTATTACCTTTTTCTTCTTGATTTGTCCTTTTATCTTGATGGTTTGAGGAGTGGTAATTCCCACCAATGTATTACAAGATATGGTCGGATTTATTTGTTCTTCATCTAGGCTTTGTTCCTGGAGTATATCCTCTTCTTTTGACCTTTCTTGCTCATTTTCTTCTTCCTCTTCACAATTTATGTAGAATAATTTCTTCTCAGCACACTTATGACCTTTTGTGTATTTTCTATCACAACTGTAACAAAGCCCTTTTGCTCTTTTTTCTTCCAATTGTTGTGGTGTCAACCTTGTAGGTTGTGGAAGACTAGGGGCAACAACACTTTCGTCTTTATAGTTGTGAGTGGTATGCTTCCTAGTTGCGATAATTTTGCTTTCCATTTTTCTTGCTAACCTGAATGCCTTCTCTAATGAATCAGGTTCCCAAAGGCAAACATCATGTTGGTTATTATCCTTTAAAGATCCTATGAACACATCAATCCTATGCTCCTCTAGAAAATCTTTTACCCTTATGTTCAATTTTTGGAACTCCTCAATGTGCTCCATTATTGAACCCTTTTGTTTGAGACTTATCAATTGGCTAAAAAAAGTGTTGCTTTTTGTATCCTCATAATGTGCTATCAATTCTTCCGTAAAAATTGCCCAAGTGATAAATTGTTTACGAGAACAAAGCTATTGATACCATACAAACTGATTTGGTTCCAAATATACAGGTGCCATACGTACCTTTTTTGCGTTTTGCACATTATTGAGATCGAAGAATTGCTCCATCTGTAATATCCATGTGGTGGGATCCTTGCCATCAAACTTCCTCATATCGATTTTTTGAATATGGTGATTCTTCGATCCAACATTAGCGTCTATGGAATCATGATTAACATTTCTTTTGTTCTCATCATGAGTTTCCTTTACTACCTTTTCACTATTAGTAAGTATTTCTTGTAGAAAATTTGTCAAATCTGTCTTCAAATCTACCATGCCTGTCTTCAAATTTGTGTTCAAATCTATATTCAAATTGTCCATCTTAGCTTCCATGCCATTCATCTTAGCTTCCACGTGATTTATCTTAGCTTCTGTTAACTTTTGTGAGCGTGACATTTGTTGCACTTGTTCTTGTAATTTTGATATATCATGTAGCATTTCTTCCTCTTCTTCATGAGTCATGCTAGAGCTTTCAGGTTCTTTACTAGGTGTTTGCATTTTCTTTCCTCAGGGCATCAGTTACCGATAATAATGCTCTACTATGCCCTTTGAATTCCTTCAAAATAAATTTTCAAACCAAGCTTAAGCAAAAATTTAAAAAAATCTACACACCTTTTTTTCACTTTATAGGAGCTCAATATTGCCTCTGATGTATCTTTGTACTTTCCAATCATAGTAGCTCCCTGTGTCCTCTTTCCATTGCCACCAGTCCGATCCAAATTGGATTCTCCAAGAAAGAGTTATGCACAATCTCCCAAGATGACCTGATTATAGACCTTTCCAGAAGAGCGCAGTTGTATGAAATGCCACGTGTACAATTATTGATATTTGGTTCTGAAAAAGATACACAAGAAACTAAAGTCCGTCCTCTTTCTGTACCTTCTTATGAAATTTCAATCTGATTCCCAGGGAGAAAGTTATGACGCTTTTCCGTAGGTCGCCTGTTCTGAATGTAATTCAGGAGTCTGCAAAAAGACCAACTTCCTCAGATCATATCTCGGTAAATATCACACGAAAAGATCTAGAATTAAGTCACAAGGTTCAACGCGATTTCTTCTCAAATGGGTTTTTTTTGTGACTTCTGAAACGGCACAAAAAAACGTTATAGCGAAAATGCCACGATGACCTGTTTGGAGCAGCGAAACCCTAGAATCCAAAGCTCTGATACCAAATGTTATGAAACCAGCTCAAGAAAATATAGAAAAGATAGATCAACGCCTTAGAATTTAGCCTCTTCAAGGGGGAAACCTCCTTTACATTACATAAATGAACAATTCTTGGATGATTCAAATGACAAAACCTCTTTTCTATATATAGGAGTCTAAGGAGTCACAATATAATCCAGCCGACCTAACAATAATAATATAAAGCCACAAAAATAACAATAGAGGGATTCTATGGGGCACAGAAATAACAATATGGGGGTAATAGGGGCACAACAATATAAATAAGTGGTATAACTACAATACTAATGTGGTAATCACTAGTATTATAAGGACCCAACATGGTAAAGGTTGAATGCATGCTCTTTGGGCTGCACCTTGCAACCTTAAATGTAGGATAATGATAGATTTCCTTTAAATGTGATAATATTCCCTTAAATGTATCCTGCAACACCTTTCCTGCAAAAATCATACCTTGTAAATAACTTTGTATACCTGAGATATTTTCAACAATTTTCCTAAGATATGTCACTAGATCTGTTCCTTGAACTCCTAGCACGATCAATCTCTCATTAAAGGTTTTGGAAAATACTTGGAACAACTCCTCTAGATCTGGAATTGGGCAGTCTAGTGTCCTTTGTACTTATCTCTTCTCTAGATATGTTTGGTCATGGAATGCATATCCAAATTCTATCCATATACATCGTTAAACCATTACCTAGGATTTGGTATGAAAATATATGTCCCATCTCTAGACAAAGAGACTTGGATACCAATTGCATGTATACATTTTTCATGGAACCACTAGAAGTTTCAGAGTCTATTGTAAAGTGATGTCTCGGTAGCCCTCATTGGGAGAATCTATAGACCACACACATATCACAATAGAGTTTTCAAAAAAGAGAAAAAATCAGAGTTCATGTTATTGTTAAAAAGAAAAGGAACAATTCTTGAGCTCATTAATCTCCTCGTCATCATAGATCACAATACCGAGAGAGAGAGGACCCACTACCATTCCAAAATGCTTGGATCCAAATCCAATGTGAAGGCTTGCCCCAAAGTGATGTCTCAACAAACCTTACCAATCAAATCCATAACATAATTACATTTTCCAAAGAGGAGAAAACCTTACAGGTTGTGCTAATGTGAAAGGCTAACCTTTATGAAAGGTCACCAATATCCCCACCACCAGAGATCGATGTGATGGGCCATGCCTCGATGACGTATGCTACTGATTAAACCTTAGACATTTCCTCCTCCCCGTTCTGAATCCTTTTAGATATCAATCAAATAAAATGAATTTTATGTGAGAAGAGTGAATAGTTAAATGAAGAAGTGCTTTTAAAAGGTTTTTGGTATAGGTTACATTATATTTATTTCTTGTTTAGTATGGATTATTTTTCACTTTCAAAAATATGTAAAATAAAAATTATTTTGGCACGACAACAGAAAATGATGGTATCAATGAGTTGATGATACTTTTATTATTTTACCACATGGGTTTCCTAGCCTTCACGTCTCCCTTAACTACATTAATATTTTTTCTTTTCATAACCAATTTACTATTGAGTTAGAGGAACATTCATTCTTTCCCTTTATGCATGTCCTTGTCTCCTGACATTATAATGGATCCCTTTCCTTTCAAGTGTACCAAAATAAAACTCACCTTGAACAGAACCTCCATGTGAACTCTTTTCATGAATTGAATCATAATTCTACTATCTTAAATATCGTCTTTAGTAGGGTCCTCAAAATTTCTGATCCCCAATTCTTATCTCTGAAGAAATCTCACCTCACAAATGCCCTTATAGATAATGGTTGTTCATCTTCCCAAATTTATAAAGCTTATAGATATTCTCACTCACACCATTCAAAAGACCTCATTCCCCGTCACAGAGCCTCTTATTCCTTCAATATATAAAACATACCACATATTATATTTCAAAATTCTTAGCTAAGAAGAACATCAAACCCCTATTCGAAACTTTATAAAGCCCTCAATCAGTTATTCAAATCTCCTAAAGATAAAATGGATCCTATTATTTCTCCTAGAGTCAAGATTACTCTTTGTTCATGTCGTAAAAATTATATTAGTGAAATTGGTAGGTTGTGTATTTAGCCTCACTCAAGGAGCACATAGTAGAACTCACTCTTAATTTGATTCTAAAATCTGCATTGGCAGGGCACTCCCTCAACACCAAGCACATCATTAGCTTTGATAAATCTAATATCCTAACCTCTACTCCAATTCAATCCATGCTTCAAATTTAAGAGGCCCTTGACATTGAAAAAAACCATAACAACTTCATTGGGAAATATGGCTACAAACTATCTTGGAAAACGAGGATTAGTAGGCTTAGTCATTGATGGTCTTTTCGTTGACTTTTCTGCCCCTATTCATAGTTTTAGTCATTGATTGTCTTATCATTGTCTTTCCTATATTTAGTTCAATGTGTCATTTTATTTCCCCACTTACTCATAATTTTTCAAATATTTATTTAATCTAATCACATTTAATTAGTTTTTGTTTTTTTTCATCATTTTAAACTAATTATTAAATTTCATTTTTATTACTGAACTTCATACTCTCTAATATTTATTTATAAAATACTTATACCATTCTAATCTTTATTCATAAAATATTTATTGGCGTAGTTTAAGTTATAGACGAAATGGTATTTTTTAGGACATTTTTCTGTTAATTTTAATCAAAATTCGCTTGTGATTTTTAAGAACTTGTATCTAAATTGCATAATCTGCATAATTCTGGTGAAAAAAGTTATTTCTTCAATAAGTTAGAGTATGCAGTATTTATTTATTTAACATTTTAATCCATGTTTATTAATTAGTTTCCTATTTAATTCTTTATTAAAATATTTTAAACTTTTAATAATCAAATTACCACTTTAAATTTATCCCCTCTTTAATTTGATTCTTTAGGACCAACTGAACTTATCCCCCTCTTAATTTGATTATTTAGTAGAATAAATTAGAAGTTATGGACTATATTTTGTAAAATTAATTTATTATTTCTCATATTCATGGTTATAAATTTGAAAAATATAAGTCTAGTCTTTGAAAATTTATTATTCCTTGGTTTCTTGTTGATTTTATTTTGATTATTATTATTATTTAAGGATACACCTTTTTTAATCAAAGGTAAATTTCCAGAAATTCATTACCTTAATTTATTTATATATTTCATTTTCTTATTGAAATTATTTTTTTGAGTTGAAGATAAAAACTATAATATTTTAATTTTCTAATTATTAAATTTTATATATTTTAATATTTTAATGTCTAATTTAGTAATTATCTAAATTTATATTTCAATTGAATATTTGGTTGTGCAATTATTTTTTTATTAACTTTTATCTTGTTAACATTTATTTGTGTTTAAACATTAATTTTGGTGGAAAGTAAAGTATTTAATATTTACTAGTTAGAGTCTCAAAAAATTCCATTAAGAAAATTAAGCATTAATATTAACGTTTTTGACACTTACTCTATCTATATAATCCTCGACACTCTTTTTCCAATTCATTACAATTTCCTGATGGTGTGGTGAGTCCACTAGAAATGTTATAAACAATTAATTCCATAAAATTGGCAACCAACATTAGAAGTAGTTGTGCTAACATGCAAAATTTCATTTTAAACATATATGGATAGAAATGCTTCAATGAGAATCAAACACTTGAGAATCTAGGGGTAAAAGTGTTAAAGAGAATGGTTCATCTTACATTCTTAAAGTGATGTTGTGACTCTTAGTACTTCTTCCTTTACTTGTATCCATCAATATCAATCTAGAATTGATATTGATAGAATATTTTAAGGACTAATTTTTCTCTAATTTCAAAAATAAAAAAATAAAAATAAAAAAATCACTTTATCAAGTTTGATCTCCCTGAAATTTCAAATCAATTCATTAAGGTTCATTTAAAACTCTATTATTTTCCTATGAATATCTAGAATCAAATTGAATGTAATTATTTTTTCTTTTTGTCATCCAATTTTGAATCATCTGCTTCTACCTAAATTCACAAATTTAATTGTTTAATAAATCATGAACACTCTCTCTTCCACTATTTCCATTCTCTTCACATCCCTTCAACCTCATCTTTGATCGATCCTATTAGCGATCTTCAAGAGTCTACCATTTTTTCTTATGATCTATGGGAGTCTTTCATTTATGCTTATGGTCTTGGGGTAGTTACTAGCGAGCTCCACTGTGTACCTTCCTCGCTCTTAAAAACTCACGGTATCCCTCCTTGCTTCTCGATACTTACGGGTTTCCATTTCTTCTCTTTTCAAACCATATATGACTCTTTTCAATATGTGGGTGACTTAATGGTAGCAACATCATGTGGCAGATTTGAACTCACTAGAATTTCCCCTAACTCTCCTTAAGTTCACCCAATTTCCTCCTTCTGGATTAATCCATCTAATCCCAAGGCTTGTGTACCCATTTCACTTAACCCTAATTCTTCCATTGAAATTCAAAAGATCCCCTTCATTCCTCTAGCCGCAAACCATAAAATGCCATTTACCCATGTTGAAGTATGAATTGAAAGTTTGAATTTCAGTAACCCAGAACTCAAAAAATTGAAATCTCCTCTATTGTACTATTCTTAGTTGTGATACCATGTAGAAAATTCTCATGCAATGTACTAAAGCACAAGACAAGAATCTACATCTACTTTCAACCAGCGGAAGCCAATAGATCAATGAAAAAAATATGAACAAGAAGAAAATAAATCAATGGCACACAACAGAAGATTCATCTTGGGATAGCCAATACTCAAAACCTCTCTATCTGTATTACATATATCAAAAATATGAGTGAATATACAGAGCTTATTCTCACTAGAACACTTCCGTACAAGTATGCTCAAGTATATCAGCTCAAAAGCTAGCTCTTGGCCAACACTTTGACAATTTTGTAGCTCTCCAAGCCCCTAATTTATTTAGTAATTCCTAGTATGACTAACGTGTATTTAAATGGAATTCATGCTTCCAAAACTGTGCAATCCAAACATAGGATCAATCTCTGATGCATGCATGATATTTACACTCTAGGAAATAATACAATTGATAGTACATTGTCGCTACACTCTATTTTCAACTGGGTCTTTCTCTGAACTCACATGCATGATTTTCTCATGAGGGAATCTTTAGTTAACTCGAGTAGCACTAGAGAGTGCACTAAAGCACCAACTGACTGTTAGTCCTCTATTAATTCCACAAACAATTTGGAACTAATTTAACTGAAATTAACTCAGTAAACTGAGTGATCTAATTTCCGACTCAATTTAAACTCATATTGGACCCCTAAAGCATAGGGAGAACATATATATGACTACAGAGAGACTTCCAACTCGAAATTGCTAAGCTAATTAAGTTAATTAAACTTAATCAACTATTTACAAATTGCTATGAGAATAGAATTTGATTTTAATTTTCAGTTTAATTCAATGAAAACTTAAAGTGGAATTTCTTGTTTCCATTTCTCAATAGCCTCTACATGAAAGAAATCCAATCCACTATTGTTAACCCCATGCAAATGATTTGTGAAATATTTAATTATTATTTCAATAGCAGAGCCACCAAAGGACAAGCCTGTGGCTGGTTTGTGGTGGAGCGGACTAGATCAGATGAGGTTAGGGTTTGAATCCCCTACCTCCCCAAATTGGTTGGTTGTTTTGATAAAAATACAATGTGATGGATGGTGGTCAACTGACATTTAGGTGTGTGGTTGGAACAATATACATAATGGGCACAAAAAGTTCCATTGTAGTTTAAATACGATGCTGGTTCCATCGAAAGTTGTTTAATAGGTAAGCGGGTCCACCCAACCAACAACAATTTTGTTACATTATATATATATATATATATATATATATATATATATATATATATATATACGTTATATTGGTATCCATTTGGAACCGTTTTTCAGGGGTGGTGGGGGTGTCAACTTGCCACCCCTATTAATATATATTTTTTGTTTTGATAATACCAACTACCCATTTTTAACTTTTCCAAATCTGAGGGTTCTTAGAAAAATTAACCCTTTGACAATTTTTCCCATTTGATAACCAGATTCCATGTGTAGGGTCTTATCAAATTTGTTTCCTCTTTAATCCTGCCACTTTTCCAAGTTTAACCAAACTTTGACCAGCTCGATCTCCTTCATACAAACTCGTGCTTGAGTTTCATTCTAAACCTTGGAATTAGGGCGACAAGCACTTCCATCTGGTTGTAGTTTTACAAATATATAACCACTTTTATTTTTGGGTTATTTTTAAGGCCACTTGTACTTTGAGATCCTCCTCGAAACTCAAGTTTCACATAGTGATAAACAAGTTATATAAACGAAAACTATATATTGAAAATATAAATCAATTTTGTACATTTCATGTTCTAAACCATAATCAAAGCCACTATGAGAGTAACTTGAAACATATCTCCAAGTTAATAGATCATTGTTTTTCCATGTTTGCATAGCCACTATCATGACTTGAAAGAGCAACATTTGCTTGCAATTTCCTATAAGTGGCTAAAAAATTAATAGTTAGGTAAAATTTTAAAAATTAAGTTAAAATATATGAATAGAAAAACTACCTATCCATTGCATTAAGAAAGGATCAACTCATTATTAAATAACATCATTGTAAAAAAATAATATATATTTTAGATGAGTGTATTGAGTCTATTTCTAATCACTTTTGGAAGAATTCTTGTTCATTTCGAAAAATAATATGGTATGAGAGTGAAAATATTAGGTGATTGCGTTGATTACAACTTGTACTAATATTCAGGTAAGAAGTGAAATTCGGTGTGTTTGGATTCATTATAATGTATTGGCTTAAAATTTTATTAAATACCTAGTGGTTAATAATATGATTTATCATTTTTTTTAAGAAATGATTATATTATTCTATTAATATTTGTTTAGTTTTAAGACCAAAATATTTACATCTTCAAAAAAAAGATCTTATTTCCTTCTAGCCTAACTACTAAACAGAGTAGATATATGAAAGAGTCTTCTATGTTTGCTACTACCTGCCACAACTGAGCAGTGGTTGCACTTAGGCCTTCGTTCACCACCTACTATGCACTCATTTTTTTTTATCCTCTCATAGCCACAGTCACTATCTCATTTCCACCATGAAGATTACATGTCTACCTCCATCTTCCCCATACCAAAAAAGGCCCCCATCATTGCCAGGTAATGATCCATGGAGTCAAATTTGTGTAGTAATTGATCAAGCAAGGTCTGTAGAAGACCAATATTTTGATTTACCAAGACTAATTAAGAATTTATACCAACTAATTACATTTCTTCTTGCTCATTGGGCATAGTTACAATATATTCAGAATTTGTAGTGAGCTAGTTCAATTAGATTCCGAATTTTTCTTTGTTATATCTAAATGCATGAGATTTGTCAAAACTGAATCCACTATATTGTTTTCCTACTTGTAATTTATAAAATACTACAACATCTCTACGAAAAATAATGCAATATGGACTAGATCTATAGCCAAAGCATACAAGTTTTATCTCCGAAGTGTGCTCTTGAATTTCAATAGAATTTACTATATCATAGAGTCATAAGACCATTATTCCATATCAAACAAATAATTCTTTGCACATATTCAAATAAAAAATGTATGTGAGCTATACTCAAATCACCTCGAATTTATATTTGATCACCCTTCCTATCCTTTTAGATTTGTTATAGACATGGCTATTGATTCATCTATCCCATACAATGAATGCCCACATATGGACAAGCCAAGTGGATGTCGATCGTCACAACCTATTGTAAGGATAGAAAATTATGGGATATAAAATGAAGAGGGATGTTAACATAAATCCAATTTTTATGACCACCAATTAACTATGCATTTTATATGTTTAATAGAAATAGATAATTATCCTCCAAATGATTACAATAATTTTTCATGGCAATGGATTGAAATTTCCATTGGTTTTGTATATGACCAAAATTTCATCTTCAATGGAAACTCCCTTGCCTTCCATTGCATCCACATCATTTTTGAGATGGCACTTAACATGGAAGAAGTCTATCTTCTCCAATTTTAGCAATTGTAAAGTTATTATGTATAAAATAGATGTGGAGACATTCATCCTGCTCCCTTGAATATATCCCTCTTTTTGAATAAAAACCATGGAGTCGCCATAAAATATAAAATGTTTTATCCTCCTTCACAAAGTGTTGGCATGTAGGATTCTATCACACCAGATATTTTCTATGCATTTGGGAAACAAGCCCACTTAGTATGAGACCTTTCGACATCACCCATAGGGTGGATGAAGTCTCACTCGAGAGGCTATGGTTGAATACAAGAAGAAAGTTTTTGTAGTTAGATTGGATTGTCAGAATCCTGAGACACTAATACTTTGATTACAACACAATATTTGAAATGCCATTAATAGAAACACCTCACAATCATTTTGGCACTATTCATTATGTCAGGCTTCAGTAGTTCTCACAATCATTAGTTAGTGCATATGCCATTATCTACAATGGTACTATGGCTAAGATATATTATTATTCTCATCAATCTTTTCAAAATTTGTAAAGTGAAGTACCATTCACCTTAGATGTGATTTAACATATTAAAACTATCATAAGATTATCAATCCTCTCATCCATTTGACACATAAAAAGGAATTTAGTTTCATGTGAGATCATTAAACATACCATAATAGAACAAAGAATAACAAAAAATGCATAACACATTTGTACACCAATGTAGAGCGGGAAATCCATAACTCCTTTCATTACTTCATAGTAAAATAAAAAGGCGCAATGCACTATAGTAGAGATACCTCATAACTCAACTTACCATCCTTCAACATTTGTTTAGGGTAGAAAAAATTAACCAGTATAATGAAGAGACACAAAAACTCAACTACAAACTACTTCGTTTTCACCTATGTTGCACATGAGCTACGAAGACATACCAGCAACTTTTATAACTATTGTAGCAAAAAATGAGAAAGGATTCAGTTGCGCTTCCTTTTTCTTCTCGAAAATCTTCATTGAATCATCTACAATGAATCCTCTCATTGATCCTTCATAATTTATCGATCTTCTTTGTCCTGCTTCCCCACTCCTCCAACTATTCTTCACATTGGGTAACTGTTTGGGATATTTTCTGACAGCTTTCCTCTAACTATCCAAAACAACTTAACCATCACTTCAAACACGCAAAATATTATTTCCACCAGCTCATCACCACTTTTTCGACTTCCTCCCTTATATAAATATCTCTATGTTCTCCTAACATGACATTCTTCCTCACCTCTACCATCATCTACAAAATTCTAATTGCTTGACTTTTTCATACCCATCTTTCCTCATGAAATTACCACCTCTTATGCCTCATACCTCCCTATGTCACACCACTCTCTTGTGTTTCAGTCTTTATTGTTGCACGTTAGTTGCTTCTCTCTTGTGCCACTGTCTCTTCTATGCGGTCATCTACAATAAAACTCAACAATTTAAAAAAAAAATGGTCTCCATTAAGCCACAGACACAAAATTGAGGCACATCCCACGCCACTCAGTATTTCTCTTATCACCATGAGATTAGGAACATTTCTACTTTTTGGGGTTGAATTTCTTCTCTTGGTAGAGAAGTTTTTAAAATTGGTAAGTATTCGAGTTGTCTTGGAATTCTTATTCAAGATAAGAGGGGAATTTCATGCTCCATCTGTTAATAGTGGCTTTGATAGAGAAAGAGCTCGAGACACCACTACTACTTTAGGACCAAGTTTCATCTTTACTCTTGGTATTTTCCTTCTTTGTGTTGCTCCACCTTCTCCTCTCCTCAATAGAAATTGGCATGACCTTGACTTATTTTCCTTCCTCGTGGCACATAGAGAGTTATTGTGAAGAGCAATGCAATCCAATTTAGGTGACCACCCACACGCCTTTAAGGTAGTCTCGATCTTATCAATATGGCAGTGTAGGCGTTCTTCTTCAAAAATCCTCATGGCAACCCGTATATGAATGAGGATGAAATCTCATTCCACTACTAAAACCCCCATTTTAGGGACTACCATGACACTAATTTGTTGAATATAACCACAAGGACCACCCATAACTTATATGGGGTAAAACTAACTAGTGTAGCTATAGCCTACCATGTAAACCATCCTTCTAAGAAAAATAGGCCCTCACTTGTCTAGGCCGCATGACACAACTAATCCTTCACTAATAAACAAATTCCCCTTTCCCCATTTTTCCATATTTGGCTTTCCTAGTGTGGTCTCTTATTCCACAATCACATCATCTTATAGCAGTAAGCAATGTGTAAAATTCATCTCTGCACACTTGGAGTTACTCGCATGCCTCTATCTCCTCTCTCTAGTATCAATGTAGCTCCATATATTCCTCGCTCCATTCTCATGCTACCCTTCTTCTCACAATCATGGACTACTTTACTCGTCTACACACTCATAAGCTCTGAAATCTCTTCTATAACTTCTTCTGCTAGATCCTATCCTTCGCGTTTTTTTTATAAACTTGGCACCCTTCACTCCATCCCATAGATGATCATCACACTAGCTTCTTCATTATTACTTGCATATTCAAATAATTGCACCTTAGTGTGGAATACTTGTGAAATTCTCTTTCATTTGGTTCGAAAGGATCAAATACATGTCCCACCTTTTAAATTCATATCGATTTCTTCTGAATTTATCCTATCCAGCTTATTATTACTCTCTTTTGATAATATTATCGTGAAACCTAATGGGTTGAACTGGTGGTTCTTGCATTATTTTCTACTGTCAAAATCTGATTTGATGGTAATTTAAGTTGCTTTCTTTAAATTGAGTTTCAATTTCCATACCAGGGATGGTGATCCACAGACATTCTCATGGTGTTCCCATCACATTTTCTATTTTCACCCTGACTCTTACCTAAGCCTTCATGTGAATCAATTTTTTGTACGATGTCCATATTGCATCAAAGTTAAAAATATTAATTCCTGCTAGACTGTTAAATCTCTTCATGCAATTTCCTTCCTAATTGTAATTTCCCCAACATTGTTTTTTTTGCCTATTTTGGCACCACCATTGCCCATACTTCCCTTTTATTCATGTTATTCCACTTCAACATGTACTAGAATTTTACTTAATAAACATCTAACGACCTCTACTAGCACATCTAACAATAAATACAACTTCTTGTAACCTCTAACAAATAGAAAAAAACAACTTCAAGCTACAAGAAAAAAACTTTATTTATATACACACAGGTAGAGATCCCTCCGTCATTTTATACCTATATTAGTTATCATCTAGATTTGTACATAGATTTTGATTTTCCTCATATTCTTATTCTAGATCACCATCAGGCTTACCCATTTAGGCTCTTCCACAAGTTCAATGATTCTCGTTGTTAGCATCTTGTCCTACTCTAGTTTAACTTTTTTTCTATATATCAGGTTTAACACATATGGCCATTGCTTCAAAAGCTTTGCATTGGTCTTCAACGAGATTATCATCTCACCCAATTCTCCTACAATTCCCTTCATTTTCATGAAGGTGTTGGGGAACAAGTGCTAATACACATTCAACAAATATGAAACCTTCTCTATCGTCTCATAATCCCAATAATCTCGTATAGCCTCCATCTTGGGAATTTCCTCTATCTGAATTTTTACTTTCCACGTCTTGATAGGGTGCACATACTCCATGGATTGCAACTATGGTCCACTGACTATATGCCCCAATTCGATTTCTGGGACCTATATGTTTCTAGGATCATTATTATCCTCTCCCAATTCTACTATATTATAACACTCCGTAAATCCTATATTTGGTACAAATTCTTAGGGAGAAGACATAAAGTTATACTTTCCAGCATTATTGGGTCTCCCACATTAGACATTTTCTTTCATAGTAACTTTAAGTCCTCATCGAGTGTTGAGACTTCTACCAAAAAGTTCAAGGTAACTTTATATTTATGTTCCATCTCAATCCAATCCATCATTCATCCACAAACCTCCAACTCAATCTGCCCATTTGTGGGAGTCATGTCCAAAGTATGTACAAAAATTTGTTTCCACTACTGCTAGTGGAAGAAATTATCTCATTCATTCCATAAAACATGATTTCAAGCATGTCCTTTGGCATTCCATGCCCAAATACTTCTCCCAAAGGACCCCAAGAATTGGTCCCAAACCGGATGCACATTAACTATCTACATTGTAATGACCCTGCAAATTAATCCATGTACACAGTCCACCATACGGCTCGGGTTGCACACATGTTCATAGACCCTCTTCTGAATTAGAAGTACATGACCTAGTAATATGCCAATCCATCCTCCATCAATGATAGGGTTAACATAATATTCCTAAGAAGTTGTCACGTTATAAATGTTATATAATTCTTCCCTACTTAGCCCACCTTTAACTTATTTAGTATATAAAGTCCCTTCACATGGATCTAAAGGCTTTGTAACTTAGATATTTGTAGCTTCAAGGTTCATCTGCCTCTTCTTTTAATTAATAATCAATTTATTATTAAAATCCCAACCAATCCCTAATATATTTTCCAATCGATTGGTTTCATCAATGACATCTATAACTCATAAATCAAAATTACTCATAACATCATCAATATTCACTCATATACCCATCAATATACAAATGGGGAAGATATGATGTCTATTAGATAATCTAAACTCAATGAAAGAGTAGGTTAGCTTTGGTTTTCCCATGGGTTCCCACGTACTTTTCATCAAAATATTCACATCAGATGCCAACTCCAATATGATGATTTCCATTTCATATTCCCCCAACAATGGACCAATTATGAAATCCTTACTTGTTCTCTTTCAATGTGCTACTTGATTTACTACCTACAGTGATACTCACACAATAAATACTTTTGTGTCCTTGGCACACTACCCTACCATCTTCCTAAATTTCTCCATTGCCTCTTCATTCTTCACCAAATAGAGACAACTTTGGAGTAGGGTCCAAAATCAATCTACTTCTATCATGGGCTCCTTATAAATTATGTCATCATATATTGTAGACATTATTGCTTCTTGGACTATGTCTGATCTATTCCATTTTGCAGCAACCATATCCCTTAGAGCTTCTTTGTAGGTTTCTTTCTCTCATATAGGATCAAACTTTAGAAGACATTTAGGCATCCTTTTAACCCATCGTGTCTATGGATTTGTAGGATTCACAACATTTACTTCAATTTTGAAATTTTGTTAGGTTATTGCACCAACCCATTGTTGGGCTCTACGAGGCTTGGCAACTATCATGTGTACATTTGGCTCCATCTTCTCTTGTAATTTCAGAATAAGTTGTGGGAGATTATCAGTATAATGTTCTATCACCTTGGAATATGTACGTGTACAATACGGATCAGTAAAATATCATGAAAGATGTCCCTACAATCCTCCTCTTCCACGAGATGGTCATTCTATGATGTGAGTTGTCATTCCTTGTCCGTGGCCAGGTTAATTATATTTTTAGCTTCGATTGTATCCTAGTTGATTGAAGCCTACACTCATGACATCACTCCTTCATGTCTCTATATTTGAAATGAATCAAATGTATATCCATGAATCAATTCTAATTTGTGGAAGTGGTGAATATCATGTGCCACTAATGTATAAAAATAAAAAAATAGTGTGTTGGAAGTTGCTTCATAAATATGCATTATTGTATAGTTGTGTGGAGTGTGGCTACACATTCGGAAAACTTCACACCACAACCCTCTATTATGTGAAAGAATATCCTTGTTTCCACTAGCCATATAGTCCCTTAGTAGCCTATGCTTATTTCTATGGAAACCCTCCATCTCGCAGATGGTACACCACACTTTCTCCTACTTCTATTTTTGTTCGGAAAAATATTGTAGCTACAAAGTTAGTGTAGCTAGTTGCCATACCATTTCTCTCTCCATTTTCCTTTGGTGAGGCTCCCAACTTTAGGGTACCTCTAAATCCCCTCGCTATGAGCCACATCATTGCTACATCAACAATATCCTGATATGTGGAAGCGGTCGAGTGATGAACCTCTCCTTATGATACGTGTCTAAAATCTTGAATGTGAGCCTTTCCTTTAGAATCTTAAATCACTAGTCATAATGCTACATAGACTCGCTTGAACCTCGCTTGATCTCCTTTAGTTAAATAATATATTGAAATTCATATTTCATCTTTCTAAACTCACTCATTTAAGGTTGCTTAGTATCATCTAGAGTCATTATATTTCAAGTTGTGGTTGCACCCTTAAATTTCATGTACCATGTCAATGCATGATCTATGAAGGTAGCTTACAACCATGAGATGTTGTCACATCGTCTTGGACATACTTAGCTATCCAAATGGACTTACAAAGGAATAAATTTGACTTTGGGTCCTCATTCCTTGCACCATGGAACATAAGCATCCTTAACTCTACACCAGCCATTGAACTCCACATAGTGCTTCCTAGTGAAGTATTCCTAGTTGCAACCATTCAACTACTAGACTATTGTGCACTTGTTTGTGAACAAAAATAAACTTGGCCACCTTGCACTACTTTGCCTACTTGTTGACCAATTTAAATACTCGTAGCACCTCCTCCCAGCTGCGTTGAATTACCTATTAGACTATTTATTAGACTATTTTTTACAGTGTGTTGAGTACTTACCCCTATAATTGTTGATGTGTATGGGGCTTTGGACTCCACACCAAATATTTTCTAACTCCACTCTCCTAGATCTATAGACTTCGTGCTACATTGACTTAGTTTCTCCTCTTCCCCTTCTTCATTGCATGGGGTACCGAACTGCTTTCACTTGTAACTCTTTTCATTCACACTACTCCTTTTCCTCTGGCGGCCTTTCCTTGACCCTCTCCCCATGCTACATGGACTTAGTTTCTCCTCTTCCCATACTTTAATGTGTGTGTCACTGAATTGTGTTCCCTCATAACGTTGGTCAATCACTCTACTTATTGTTCTTTGGTGGCCTTTCCATGACTTGTTACATCAACTTCTCCTTTTATTAGGCATCGAAACTGATCGGCTTGCTCCAACAACACCCCATGAAAACCTCTATCCTTTCCTCAAGGTTCCACACTCAAAACTCTCTATCTACATATTCTGTCTTCTTTCCCATGTTATGCATAGTCCCTTACTTACTATCAACCTTCCCCAAATTTTTCCGACCCCTTCTCCTTCCCCTTTTTTCTTAATACCTCTAGGTACTTCCACACATTCCCATCATGTGTGAGTGGTATAACCACTCATGTTATCTATCTCCAAGGGAAAAAATATAGGGTTCCATACAAACATGTTAATGGATAATGGTAATGCTCATGTAAGTAAACCTTGTGGTCCCTTTAATAATTTCCTCTACATTGCACTATAGGAAAATAATGCTTGTATTATGAATTCAACAATATAACATTCCAACATACTTTCAAACTAGAAATATATAACACCTGAAACTTTGTTACTTACCACTTGCAACTATCATACCTCTTTTGGAGTCCACTACCTTCCCTTCCACTAATAGCTTGGATTATTTTCCTTCAATATTGAACCCACTCTATGAGAATATCTAGAAATCCTCTAAAAGAAAATTCATGAATTTCAGTAAGAATGTACTTCGACAACCATTTGTTAGTGCTTTCTCTTTTATCCTCAATTTATTTTCCTGCAAACCCATGCTCCTTCTTGTTAAAACGCCAAGTAATCTCTTCCCTGATGGGATTATTTTATTTGAACATATCTGTGATCGAATAATCCCATCCTACAATAATCCTAAACCTTGAAACAAGACCATTTGCCGGTACACAATATTCTATTAGACCTAGGATTTTATACAGAGTCGAACAAGAAACTCACTAAGCAGCAATCTTTTCTGCATCGCCCATAGAGTGAATGAATTCACACCTAAGATGTTAGGGGGGTTGTAGTAACCAGCTTTCTACATTCAAATGGGATTGTTATAATCATGACACATTGGAACATTGAGTTGCAACAAAAGACTTAAGATAGTTATTAACAATTTTGCAACTATGCACTGCGTGGGACTTCACTAGTTCTTGCACTCATGATTTTTCATGTAGATCATTATCTATATTTTTATGGTGGCCAATATATATTATTCTTCTCATTAGTCTTTTTTACATCATTAAAGTGAAGAACTATTTACCTCAAATGGGATTTAACATACGAAAATATTGCAAGACTATCAATACACTCAATCACTTAAGACATTAAAATACATTTATTTTAATATGAAATCACTAAAAATAATTATAAGTGAACATACAATAACAACAACTACATCACACACTTTTACCGTAATATATAGGGGAAAACCCATAATTCCTTTCAATACTTCATAGTAATACAAAAAAGCACAATGCATTACAATAGAGGCACTTGAAAACTCGGCTCACCAACCTTTGGAATTTGCTCATGCCATAAAGTGTTAACTGTCACAATGCAAAGACACAATAGAATCAACTATAGATTGTTCCTTTTTTACCTTTTCTACACAACAAATGTAGGCACATACATACACCATCTAGAATGACATTAGCCAAAACTAAACAGGGGTTCTCTCTTCCTTCTTCTTCTCCTAAAATTTCATCAAATCATATATAATGAATCCTCTCCTCTATCCCTCATAGTTTATTGATCTTTTTCCACCTTCTTCCCTACTCCTTAAGTTGTCCTCCGTGTTGGCTAACCATCTTACATATTTTATGATACCTTTCCTCTAGGTGACCCTTACCACTTAGCCTTCGGGTTGAACCTACTGAAAATATCTACAACTATCTGATCACCACTCCACCAACTTCCTCTCTTATAGAAATATTTCCACATTCTCCTACCATATCATCCTTCCTCACCTTTTCCATCATCTACAAAATCCAAACTACCTGATTTATTTGCATGCATCTTACCTATTGGACATTGTTGTCTCCTATGTGTGGTATCTCTGTGTGCTATGTCTCTCTCTTCTACACAAATATTTACTATTTTTCACCAAAAACTCTTGTCCCTTCCACTTAAAAAAAATTGGCCTTCAAGACAAAGCCAAATATAGTCCTTCCCATAAAATCAAGAATTCAACTTGATTTTCGGTCCCTTTCCCCAAGACCCATGAAAATTGTATCCTTTTTTTTTCATCGGTCCTTAAGAATCCCTGTCACTCTATCTTTCCCTGGGTTACCCTTCGATGCTGTGTCAATGAAAAGAGAGTGACACCATTTTTTGCTTCTCCTTGAACCATTCTAATCGCAAAGGATATCTTAGGAGGGGATTTATGAATGAAGTTTCCATCCTAACCTATATTGATCCATTCATGTTCATTTTATTATGTATCCTCCAATTCTTTAGAATGAAAACCACAAGTAGTTTTTGATCTAGAAAACACTTGTGTTGCTTTAATAGCTAATGAAACTTTTTTTTGTTGATCTCCTTGGAAAATAGTTTGGTTTATGAGTAATACAGATTCACTAAGGTAAGAGTTTTTGAAAAGTCATCCAACGTCTTATATTCATGGATTTAGAATTCTTATGCTAAGGATATATGGGGTTCCATGCATAAAACATTTCTATCCAATTTTCTATAATAAAATTGGATTTAGAATTCTTGTGCCAAGGATATATGGGGTTCCATGCATCAAACATTTCTGTCCAATTTTCTATAAGAAAATAAACATTGGTGACACTACCGATGACTAATATCCATACTTCTAAAGACAAGGTACACTATCAAAAAACATGAGGAATATCCTCCTTTGCATGTTTGCAAAGAGCACATGAGGAAGTCCCACATATATTTCTCTTTTTAGGATTTTTAACGAGTTCCCACCAAAAGATGTTGAGTTTGGGAAGACCATATTCTTGCCAAATTCTCATCCACAATCTAGCTATAGGGATATGTGGTGATTTCTGCATTAACAAATTGTATCCCAACTATAGAAACCTTTTTTAGTGCCCTCCTGAATTCTTTGATCTAGATTATTAGTTGCAATTGGTTCTAGGCCCTCTAATGAATTTTTGAAAGGAAACCATTTAGACAAATGATTTGGGGATAAATTAGGACTTTGATGCCAAACCAAATGTATCTTATCATTCCATTTAGAAATCTCACCAATTTTTTTCTATCCACTTAAACCCATCCAATTTTTCATATCCCTGATTTTAGTGCTATACTACAATAGAAAAATTGTTAATAAGCAATCTTTCCATAAGTCAATTCAAGATTTGTTTCCTGCATGCCACCCCAAGTGCTCAATGATTATTCAAGTCATTTTTATACAAAGCTTCCATATTATAGAACCCTGATCTGGCCAAGATTCATTTTTAGCGGTGATAATCCATCTTTTATGAATATTTTTGTGAATAGAATCCATATTCATGATCTTTGGATCCTTGATTGCTAACCCTCTATGTTGTTTAGGTAACCAATGTGTATTCTAATTGACTAGATGGAATCACTTTTCTTTGTTTTTTCCTCCTTGCCAAAGCAACTTTTAGATATGACGACCAATTTGATGTATAATTGCCTTGGGTGATAGAAAGCTAAATACATTTTATAGAGGGACATAAGATAGCACAAATACCATTAAAACTACCTTATCAAATACATTTAGCCATTGTGCTCTAAAAAACTGAATCCATTTTTTTTTTGGCAAAACCTCTTCTAATTTATCTACATTAGTAGATAGCAAGGAGGTGGGGGTTGCTAAATATTTGAACAATTTCTTATCATTAACTATTGACAATTCTACAGTTGTTGATATATCATTTAAAATCTCTTTGGGTGGCTCTAGCCATACAAATTACATTTATTTTTAATAACCATGCCAGCTGAAAGATTGAAATATTCATTAAGAATTATTTTTAACTAAACTTCTACTCTTTGGAGGCCCTTCCAATAAATAGTGTCATCAGGGAATTCTGATTGATTGACACCTTTGATATTTCAGGAAATACTTAAACAAACTAGCTTACCCTCCTACCTTCATGTTTCTGAGTTTCTACTTATGCTTTCAGCTATAATTATATAGGTAATTTGGTACATGGGACATCCTTATTTGAGATGTATCTATGCAACAAATAATGTTGACAGACATCCATTCACGTGAGGAGTGATCCATGAGGAGTCTAAATGTTCTTGACTCCATCTAATGAAGCCCTTAAAGAAACCAATTTTTTCAAGCACCAAAGAGAAGAAATGAATGCCTTACTTGATTGAAGGAATTCACGATGTCAAAGTTGATAAACATCCTCACTTATCTTACATCCTTAGTATAGTGTATTACTTCATATAAGAAAATAACGTTGTCAAAAATTTTTAGTTGTTGCATCATCCCTCCTTAATTTTATGAAATAATATCTAGTAACATTTTTTGAGTCTTGATGTTATAAACTTTTTCAAATTTTTTTAGGATATGTTTCACAAAGACATAGGTCGAAAACGAGAGAAACTGATTGGATTAATTTATTTGAGAATTAAGGTGAGGAACAAAGAGTCTATACAACTTCCAATTTTACCTTTGCTTCTCATGCCATTCTGAATTTTCATGAGATCCATTTTTATCATATGCCATAAGGTTCTATAAAAAATTATAGTAAACTCACCAAGTCCTAGTTCTTTATCTAGATCCAACTCTCATATTTCCTTTTCTCTTCTTATACAAGGTCAACCAATAACTTGCTAGTAGAATCAGAGACAACAGAGGGAATAGATTGGAGAAAAGATTGAGCTTTAATATTATCAAATTTATCATCCTCTTCATATAGGGTCTAGAAATGATTGAATGCTTCTTGCTTGATTTAATCAAAATATGTCAATTTTGACATACCCTTGGGAATGATTTCCTTAACTCAATTGTGAATATCCTTTTCCTTTTCATGTTTGTGCAAAAATTAGGTATTTTGGTCCCTATATTGAAGCAGTAAGGTTCAATATTTCAACGTCCATAAATCCTCTTCCTATCTGCTAATACAAAAAAATTCATTGTTACCTTATTTTCATTTTCAAAGTGTCATTTCTCCATTGGGCTTATATCCATTATATTCTAGTGAGCTTCTAATTCTCGTACTAACACAATTCGGTTCTCACTAGGTGGTCCATTTCATTACATTGCACATTAAAATGAAACATGTTTCAATCCCTTTAGTTTTGAATCCCATACTAAATCTAGAGAGAAAATGACTTAGGTTTTCCAAGCTTGCTTAACCAATTATACTACTTCCTTTTCCCATAGTATATTATACCTAAAGGTAATCATATGTAGATGCTCCATTTGATCCATTTCTAGTGATATTAGTAGATGGTTAGATACTCCTTAAGGCTTGATATTTAAGGCACATTACATCCCTTTTAAGAGCCAACAACTTTGAATTAAAAACCTCTCTAGGTCACGCCTTTAGCTAGACCTTTTGTACTTCCCCATTTTGGGGGGAGATCAACTAGATTTGATTCATTTACCAAATATTCCATTCCATCCCTTAAGGGATATCACACTAGACTTTGTCCTCCTTTTTTTTTTAATTCCCAATGATAGTTTTAAAATCCCCTCCCACTATGTAGTTTCTATGCCAAGATTTCTTTTGAGAGAGATAAGAAAATCCTATAATTCTAAATTTCCACCATTTAGAATTAGGGCATACACATTGATGATAGGGATCTACTGTCATGTATCCTTTCTTTCAAATAGCACAAATGCCAAAAATTTTCCCTTAATACTACCAATAAGTATGAAATGGAAGCTAAACCAAAAATTACCTATTCCACGCAAGAATTCTCTTGTGTTATGTGCTAGGATAGATCTATCACTCCAAAAGGTGTCAGACTCCTTGAACACTTCATATTCTTCGAGACTAGTCTTGTAGTAATAATATATGTGCTTTCCTTCTTTACCATGCCCGTTACAGGTAAGATTTTTATGGGGCTTCCCAAGCCCTTGATATTCCAAGATAAAAGCTTCAAAATTTTTAGTAGGGTTATGCAAATTTCCTCCACCTTCAAATCTATCTAATCCATTATTCCCCATTTGTTTTAGGATCTTTGTGATTACTGGTTGACTATCAATTTTTTTCTTTTCTTTACTTCTAATTCTCTTGTTACTTTCTTAGATGGTATTTTTTTCTTTTGTTTATTTCCATGTTTGGACCACCCCCTTCATTCCATTATATTAAGGTTGAGCCATATTTCAAATTAAAATCCTTTAGGAATTACCACCCTCATTAAATACTACTTTTAGTGAGGTTCCAATGTGTCCTACTGCACATTTTGGGATTTGATTTGGAGTGGATCCATAACATATGGATCTGTATTATGCTTAGAAGATAGGACCTCTTCTACATCGTTATACTCACCTTCCTATAGATCTAGCACTTATGCTTCATTACCAAAGCCCCCTTTAGGAGAGTTTGAGACAGGCTCCTCTTACTCACCATTGGGATGTTTTTTCAAAGCACTAAAGGGATTTGAAGAGGTCAAAGTCCTATTCATGTTTTTTTTATTTTTATTCTTGGTTGCATTTGATTTTCCTTTAGTCCACCATGATTTTGTCTGCTAATGTTCCTCTTATTCAACTGGTTGTTCTACACCTTTATTTGCTTGGTATTTTGCTCAATCTCTAGTAAAATGGCCATATTTATGGAAAAAGTGGCACTTGAACATGATCTACTCATAATATAAGGTTTTGAAATGAGTGCAATGCCCTAATGTTAGATTTATTTCCTAAGAAAATCCCTTCTCGTGATTGACCTCTACACATATTTTGGCACATGCCAACTATGAGCCCTTAGGTTCTGCTTGATCCAAATATTTCCAACACCATTTCCAATTGCTCAATGGCAATCATCTCTCAAGCAATATAGTGAGAGTCTAGGCAACTTCACCTTGACTAGAACTACATTCAGAATATCAACATTACGATTGAAGTCCAATGACCACTTATTCATATAAATACCCTTAAATCCAACCATTGATGAAGACAACACCTTTATCTTCGTTGACCTCAAACATGAATGCAAAAATTCCATTACAGTAGGCATGTAACCCAACTTTTCCATTCATCATTAATTTCCAGTTCTTTATATCCATGCTCACATGGACTTGGGGGACAACCACATCCCTCTAAACATTATGATCACAGCGCATTCAAAAAATCCAAAGCGGGTTCTTTCAACACCCATAGGGAGAGCCACGGAATAGATTTCCTCTAATTTTTTCCGAAATTTCGACTAATCTCCTTTTCTCTTATGGTTGTTTGAAAATAGAATCATTAGAGATTGGAAAGTTGAGGCCCCATCTTCAACAAGAGGAGGAGGAGGGGTACGGGGAGAATCCCCTACGATGTCTCCATCATAGATCAGTCAAGATCCTCTATGACAATGTTCAAACCCATGCTCATAGCTAAACAATATAATTTCCTACAATTTGATTTATCTTTTGCAACAAAAATGAATATGAATTGAGTTCAAATGCAGCTAGAGTGAATAATTTAGTGTTCGCAAAAGGAAAGACAATAATTGAAGTCGTAAAGAATTATTAATCAAGGAATCCACCATCAGGAATACAACTATAGAATTTCTATTTACCGAGGAACATAAAAAAGACACTATTCTTAATATCTCCAATGTCCTTAATTTTAAAAAAATGGATATATCATTTAGAAGAGAAGTAACTTATCATATTCATGTCGATATTATCAATTTCCCATATCAAAATAATCCTACTCCATTATTACACGTGAATTTTGTACATCATATTGTTAAAACCTAGAATAACTGATAGGTTATATCCCGTAAGGAATGGAAGTGCATCTTCACTACTTATATCTCTACGTAACCTCTATGGTTGAAATTAGTAGGTTTTCACATGTTTCCTTTCACCATAACATTTTGATATCTTTTCCACCATAGCTTTTGATATCCTTTCATATACATAGAATGATGTGTGAATAAATCTAATCTAAAATAGATAATGGATTAATAAGTATTTTAAAGAATTATCCACATGTGTGAGAAAATAAAAAACTATAAAGAAAAAACATTTATGAATATTTTATTATTATAGTCATTTTCTAATAAATTTTAAAATTTTAAATAGCATTAGTGCTCCATTTTATCTAAGACACATCAACCAATGTTTGTTTTAGATATATATATATATATGCTTTGGTTCACTGACACCTTGGTCAACAAGTGGGGCTACCAGAAAAAATTTGGGCTAATCCACCCCTAAGGGAATCTAAGGGCTTAGGGGAGATTGGACCCTGTGACCTCCACAGTGATTGATTTTGACCAACTGAGCTTACCCTTGGGCTAATATATATATATATATATATATATATATATATATATATATATATATATATAATTTTCTAAATCCATATTTACTTATAAAGGCATCTCTAAATATTTATTTAATTCACTAATGAAAGAGGTGGTGGAAATATAGGTTACATAACATTTATCTTCATGGTAGAAATCGTCTTAAAAGAGATATTTACATATTAAATATTCACATGGATAAACCCTCGATCCAAAATATCTTTTGGGAGAGCTAGATACACATTGAATTGGATAACAACCTTGGTGAGTTGATATCCTCTCTTTTCTTTTCTTTTAATTTAATTTTATATTCAATTGAAACATTTAGCACTATCATTAATAAAAATAAGCTAAAACAAAATTATATGATTCTTTCATGATATAAAAGGTCCACACTTATGAAGAAATGAAATGATCATTTGTAAGTGATAATCAACATGTGTTGTTTCCAAAATGATTTTGAGAGTTTGTGGATTTTGGGAATTATTCCTTAGTAACATGTTACTAAGGATGCATGTGGATTTTTATGTAGTAATTTGATCAAGGAAATCCATGATCCAAGAGTTTAGGAAGGTGGAATGATTTTGGTCGGTAACTACAACTTTAAGAGGGTTATGTCATATATCTCCATGGAGGGTTATGTCATATATCTCCATGGAGTCTTACTTGATTCAAGCATTATTTGTCAGACACAAGCATCTAAAAAGGGATTTAGCCAATGTATTTAGTTATACCATAAATTCAAAAGTTTATGGAGGTGGAATATGAGAACTTGGGAATTTAGGTAAGTATCTACACTTTTACAAGGTTTATGGCATATCATGATGGAGCCCTACATTGTTCAAGCATTGTTGCTCATAGAGAAGCATCTAAGAAATGGTTTAGACAATGTTCTTAGTTATACCATAAGACTTAAGAATAAGTGTTAGAGTTCATAGTTAGCTTAATCACTGTAATAAAATAATTTCCATATAGTAACTCATAGCAAGATAATATTTAGATGAATACGTTAGAATGGAGAGTTACAATTCACTTGTAGACCAAATACTTCACCAATAACATAAACATGGATCAACCCCATGGTATGAAGTGACTTCATTATAATAAAATGATATATTTTATTTGAGCTTCCTTGCAACTTTTTCTATTTGTTTAGTAAAATAACATTCTTCAACAACTCAATAATTCCTCCAATATCCTAAATTATTATAAGGTTAATAATTATGTCAACATTAAAGCTCTTCCATTTTAGTTTGAGAGAAAGGGAAATGATAATATAAATAATATGAATTTGGAAAGATCTAACAAGCTAATGAGTTAGCCTTGCTAAAATCATCTCTTTATCTGCTGCTCTTAATATTGGGCATACCTAGAATACTCTAATGCTGAAAATAGAAGTTCAGTGTTATATACAATAAATTAAATTTGAAATAAAGGCTTTAAAAAAAGATATTTACCAAACTTGTTTTTTGGGTTTTGAAAATAATAATAATAATTATTATTATGCTTGATGTAAATGTTTATAAGGTCATTGGAGTTTTTGGAAAATATAGTTAATGTTTAATCAAATATACTTTACATATTTATGTTTAAAGATAGTTTCATTTATATTTCTTCTCTTTATTTGCTTTTTAACTATATTAAAAAGCCATTTTATTTGAAATTCCAAGCAGTTAAAAAATTCTGCCTCACAGCGTTTCTGGCGCTTTTTACACAAGAAAGAGAACTGAAGGAAAATTCTCTGTGAAGAGTGGGCGGCCACTGCTCGAATCGAGACCGATAATTTGATAGGTCAACACTCTGCAGCTCAACACCCTGCAGCATTACAACGGGAAACTGAAAGCTGTCAGTTGGCGGTCTATTCAAAATGGGATTCGATTTGCTTGCAGTTCGCTCATTCTTATGAGCATTCTGATGGTCTCCCACTGCCTTAGAACTCAGAACTTTTTCGGGCAATAGCGGCAAGAAAAGACGCGGGCTCTGGTACCTCCATGGGGGGTGCTTGTGCTCTTGGAAGCAAAGACCGCTAACTCTGGTACCTCCTGATGACCTTGCTTCATTGCACGTGTTGCTGGGTGTTCGTGAAGTCTCCACTCCAAACAGTCTGGCCTTATCCTTCTTCTGATCACCCTTGGAATCCATGGATCCGCTGAATGGTTCTTTGTCTGCATCAAGTGAAAACCTAGTGTCTGCTTTCAGGGCCTCTCAGACAGGTAAGCTCGCTTACTGTTTACAGAATATAGGTAATATGGTTCACCAGGTAAGCCTGAAAGTTTTATAGGGTCGAGAAAGCCTGTACTGCCGACTCCTTCACAGTGTTAAATATACCGAAGCACTTTGTATACTTATAAAGACGTCCGCAAACAAACCAAGTATTGGAGATTTTTAATATGGTCCCTCTCCTGATCTCGAAATCTCAGGAGACCTAAAATTAACCATAGATGACAGTTCGAGTGTGTTCATATGGGAATCAAGTCTATTTTTTAATTATTTTATTTTATAATGAGTAAATTCAATTTTGTTTATGATTTCATTTCGTAAATTTGTATTATTTTGCTGGCAAAAGATATGAAAGCCAAATTAAAGGAATAAATATATGATTTTATTATAAGTTAAAAAAAATATTATTAAACATGAAAATAAATTTAAAATAATTTATTTATTTTATATATTTTATTATTAATAATTAATAAACTAATAATTTGAAAAAATTTATGATTTTTTTATTTCAAATAAATTTCAAATAATTTAATCCCTAAAAGTATGAAAATAAAATTCAAATGTTAAATTTAAAATTAATTATAATTAAAATAAAATTTATTAATTAACTAAAACAATGATCCACCTATAAAAATTCCCCAAACAAACCAACTATTGGACACTTTGCAATCTGGTCTCTCTCCGGATCTGGAAATATCATAGGACCCAAAATTAACCATTTATGACCGTTAGAATGGGTTCATAAAATATTAAATTTATAATTAAATTATAATTAGTTATATCTTGGGTTTTGTCATTCATATTATAAATAATAATGTTTTTCATTATATATTATTAATATTTTCTAGGGCATAATAAATTATTAATATTGTTATTAAATAATGATTAGTTTATGTTATAATAAGTTACTAAATTTATAATTTAATTATAAATTATTAAATTAATTATTAAATAACTCAAATATTTTTAGTTAAATTGGAATTTTTTGTCTATTTTTTTATATTATTATTTTTTATTTCTTTGTTAAGTTGTTTATGATCTTCCACCTTGCTTGAGGAGCCACGACCATAGGGCATCTGAGTCTTCAAAGTCATCGGACGATCTAGGCGGCCTTGGCCACACTAAACCTTAGCTTAGTGGATTTTTTAGCATGTCTCTTCCCACACCAACCCTTAGCTTAGTGGATTTTTTAGAATGTCCCCTCCCACACCAACCCTTAGCTTAGTGGACTTTTTAGCATGTCTTCTCCCCTTAGCACAAGGCACAACCATGTGTGAGGTTTGTCCCCTCCCACACCAACCCTTAGCTTAGTGGATTTTTTAGCATGTCTCCTCCCCTTAGCACAGGGCACAACCACCCTATGTGAGGTTTAATCATGGGCCACACAACCCTTAGCTGAGTGGTTTTTTTAGCATGTCTCTTCTCCTTAGCACAAGGAACAACCACCCCCATGAGGTTTGATCCTCGGCAACACCAACCCTTAGTTGAGTGGATTTTTTAGAATATCTCCTAACCTTTAGCACATGGTGCAACCACCTGTGTAAGGTTTGATCCTCGCCTCCCTTGGTGACGATGCCCATCCTCAATGAGTTGTGCTAGTAGAACTTGATTTTTATATGTTATTATTAACCCATATAGAAAATGTATAATAAATTTGAGTATAGCCAATAATTCATTATATTATTAATGATGCATAATATATATATATATATATATATATATTTGATTAATATTTTTTTTACATGTTAGTTTATGTAAAAATGGGTAGGTTAACATATGGTTTAAAAAATAATGACTCAAGGGTGTTAACTTATCATTATTAAGGGATTGGCCTAAGCCACACTAATTAATAATGGTGAGATTTGTACTTGTAGTTTTCAAACTAATGATTTTTCACGACATGATTCCTTGATAAACCATTGCATTGTATCTTTTGAGCTTTGTGTAATATATTTTTTGTATTTTTGTACAGTGTATTTTGAAAATAAAGAGTTTTGCTTCAAACCACATAATCTCTTAATACAACATAACATTATACCATATGAGTTTTGTGTAATATATTATTTTTTATAATGTATTTTTAAAATAAACATTTTTACTTTAAGTTGTATTTTATAATCTAATAAGAGAGGTATTGTTGACTAATGTTACATTTATAAATAATAAAAGAAAAATTATATTAACAAATTAAATTAGTAATTGTACCTAAAGGTGCAAAGATACATTAAAGGAATAGAAGATTTGGGAAAACCACGAAAATTCTGAAGACAAAATGAACGTTCTTTTAGACCCTTACTTTCACCAATTGGGTCAATAAAACTCGGAGGAGAGCTTCAAACAGCTAGAAAAAAAATGACAAAATACAGATCAAACAGAGATTGACTCACGGATGTTGGAGCCACTTTTGACTTTCAAAATGATGATTCCAAATCTCACTATTGTAGTGTTCGGATGGGGTGAACAATTAAAAAAATAATATTAAACATTATTAATAAACTTATAAATTTTTTGAGATTCGATTTAAATTATATTAATAAATTGTGTGGGTGTTCATTGGTTTATTAATGGCTAAGGAAATTGGCAAAGGTAATGGCAAAGGAAAAATGACATTTTTGACACATTTTTTATGAAAATAATGGAGATTATGAGAAAAGGGAGGTGAAAGGTCACATGTTGCATGTGACGAGGAAATTGAATGAAAATAATGGAAAATCAAGAAAATAGAGGCCTCATTCATAAAAAGACTTTTGAGGACCAATGGGCAACCTGTTGTCACTAGAGTTTTTAGAGCTCTCTCGTTTCTCTCTCTCTCTCTCTCTCTCACTCTTGGACACGTAGAGTTTTCTTGGAGCACTCTTGGAGGGTGTGGGATACTTGGAGTTTTGGAGCAAGAAGGCAGAGGAAGAGTAGGAAAGTGCAAGAGGACATGAGGATCAGGAGCTATAGAGGGTTTGTCTTGCACGTATGGAGTTGAATGTATGTTTTCCTCACTAGTTTTGGCATTCATGGAATATGCATGTGGTTTATTGGTCATGATATGTCACTGGCATGGAGGAATGTCTAGATTGACAGTGGATTTGCATAGCCTTGCCATTTCTTAGATAACCATGGTCATTATGGATTTACTTCCTTGTTGTCTTTTGGTTGGTTCTCATGTTTCCTTAGCTTGGATTGAGTTACTAGTTCTTGGAGACTTGGTTGGACAAACACTCTCAAGCCCTGTAACAAATTGGATTGAGTTACTAGTACTTGGACCTTGGTTGGACAAACGCTCTAGAGCCCTAAGCAGGTTGACTTAGTAGTGTTGGAGGCTTGGTTGGACAAATACTCTTGAGTTTGGTATAAGTTGTGGGTTGAGTTACTAGTCGTGGAATCTTGGTTGGAGCAAACGATCTCGAGACTTGGAAGGCTTGGATAGATACCAATCTGATGATGGTTTTGTGATGTCTCACTGTGAGGTGGCATCATTTTTTATTGGGTTGAGGTTGTTGGCCTTTGGAAGCTCTAGATGGTGTTGGATTGATGTGTTTTACGAGATCCCATGTTCATTTTTGTAATATGGAATGGGTGTGAATGTCTGAAAAGACATTTGGCTCTGCCATTCTATGGTTGGGTGCAACGTGGTAGTCCCATCCTGAGTTTGGATTTTTCATCATTAATATGAGGTTATTTCTCCTTGTATTTCTATTAGTACTATATTGATTTATATGTGGATCATATGGTTGTGATTTCCTTAGTATTTATGTTGCTATTAGGTTGGTTATGTATATGTCTTATGACACTATATGTGTATGGATCTAATCATGTTTTAATTGTAAATGAATCAACAATGTATCTATGACCTAATGGATGAAACTGCAGCTAATGTGTTGAGGCATCAATGCTTCTTAGCGATTCTGAGATTACTATGACACCCCTATGCTTAAATATATCATTTACACCTGTAGATTACATATTTGTGATATGTTTGATGATATACTTGTCATGACTAGTAGGGGCCTAGTCAAGGGCTTGTACAAATGATTGTACTAGTATCCTTCTTCCATTATTATTTACAATTTCTTAAGGTTTCACAAAGTTTGAGGTAGTGGTCTGAGACCTAAGCCTAAAAAACTGGCTCAAAGTCAAGGGTCGTTAGCTAAGAACTAGCTGAAAAAGTACAGAATTGTTGGTATGCCTTATTGTGGGAGTGAATGGAAGGCTTGAGTTTCATGCATGGACTATCATGGGAGCACTTGAGGGTCCTGATCAATAGAATGTCACGTTTTCTTGCGGGTTAAGAACCTTGAAGGGTGTGTAGGTCGCAAGGAAGGTAATATTGGATTGGTTTTTTCAGTTCCAGTTACTTAAATATACATGGGGAGTTGAATCATATCATAGTGGCCTCTTGTCACATGCTTTACCCAGCAGATCGATTAACTTGAGTAATTTTGGGAGGAGGGTGTTATAGAGTGGTATTAGAACTTGGTGCACCCATTAGACTTGATTGGTCGTGTGGTGGTCATGCATACATGTTGGTTTCATATGTGTTTGTAATGTTGGGGGTCTAGGTGCTTCTTATGTATGCATAGTGGTGGTCATTGTTATAGTTGTGTTGTCATGTGAAAGTAGATTATGTTATTTTTTTATGTATTTGTCACCCAGTGTGTGTTAGTTATGCACTTGTTATGCATGTGAGTGTCTATAGGTCATTATGCATACATTGACATCATTACAATTTTCCTGCATGAGTTCATGGTATGTGCTTGGTATGGCCATGCATGGTAACTAGATAATGGTTGAAATGATGTTTATGTACTGATAAGATTATATTTATAAATGTAATGCGCTAATTTGGTTGACCTTGAAGACGAGATATATCCTCCCATAAGCTATACTAAGGTATGTTCATTAAGTTTTTTTTTGTTTTAAGTTGACATGGTATATTAGAGGAAGAAGATCAGATATGCCTAGTAAGATGGTAGACTACAATTTACAAAACTCTCCCTATGGATCAAACAACTTGCTTAGTGTTCTAGATTCTTATCATATAACAAACACATTGGAGGATTAAAGTAGAAATAAAAAGTTCCAAGGAAGATAATGACAGGATCATTCAGGCAGAGGACAATAAAGTGGAACTTAATGCAACAATTCTTCAAAGTTTGTTATAATCGCAGAGACATGGATCACTTCAGATCAGCCGCGAGTTGGAGGAGAGGACTGATGGGGAATGTGGAAGTAGATCTCATGGTGGGCATAGGTTGGATAGTGGTGACATGATCTGAGATGGTATGGTATTAGATACTCCACATAGGGGAGGTGATGGACAAGAGTTCTATTCTAGTTTTGATTCTTACAAACACTATGATCATCATCATTATAATCCTTATAGGAGGATTGATGAGGGATATTTTCTAGATGAGTTCCATAAAGCGAAGCCACCTACCTTTGATGGGGATTTGAAGAAGCTAGAGGATGCATAAGCATGGCAACCTTTGATGGAGAAATAATTTGAGTTGCATGAGTACACAGAGAATATCAGGGCCAAAATGCTTATCTTCATTCGTAAAGGGAAATAAAACATCTCGTGGAAATATCTTACGTGGGTTAGAGACATCAGGACAAAAGATTTGAGTTCGGAAAAATTCAATGTACTCTTTAGGAAGAAGTACTTGTTAAAGTGGTGCTACGACAACAAATACAAGGAATTTTATGAGTTAAAGATGGGATCGATGAAATATGAGAAGTACATGACAAATTTTATGGAGTTATTGAGGTATCTACCATATCTTAAAGATGATAAGGCCAAAGTTAAAATATTTGTTAGTGGATTTCCATTACCATTTAAAGAGTGGATTGAGTATAATAAGCCTTAGTCACTAGAAGAATTTATTGGGAGATTGAAGCACAGTTATGAGTAGTCAAAGCGTAATATAGAATCATAGTAGGGTTGGAAATGGAAAGACAAAGCTAAAGCTAAATGGGAGCTGAAAATAAAAAAGCCTCACGATGCAAGTGAGGAAGAAAAAAATTCACCTTATCAGAAGATAAACATAGTTAGACAGGGACATTGGTCACAACCTAGAGGAAAATAGAATAAAGGTGATGGTATGGGACCATTGTAGTGTTCTGTTTATTATGTTGGGTGTCTATGTGCTTGTTATGTATGCATTGGTGGTCACGGTCGACAAATCATTTAACAAGGGGAGTATAATGAATATATGACCTAATATACTATAATGCAGCTATTTTAATAAAGAATGAATGTGTCTTTATGAATCTTAGATATGTATGATACCCCTACGCTCAAATATGTTATTATGACCTATAGACTACATATTTTTGATATGTTTGACAAAATTTTGGTTATGGATAGTAGGGGTGAGATCAATTACTTGTACCAATGACTCTACTAGTATCCTTATTCCATTATTATTTACCATTTTTGAAGGTTTCATTAAGTTCTTGGTAGTGACCTTAGACCTAACCCTAATAAAGTGGCCGAGAATCTAGGGTCGCTCGCTGAGAACTAGAGGAAAAGGTACACATTTGTTGGCATCCCTTGTTGTGGGAGTGACTGAAAGGCCTGAATTACATGCATGGATTGTCATGGGAGAGGCTGAGGGTCTAGAGGGGAATGATACTTTTGATAGGGTCTACCTTAACACATTCATGAGATACAATATGATCGAGATATTCCACCTCCTGTACTCCAAAGAAAAATTTTGAGTTTTTTGCATATAAATGTCTCTCCTCTAATAGTTTGAGCAACCTGTCAACATGTTGAACATTACCCTTCCAAGACTTGTTGTAGACTAGTATATCATAGAAAAATACTAACACAAATTTTCTAAGGAAGGGTTTGAAAATGGAATTCATCAAACCTTGAAATGTAGAAGGTGCATCGGTAAGGCCGAAAGGCATGACTAAAACTTCATAATTAGGCTCATGATTTTTCAATGTTGTTTTCAAAACATCTTTAGTCTTCATTCTGATTTTATGTTATCCTGAATGAAGATCCAATTTGGTGAAGTAAATTGCTTCATGTAATTCATTAATATAGGAATGGGAAATATATCTTTAATAGTGATCTTGTTGAGCTCCCTATAATATGGAAACACATAACATGATCCATCCTTTTTGTGAACCAATACTGCTAGAGTAGAGAAATAACTTTGACTAGGTTGAATTATACCGACCTTTATCATTTCAACAACCATACATTCAATTTCACTCTTTTGGGCATAGGGATATCTGTAAGGCCTGGTGTTCGGACAAACACTTCTTGGAATCAAATGAATATCATGATCATGATCACTCATAGGTGGGAGGCCTTTCGGAGTCTCATACCTTGGAATGATTGTCCAAGGCATTTTTGGATATCTAGAGAAAAATATGATTTTGACGTGGGAACCTCTAGTGAAAATAATTGTGTCATTACACCCCATAGTTCTTTCTTTATAATATCGTTCATGCCATTAGAGATTATTACCTTTCATGGTTTCCCTGCGATACCCCTTAATTCAACTTCCTTTCCTTCCCAAAAAAAATTCAAGAAAAGTTCTTCAAAGGTAAAAGCTATCGTACCGAATGATTGTAACCATTGGACTCCTAGTACAACATGAACACCACCAATTAGAATGGAAAGGATTTGAGTGTTCAATATATATTCTCCCATGTACAACTTAATATTATGGCAATTTCCAGAGAAATTTATGGTTCCTCCATTTGCGACCATCACTTGATGCTTTGGTGCTACATATAGGAAACAATTTACTTCCCTGGCTATCTGACAATCAATGAAACTATGTGTACTACCTGAATAAATCATTACTATTATCTTTTTCTTCTTGATATGTCTTTCTATCAGAGAAGTGGTAATTCCTCCAATGCATTACAAGATATGGCCAGATTCATATCTTCTTTCCCTAGGATTGGTTCTTGGTGTATATGGTTTTCTTTTGATGTTTCTTGTTCCTTTTCTTCGTCGTATTCATAATCTACGTAAAATTATTTCTTCTCATTACACTTATCACCTTTAGTGTATTTTATAGCATAACTGTAACAAAACCCTTTTTTTATTTTTTCTTCCAATTGTTGTGTTTTCAACCTTCTAGTATGTGGAAGGCTAGGGATAGAAACACTTCCATCCTTATATTTGTGAGTGGTAGGCTAACTTGTTGCCATAATTTCACTTTCAGTTTTTCTTGCCAACTTGAATGTCTTCTCCAATGAATCAAGTTCCCAAAAGAAAACCCCATGTTGGATGTTATCCTTTAAATTCCCTATGAACAAATCAATCCTATGCTCCTCTAGAATATCATTTACCCTTATATTCAATTTTTGGAAGTCCTCAATGTGCTCTATGAGTGAACCCTTTTGTTTAAGACTTATCAATTGACCAAAGAAGGTGTTTCTCTTTGTATCCTCATAATGTGTTATCATTTCCTCCATAAAAACTGACCAAGTCATATGTGGTTTATGAGAACAAATCCATCAATACCATACAAACTAATTGGGTTCTAAATATAAAGTTTCAATACATATATTTCTTGTGTGTTTTACATTATGAAGATCAAAAGATTTCTCCATTTGTAGTATCCATGTTACCAGATGCTTACCATCAAAATTTCTTGTATCCATATTTGGAATATGGTGGGTCTTCAATCTAATGTTAGAGTCTATGAAATCATGATTAGTGTTTCTTTTGTTCTCATCATGAGTTTCATCTAATACCCTTTTGCCATTACGAGGCATTGCTTGTAGTAACTTTGTTAAACCTTCCATGTGTGCTTTTAAACCACTCTTCAAATCTTCCATGCCGTGTTTAATTTTTTCTTCTATACCATTCATATTGGCTTTCATTCCATCCATATTATCTTTCATGTCGTTCTTCAAACCATCCATCTTAGATTCCATTTCATTTTTTGTTACTCTTTGTGAGAGAGAAATTTGTTGCATTTGGTCTCATAATTTTGATATATCATGTTGTATTTCTTATTCTTATTCATGCATCATAGTAGAGATTTATGAAGCTCTATTTTTAATATGAGGTTGAGAGAGAGAGAGAACTTGTCTCTTTCAATTCAAGGCATGAGAGATGTTTGTAATTTATTTAATAGTTAACATAACATGTAACATTGTAAAAAATATGGATAACAAAACTATTTTAATGTGAGTATCTAAGTTGATGTATTTTAACCCATGTTTTTATATTTATTATTGCACATAAGAACACACATACAAAAATCAAGAGAAAATATACTAATAATTTTTTTTTTTATCCCCGATGGGGATGAGGCACAAAAATAGTGGTGGTGTGGGTATCCATCTTGACAACTGTGTTAACTAAATGACATGAGTAACATTAATGGAGGTGAGTGGAGTAGCCACCCCCATGCATGAAACCACATGAAAATTGAAGTTATTAAGGAGCTCGTGGATTAACAAATGAATCCATAAAGGGGGGAAATAGTATTGGTTAAGCGATTTCCTAATGGCGAATATATCCCCTATCAATGATCAGATATTTTGATATGTAATTTGGGATTTGGAACTTTAAACACAAGTGGTACTTGTATTTGGTTTAATAACAGTTCTGGATTCCCAAGTTTAAGCTAGGGCCTTACAAACTAGAAGTACCAAGTGTATTTGTGCATTAGAAATCTAAAGAGATGCATCATAGATCTCAGAAAATATGCAATAATGTAAAGTGATTGCAACCGTGAGATTGAATGATATAGGAGAGAATAGGTCTAAGGGTATTCATCATTTATATAATTCTTAGAGCATCCTACACCCTTTTCATGTAGATTCAAGGTGGTACTTAATAACCCTAGGGTAATTCTCAACTTTCTTAGACACCTCTATCTTGCATTTTCCTTCTTTCTTCTGGTATAGTTTGGTGGATTGCCAATAATTCCCAGTGATGGTAGTGGGGCTTGGGTTATTTCCTAAGTGATTTGGTTTAATTTTGGCATCTAATTTCAATTAGAATTTGGTATTAAAACTTGGGATTGGCTAGTAGTGGTGGTAGATGAACCTTAGGTGTTTTACAGATTTTCCATTTTGAGCTCTTGTTCTTATTTTCATGTTTGTTCAACCAATTCTCCTAGAGTGCTTGTGGTTCAAGTCGAGCCTCAATTTGAGCCCTGGTGTTCCTTCAGTAGTATAGAGTGTGTTGATTATTTTGGATAGATCCCAAATTGTTTTGTTCAACCAATTCTCACTCAAAGATGAAATATTTGATTAAAGGAATTATGACAAAAATACAAGCTCATTGATACAATATGTTTTTGAATACTGCATTTATGGAAAGGGAGTAGAGAACTATGAGGTTCCATATGAAAAATATGGGAAACTATCTATCTAAATGTGAGCACCATCTCCCACGCATAGCCACTTTATCAGCACCTTAAAGGTCAAATGCAAAATATATGACGCCAAATACCTTTTATTGGCTCATAGATGATTAATATTTGTTGTTAGCTTCTTATGGTTTGATGCTTCCATAGATACTCTAGTTTTGCTACAAACGCTACATTTTCTAAAATTTTGGATATGTTATTCTATAATTAGATATGTACTATTGGTATTTCCGAAGCCAAATTCTGTATCCATCCTCATAGCTCAAACTAACACCTCGATCACATGGCATCTAAAATGTACAATGCCATGTAGAAGTCGGGCTATCTTCGTGTACGTGGGATTTGAGATTTTTTTACCCGTGTCTAGATTGAACCTACTAGGATTTCTTCCAAATTGAATATGCTTCCCTCTTGAGTACATGTGTATATAAATGTCACCCAGGTTTTCTTTGAATGTTTCTACATCTAAATTTCCATACAACTTACAACACATAGTGACTACCATCTAGCATACTTTTCTAAATAGCTTGGTGTTATATATCATGTCATATTTGTGTCTTCACGACATCCTTGCTAGCTAAAGTAAAAACTTCAAACAATTTTTTTTATATGTTCCATCTGATAGCTAGGAAGTTTGTAATACTTGACATTACGAGGATATTTATATGCTACTAGATCCATGAATACACGATACACTTGATTGGCCATTAGCATAATAATTAGTTTCAATAATTTACTCTTCAAGATACATAATTATGTCATAGTCCTAAGTATAATATGGAATTCCATAGTTTGTCATCCAACATACATACACAATTTCACTTATCTATGCATGTCAAGAGAGCTAGCATCTCAAGGGGGGACCTCGAGTCTCTGCCCAAACATATGCTAGCTGTGTTGCAACTCACAGCTAACCACCGATGAGTTGAATCTAAACTCTTATTGGTTCAAGTGCGGTATTTCTTATTCCATGACATTTAATTCATTGTCGAGGTGGCTTATCAATGACATTTTCATAGCAAGCACATATGTAGGTGTTTGTAGTGACTAGTCCACTATCCAAGTAGCTTATTAGCTACATAGAAAGCACCATAGTGACTCAAATTGTATTCTATTAGTGGTTTATCATCTATACAACAAACACCATAGTTATTTGGTCGTTTGTTTAGTCTCAAACTAACCGCATAACCACATAAGCTTATACTATCGGTCTAGTGGGCCTAAAAAAATACATGAGAATTACACTTGAATACCCATAGCCAAAATCAAGCATAGGCTCCATAAAACAAATATAAAATGTTTTTATTGTTCGAGTGTTATTGCTCCATCTCTGTAAATAATTATGTGATCACTATTTAGCATCTATATCCTTTATAAAAAAGGGAGATCTCATGGCTATGAATCTTCTCTACTTTTAGGAGTCATTACCCACTTCCCAATTTCCTATTTCTATTCATTGAGGTCACTCGACTTCGTAGCACCTCTAAAATCTCTTAGAGACCTCCCTTCATACCACCTTCCCCTTTTGCTCCTTAGGGGTCACTTGTCTATGACCTCAATTTTTTAGGGATATGGGCATTGTCCTACCTTCCCCACCACCCTAGTATAATATCTTTAACTATGTCATGAAATGTTAGCTTCCATGTGCTAACAAATGAATTCCCAAATCAAATTTTTGCTAACCTCTCACTCTTCACTTCCCATAGTAAGTCCCCATAGAGTTGGGCCCAAGCGTCCCTTCCTTACGACGAGTGTACAAAATTCAACGAGGCAATTTTTAATTACTTAGAAGTGTTTTCCTAGGAAGTGATGGCTCACACACTGAGCTTCATAGTGATGGTTACACCTAAAAAAGTAGGGGTAAAGTTAAGGTTACATTAAAAATTCAACAAAAGTTGGAGAGTTACTTGATTGCAAGCTAGATTGTTAAGCAAGATAGTGATCAAGAAGAATTGAAGATGGAAGAGAAGGAGGTACAAGAAATACCTCCACCAAAATATCAAGTCATAGCATAAAAAAAAAATGAAAAATAGGATATTGTTAGTATTATAATGATAACAAGTGAAATAAATAATAATCAAGTAAGGAAAAATGAGGAAGTTTTGCAATATAGCGAAGCTATTGCTAAGATTATTTAAAACCCAAGGATGAGGTGTTCCTGAGCTATTAACTTGGTTCAATAGGTGGATCAAAGTCAATAAAAACTTGTAGAAAAAATACAATATATCAAAGATGAAGATGGCTATTATGATACAATTTATAAGAAACTATATGGAGCTATCTATGAAGAGCATGATGCAACCCATGAAGAACATCATACATCACATGAAGTGCATGATGCAACATATGGGGAAGATGATGAGTATAATGAAATACCATATTCTACCCACCAAATATAGCTGCAATAGGGAAAACTTGATGAAGACCTAAGAAGAATATGAGAAGAAACTAAGGGTGAGTCTACTATGACTGTGATTCCTTCTAAAATTGCAATACAAAGTAAGAAAAGGAAAATCATACCATTAAAAAGAGAAAGTGGAGGAAATGGAGGTATTATAAAGATATATGAAGGCACAAAATGAACTATTAAGATTTAAAAGTAGAATAATCATTGAAGAGAATGTAAAACTAAAACAAGAGAAAAAAAAAATCTGGAAAAAGAAAATATCCTAATCTCCAAGAAAGAGTATAAGTGATTCCAACCGAAGTTACAGAATTTAAAATCCAAGAATCAAAGTTTTAGGTTGGGATTACTAATGCAATAAAATAGAATTATGGACCAACTCATCCAAATGTTGATGGTATTTTAAGTGTAGTAGAATAAGCAAGGTATCTTTAAGAGTCTTGGTTGCATGAGGACATGCAACATCTCCACATTGGGTGAGATGTTGCATGTGGTATTTTATGCCCATTTTTCCTCAACCTAAATGGTAATCCAACCCAATAAACCTACTTTATACTCCATTTTGTATACGTTATCCCCATTTTTCCCTAAAAACAAAAGAAAGAGGTATTTAAATATCTTTCTCTCAAATCACTAATTTTTTACCCAAATTATCCAATAGTAAATAATCTAACCAAAATGTTACGAGAAAATAGATTTTTTGTCAAGTTCATGCACCCACCAATTCTGAATATGAGTGAAATTTCTATGCTTAGAACAGAGATAAACCTATCAAATGAACAACTCATGAATTCAAAGAGCCCAAGAGAAAGCACATACAATGTTGGGTATGTGGAGAAAACCACATGATGAAATATTTTCCTCACAAATAGTGGAATAAAAAGAAGTTATACCATGTTCAAAATGTACAAAAAATGAATGATGTGGAGATAAACATATCTAGGAGATATGTACATATCTAGGAGATATTTGGGATTAGACAATATGCAACATTATCATCAAGCCTTGGTTATTGAATGGAAGGTCTAATTTCCAACTAGCTTGTATCAATTTTAAATGATTCAAGTTATAGTTCTATTCTTATTAATCTAGAAATTGTGATATTTTGTTCATTGTAATCTAAAGAACATGCCAAATTATGTTTGTTCCATCTAGTTATGGGAGTGAGAAATAATGTAACATATTTAGTGGAATCATGTCACCTAGAGCTAGGTTTTGTTAGACCCCTATACTACTAGGGTAAACCCTTATTGTTATTAGTACAACCCCCTTATTATATTGATGTACCCATGTAGTGCCCATATTGTTACTATTGTACCCCATAGAAGCCCACTATTTTTATTATTGTGCGCTTACATTATTATTGTTATGTCGGCTCTCATTATATTATGACACCTTAGACTCCTATATATAGAAAGGAGGTCTTTTCATTTGTATCATCCAAGAATCATTCATTTGTGTAATGTAAAGGAGGTTGCCCCCTCAAAGAGGCTGAATTCTAAAGCGTTGATCTATCTTTTCTATCTCTTTGTGAGTTGGTTTCATAACATTAGGTATCAGAGCTTTGGATTCTAGGGTTTCCCTACTCCAAATAGGTCATCGTGGAATTTTCACTATAATTTTTTTTTTGCAATGTTTCAGAAGCTAAAACAAAATCCCATTTGAGACGAAATCGCACTAAACCTCGGGTCCAAATTTCAGAGCTTTTCGCGCTACATTTGTGGAGATATGATCTGAGGAATTTTGTTCTTTTGTAGACTCTTGAATTACATTCCAAATAGGTGACCTAAGGAAAATCGTCATAACTTTCTCTCCAAGCATCGGATTGAAATTTCGTAAGATGTTATAGAAAGAGGAAAGACTGTAGTTTCTTGTATATATTTTCAAAGCCAAAGCTAGAAACAGTGACACGTGGCGTGTCGTATAATTTTTCTCTACTGAACTACTCTATAATCAGGTCACTGTAGGAGATTTGGCATAACTCTTCCTTGGAAAATCCAATTTGGATCAGACTGGTGGCATTGGAAAGAGACACATAGGGATACTGTAGGTCGCAATTTTAGAACTGGAAGAACCAAAATTATAGAGTTATAGTCATTTCAAGACCGAGCTCCTAAAATCAAGAAAAGGTTATATGAGGAAGTTTGATGGCAAGGATTTGGTAAATTGGATAATTCAAATGGAGCAATATTTTGATCTACATGGTCTATCACTGTTAAAAAAGGTATGTATTGAATCTTCATATTTAGAGCCAGATCAATTTTTATGGTATAAAGGGCTTTGTTCTCGTAAACAACTTGTTACATGGTCAATTTTCACAGAGGAAATGATAGCACATTATGAGGATACAAAGAGCAACACCTTCTTTAGAGCAACACCACAACAGTTGGAAAGAGTAAAAGGGCTTTGTTACATAGTGGAAAGGAAAATTATGGCAACAAGGAAGTCTACCGCTCACGACTATAAAGATGGAAGTGTTGTTTCTCCTAGCCTTCCACAACCTACAAGGGTTACAACAAAACAATTGGAAGAAAAAAGACAAAAAGGGCTTTGTTACAATTGTGATAGCAAATGCACTAAAGGTCATAAGTATGTTGAGAAGAAATTATTTTACATAGAGTATGAAGAGGAGGAAGAAAAGGATCAAGAAACATCAAAAGAAGAGGATATATGCTAGGACCCAACCCCAGAGAAAGAGGAAATGAATCAGACCATATCTTGTAAAGCATTGGCAAGAATTACCACTCCTCAAACTCTCAATATAGAAGGACATGTCAAGAAGAAAAAGGTGCAAGAAGTGAAACATCACATCGAGAGAGAAGAAATGAATCCAACTATATCTTGTAATTCATTGGTCAGAATTACCACTCCTCAAACTATCAAGATAGAAGGACATAATAAGAAGAAAAATATTCAAGAAGTGAAACATCACATCGAGCATCAAGAAATGAATCAGACCATATCTTGTAAAGGATTGGAAGAAATTACCACTTCTAAAACTCTAAAGATAGAAGGACATATCAAGAAGAAAAAGTTTCAAGCAGTGAAAGATCACATCGAGCATCAACAACAAGTTCTCCAACTTTTAAAGGATAACGCCACTTTGGTGCAAAATCGAATGAAAAAACACGTAGATTAACACCGTAGTGAAAAATGTTTTGACGTAGGTGATTGGGTATTTTTACTACTACATCTCAAGAAAGCTATTTATGAGAAGGAAATGTTGGCAATAATACATGCACTTAAGAAATGGTGACCTTACCGAATGAGAAGACACTTCAAGGTAAAAATGGATCATGATAGTCTTAATTACTTTTTAGAACAAATATTATCTTTAGAACAATAGAAAAAATGTGTCACAAATATGATGGGTTATGACTTTGAGATCATTTATAGAAAACGGAAGCAAGCAGATGCACTCTCAAGAAAGCATGAGGATTTGGAAGCATTGTTTTGTGCTATTTCTATTGTCCAACTAGATTGGATAAACGAAGCAAGGGATGAATTTAAGAAGGATGAAGAAGTAAGGCCACTTATTCAAAAGTTGCAAAAGATCCCAATTCAAACAGTATTGCCAGAAATTGAATAGGAAGGAAAAATCATATTGGAACCTTGAGTAGTGACAGAAACAAGAACCCAAAAGCTATGAAATCAATCAATTTCAAAGTATCTCATCAAGTGGAAGAACTTACCCGCTAAAGATTCCACATGAGAGGACAAGAATTTTATGCATAAGAATCAAGAAGTACTCAAGCGTTGAGGACGACACTTTTTGAACGAGAGGGGCATGTTAGGCCCCTATAATACTAGGGTAACCCCTTATCGTTATTAGTAAAACCCCCATATTATATTGATGTACCCATCTAGTGCCCATATTGTTACTATTGTACCCCATAGAAGCCCACTATTGTTATTATTGTGCCCTTAAATTATTATTGTTATGTCGGCTCTAATAATATTATGATCCCTTAGACTTCTATATAGAAAGGAGGTCTTTTCATTTGTATCATCCAAGAATCATTCATTTGTGCAATGTTAAGGAGGTTGCCCCCTCGAAGAGGCTGAATTCTAAAGCGTTGATCTATATTTTCTATCTTTTTGTGAGATGGTTTCATAACACTCTCTATCTATAATGTGTGTGTGTTGGGTGGAGGGGCTGATCCCATATCTAACAAATGTGAAGAAGTAATAAATATGTTGAAGTGTAAAGCTTTTTTCCCTAAAATTTTACAAAATTTTCACTTTAGCTTTATCCCTTTTACACTAAATAAATGTAGGATAAACATGAATCTATACTAATTGCAAAATAAAACCATAATAAAATTTAATTACATCAATATAAAATAAATATATAACCTATATAAATCTGATGAGAATAATTCTAGAGTAATTATAAAATAAAATATTAATAAAATCTAATTATTTCAATATAAAGTAAATATATAACCTATAATTACTATTTCATAAATCAAATGCATCTTAGGTAAGAAGAATGGATAATTTTAAAGGGTGTGGTATTTTCATTAGGTTTTTGGGATAAGGTTATATTATATTTATTTATTCTTTAGTGTGGGTTATCTTAATCTTTTAAAAATATGTAAAACAAAATTTATTAGTGCCATGAGAAACCAAAATATTGGTATTGATTTAATACTTTAATTGTTTGGCCACATGGGTTTCTTTCTCTTCATGCCTTCCTTAACCATCTTAATAGTCTCTCTTCACATAATCAAATTACCATGGAGTTACACTACATTCTAATGGATCCCTTTCCTTTCAAGAGTATTAGAAGAAAATTCACACTAACCAATACCTCTATGTGAACTCTCATCATCACCCAAATGAGAAGTCTATAGTCTTAAAGCTCCTCTTCATTATGGGGCTCAAAATTTGTGATCCCCAATTATTATCTCTCTATAAGGATCACTATACCAACCCCCTTATAAAGAATGATTCTTCAATCTAGAAATGTTATAGATCTACTTGTTCACACTTCACATAACCCTACCAAAGCCTCCTATCCCTTCCATATATAAAAGAAATAACATATTATATTTCAAAATTCTAAGCTAAAAGGAACATCAAAATCTTATTCAAACCTTATAAAGCCCTCAAGTAGTTATTAAGATCTCCTAAAGGATCCTAGTATCTCTTAGAATCTACTTTATTGTTCATATGGAAAATATTATATTGGCTAAAATGGAAGGTCTTACAAAGGGAGACTTAAAGAGCACATAGTAGACAATGTTCATAATCTCATTCTAAAAGTTGCATTGTCATAACACTCCTTGAACACGGAAAACCTAATTCACTTTGATCAAGCTAAGACCCTACATGAACATATCTTATTGAAGAGACCCTTGGCATTGAAAAACACCCTAATAACTCTAATAAAATAGATGGCTACTCACTTAACCAATTTTGGAAACCCTTTATTCATAGATCTAGTCATTAATGGTCCTTTAATTTACTTTTCATTCTTATTAATAGACTTACTCATTGACAATCTTATCATTTTATTTATTAGTAGCTTTACTCATTGACTATCTTATTATTTTATTTATTAGTTGACTTACTCATTGAATATCCTATCATTTTATATCATTTTATTTCTTGTTTAGTTCAATATCTTATTTTGTTAACTTACTCATAATTTTGAAAATATTTATTTTAATGGAATATATTTAGTTATTTAGCTAAATAGTTTTTGTTATTTTATTATTTAGTTGTATTTAATTACAAATTTTGGTTAAAATAAAACATTTAATATTAATTAATTTGATTCTCAAAAAGGTTTGAATTGAAAAAATTTTAACATTAATATTATTAAAGCTTTTTTATAGCTACTTTATCTACATAATTCTAGGACGGTACTTTCCCAATTTATTAAGATTTATTTTTATTGCTGATAGCGAGAGGTGACGGTACTTTCCCAATTTATTAAGATTTATTTTTATTGCTGATAATGAGAGGTGAGTTAACGTCAAACACACAATTAATTCCAGAAAAATGACAACCAATACGATGACTAACCATTAATTCCAGAAAAATGACCACCAATACGATGACTAACTGTAGAAACATATACACTTTGATTTTAAACATCCCTGAAGAGGAATGTTTGAATGAGACTTCAACAGTGGAGAAGTTAGGTGAAAAAATGTGGAAAAGAGTTGGAGATTTCCTTAGAGATTTCCTTAGAGATTTGGTGAACACCTTAGCTCAGGTAAATCAATACTGAAGCTCACATTATTTGTTGAGAAAATTGAGAATATTAACCATTTACCATTACCATATTAACCATTTACAAAGCTCGGAGAAATCTATGGGAGATACAGACATTGACCCTAAATTATGTTTATGTTTGACAATAAATTATTATCAAATCCAAGTCCTCCATGTTTTTGATTATATCGCAAAGCTGACTATATGAAATAAAGAATATGCTCATGATGTAAACTTATTATATCATCATATCCAATAATACGTTCAAGCGCACTGTACAGAGTTCATGGCGAGCCTGGGTAATGGAATGGAAGTTCAAATTTGAAATGTTCCGTACTGCAATTAAAGAATATAAGATTTTGAACGCCTCAAAGATGCAAAGACAAATCAAGCTCCGCATGTTCTGTATTATCAGATGTATTATGCTGCTGAGGATCTTCGTTTCTGGCACTTTTCACAGAAGGAGAAGAGGTTGACCCCAATTCGGTGCCATTTCTGGCCCTTTTCGCAGAAGATAAAGAGCTAGACACCAATTCGATGTCATCTCTGGGCTTTTTAACAGAAGACACAGAATTCGACGAAAATTCTCCGTTAAAATTATGCGGCTGCTCGAAGTGAGCCGGATAATTTGATAGGTCCACTCTCTGCAGCTCAAACTTGGGAGAAAGTCTGCGGTTGGAATCAAACATAGCATTACTAGGCTGCTGCCCTACAACATTTCTGGCCCTGTTTACACAAGAAAGAGAACTGGAGGAGAATTCTCCCTGAAGATTCGGCTGCGACTGCTCGAAGTGAGGCCGATAATTTGATAGGTCAACTCTCTGCAGCTCAAACTTGTGAGAAAACCTGCGGTTGGAATCGAAAATAACATTACTAGGCTGCTGCCCTACAACGGAAAACTGAAAGCTGTCAGTTGGCGGGCTATTCAAAACGGGATTCGATTTGCTTGCAGTTCGCTCATTCTTATGGGCATTCTGATGGCCTCCGAGTGCCTTAGAACTGAAGAACGTTTTCGAGCAATAGCGGCAAGAAAAGACGCGGGCTTTAGGGCCCTGGGCGGTGCTTGTGCTCTTGGAAGCAGAAGACGCTAACTTTGGTACCTCCTGATGACCTTGCTTCTTTGCACGTGTTTCGCCTGCTAAATATGACGTTTCTGGGTGTTCGTTAAGGCTGAAATTAGGGTAGCGTAGGGTTAGATCCACTCCAAACAGTCTGGGCTTATCCTTCTTCTGATCGCCCTCAGAATCCATGGATCCTCTGAATGTTTTTATATATGATCTCTGGACTTTCTGTCTCTGCACCAGCGCTATAGCACCAAGTGAGAACCTAGTGTCGCAGTGCCTCTCAGACAAGTAAGCTCGCCGACTGTTTCGAGAATATACGTAATAGGGTTCACTAGGTAAGCCTGAAAGTTACTCGAGATGCGATTTCTGGACTTGGAAAATGAAAAGTTTTATAGGGTCGAGAAATCTCAGCACTGAAGAAAACAAGTTTTATACGATCGAGAAATCCTGTACTGCCCACTCCTTCACCCTGTCTATTGTAGTGACAGTTTCCCGGCACGATATACAGAAGCAACTTTGTATACTTATAAAGACGTCCGCAAACAAACCAACTATTCAAGACTTTTAATATGGTCCCTCTCCGTATATCCAAATCTGAGGAAACCTAAAATTAACCATAGGTGTTCATGTGGAAATCAAGTCTATTTTTATTATTAGTTTATTTCATAATGAATAAATTCAATTTTGTTTTTTATGGTTTGATCAAGTAAATTTCTATTATTTTGCTCACCAAAAGATATGAAAATTAAAGGATTAAATTAGTAATTTAATTATAAGTTATAAAAATTATTATTAAATAATAAACCAATGTAATTTAATTGTAAATTATAATAATTATTATTAAATAATAAAATTAATTTTTTTATTTATTTTGTATATTTTATTATTAATGACTAATAAACTTGTAAATTGAACAATTTTACTATTTTTTTCAAATAAATTTCCATTATTTTAAACCCAAAAAATTCCATTATTTTAATCCCAAAAAATAAACATGAAAATAAAATTCAAGTATTAAATTTATAATTTAATTATAATTAAAAAAATATATTAAATAACTAAAAAAATCAATCTTTAAAACTTCCCCTAAACAAACCAACTATGCGAAGCTTTGCAATCTGGTCTCTCTCCGGATGTCGAAATATCATGGGACCAAAATTTAAGCATTAGAATGCGTTCATAAGGGAATCAAGTCAATTTTTTTATTATGTTATTTTATTACGAGCAACCTTAATTTTTAATGATTTCATTTTGTAATTTTGTATTATTTACTCATTAAAATAAATTGATTTTATTTTGTAAGTTTGTATTATTCAGTTACTAAAAATACTAAAAGATATTACAGTTTGAGGATTAATTTATAATTAAATTATAAATAGTTAGATTTTAGATTTTTGTGATCCATGCTATAAATATTATTATTATTCAATTTTACGGACTTCTCAATTAAAACACTAAATGGTGTATGAGACCCCCTTGTTTGTGGGACAAGGTACCCACCTCCATTGCTAAGTCTACTAAAGCATACATAATCTACCCCTAGTTTTGAACCAATGGCCTCTTAGGAGGAAAAGCATACTCTTAACTATTAAGCCCAATCAAAATGTATTATTAATAATAATGTCTTCCACTATAAATTATTAATATTTTTATTGAATAATGATTAGTTCATTTTATAATAAACTAGTAAATTCAAATTTTTATTGATTTAATTTTGTACATTTCAATTATTTTAATACCTAACAAATATGGAAGCTAAATTCAAGTATTAAATTTATATTTAATTGTAAATTATTAAAATAATTATTAAATAACTAAATTAATTTTTAGTTAAAATGATTTTTTTCTCTAATTTTTTATGTTATTATTATTCTTTTTTGTTTAAGTTATCTGTGATAATCCATGGTTGATTTGCGGCTTTAGGAGCCACGACCTAGGGGCATGTAAGTGGTCAAAGTCACTAGAGATGGTAGTGTGCCTCGGCCACACCAACCCTTATCTCAGTGGATTTTTTAGCATGTCTCATGCCCTTACCACAAGGCGCAACCACCCCATGAGGTTCGATCGTGGCCTCCCTCATAGTCAATAATTCATTATATTATTAATAATAATATTTATTATTATTTTATAAACAAAATTAATAGATTAAATATTATTTTTACGTATTTAATAATGATGCATCATGTATAATGGTCAATGTTTTTTTTTAAAGCTGAGTTTCTCTAAAATTAGGTAGGTTAACTTATGGTTTCAAAAATAATAACTCAAGGGTGTGATGTCCCAAGAAAATTGTAAATATTTTATTTAAACAAAAATTGGACCTTATTATTATTATTATTTGAATTTATGCATTTAAGATTTTATAAGTTATGAATGAAACACATATGGAGTGTTAACAAATGTTGTAACTCTCTCATGTCAAGAAGATAGGATAAGTAGTTGCCTAACCCTAACTACTTCCGTGAATATGAATTCTCCAAGAAGGGATTCAAGAGGGTAATTTTTGTTACCTAAGATAACAAAGGAGAAACGAGAAGGAAGGGAATTTCTACCATGTTGATATGTCGGTTCCACAGCTAAGTTTGGTGGCGGTGTGGATGTTGTGACTTATAAGTCTTATAAGAAGGCATCTGTCTTGTGAGAAAAGGCTCGTAGGGAGGCTTGGACCTAGAGGGAAGTCTCATGGTTGGGAGGATAAAAGTGATAAATTATAGTCGTGACTTCAACAACTAACTGTCATAAAGACTAAATCCAGGTAAGTATTTAAGCTACTGTGTTTATTTTGGCTATGAAACTGTATAGGAAGAAATTAAAGGTTGAAAAGTATTGACACTTGAACGAGATAAATATGTGGCCTGTAGACACTAGTGTGGATTGTGTTCTATACACATATATACTCTAAGGAAACAAAAGAGAAACTCTCTGGAACAGTAGAAAAACAATACAACCTTTGAAGGTGGGGAACAGTAGGTGAACTCCGAAGTAACATAGGAGATTAAGAAGGAAATTCTTTACTTTAGTTACATTTTTTTTAAACAAACTACTAAATAGGAGCTTTCTGGAAACGGGTATGGGCAGTTAAATGCAATTGATTCATTAGAGTAGTCTTGCTATGATCTCGAGAACATTGTTTTAAACAAGGAGACCAAGTAATGGGCCGAATATAGTGGCCTCAGACCCTGTAATTGTTGAATGGAATTAAATAAAAAAGGAACCTCAATAATCATTTTAATAGGCATGTGGCAAGTTTCCAAAAGTAGAGTAAACAAAAGGGCAATACAACCTCAAATTACATGTAGCCAAAGAGGTTGAGAACCCTCAAAGCTTAAAAATAATTGTAAAAAGGATAGCATTACGAGATACGGGTCAAAAATTCTCTCATCAAATCATATAATTGACAGCACGATGGAGCTAGAGACTAGAACAGAACCCGACAAAAGTTTTGAAAAAACTAAATTGATAAATTGCCAAAGAAATTCGACAAGAATAAACTAATAAATTTAAAACATAATCGCTAAGTGAGATTTAAATTTACAGACACAGTAAGCTAGTCAACCATGAAATCTCAAATGAAATTGAACGAGTTCGTTTAGGGCTTGAACTGAAACTTAATAACTTTATGATAAAAATTACAACGAAAAACCCTAAACTAAAACTTAGTAACTTTATATGCGAATTTACAGTGAAAACGTAGAACTCATATTGCATATCTTGTAATAAAGAAAATAACGACTTTGAATAGGGTTTGGAACCCTCATCAAAGCAACCTCAAGGGGTTTAATAGATAAAACTTCATAATGAACCTCAGAAATGTCCTGAAAAAGAACCCTCGCTAACTATGTTGTTGTTAAAGTAAATATAACTTGTTACATTGATGGAGTACTGCCTCAGAAGAGTGAAGCTATTTGTGATACCTAGAAGATCTAACAAAGCAATAGCATCATCAAAATATGAATGCTATAAAGACTAGGCATTAACTGTGCTCATGGCACGCAAGAAGAAGCAGAGCTAAGTAGAAATCCATAACCAAGTCCATTCAAACTCTGCCACCTATAGGCTACTAGAGGAGGAAAAATTCTTTCACATGCCCAAAGAAGTAACTTTGGCTAGAACACAAAGCCATGACAGAGCTCCGGAAGAAGCGCCCTGCAATGCTACATTGAGTGCTAAGGTGCCTCTCCAGGAACCTAGAATTAAACAAAGGAAAAATCATTACCTTGATAGCAGAATAACAAAATAGCATTACATAGGGTCAATCTTTTATGAAAAATGAGAATACGTGTCAGGGCCGCATGATGGGTGGAATTTGTAGTAGAAATATAGTCATTAATCCACTCCTTAGTAGCATAAGTGTAGCATAGGGAAACTTCGAACAAATCCATGGAGTAGCAAGTCACTGGAAGACCAAACCAAGCATTGTAATGCTAACAGAACACAATGAAACCTCACCAATGTGAAATGAGAACTATTAGGGAAATAATTTGTCATTTGATGAGTTCAAGCGTAGAAGACCATCGACAAAGCAGTGTTGTTGAGGAGTGAAGGACAACTCATGAGCAGATGGAGGGTTTCCCGAGACCCGCTCCTGCCATCACTTGGGAGGACAGAGGAATTGTAATAGTTAAATGTTTTTCCATAGAATATCAATGAAAATCCAAAACATTGTGTAGAACATTAAATGCAAGAGTTAATATTTTCATAATGGAGTAGTGTACTTGCATGTGGTAAAAAGAAAATATATACGATACTTGGATGTAAACATATGTATTTGAAACAATTTTACTAGAGTTCAATGTTGTGGGTTTTATAATTAATAGAAAAAAATTGTTTTGGATTATGTGGAGACATGACAAGTGGTATCAGAGCACTCAGGTTACAATGCTTAGGACTCTCGAAACTAAAGATTAATAGTGTTTGTGATTTACATAGTAGAAGAAGGAAGAACATCTAACATGATGACAGACAACACACCTCATAGATCCATGAAAATTTTAATACCTGCATCTTTTCAAGAAAGAAACCCTGAGGTATAGGTACAATTTGGAGAAGAACCACGCAATGTCAACACTACAATCCTGGAAATTGTGCAAGACTTAAAGAGTGAGATGGCCCGATTGCCAGCAGATAATGAAAGGTTGATGTAGGAACAATAGAATATTATGAATACTTTGTGCGATAGACAAAATCAACAACATCCAAATCCTAGCCTAGAGCACAGGCATATGACTGAAGAGCCAGAATATCGGACGAAATATTTAGAGAGGAAAGGAGGGGAAGAAAATCAAGTAGAAAAATATGATAATGCATCAAAACAAAAAGCACATAAAACACAAAGGATAGAATTGAAAGGAGAATTTCAAAAAATAAAACCGCCCCTCTTTGATGGTGAGCAGGAAGAGGTAGCTAAAACCTGGCTTATTAATATGGATAAGTACTTTCATCTGTATGAATACGATCATAATTTAAAATATCGCTTGGCCATTTTCCAGTTACAAGGAAAAGCCACCCTATGGTGGGAAGTAGTAAAGATTGTGTGTGGGGTGAGAGGACAAAGCATAACGTGGGGAAATTTTTAAAGCTATTTTAAGGAAATATAATTAACTGAATGGTTCTATGATGAAAAGGAAAAAGAGTTTTGCAATCTATGTTGATGAGTTCATCACAAAATTTACATCCTTACATTTGTATGTTTCCTACATATGGGAGGAAAAGCCGAAGGTGCAACGATTTATTAATAGCTTTCCATTGTCCATGAAGGAGCGTCTCGAGTTCGATAACCAAAAAAACATGGATGAGGTTATACAGAAAGCTCGGATATGCTATCAACAAAACAGACAAAAGGGAGATGTAGGGAAAAGATGGACTGACAAAAAGGGAAATAAGTTCCTTGTTGGCAGCAAGGGAAACATTTCTATAATCAATAAAAGACCCCACAAAGGACAAGTAATCATAAATATGAATAGCAACTAATCCATATTTAGACTTCCCAATGAATCCAAAACTAATGAGAAGTGCGGTAGAACTGAAATTGAAATAGCAGCAAGACCCCTAGTACAATGTTGGGGATGTGGAGGATGACATTACGTCAAAAATTATCCCAATCGCAAAGGTACTAATCAAATTCCATAGATTCAAGAGGCATCCACCGTATGAGAAGTGGCCAGAAATATCACAAAAATCAATGCTTCCCTTGAAGACCATCAGGCTGAATACCAGCCAAACATGGTGGAATTCGAAGGTAAATTTTTTTACCAAATTATATCTGTTTTAATTGACCCACGAGCTACATTAATTTATTTTAGTCCTAATATACTAGATGAGTATTTCTTACAAGCTACTAAGTTTAAAAATTCCTCGTGAGTACAGCTAGCCACAGGGGCAAAACGACGTTTGTTGGCCAAGGTTAGCAACTGCGCATTAAAAATAGCAGGCCGGTCCCTAGTGGTAGACCTGAATGTATTGCCCATAGGGTTGTATGAAATTCTAATAGGCACGGACTAGTTGGAAAAGCATTGTTCCCTCATAAACTATAAAACAAAAGCTATTTGCTACAAGGATGAGGAGGGAAAGAGGTAGGAAATTCAAGGCATATTAAGGCCTCTAAAATTAGGACGAGTAACCACCTCATAGTTAGCAAAGTGTATCAGAGAAGGGTGTCAAATCTGTGCAATTCAGGTGGGATATTCCAACACAAAAGAAAAATATTCTTCCTTAGAAAGTATAAACGTAATACATAATTTTTTAGACGTATTCCCTGAAGATATTCCAGGATTTCCTCCAAAAAGAGATATAGAATTAACCATTGAATTGATACCGAAATCAGCTCCAATATCCCGAGATCCTTATCATAGGAGTATACGCGAGCTGACAAAATTAAAAATGCAGTTACAAGAACTGTTGGATAAAAAATACATCTGCCCAATTGTATCACCTTGGGGAGCCCCATTACCTTTTGCTAAAAAGAAGGATGGAACCCTATGTTTGTGCATGGATTACCGCTAGCTAAATAAGCTCACTATTAAAAATAAACACCATTTACCTCGTATAAATGAGCTATTTTATCAGGTGAAGGCTATGACAATGCTTTCAAAGATTGACCTACGTTCGGGATACCATCAGATCAAAATCAAGGAAGAAGACATAGATAAAATAGCCTTTAGAACTCGTTATGGAAATTACAAGTATGTTGTGCTACCCTTCGGGATGACTAATGCTCCTGCGACCTTCATGTGTCTCATGAACAGTATATTCCATCACTACTTGGATAAATTTGTGTTGATTTTTATTGATGATATACTGATTTATTCTCAGAATGTAGAAGAACATAAATAACATCTCAGAATAGTGTTGTAGACTCTCAGAGAACATCAAGTGTATACTAAATACAACATGTGTGATTTATTTAAAGAGTAGATTTAGTATCTAGAACACATCATTACCAAGGAAACTTAACTTTACCCTTCCTTTCATGAACTTTACTACCACTAATTGATGGTGTGTCACCAGCATGATCCCTAGAAGTTGATGACACAGGACGATATGAACGAGAAGACCATTCTTATAAGATCTGAGGAATATTATGACAATTTCTAAGAAGATGGTATCTCATAAAATGTTTGCATGGATATTGAACTTCGTGGGCCTTATCAGACGGTTTCTCATCAGAAGTTGCATTCAAAGCAATGGTTGCTTAGTTGCCCCCCTGCTGAATTTTCTTCTTCTTCTTCTTCTTCCCTTTCTTCTTCTTCTTAGCCACCTCATTACTAGTCTCAATACTTTCACTAGGCGAAGAGGAAGAAGGGGAGGAAGAAAAAATTGAGGAAGAAGGCAAAGGGTCAACTTTAGGATCAACTGGAGGTTGATTTTGTCTACTTGAAGGAGTACTCAATTGCAGAGAAGTCACGATATTTTGAATCAAGGAGGTTGAAAACAACCATACTGGTAAGCCAATCGTGAATCCCATAAGGGGCAATGCAGATATATAAGGAGCACCAATATTTCTGAAAGGCAGAAAAGGACTAGGATTCCCATCAAAAGGAATTCCTTGATGAGTGCGCTCCATAATTGTTGCCATATGTCTCAACAAAGAAAAAGAGGGATAATATAGGCAAAAGGATTACCAAGCATTTGTGAACTGCAATATTCTGCCTCAGTAAACCAAGGACTTAACATACGTGCATGCAATCTTGTTGAATTCTATGTTTGGTGTATCACAGTGTACAAGGTAGCTAACTCAGTTACCTAAGGATGGATAGGAACCTAATGTAGTCCTCCCATATATACCCGAAAGTATGTTGAGGCCTAATCCATGTTAGCGCCATCTAATGTGAAACAACATAGTGAGAGAATTCCTTTATAGTTTATGTACTATAACACCACCCTATATACCCAAAGGTATGTGGACGCGCTACGATATACTTATGTATGTGGAATGAGGTATCACACTCGAGATGTATCACAGACAAGTTAGCGAAAACTGTTATGTTTTACGATGTTGGAACACGTCTCTAACCTAGAACTTTAAATGTTATGTGTTAAGTTACAATGCAAAATTAAGTTAATTGAGATAACTTTTAAGTTGATCTTCTCAATGTTTTTCCTTTCAAGGGTCACCACTTGATATATGTGAAATTCCTAGGATGAAACTAATATGATAGGAATTTTTTTCATGAAATTTTGAACAATGAAAACCTTAACTAATATGGATGGAGCAATCAGATTCTTTTAATCAAATAGCATAGAGCACATCTAATGCAATTTCCCTAAACTATTCCTACAAGCACACACAAACTTTTCAATGCACGATGTAGGTTTTTATTTTCGATTCCCTTAATGTTGGAATGAACAAGAGGAAACTAATGCACATACAATCAATCAATCTTTTTGCAAGAACAAAGGCTTTACGCTAATTCCTTTTTAAAGGAAATGAAGACTTTTATGACAATTTCTTCCCGCAAATTTTAATAGAATATGATCTAACTTTGATAATGAAATGATAATGATAAAGAAATCATTTAAGAAAAACTAAACAATCAAGGCCAAAGCAAGGCTAGGAAAGGAAACACAAATTTATTTCAGAGACACAATAATGATTGATCTTTCAGCAAGCAAAAACAGAAGGAAATTTGGAAAAGACAAAGCCAAAGGTGGGATTTTTTACCTAAGGAGGATCAGCATATCCCTGAATGGGAGATAGTGTGCTTCAGAGGACCATCATCAAGCCAAGGGTGCTCTGCGATGCACTGTGTGTAGACCAAGCCTATGCTGGTGCCAGAGAGGCAATTCAAGGGAATTTTAAGCATAATTTTTACCCAAAAAAATCTTTAGAAAGGCTGAAATAAGATCAAGGGAGGCAAGTAAAGTCTACTATGGTGTACTAGGATGAAGATAAACTACCCGGAATGATGATCATTCCCTAGTGGAGTCGTCAATCTCTTATGTGGAATTTTTCATCTATGGATAAACATAACTTCCCTAAGTGGGTACGTACACTTAGAACAATAGATTTAAAGAGTTTAACCTTTTCCTATAGAAGATGAATAAGACAAGGGATGTAATTGTTATCTTTTTCTTCCCTTTGTCTCCTTTAAATAACTCCCATCGCTCCTTCCCGAACTGAATAAGCTTGATAAGTACCTGTAATCATAAATACAGGACAAAAACCAATCAAAGCAAGAGAACAGGTGTAAACATATTTATTAAGTACAAGGAAGAGTTAGAACCATGGAAGTAAATTCCCATGTCACTCGTCTAGCTTTAGTTCCATCTTTCATCTCACCAAAAGCACAACACTTCGGGAGCATACCAATACTTGGTATAATCTAAAACGTCAAACCAACAATATCTCCTCACAAATTCTTCAAAGTCTAGCCCCTTAATCACTATGAAGAGTGCTCAATTTATAGGGAAATGGAGGTGGCTTTGTCATAAATTGGGCATTGAATGGCTTTCCAATTTGGGAGTTGGTTTCCATGGATGAAGGAATGAGAGGATAGGAGGTTATTTTATTCATTCCCTATCCAATTTTGAGCTCATAGGAGAAGATAAGAGGTGGGAATCTTCTAGAATGGTCTAGAATGTAGGAATATTCCCAGAACCCTATGAAGCTTTCACTCAATCTCACCCAGCATAGGACAAAGTGGGCCTGGGTGCTCTATAGAGTAGGCTTGAATGTGCCTAAGTTCTCTACAGTGCATTTACCCATGACCAAGGCTGCGCTGGTCCTTCAAGGAGTCATTTCAGGGTGTCTTCAGGCCAGGAAACTCTCAGGAATGATGGCATTCAATGTGATGACTTGTCTAGGGCATGTAGAAACTAAATTAGGGTTTGATGAGCGCTAAAACCAATGATTTGAATGATGGGAGTGATGCACCCAAATAGAACTGTAAAAACCCTGCTTATGGATTCCTTTGTCAATACACGAGCTCCTTAATAACTTTAATTTTCATGTGGTTTCATGCATGGGGGTGGCTACACCACTCCCCTCCATTAATTTTCCTCTTGTCATTTAGTCAACAGGGTGGTGGGGGTGGATACCCACACCACCACTATTCTTGAGCCTCATCCTCATCATGGATAAAAATACATAAAATATCATTATCATATTTTCTCTTTATTTATGTATGTGTGTTCTTGTGTGCAATGATAAATATATAAACATGGGTTAAAATATTTCTACTTAGATACTCACATTAAATTAGTATTGTTATCCCTATTTTTTAGAATGCTACATGTTATGTTAAGTAGTAAATAAATTAGAAACCTCTCTCATGCCTTGAATTGAAAGAGATAAGCAATCTATCTCTCTTAACATCATATTAAAAAAAGAGTGTCATAAATATCTACTATGACACATGAAGAATAATAAGAAATATAAAATGACATATCAAAATTATGAGACCAAGTGGAACAAATTTCTCTCTCACAAAGAGTAACCAAAAATGAAATGGAAGCGAAGGTGGATGGTTTGAGGAATAGCTTAAAATCAGACATGGAAGGTTCGAAGAATGACATGAAAGATAATATGGATGGAATGAAACTAATATGAATGGTATAGAAGAAAAAATTAAAGGCAACATGGAAGATTTGAAGAATGGTTTAAAAGAAGACATGGAAGGTTTGACAAACTTGCTACAAGCAATGCTTCCTAATGGCAGAGAGGTATTAGATGAAACTCATGATGAGAAGAAAAGAAATGTTAATCATGATTTCATAGAATCTAACATTGTTTTGAAGACCCACCATATTCCAAATATGGATATGAGAAATTTTGATGGTAAGGATCTCGTAACATGGTTACTATAAATGGAGCAATATTTCGATCTTTATAATGTAAAACACACAAAAAATATATGCATTGAAACTTTATATTTAGAACCCAATCAGTTTGTATGGTATCGATGGATTTGTTCACATAAACACTTATCGCTTGATCAATTTTTATTGAGGAAATGATATCATATTATGACGATATAAGGAGAAACACCTTCTTTAGTCAATTGATAAATATCAAACAAACGGGTTCAATGAGAGAGCACATTGAGGACTTCCAAAAATTGGATGTAAGGGTAAATGAGATTCTATAGGAGCATATGATTGATGTGTTCATAGATAATTTAAAGGATAACATACAGCATGAGGTTTTCCTTTGGGAACCTGATTCATTGGAGAAAACATTCAAGTTGGCAAGACAAAGTGAAAGAAAAATTATGGCAACAAGGAAACCTACCACTCACAAATATAAGGATGGAAGTGTTTCTATCCCTAGCCTTCCAAATAATACAAGGTTGACACCAATCCAATTAGAAGGAAATAGAGAAAAAGGGCTTTGTTACAGTTGTGATATAAAATACACTAAAGGTCATAAGTGTGCTGAGAAGAAATTATTTTACATAGGTTAAGAAGATGGGGAAGAAAAGGAGCAGGGAACATCAAAAGAAGATCATATAGTCTAGGAACCAACCCCAGAGAAAGAGTAAATGAATCTGACCATATCTTGTAATGCATTGGCAGGAATTACCACTCGTCAAGCTCTCAAGATAGAAGGAAATATCAAGAATAAAAAGGTAATAGTATTGATTTATTTGGGTAGTACCCATAATTTTATTCATTGTAACATAGCCAAGGAAGTGAATTACTTCCTATATCTAGCAATAGAGTGTCAACTGGTGGTCGCAAATGGAGGAACCATAGATTTCTCTATCAAGTGCCATAATATCAAGCTATCCATGGGAGAATATCTATTGAATAGTCCAATGCTTTCCATTCCAATGTGTGGTGTTGATGTTGTACTAGGAGTCCAATGCTTACAAGCTTTGGGTACGATAGCTTTTAATTTTCAATAGCTTTTCTTGAATATTTTTGGGAAGGAAAGGAAGTTGAATTAAGGGGTATCGTAGGTAAACCACGAAAGGTAATAATCTATAATGGCATGATAAAGCTTATAAAGAAATAACTATGGGGTGTAATGGTACAATTATGTTCACTAGAGGTTCCCACATCGAAATCATATTTGTCTCTAGATCTCCAAAAAAGTCTTGGACAATCATTCCAAGGCATCTGAGACTCCCAAAGGCCTCCCGCCTATGCATGATCATGATCATGCTATTCATTTGTGTTGGGTGTGGAGCATGATTATTTAGAAGTCTTTGCTTCAGTCGGATGTATACCGTAGGAAATTTGTACACCCATCCACGTGGGGGGGTGCGGGGGGGACTTGTCCCTCCTGCAGGTGTTTGTGGGGGTTGATCCCCCCTAGTTGTGGGGTTCAAGGGCCAGCTGTCCCCCAGCAGGGGTTTTGGGGGCAGCGACCCTGAAGCTAAAAACAGATGTAAAATTTCCTTATAAAAGTATAGTAATTTCTAGTCAATCTGGGTAGTTCATTAGGCGGATGATCTAATGGTAGAACTTATGTTTCTTTAGGGTTTTTTGCCCTAGAATGAAACCCCTCTCTTTGTATGAGGACATTGTATTAAGGTTGTGTAGTAGATTTGTATTCTCCTAGCAAGAAACAGAGAGGTGAGACTATGAGAGGAAATAGAGGATATTATAGCGGATCTACTGTATGTTGTGTCTCTTCATTTTGCTGGATAATAAAAAGGAAGGACTGGCTATTCGGGGTGGAAGTAACCCAAACTGGGTGAACCACGTATATCTGTGTCTCTCTAGTTTTATTCATTTTCTGGGTTTATATTTATGCTATATTCTATGTGTTCCGTTGCCCTGTAATATATAATTTTCTAACAATTTGATTCCAAGAAGTTTTCCTCTGAACATCAAGCCTTACAGATATCCCTATGCCCAAAAGAGTGAAATTGAATGTATGGTTACAGAAATGATCGAGGTTGGTATAATTCAACCTAGTCAAAGTTATTTCTCTACTCCAGTAGTAGTGGTTCACAAGAACGATGGATCATGGAATGTGCGTCAAGATTATAGGGAGCTCAACAAGCTCACTATTAAAGATAAATTTCCCATTCGTGTCATTTATGATTTACATGAAGAAATTTACTTCACAAAGTTGAATGTTCATTCAGTATATCATCAAATCAGAATGAACACTTAAGGCATTCTCAAAACAACATTTAAAAATCATGGGAGTAATCATAAATTTTTAGTCATGCCTTTTGGTTTTACTAATGCACCTTCTACATTTCGAGGTTTGATGAAATTGATTTTCAAACCCTTCATTAGAAAATTTGTGTTACTATTTTTTAATGATATACTAATCTACAAAAAGTCTTGGAATGATAATGTTAAACATATTGACAGCGTGCTCAAACTATTAGAGGAGAAACATTTATATGCAAAAACCTCAAAATGTTTCTTTGGAGTATAGGAGGTAGAATATATGGGTCATATTGTATCTCATGAAGGTGTTAAGGTAGATCTTATCAAAAATTTTATACCCCTATGGACCCTCAAGCACTACCATGACAATCCATGCATGTAACTCGGGCGTTTCAGTCACTCGCACAACAAGGCATGCTAGCAACTGTGTACTTTTTCAGCTAGTTCTGAGCCATCAACCCTAGATTCTCGACCGCTTTCTCAGTGTTAATTCTTACGCCACTGCCCATAAATTTGTGAAACCTTTAGAAATGGTAAATAATAATGGAATAATGACAATAGTACAATCATTGGTACAAGTAATTTATCTCATCCCTACTATCAATGAGAGGAATTTTTTCAAACATATAACAAATATGTAGTCTATAAGTCATAATAACATATTTAAGCATAGGGGTATCATACATATATGAGATTCATAAACAAGAATTGACTCCATATTACAATAGCTGCATTATAATATATTACGTCATATATTCATTATACTCCCCCTATTAAACGATCTACTGACCACCACCACCAATGCATACATAACAAGCACATAGACCCCCAACATAATGAACAAAACACTGCAATGGTCCAATACCATCACCATATGGTTTAAAAACACTGCAATGGTTTAAAAAATAACGACTCAAGGGTGTTAACTTATCATCATTAAGGGATTGGCCTAAGCCACACTAAATAATAATGGTGAGATTTGTACTTGTAGTTTTCAAACTAATGATTTTTCCCGACATGATTCCTTGATAAACCATTGCGTTGTACCTTTTGAGCTTTGTGTAATATATTTTTTGTATTTTTGAAAATAAAGAGTTTTGCTTCAAACCACATAATCTCTTAATACAACATAACATTATACATTATGAGATTTGTGTAATATATTTTTTTTATAATGTATTTTTAAAATAAACATTTTTACTTTAAGCTGTATTTTATAATCTAATAAGAGAGGTATTGTTGACTAATGTTACATTTATAAATAATAAAAGAAAAATTATATTAACAAATTAAATTAGTAATTGTACCTAAACGTACAAAGATACATTAAAGGAATAGAAGATTTGGAAAACCGCGAAAATTTTGAAGACAAAATAAACGTTCTTTTAGACCCTTACTTTCACCAATTGGGTCAATAAAACTCAGAGGACAGCTTCAAACAGCTAGAAAAAAAATGACAAAATAGAGATCAAACAGAGATTGACTCACGGATGTTGGAGCCACTTTTGACTTTCAAAATGATGATTCCAAATCTCACTATTGTAGTGTTTGGATGGGGTGAACAATAAAAAAAATAATATTAAACATTATTAATAAACTTATAAATTTTTTGAGATTCGATTTAAATTATATTAATAAATTTTGTGGGTGTTCATTGGTTTATTAATGGCTAAGGAAATTGGCAAAGGTAATGGCAAAGGGAAAATGACATTTTTGACACATTTTTTATGAAAATAATGGAGATTATGAGAAAAGGGAGGTGAAAGGTCACATGTTGTATGTGAGGAGGAAATTGAATGAAAATAATGGAAAATCATGAAAATAGAGGCCTCATTCATAAAAAGACTTTTGAGGATCAATGGGCAACCTGTTGTCACTTGAGTTTTTAGAGCTCTCTCATTTCTCTCTCTCTCTCTCTCTCTCTCTCTCTCTCTCTCTCTCTCTCTCTCTCTCGCACTCTTGGACACTTACAGTTTTCTTGGAGCACTCTTGGAGGGTGTGGGATACTTGGAGTTTTGGAGCAAGAAGGCAGAGGAAGTGTTGACACCTAATCCTCTGCGATTGGATGAATTTGGAATGTGAACAGTCATCAGAAGATGAACTGAGCAGTCACATTCTTTGTATATAACAATAGATACCTAATGAAATAAATCGTATCAGTTTTCTGCCAAACTAGAGTTACTCCTGGCCTGACATGGTATCAGAGCCAGCCCCTTGTTTTAGCTATTATGCTCTTGTAACTCCTCTGTCCTCGCCTAAAAAGCGTTGCTCTGACTCTGCCATATTCCCTCTGTCCACGCATCTGCCTCTGCCATAACCCATTTGTCCAAAACATTCTCTCGCGCACCAGTGCTGCCTCAATCCTTACATAATGCGCCTCTGCCATAGTATCTGTCCACTGTTTACTCAGCGTTTGACAGAGATTATTCTCCTTCTTCACAGTGAATTTCGCTGGCTCAGTCACCTCAATCCTACCCCATCGATCAACAACATTGTTCTAAAACTCAGTCATTTTTATTTCGCAGGCTCTTTTCCTTTTGCCATGGCTCGCTTCTAAATTAGAAATTTTTTACCAGTTCAAGGTCTAGCAGGTGTCCATGTCTTATTTTATCCGACTCTTTTTATAATGCTGTTCGGAACAAGTCTGAATCAGAATTTTGATGGTGGGAAGAGGTTGATCAGTTTGTTTTGTATTTTGCGCTGTCCCATTATTGTTTAAAACAATATGCTATCCCATTATTTTAAAACGTTGTCACAAACCTGTGTTTGTATTTTGCGTTGTCCCATTATTGTTTAAAACAATACGTTGTCCCATTATTGTTTAAAACAATACGTTGTCCCATTATTTTAAAACGCTGTCACAAACCTGTAATTTCCTTTTATCAGGTTTACAGTAATAATCTTCTATTCATATCTGTCTACATTGATGCGGTGGCACTCTTTTCCTTCTATTCATAACTACTCAACTAGTGATGCGGTAATGCTACAATCTTGAAAAGCAATTTGGTGGATTTGTATGGGCTGACCAGATACGTTCATTTCAGACATCGAGTAAATACTAGTAGATCTCTAGGATGGCTTGTGGTAAGAGAAACAGTCGTGGCTTCAAGGTTTAAAGAGTCAAAGGGAGTTATGGTGATTTTTTTAGTCTTTTCAGTGAGCTTTGCGGATTTCATTAGATCTACTATTATGTTGCCGCAAATTGTAAGCAACAACTATAGAATATAGATGTTTAATGTTTTATTTAAAACATTCTCAGATTACATGAGATGTCTGCCATCAGAGTTTGAAATTGTGATGTCGTTGTTGCTCCAACTTTGTAGAGCTCGTGGTTGATGTTGTTGCTGCTCCAACTTTGTAGAGCTCGCGGTGAAAGATTGATTATTGACTATGATATGAATTAAACAACCAAAATTGTTTCCCACAGAAACGTTCGAGTACAATTTCACTGTATATCAGCAAAAGTTTTTTTTTATCAGCAAAAGTATTTTTTTTACAGAATGCATTCAATCATCTCTATGGTAGGGATAGTTCTCACTGGCAAGGAGAACTATCCTCAACGGTCCCGGATGATAAAACAAATCCTCATCTTCAATGAGTTGTGGAAAGGAGTGTGTGTCGGAGAAGGAGACAATGACCCAATACAACCTACCTCAGACAAAGAGCTCGGCATTTGGGAAAACAAGAACAAAAAAGCCTATGAAGAGGTGAGTCACCATATTTCATCATATTCAACTGCCTTTGAAGCCTTACAAAAGATGAAAGAACTATATGACTCACATTCTACACTTGAAGTTGTTCAGCTCATGATTAAACTCTTCACTCTTGAACTGAAAAATAATGATCCTCTTGCTCTTGCATCTGAAGTAAAGTCTATAATGCATGATATCAAATCCACTAAGGTTGAGCTGGATATCCCTCTTATTGCTTTTCTCAAGGCACTCTATCCTACCTACTCCAATTATCTTGAGTCTTTACAAGCAAACATAAATTTTAAAGATATAACCTTTGACTCTCGTGTGAAAAAGTTTGCTGAAAGAGAGAAAGCCTTTGGAAAGAAGACAACCCCTGAATCTTCTCAAGACACTATGTGCCTTGCTCATAAAGAAAAGCATCCTACTCAAGATTCTATAAGAGGAAGAGGTGGACGAAGAGGAAGAGGAAGATACTTCAGAGGCAGGGGGGGCAGACATTCTCAAGGAGAAAAGGAGGACTTACACTGCATTCGCTGCAAAAGAAATGGATCACATGATGCTTCTAAATGCAAGCTACCATGGGACAAAATTGAGGAGAAGAGAAACCAACAGAAAGGTAAAACTGATGAGACAGACAAAGGTAAAGCACCTGAATCCGCTCACTATATTGAGGCACAATGTAACATTGGAGTAAATGAATATTTGTTTAATGCTTCACTTGCTTCCTGGAAAAATGATTGGTTGCTTGATTTACAAGCAACCTGTCACATGACTCATAGAAAAGATTTTTTTGAAGATTTCACTAACAATGTTGATGGAGCAGTGTACTTTGCAGATCAGTCAAAAATCAAGCCATCAGGGCTTGGCACAATCAGGCTTAAACTGCCTGGTCTTCCAGACTTTCTTCTGGATCATGTTCTATATCTCCCACAACTCAAGAGAAACTTGCTGTCCTTGGTCCACATTCGCCAGCAAGGTCACTCCATTCATATGTTTGATGGCAAGCTTGAGGTAAGAAAAGCTTCTGACCACTCACTTGTCATGAGGGGAATAGAAGAAGAAAGACTTCTCAAACTGCAAGGAACCTCTGCTCATGCACAACATTTCTCATATATTTCTCATCATGAAGAAGGTACACTTCCATCAACTTTATTATGGCAAGCTAGATTTAGACATTTAAACTATGACAGTCTCCGCTTATTGAAGAAAAATGGTGTTGTTGGTTTGCCTACAATTCCTAGGAAACATAAGCAATGTGATGCTTGCATTCTAGGAAAGCATAGAAAACAGTCTTTTCATGATTCACATTCAAGAGCACATAGGAAGCTTGAACTCATTCATTCAGATTTACGTGGTCCAATGCCTGTTCCTTCTACAAATGGAAATACATATATCATGACATTGATTGATGATTACACCAGAATGTGTTGGGTTTATTTATTGAAGAACAAATCTGATGCTTTTCAAACATTCAAGAATTTTCATAAATGGATTGAAAATGATGCACAATCTCATATTGGGTTTATTCGCACTGATAATGGAAAAGAATATATATCAAATGAATTTGAAAACTATTTTCGCCAACATGGGATCAAACATCAAACAATTGTGCCTTATAATCCCCAACAGAATGGTGTAGCTGAAATAATGAATAGAACAATCTTGAATATGGTACGATCCATGCTTTTCTTAAAAAATGTAAAGATAATGTTTTGGGTTGATGCTGTTCTATGTGCTGCATATATAAAGAATAGATGTCCATCTAATGCTATAAGAAACAAGACTCCTTATGAATTATGGTATGGACATGTTCCTTCGGTAAAACATCTCAAATCTTGGTTCCACCTGTTATGCTTTGATACCAAAGGTACATAGAAACAAACTTGGTGCTAGAAGTCGTAAGTGTATCTTCGTGGGATATTCAAACACCTCCAAAGCATACTGCCTCTAGGATGAAGTAAATAAAAAGTTTGTTGTATCTAGAGATGTAATTTTTCTTGAATCATCCAAATCTGACAATGTTGTTGAGCAGAAACTTGATCGCTTGGATAGATTCGCAAAAACGAAGTCATTTCAAGAATTTGATAATCAGATTCCACATCTTGAAGGGGGGATTCCTATACTAGATCAACATGTGGAATATTCTTCTAAAGAACACTCCCCCCCGAATGAAACTCCAACAATGGATGATGCTTTAAGTGATGTAATTGATAGAATTGGGAGACTCAATCTTGATTCAATCCCAACTCAATCAATAGAGCAACCTGGACCATCTCAGAAAGGTCCCCCAAAGTGGCTGACAAAGACACTTGAAAGTGTTCATCTTGATGAAATTGGAAAAATATGAACAAAAAATTCAAACCGACAAAATGGAGGTGATGTAGATGACTCTAATTCACCTGTTGATATGGATGTTACTTATGATTGTGAATTGAACTTGTCTATAGATTTTGAACCAACTTCCTTCAAAGAAGTTGCTTCTCATGATGAATGGAAAGAAGCAATGCAAAAGGAGTCTGATTCCCTCATAAAGAATGGCACTTGGAAGCTGGTTGATCCTCGATTTGGAACCAAACCAATTGGCTGCAAGTGGGTCTACAAGAACAAGTACAAAGCCGATGGCTCACTTGACAAGCACAAATCTAGGCTTGTGGCAAAAGGTTTTGCACAGAAGGAAGGGGTCTATTATGAGGAAACTTTTTCCCCCACAACAAAATGGGCCACCATCCCGACACTCTTTGCACTAGCAGCTCAGAACGGTTGGAAAGTCCATCAAATGGATGTAAAAACTGCCTTCTTGAATGGAGATCTCAAAGAGAATGTTTTTATGTCCCAGCCTGAAGGATTTGCTGTGAAAGGTCATGAACAAAAAGTATGCAAACTTGTGAAGTCCTTGTATGGCCTCAAACAAGCACCGCGAACCTGGTATGAAAAACTAACTGAGCATCTTCTGAAACTCAACTTCAATCATTTTGATCTTGATGATGCAACTTTATTTGTCAAGAAAGTTGGAAAAACAGTTGTATATCTTGTGGTATATGTAGATGATGTTTTAATGACAGGGAACAATGAAAGCTACATTGCATCCATAAAGAAGGAATTTGGGAAAAGTTTTGAAATGACTGATTTGGGCTATGTTCATTACTATCTTGGCATTGAAGTAACCCAACATCCAAAATCCATATTTCATTCTCAAAAGAAATACATTGGAGATTTGTTAAACAGATTTGGCATGACAGAGTGCAATCCTCTTTCTTCTCCAATGGAGAAAAACTTAAAGCTCACATCTATTGAAGGAAAGGAATTTGAGGATGTAACAAAGTATAGATAGCTTGTAGGAATTCTCATCTACCTCACTACTACCAGACCAGACATTTCATTTTTTGTTGGAATCCTCTCCAGGTTTATGAAAAAGCCTTGTCAGGGACATTGGTCTGCTGCAAAAAGAGTTCTAAGGTACTTGAAGGGAACTCAAGACCTTGGAATCAAGTATACACAGGTGGAGGACTTCAGCTTGATTGGATACTCTGATTCAGACTTCGATGGAGACAAAGAAATTGGGGTATCTACTTTAGGATATGCTATGAGTCTTGGATCAGGAGCTGTCTCTTGGAGATCACGCAAATAATCAGTTCCAGTAGATTCCACAACAGAAGCAGAATACGTGGCAGCAGCTGAAGCAACGGAAGAAATTGTGTGGCTCAGAAAAAATCTTGAAGATTTGCAGGTAAAACAAGTACAATCAACTCCACTCATGATTGACAACACCTCTATGTTGTTGGGAAAAGTATCCAATTCGGAATGCCCCTATCCCACTCTAAGGTGTGATAGTGCCTTAGCAACAAACAAGGTAAACTAATTAAGTATTCTTCTTTATGAAATGTAAATGAGGAAGAAGGATGTAACCAACCTGTGTCTTCCGCTAGTTTGTCGATCCAAATCACTCCTCTCTTCAGTAGCTCCCAGCTTCCTGCTCCTTCACCGGCCCAGCTTCACCGAATTCCTGCAAGATCACAAGAGAGAGAAACTACACAAAGATACAAATATACATTCATAAAAAGCTCAAGATCAAATTAAGCTAAACATGTAAGCATAACAAAACATCATTGGTACACAACATGTAGGAGAAACTCAAATAGTTTATTGATAGAATAAGAAAGTCCAAGAGGAGATACAACCAAGTGAGTTCCGATCCAGCATCTACCTCCCAGCAAAGGAATCCCTTCCTCTCCTCCAACAAAGCATAAATCACCCAATGTACTAATCTCAATCTCAAACCAACAACAATTCTCTGCAAAGTACTAAATTCCCGCCCCCTGAACCTCTGGGTGAGAGATCCATATATAGATGTAAGCAGAGAGGATGAGTCAGCTTATGTTTTGACTTGTGGCTTCTCTCTGTGAGTTTTTGCTTCCACTTGGAGGTTGAGAACCTCTTACTCATCACTAGTCGAATTCATTGAGGCAAGTGTCATTGGAGAAGATTCTGGAAGCTTCCAGGGTCTTTCCATCTCGTTGAATGAGCTTGCCATTTGTCATTTCCCGCTCAGCACACCCTGGTAGTGCTTCCACCTACGTTGCAGTGCACCTAGCTAGTGTAGTCTCTGCATTTCAACACAGGCAGCTAGTGGAGCCTCTGAATTGATCCTGAATTGACTATTTCTGAGTGGTTTTTGGTGGAGAACTTCTGGGAGAAGCTGTCATTGGTTGACCTTGTTCCTTTAGGAGCTGTAACAACATCTTTAGGGACTTTGGATCCCTTGAATTATGGACATTTCATGCTTATAGCTGTAAGGCACAAAAATGTCTATAACAGTTGCCCCCTAAAGTATGAGGCCGTTTATCGGGTGAAATGCTTTATTAGGAGGATCTGAAGTTCATTCAATGTTGGGAGGAGACCTGTAATAAGATACAATACAATACATTATTTTTCATACTGTTTTCATGATCTAGTTGAGGCGGGCATTCCCATGCTCAGCTTTATAAATTCATTTTTATGTACATAGGACAGACAATTGTCTGATGATAGACTGATGATCCTGCTGAAATCATCATCCTTTGGTAGGATGATTGTCTGTGCTGCACTGCTGTACATGTCAATGTCTTTATTTTTCCTGAATATATATCGCAGCCCGAATGGATGAAACTAGATCTAGGGTCTTCAAACTCATTCTATCTTCACTCTAAGTACAAGTCGATCCATGTGAGAAATGTTCTGAAGTCGAACATGGAAAGACATCGCTTGATTACCAATCAATGAGGTAAACCGTTAACAAGCGCGAGAGGAATCACCGATAATGATAATGACCCTCAAGGTACTGCAGTACAATTCACGTGGTGTGAATAAAGGACTTGGCGTCGAACACCACGCAAAATCTTTTGGTCGATGGTCATTGATGTATACCTGTCGCCGGAAGTGAGAAACTTTCCATTGAGGCATGCAAGCTTCAAAGTACTGAAGGGGGTGTTCCTAGATCAACTTCTTGGATAATGAGTTGATGTCGACAAGAAGCGATCCGTCAAAGGAGGGCCTTGATGTATCCCACATCAGTGACACGGAACGGAGCAAATGATTTTGATGGAGGTGAAAACGATCTGATGATATATGGTTCAGGGTGGCGGTCATGAAAGAATGAAGGATAATGTATGGTAGTGGATGGGACACGGTTGACTTCTCTGGATGACTTCTCTTGAACATATCGGCGACACTTGTGTGATGGATTGGTAGCATTTACCCCAAAGGTGGATGGTATGGCGAGACCATGGTGATGTGAACGGTGAATGAAACAACCCAACCCGACTCAGGCTTGGAGTGGAAGTGTCATGTTCAAGAGCGACTTGCTACCAATAAAGTTCTTTGAGTTTCTTCCCAATTTTTCCCCAGTCATTGCTGACCAGTACCTCTTTATTTTTGTCAAGCTTGAGGAGGATAACATATGCCTGTTCTATAATTTTCCCTTCGGGCAAACCCATCGCTATGTTTTAACAAGCCTAGCGATAGTGAAACTCATTCTCGTCTAAAGACAAGTTTGTCGCTATTAATGTTTTTTAACGAGTTTAACGACAAAGATAACTCGGTCCCTTTTAATTTTTAGAGATTCTAAAAAGGTACGTAAATGTAACTCCAAAGTTCCTTTTTCGTCATCTAATCCCTTAAGTTTGAAAAAGTATAAAACAATACAGAAGGGATGAGTTTTCGATAGTTTTAACGAGCCGAACAAAACAAGCGCTCGATATTTTTGTGCAATAATCCCTCAGGTCCAAAAAGATTAAAATATAGATGAGGGATAGCACTTCCGGTCGCTTTAACAAGCTGGAAGGCCAAAACTTGGCAATCTTTTCATATTTTACGAGTCAGATGAAAAGAGCTTAAAGAAGACTCGTCTTTTGAGGAACGAGTGATAAAACGGGTTAGTAGCTGATTCCAGGTAAGGGTTTGGAATTTTCCAATCACGACAGTGTCACAAGGATGGCTAGTGAAATCACTCTTCGCAGCTGTTCCTCAAAATGGGTAAACAATCATATGGAGGTGAATGATCAGCCAAATGAAAAGTGGAGGTGACGGTGCAAACACGACCAAGGCTTTAGTGGCTGATAATGTTACATTCACGGTGGTTATTTACCGGAGGATAGTTCATTTTTTAACGAGCTTAAACACGGGTTGAAACACTTGCTCGATCTTATGTTTATTTTTTAACGAGCATGAACTATGTGCTAAAACTACTCGATCTTATGTTTATTTTTTAACGAGCATGAACTATGTGCTAAAACTGCTCGATGCGGGTTTATTTTTTAACGAGCTTCAACCTTGCAGTAACACTACTCGTAATAAGTTTGCATGCCCCTAGCATAATAACGCAAATCGAGGTGCATGCCCCCCAAGCTTCATTGCATTCAACTCGGTGGTTGGAATGAAGGTTTACCTTTGAGATTTGAAAAGGGGACTTGTTTCATTTTTTAATGAGGTTGACACAGTAAAAGAACTATCCTCATGACTTCTTGTTTCATTTTTTAACGAGGTTGACACGAGATAAGAACCGTCCTCGGAACCCACCGTATTTACAGTATTTGATAGAAAATCGAAAACTGAAGGATGATAAAGGTCATCTTGAGTATCTTCTCCACAATCCGGGAGAAGGGAACGATGGCGGGAATCATTCCATGGTGCCCCATCAATTAACATTGATTGGACAATTCCTTTGTCAGTTCCATGCACTCGCGACCAAGGATCTGAAGGGGTACCATATTCTCTAGACCTATCTATCCAAACGCTTGATGAGCGTTGATTTGGGTTTTCCCCCCAAGCCAAGAAAATTGATTGCTACAATATTTCTATTAGGGCGATGATCCATGCTGACAAAATGTTTAGGGATCTTCCGAATCCATTAGAGATAGAAGATTTCATATTGTAGGTTTCCACTGTGGCCACTTTCGCCAGATTACTTGGCGGCGGTAGGGAAAAAGTACCCATTAAGGTAGGGTCTTTTAGGAGGCCTATTCCAATATTTTGAAGCGGATGATCGCTTCCATGGATCATTTGGATGCTTCCCGTAACTTGTGAACTATTGGGGAGAAATGTTTGTTGGTCGATGATTGTAATTCTTCCTTGAAAGGGAAATGCAATCCTCCCGATGTAGGTCGACACAACTACGGCCATGGCATATATCCAGGGCCTTCCCAGTAAGATGTTGTAATCGAGGTTTCCGTCGATTACTTCAACATCAACTTCTACTGTTTTGCCCCCTAGTTCAACTTTCAAGTTACTTAAAATCCCGTATGGAGTGTATGATCGTCCATCAAATGATTTTATCATTGTTGAAGATCGCGACAAGGGTGGTGAGCCTAAATTTTTTAAGCAACTCATCGACATAATACATGTGGATGCCCCCTCATAAATAATTTTTCGATGAACAGTTTTGTTGAGGGCTTTCACTTGAATAAGGAAGGCTAGTTGAGCTGGTAATTGAGGCTCATATCCTTTATGATAAAATGCCACAAGATTGGAATCCATTGGGCCAATCCCACCTATTACTGATAATAAAGCTTGCTTTTGGGAGGGGCAATTCTGTGGTACCCCAAGTGTCGACATAGCGGACGGCGATTGGGCCAGGTCCTCTATTATATTATAATTCTGTGCTACTTTTGCACTAGGATTAAATGTCGATTTGTGTATTACTCCCTTTGGCGACTTTATCATTGGTTCAGGAATGATGGGTGGCACAACTTCGGTCAAAGTTGTTGTCGAACTACTAGGTTGTTCATTAGCCTTGTTATTCGACAGCTGTGGATTCCCGTAATCTTTATTCCTTGTCAAAGCATCATTTTGCTGCTTTGAGATAGACAACATAAGCACTTGGGATCAGGAAGCATTTTGATTAGCAACCAGCTTGGTTCCCGGGTTTGGAAACGGATCAGTCAAAACTGCTGAGGTTTTTGAACTCTTAAAGAGTTTCTTAACTTCAACTTTATGTGGACAATCTCTTGCCCGATGATCCTCATCACATATATGACACCCCGCAGGGGGTTTCCTTTGCCCCGAAGGGTTTGCAGAAGCTTTTTCAGGAGATGACTCATCCTGCTTCTTTTTTCTCCCTTTCTTTTTCTTCTTGCCCCCTGGTTGCTTCAGTTTTTTGCCCTTGTCGGTCGACACAACATTTACTTCCGAGGCAAGAAGTCCCTTATTTGCATTTTGACTGGAAATCTTACGAGCCCTTTTAGATGTAGACTTTGTCGATTTCGTGTCTGTTGCGCCAATCACGCCATCGCCGACATGAGAGTCATTGTTTGATTTAGGAGGAGGAGGAATTGAGAATTTTGGTCTAGGGGCGTGAGGTATTTTTTCGTAGAGCGTGTCGGACTGAGTATAGATCAAGTCCAGATATTGTGCACGAGCGATAACTTGCTCTTCCGTTACGACTCCCCCCTTTGCCACATCTTCCGTTATGCCAGGAAGTAACGACTTGATAAACCATTCAGCTAATAGCTGATCGGGAACGTACGTTTTTACCATCCTACGACGACGTCGCCACTCATGTATATGATCAGATATGTGAGTGGCCGTTTTCTATTTGAAGTTGGTTAAGATTTCCGTTCCCATTTCATACCTTATCGGTAATTGAAAATGGGTTAAGAAAGTCGTGGCTAAGGTGCTGAAATTGTCGAACGAAGCTCTAGGCAATTCAATATACCATTTTGCCGCTAGACTCGTTAACGTCCTCTGAAAAAGGCGAAGCCTTATCGAATCATCGTTTAGGGTGTTTGATGAACACCATAGATGAAATGTCATCACATGATTCGATGGCTCCTCACATGGATTTCCATTAAATTTAGGAATATCTGAAGGAAGTTTGTGAGGAATCGTTGGCCACCAAGGGGCGTAAGCAATTGGATCGTTTGTTAACCGGTGTAAATCGGGTAACTCTAAAGTTGCCACAAATGGTAACTGTTGATTCAGATTAGGTGAAGCATACCTAGGATACGATGGAATTGCCTGAGCAGTCGACCTTTGCATACCAGCATAATGTAATTGATGCTGGTATGACTGATACAGTTGGTGGACATGACCACCGTAAAGTGGTTGATTTTGACCATTTTGAATGTACGGTTGTCCATTGTTCGCAAAGATCTATTGCTCAGAACCTTGGTATACTTGTTGGAATTGTGGTTGTTTATATTGCACCAACCATGGTTGCGAAGCCATGTTCTGTTGCGCTATACTAACCGTTGGACCAAGGTGTGGGGTAATTGTACCCGTTTGGACCTGTGTCGCCCCACCAGTAGGCGATTGTGGTTGAGTCACAGGGTCAAGGGGCTATTGCATTACAACCTGAGAAATCTGAGGTTGACATACAACAGGCAACGTTTGAACTTGCGACACGGTCACAATAGCTGGTGTAGTCGGGATGTTCGACATAGGTACACATTGTTGCATAGAATACACAACCCTTGGTTGTTGGGGTAGTATAGGTACCCAACCACTTGATGTAACTCCAGTATAACCTGAATACTGTTGTGAACTCCCGTATGGATATCCTCCCGAAGGGGGTAATGAAAGGGCATACTGCCCCCCATACGGTGGCAATCTGGAACTCAAGGGAATTGTCTGCCCTTGGGGACTGGATTGCCCAAATTGACCTCCAAATGGATCAATTTGGCGAGTCTCAACATAAGAGTTGCCGGATATTATTCCGGAGGAACAAACAGGAATGGACCATACTGTCGAAATAGTCCCTGGATGGAATCCTTCTAGCGGTTGTGAACTAGTCGGGACAGATGGTATGCCGGCAAACATTGTTGGAGTGACGGCAGGGAGTTCTGCTATCACTGTGTCAGTCAACACAGTCCTAGATGTTGACGGTTGTTCAAACATTTTGAGTCTATCCAAAAGATTACCTAGCGATTCTACAGGAACTTCCACTGGTGGTAGACTAACTTCTGATGTCGAAGGAAATAGAGTGACCCCGACTCCAAAATGTGTTGGAGTACTTGCTTGCGGATCTTCTACGATTTCCTCTATCGCAATCAAACCAGGTGGAAGGGGAAGACCGTCAGGTCCGTAAAATATTTATGGTGCCGAAGAAGGGGTTGAATCAACAACGACAGATGTTTGAGGAACAAGACTCTCTGAACCGGTTACAGATGGAACTGGTTCAGTAACACAAGTGTTTGCCCTCAGACCAGGATCAGTATCACTGTCCCTCTGTGGCTGTTGAACTTCTTCTGTAGAGGTAGGGTTTCCAGAAATGTTTGGAGTAACCGGAATCTCATATGTAGTTGGAACACTTGTTCTAACTTTGATAGGAGATTTCGAACCGGTTAAACGAGTTCGCTTTGTCCATACTGTTTTCTATTCCGGAGACAAAGACGGTTGACTCGTAAGCCTCCGCGAACGACGGGGTTTCAATTGACTTTCTTCCACGATTGCAGATTACTCGATCAACCAAAATAAAAAAAGGGGAAAGTGTGTTTCCGAATTAAATGAATTTTTAGACGCTTTAGACACAACTTGCTTTTTCAATTTTAAAGAGTCGAGAAAAAGCTAAAGATGACTCTAGTCTCCTTCGATGTTTTAACGAGCCCGAAGTGACAAATGCTTGGATGGACTTTTTCCGTTATAGAGTCTGAAAAATGCCAAAAGTTACTTCTCTGGAGTTCTAGGTAGAGGGTGTGCCAAACTTTTCGCAAAACCGCAGAATACTTTTTAAGGTACGGGCGGTCAATCTTCTCGAATGTTGTGTTCAGTGCATTGTGATCAGTAGGGCGGCCAACACGGCTTCCTAAGGATAAAGGTTTTATTCCTATAGGGGTCTCCCAATATATACTCGACGGTACGTGGGAGCACAATCCGTACTGGCGCTATCGTCTCTCAGGAGGAATCACCCAACCATCAGCGAGATCGACAGTCACCATGTTTTACGACGCCGGAACACGTCTCTAACCTAGACCTCTATGTTGTGCGTTAAGTTACAAAGCGTTGTTAAGTTCATTCAATTTATTTTAGGTTGATCTTTCTTAGAAGTTTTCCTTTTTGGATCACCACGAGATGTGTGATACAATTCCTAAATGCAGTCTAAAGATGATAAGCAGGCTTTTATATCTTTTCAACAATGAAAATCCTAGCTACAAAGGGAAAAGGAAGACACAAACTTTTCTCAAAGAGCATAGAGCACACTGTAAATGCACTTTTCCTAAATCAAAGCATGAAAACTATCAAAATGCAAATGCACATATGCATGTATTTGTTTTCGCTTTCTTAATATTGATGCCTAAAAAGAAAGCTGTTGTACAAATTTGAATTCGATTTCAAGTGAAAACATAAACAAGTTCCTTTTTCGAAATCAAAAAGACGATTACGACACTTTATGATTTACTTGTTTCGACACTAGAAATGCATAAATTCAAACCAAACGACAAAAGTAAAAGCTCAATCAACTGTGAACAGCAAACAAACTCACTCCTAAGATCAAAACGACACTTACAACAGGTCTAGATCTAAGGGCGACAGTATGACTAGTTTACTTTTGTAATGGGAAACTGCAAATGATGTAACAAATACACAAAGAACAAATACAGTTTCTTTATACAACCGAGGCGGAATTGAGGCAAATAAAAGGGGTTTCAGATAGGTAGACTAACTGATAACAGGCTGCAAAAAACAGAGATAAAACTGAGCAAAAGGAAGCAGGGAACCACAGCTGCACAGAGAAACTGAACTTCAGCGCAGGTATCCTTCACGGGACCTGCGTTGAAATGCAGAACCTCTTCACAGAGTCTGCGCTGAAGCAGAAATGAGAGTTGTTTCTGGGTTCTGGGTCACGGTTTGCAGTTTAATCTACAGTTTTTGGCCGGATAAAAGCTATCAATTAGGTACAATTAGGAGGATGATTTAAAGGAGGACTAAGATCTATCACAAAGGGCTGTTAGAGTACTTGTGGATCAGTTTGTTCAGATCATAAAAACAGGCCCAGTGAGTGGACTAGAGTGGCAGATCTCTACTTTGCATTTGAAAATGGCAAATGCATTTCGATTCGGCACTCCTGAGTTTATGAGAAGAACAACAATAGAAACACAAATAAACTAACAAGATACTGTCCCCAGTGGAGTCGCCAATTTGTTGTTGGGAAAAGTATCCAATTCTGAATGCCCCTATCCCACTCTAAGGTGTGATAGTGCCTTAGCAACAAACAAGGTAAACTAATTGAGTATTATTCTTTATGAAATGTAAATGAGGAAGAAGGATGTAACTAACCTGTGTCTTCCACTAGTTTGTCGATCCAAATCACTCCTCTCTTCAGTAGCTCCCAGCTTCTTGCTCCTTCACCGGCCCAGCTTCACCGAATTCCTGCAAGATCACAAGAGAGAGAAACTACACAAAGATACAAATATACATTCATAAAAAGCTCAAGATCAGATTAACCTAAACATGTAAGCATAACAAAACATCATTGGTACACAGCATGTAGGAGAAACTCAAATAATTTATTGATAGAAGAAGAAAGTCCAAGAGGAGATACAACCAAGTGAGTTCCGATCCAGCATCTACCTCCGAGCAAAGGAATCCCTTCCTCTCCTCCAACAAAGCATAAATCACCCAATGTACTAATCTCAAACTCAAACCAACAGCAATTCTCTGCAAAGTACAAAATTCCCGCCCCCTGAACCTCTGGGTGAGAGATCCATATATATATGTAAGCAGAGAGGATGAGTCAGCTTATGTCTTGACTTGTGGCTTCTCTCTGTCAGTTCTTGCTTCCACTTGGAGGTTGAGAACCTCTTACTCATCACTAGTCGAATTCATTGAGGCAAGTGTCATTGGAGAAGATTCTGGAAGCTTCCAGGGTCTTTCCACCTCGTTGAATGAGCTTGCCATTTGTCATTTCCCGCTCAGCGCACCCTGGTAGTGCTTCCACCTGCGTTGCAGTGCACCTAGCCAGTGTAGTCTCTGTATTTCAACGCAGGCAGCTAGTGGAGCCTCTGAAATAATCCTGAATTGACTATTTCTGAGTGGTTTTTGGTGGAGAACTTCTAGGAGAAGCTGTCATTGGTTGATCTTGTTCCTTTAGGAGCTGTAACAACATCTTTAGTGACTTTGGATCCCTTGAATTATGACATTTCATGCTTATAGTTGTAAGGCACAAAAATGTCTATAACACTCTGCAATAAAGTTGGCCAAGAACCCAAAGTTCCATGATCGTACAAAGCACATCAATACTAAATATCATCTAATCCGACATCATGTCGAGGCCAAAACAATCCATCTCCGTCATTGTTCCACAAATGATAAAATTGCAAACATCTTCACCAAAGCGCTTGGAAGAGAAAAGCTTGAAAGATTCAGAACGATGTTTGGACTCACCAACATCCCTTCAGATTAGGGGGGGAATGTTGACACCTAATCCTCTGCGATTGGGTGAATTTGGAATGTGAACAGTCATCAGAAGATGAATTGAGCAGTCACATTCTTTTTATATAACAATAGCTACCTAATGAAATAAATCGTATCAGTTTTCTGCCAAACTGGAGTTAATCCTAGCCTGACAGGAAGAATAGGAATGTGCAAGAGGACATGAGGATCAAGAGCTATAGAGGGTTTGTCTTGCACGTACGGAGTTGAATGTATGTTTTCCTCACTATTTTTGGCATTCATGGAATATTCATGTGCTTTATTGGTCATGATATGTCACTGGCATGGAGGAATGTCTAGATTGACAGTGGATTTGCATAGCCTTGCCATTTCTTAGATAACCATGGTCATTATGGATTTATTTCCTTGTTTTCTTTTGGTTGGTTCTCATGTTTCCTTAGCTTGGATTGAGTTACTAGTTCTTGGAGACTTGGTTGGACAAACACTCTTGAGCCCTGTAACAAATTGGATTGAGTTACTAGTACTGGGACCTTGGTTGGACAAATGCTCTAGAGCCCTAAGCAGGTTGACTTAGTAGTGTTGAAGGCTTGGTTGGACAAATACTCTTGAGTTTGGTATAAGATGTGGGTTGAGTTACTAGTCCTGGAATCTTCGTTGGAACAAACGATCTCGAGACTTGGAAGGCTTGGATAGATACCAATCTGATGATGGTTTTGTGATGTCTCACTGTGAGGTGGCATCGTTGTTTATTGGGTTGAGGTTGTTGGCCTTTGGAAGCTCTAGATGGTGTTGGATTGATGTGTTTTATGAGATCTCATGTTCATTTTTGGAATATGGAATGGGTGTGAATGTCTGAAGAGACATTTGGCTCTTCCATTCTATGGTTGGGTGCAACGTGGTAGTCCCATCTTGAGTTTGGATTTTTCATCATCACTATGAGGTTATTTCTCCTTGTATTTCTATGAGTATTATATTGGTTTATATGTGGATCATATGGTTGTGTTTTCGTTAGTATTTATGTTTCTATTAGGTTGGTTATGTATATGTCTTATGACACTAGATGTGTATGGATCTGATCATGTTTTATTTGTAAATGAATCAACAATGTATGTATGACCTAATGGATGAAACTGCAGCTAATGTGTCGAGGCATCAATGCTTCTTAGCGATTCTGAGATGACTATGAGACCCCTATGCTTAAATCTATCATTTACACCTGTAGATTACATATTTGTGATATGTTTGATGAAATACTTGTCATGACTAGTAGGGGCCTAGTCAAGGGCTTGTACAAATGATTGTACTAGTATCCTTCTTCCATTATTATTTACAATTTCTTAAGGTTTCACAACGTTCGAGGTTGTGGTCTAATACCTAAGCCTAAAAAATTGGCTCAAAGTTAAGGGTCGTTGGCTAAGAACTAGCTGAAATGGTACAAAATTGTTGGTATGCCTTATTGTGGGAGTGAATGGAAGGCTTGAGTTTCATGCATGGACTATCATGGGAGCACTTGAGGGTCCTGATCAATAGAATGTCAATTTTTCTTGCGGGTTAAGAACCTTGAAGGGTGTGTAGGTCGCAAGGAAGGTAATATTGCATTGGCTTTTTCAATTCCAGTTACTTAACTATACATGGGGAGTTGAATCATATCATAGTGGCCTTTTGTCACATGCTTTACCCAGCAGATCAGTTAACTTGAGTAATTTTGGGAGGAGGGTGTTATAGAGTGGTATTAGAACTTGGCGCACCCGTTAGACTTGATTGGTCGTGTGGTGGTCATGCATACATGTTGGTTTCATATGTGTTTGTAATGTTGGGGGTCTAGGTGCTTCTTATGTATGCATAGTGGTGGTCATTGTTATAGTTGTGTTCTCATGTGAAAGTAGATTGTGTTATTTTTTGATGTATTTGTCACCTAGTGTGTGTTAGTTATGCACTTGTTATGCATGTGAGTGTCTATAGGTCATTATACATACATTGACATCATTACAATTTTCCTGCATGAGTTCATGGTATGTGCTTGGTATGGTCATGCATGGTAACTAGATAATGGTTGAAATGATGTTTATGTATTGATAAGATTATATTTATAAATGTAATGCGCTAATTTGGTTGACCTTGAAGACAAGATATATCCTCCCATAAGCTATACTAAGGTATGTTCATTAAGTTATTTTTTGTTTTAAGCTGACATGGTATATTAGAGGAAGAAGATTGGATATGCCTAGCAAGATGGTAGACTACAATTTACAAAACTCTCCCTATGGATCAAACGAATTGCTTGGTGTTCTAGATTCTTCTGATATAACAAACACATTGGAGGATTGAAGTAGAAATAAAAAGTTCCAAGGAAGATAATGACAGGATCATTCAGGCAGAGGACAAAAAAGTGGAACTTAATGCAGCAATTCTTCAAAGTTTGTTAGAATCGCAGAGACATGGATCACTTCGGATCAGCCATGAGTTGGAGGAGAGGACTGATGGGGAATGTGGAAGTAGATCTCATGGTGGGCATAGGTTGGATAGTGGTGACATGATTTGAGATGGTATGGTATTAGATACTCCGCATAGGGGAGGTGATGGACAAGAGTTCTATTCTAGTTTTGATTCTTACAAACACTATGATCATCATCATTATAATCCTTATAGGAAGATTGATGAGGGATATTTTCTAGATGAGTTCCATAAAGCGAAGCCACCTACCTTCGATGGGGATTTGAAGAAGCTAGAGGATGCATAAGCATGGTGACCTTTGATGGAGAAATAATTTGAGCTGCATGAGTACACAGAGAATATCAGGGCCAGAATGGTTATCTTCATTCGTAAAGGGAAATAAAACATCTCGTGGTAATATTTGAAGTGGGTTAGAGACATCAGGACAAAATATTTGAGTTCGGAAAAATTCAAGGTACTCTCTAGGAAGAAGTACTTGTTAAAGTGGTGCTATGACAACAAATCCAAGGAATTTTATGAGTTAAAGATGGGATCGATGAAATATGAGAAGTACATGACAAATTTTATCGAGTTATTGAGGTATGTACCATATCTTAAAGATGATAAGGCCAAAGTTCAAATATTTGTTATTGGATTTCCATTACGATATAAAGAGTGGATTGAGTATAATAAGCTTCAGTCATTAGAGGAATTTATTGGGAGATTGAAGCACAATTATGAGTAGTCAAAGCGTAATATAGAATCATAGTAGGGTTGGAAAGGGAAAGACAAAGCTAAAGCTAAATGCGAGTTGAAAATAAAAAAAGCCTCACGATGCAAGTGAGGAAGAAAAAAATTCACCTTATCAGAAGATAAACATAGTTAGACAGGGACATTGGTCACAACCTAGAGGGAAATAGAATAAAGGTGATGGTATGGGACCATTGTAGTGTTCTATTTATTATGTTGGGTGTCTATGTGCCATAGAAAATTTTAGGGGCGAATGTTCGCCGTTTGGCGAACTTAAGGGGTTTTAAATTTTTAGTGGACGAATATTTGGTATCATAGCACATTTTTACAAATCACCTCAAATAGCCCACCTTATTTTAAGGGAGAGGGTAAAAAAGGTAAATTTATCCCTTGAAACTAGGAGTTACAACCTTCCATTCGCCCATTTTCAAGAATAGGTTTTATTTAAGTGAATCCATTAGCCCATTTTCAAGAATAGGTTTTATTTAAGTGAATCCTATGGGCCAAATACCATATTTATAAAAGAGGTATGGTAAATAAATAAAACATTTTTTATATTTACTCCATAAGTTACCTTATATACATGCAAGGGTGTAAACAAATACAAATATAAGTAAAGTGAAGGTATGGTAAATAAATAAAAATATAAATAAACTAGACGTATGGTAAATAAATAAAACCTCTTTTTATATTTAGTCCATAACCCTCGTTCTATTTATGAAGGCTCAAGAAATAGGTTTTATTTAAGTGAATCCTATGGGCCAAATACCATATTTGTAAAAGAGGTATGGTAAATTAATAAAAATATAAATAAATGAGAGGTATGGTAAACAAATAAAACATTTTTTTATATTTACTCCATAAGTCACCTTATATTTACGAACACTCAAAAAATGCGTTATATTTAGGTGAAACCTATGGGAAAAATACTATGGGACAAATACCATGGACTAGATTGTTATTAATACCATGCAAAAAAAACAATATTAACCCTAATATTAGTATTAATAAAAAAAAATGGCACATGGTATTGACCCATGGTATTCACGTGGAATGTAGCCTATTTAAATGGGGGAATTAAATGAGCATAGATCCATCTTTACTCTAGATCTACTAACCCCCGAGAGGTTTCAAATATCGTGATATGCAAACTAGCATAGATTGAAAAATATTTGAATATCGTGATATGCAAACTAGCATAGAGTGAAAAAATATTTGATCACTCTCGGGGCTTGGTGGATCATACATTTTAGCTTGGTTAAAATAAAAAATAAAATAAAATTCAACTATTAATTTTATTAATTTTTATAAATTACTAATAGTAATTTTTAAGCTCCACATTTATGATAACCCATGGTATTGACCCATGGTAATACCATCGTATTCATGTGAGCATAGACTATTTAAAGGGGAAATTCTATCATCTTAGATCCATCTTAATTCTGGGTCTACCAAGTGCTCAGAGGGATAAATAGATTTCATTCCCCTAAGAGTGGTAGATGTGGAGTTAATATGGATATAGGTTGGTTTTTATGGATATAGGTGAATGGTTAAAACATGGACATTGGACAAGTATATTTCTATACTTCTGTTTTAAACTGAAACAAATTCAGGGCTAAAAGGAATGGATTAATTGCAGTAGTCATCCTTCTATATCTTTCCAACAAATGTTAGAGTAAACAGATTGTAATTTGGGTAATTTTTCTAATTGCAAATAGGAACACACTTGTTTATTGGTAGGGTGGTTACGAGGTCCCTAGAAGTGATGAATTTTAATTTTTCTTGGTTTTATATATAGTATTAGGTTTTTTCTCATGCTTTCTATGAATGACATGGGTGAATTTATCCTACACCCACTAGGTTATTGATATGTAATTTCAGTAATTTTTATTTCAAAAGATATTTTAAAGAAATGCAATGATTTCATTTGTGTATTCAATAAACACAATATTCGAATGGAATTCTGCATTTGTGGTTTACCTATATAGATTCCATGGAGAAGTGTTAGTGGTGTGACATCAATTGTCCTCAAGCAGAGGCTTTAGTTTTACTCTTTTTGGAAGCAAATAATTTCTTCCAACATTTTTGAGTTACATGAAAAATTTTAAAGTCATAATAGTATTCAATTATGGGTTCAAGAGATACATAGTATTCAATTATGGGTTAAAGAGATCCACACTGAATGATCTATCGGCCTTATGTTCACTTAGTTTAAGACTATTCACTTGGAGAGCTTGCATGTGCCCCCACTACAAGAGCATAGTAAAGTCATGAAGAACTTAGAGAAGCTATCTTTAAGATTTTAGTGAAGAATGGAAAAATGTTTTGGTTCAATAACAACCAGTCGAGCATTAAGCTGCCAATAATGCTAGATTTTAACCTGGAGCACTTTTGTGATTTGGAGGAGATGCCCCCTCGTATTTGTGACACATCTTCAGTTGTGAATTTGACTATTACTAACTGTCATTTCCCGATGACTTGGGGAACCTCAACTCTTTAAGAATGTTAAGGAAGGAAAGAAAGTACATTATGCTAAGTTCTCTTATGCTTTTCAAGTTTTTCTTGGATATCTACAACGTTTCAGGTAGGAAAGTACATTCTGTTAATGAAAATCTGTCTTGATAGAAAAGCCCAATTTCAAATTCTAATTCTTTCAAAAACATTGTATAATTGTAATGTTTCTAAAAGGAAAGCATATTTTTTCAATTTAAGTATGATGATCCCATATTCCAACTTATTTTTCAGTAACCCATTAGGCTTTGTAGCTTTGAATAAATCCATGTCTTTTGATAAGATCCTCTTCCAAATTAGAACACAGTTTCCTTTTGGCAATAATCACATTCAATGTCTTGATTTTTTTATTGAGAAAATAGAGGTTATGAAACAAGCTTGTGCCATAAAAGGACTTGATCCATTGATTATGTATCAATTATGGCTCTTGATGTAACAATGTCTTGATTTTGTTGCTTGAAAATAGAGGTTACGCTTTACTATTTCACATAATTTCTTACAATATTTCCATAAGTATTGATTTGTAATCTCAGTCGCTGAGGGATGACAGTAATGACAAAGGTAATATTCCATGGTTTGAAGTTACCCTCTTACTAAATATTTAAATATATCACCACAATTTAACTATTAGTTAAAGGAATTGTATTTGATTTGTAAACAATTCATTGCTTCATTTATAGATTTTGATTTTTTCCCTTTTTTATTTTTTTCTCAGATTTGGTATGAGATATCTTCCAATATTTGGGTTCCCTAGTTTCCCCTCCATAGCTATGAGGTTCAGATTCTATCATTAAATATTCTCAGAACGTTATAACTTTTCTAGTAAGTGTACTTTGAAACATTGTTGTTGCTTTTCCATGGTGTTAATGCAAATAAGCACTACAACTAGTGCCATTATTTAGAATAAGTGCTGAAATCTAGGTGGTCTTGTAATGATGGAGTGATCGTTTTCTAGCTACTAAGGCCATATTCATTTTTATCTCTTATGTTGTCCTAAGATATTCAAATTCAGAATAAGAATTGAGGTCTCGTTTCCACTGTAGATTGCAGTCAGTTTCTTGAACATGATATATAGTAGATTATATTTTACTAATCAACTGTTGATGTGATCCCTCATAGGAAAGGAAATTCAAAGTGACTTTGATTTCACATTGATTTGTCAAAACATCCACACAGGAAAGGATATTCAAAGTGACACTAATTTCACACTGATTTGTCAAAATGGAGGCAAGAGAAAAGGAAACTTTGTATTCAACAATGCTCTTAATTTCATATGTACATGCACAGACATATTAGTAGAAAATATTGAAGGGTTGCCTAAGTAATATGTTCCATTCCACTACATTCTTTACAGCTTGTAAATAAATAACTCCGAACAATTCATTACAATACTTGTTATTCTTTATTAATCAGTGGTTAAGATTTTAATATTGAACTCGCTAAGATTTTTCTTCCTTCTGTGAAATTGTGTGTTCTATAATGCTTCTTTTTGATTCACTATGTATAGCATATAAAGTGTGTCTAATGGAGTAGGAAGATTGGAAAGTCTTATGATCCTTGAACTATGTTACAAGGCAGAAACCCAACAGGGCACGGTAGGTGCATCCCCACAAAGGGGTCACAAATACCAAAGTTGGTATTGGCTAGTGCCTTGAACTAGAAAATTTCCTTGACCCTTGTATTAACAATGAATCTGGAGAGGATTCTAATGTTATCTTTATAAGATTTATATTAGTTAATATTGATGAATAAAATTCATGAGACATGAGCTAGGATGTCCTTGCAAGGTGGTTTTTGATTATTGGAAGCTATGATGGCCATTATGTCAGGCTAGGTGGTCACACTCCCTTGATCGTGAGCACGATTGTGATCAAGATGAAAGAATTCATAGTCTGGATTGATTGTTCATCAATGATAATTAGTGGGCTCATTCACAAAAACTTCTATTTCACTAATTCTTTTTATAGAGTTGTGAGATTCAATTTCCAAAGGTTTTAATTACACTATAGAGTTGAGTTCTGAGAGAGTTGCGATTCATAGTGTTAAGTATAGCAGCTATGACACTTGAATGAAGAAAAGCATAGTAGATGTATCAGACTCTGTTATAAGATTACTTGCATATTATAAGGAACTTGGTTGGCTTTTTTATAATTTTATAAACAAGTTCCATTTCGTGGAAATGTGAAAAAAACAGTGATATTGCCACCATGTGGCTCTTGTCATATATGGTTTTATACTTTTTCAAAAAATTCTCTAAGAGTTCACAATGCTAAGATTCACTAGGACCTTACAAAGTTTTATTATTTAGTGAAAGACTCACCAAGATCTTACAAGATTTTATAATTCAGTAAAATATTTGCCATGCCTGGTGAGAGATTCGCCAAAAAATTATATATACATATTATATTATTGATAAAATCGCCTTCCATTTTTCCTATATACCATGGAGATTCGCCCATTAATTATACATATAAATTTAGGGGGGGTTCTTAAAATTTTCCCTGCTATGTGCTTGTTATGTATGCATTGGTGGTCACGGTCAACAAAGCATTTAACAGGGGGAGTATAATGAATATATGACCTAATATACTATAATGCAGCTATTTTAATAAAGAATAAATGTGTCTTTATGAATCTTATATATGTATGATACCCCTACGCTCAAATATGTTGTTATGACCTATAGACTACATATTTTTGATATGTTTGACAAAATTTTGGTCATGGATAGTAGGGGTGAGATAAATTACTTGTACCAATGACTCGACTAGTATCCTTATTCCATTATTATTTACCATTTTTGAAGGTTTCATTAAGTTCTTGGTAGTGGCCTTAGACCTAACCCTAATAAAGTGGCCGAGAATCTAGGGTCGCTCGCTCAGAACTAGAGGAAAAGGTACACATTTGTTGGCATGCCTTCTTGTGGGAGTGACTGAAAGGCCTGAATTACATGCACGGATTGTCATGGGAGAGGTTGAGGGTCTAGAGGGGAATGATACTTTTGATAGGGTATGCCTTAACACCTTCATGAGATACAATATGATCGAGATATTCCACCTCTTGTACTCCAAACAAACATTTTGAGTTTTTTGCATATAAATGTTTCTCCTCTAATAGTTTGAGCACCCCGTCAACATGTTGAACATTACCCTTCCAAGACTTGTTGTAGACTAGTATATCGTAGAAAAATACTAACATAAATTTTCTAAGGAAGGGTTTGAAAATGGAATGCATCAAACCTTGAAATGTAGAAGGTGCATTGGTAAGGCCAAAAGGCATGACTAAAACTTCATAATTAGGCTCATGATTTTTCAATGTTGTTTTCAAAACATCTTTAGTCTTCATTCTGATTTGATGTTATCCTGAATGAAGATCCAACTTGGAGAAGTAAATTGCTTCATGTAATTGATTAATGATAGGAATGGGAAATATATATTTAATAGTGATCTTGTTGAGCTCCATATAATATGGACACACATAACATGACCCATCCTTTTTGTGAACCAATACTACTAGAGTAGATAAATAACTTTGACTAGGTTGAATTATACCGACCTTTATCATTTCAGCAACCATACATTCAATTTCACTCTTTTGGGCATAGGGATATCTGTAAGGCCTGGTGTTCGGACGAACACTTCTTGGAATCAAATGAATATCACGATCATGATCAATCATAGGTGGGAGGCCTTTCGGAGTCTCTAATACCTTGGAATGATTGTCCAAGACATTTTCGGATATCTAGAGAAAAATATGATTTCGATGTGGGAACCTCTAGTGAAAATAATTGTTTCATTACACCCTATAGTTCTTTCTTTATAATATTGTTCATGCCATTAGAAATTATTATCTTTCATGGTTTCCTTGCGATACCCCATAATTCAACTTCCTTTCCTTCCCAAAAAAAATTCATGAAAAGTTCTTCAAAATTAAAAGCTATCGTACCGAAAGATTGTAACCATTGGACTCCTAGTACAACATGAACACCACCCATTAGAATGGAAAGGATTTGACTGTTCAATATATATTCTGCCATTGACAGCTTAATATTATGGCAATTTCTAGAGAAATTTATGGTTCCTCCATTTGTGACTATCACTTGACGCTTTGGTGCTAGATATAGGAAGCAATTCACTTCCCTGGCTATCTGACAATCAATGAAACTATGTGTACTACCTGAATAAATAATTACTATTATCTTTTTCTTCTTGATATATCTTTCTATCAGAGGAGTGGTAATTCCTCCAATGCATTACAAGATATGGCCAGATTCATATCTTCTTTCCCTAGGATTGGTTCTTGGTGTATATGGTTTTCTTTTGATGTTTCTTGTTCCTTTTCTTCCTCGTATTCATAATCTACGTAAAATTATTTATTCTCATTACACTTATGACCTTTAGTGTATTTTATAGCATAAATGTAACAAAACCCTTTTTTATTTTTTCTTCCAATTGTTGTGTTTTCAACCTTGTAGTATGTGGAACGCTAGGGGTAGAAACAATTCCATCCTTATATTTGTGAGTCGCAGGCTAACTTGTTGTCATAATTTCACTTCCAGTTTTTCTTGCCAACTTGAATGTCTTCTCCAATGAATCAGGTTCCCAAAAGCAAACCCCATGTTGGATGTTATCCTTTAAATTCCCTATGAGCAAATCAATCCTATGCTCCTCTAGAATATCATTTACCCTTATATTCAATTTTTGGAATTCCTCAATGTGCTTTGTGCGTGAACCCTTTTGTTTGAGACTTATCAATTGACTAAAGAAGGTGTTTCTCTTTGTATACTCATAATGTGTTATCATTTCCTCCATAAAAATTGACCAAGTCATAAGTAGTTTATGAGAACAAATCCATCAATACCATACAAACTAATTGGGTTCTAAATATAAAGTTTCAATACATATATTTCTTGTGTGTTTTACATTATGAAGATCAAAAGATTTCTCCATTTGTAGTATCCATGTTACCAGATCCTTACCATCAAAATTTCTCATATCCATATTTGGAATATGGTGGGTCTTGAATCTAATGTTAGAGTCTATGAAATCATGATTAACATTTCTTTTGTTCTCATCATGAGTTTCATCTAATACCCTTTCGCCATTATGAGGCATTGCTTGTGGTAACTTTGTTAAACCTTCCATGTCTGCTTTTAAAACATTCTTCAAATCTTCCACGTTGTGTTTAATTTTTTCTTCTATACCATTCATATTAGCTTTCATTCCATCCATATTATCTTTCATTTCGTTCTTCAAACCATCCATCTTAGATTCCATTTCATTTTTTGTTACTCTTTGTGAGAGAGAAATTTGTTGCATTTCGTCTCATAATTTTGATATATCATGTTGTATTTCTTATTCTTCTTCATGCATCATAGTAGAGATTTATGAAGCTATTTTTAATATGAGGTTGAGAGAGAGAGAGAAATTGTCTCTTTCAATTCAAGGCATGAGAGAGGTTTGTAATTTATTTAATAGTTAACATAACATGTAACATTGTAAAAAATATGGATAACAAAACTATTTTAATGTGAGTATCTAAGTTGATATATTTTAACCCATGTTTTTATATTTATTATTGCACATAAGAACACACATACAAAAATAAAGAGAAAATATACTAATAACAATTTATTTTTTTTAATCCCCGATGGGGATGAGGCACAAAAATAGTGGTGGTGTGGGTATCCATCTTGACAACCATGTTAACTAAATGACATGAGTAACATTAATGGAGGTGAGTGGAGTAGCCACCCCCATGCATGAAACCACATGAAAATTGAAGTTATTAAGGAGCTGGTGGATTAACAAATGAATCCATAAAGGGGGCAAATAGTATTGGTTAAGTGATTTCCTAATGGCGAATATATCCCCTATCAATGATCAGATGTTTTGATATGTAATTTGGGATTTGGAACTTTAAGCACAAGTGGTACTTGTATTTGGTTTAATAACAGTTGTGGATTCCAAAGTTTAAGCTAGGGCCTTACAAACTGGAAGTACCAAGTGTATTTGTGCATTAGAAATCTAAAGATCTGCATCATGGATTTCAGAAAATATGCAGTAGCATAAATTGATTGCAACCGCGAGCTTGAAATGATATAGGAGAGAATAGGTCTAAGGGTAGTCATCATTTATTGAATTCTTAGAGCATCCTACACCCTTTTCGTGTAGATTCTAGGTGGTACTTAATAACCCTAGGGTAATTCTCAACTTTCTTAGACACCTCTATCTTGCATTTTCCTTCTTTCTTCTGGTATAGTTTGGTGGATTGCCTATAATTCCCAGTGATGGTAGTGGGGCTTGGGTTATTTCTTAAGTGATTTGGTTTAATTGTGGCATCTGATTTCAATTAGAATTTGGTATTAAAACTTGGGATTGGCTAGTAGTTGTGGTAGATGAACCTTAGGTGTTTTCTAGATTTTCCATTTTGAGCTCTTGTTCTTATTTTCATGTTTGTTCAACCAATTCTCCTAGAGTGCTTGTGCTTCAAGTCGAGCCTCAATTTGAGCCCTGGTGTTCCTTCAGTAGTATAGAGTGTGTTGATTATCTTGGATAGATCCCAAATTATTTTGTTCAACCAATTCTCACTCAAAGATGAAAAATTTGATTAAAGGAATTATGACAAAAATTCAAGCTCATTGATACAATATATTTTTGAATACTGCATTTATAGAAAGGGAGTAGAGAAATATGAGGTTCCATATGAAAAATATGGGAAACTATCTATCTAAATGTGAGCACCATTTCCCATGCATAGCCACTTTATCAACACCCTAAAGGTCAAATGCAAAATATATGATGCCAACTACCTTTTATTGGCTCATAGATGATTAATATTTGTTGTTAGTTTCTTATGGTTTGATGCTTCCATAGATACTCTAGTTTTGCTACAAACGCTACATTTTCTAAAATTTTTGATATGTTATTCTATAATTAGATATGTACTATTGGTATTTCCAAAGCCAAATTATGTATCCATCCTCGTAGCTCAAACTAACACCTCAATCACATGGCATCTAACATGTACAATGCCATGTAGAAGTCGGGATATCTTCGTGTACGTGGGATTTGAGATTTTTTTACCCTTGTCTAGATTGAACCTACTAGGATTTCTTCCCAATTGAATATGCTTCCCTCTTGAGTACATGTGTATATAAATGTCACCCAGTTTTTCTTCGAATGTTTCTACATCTAAATTTCCATACAACTTACAACACATAGTGACTACCATCTAGTATACTTTTCTAAATAGCTTGGTGTTATATATCATGCCATATTTGTGTCTTCATGACATCCTTGCTAGCTAAGGTAAAAACTTCAAACAATTTTTTTTATATGTTCCATCTGATAGCTAGGAAGTTTGTAATACTTGACATTACGAGGATATTTATATGCTACTAGATCCATAAATACACAATACACTTGATTGGCCATTAGCATAATAATTAGTTTCAATAATTTACTCTTCAAGATACATAATTATGTCATAGTCCTAAGTATAATATGGAATTCCATAGTTTGTCATCCAACATGCATACACAATTTTACTTTTCTATGCATGTCAAGAGAGCTAGCATCTCAAGGGGGGACCTCGAGTCTCTGCCCAAACATATGCTAGTTGTGTTGCAACTCACATCTAACCACCGATGAGTTGAATCTAAACTCTTATTGGTTCAAGTGCGGTATTTCTTATTCCATGACATTTAATTCATTGTCGAGGTGGCTTATCAATGACATTTTCATAGCGAGCACAGATATAGGTGTTTGTAGTCCATTATCCAAGTAGCTTATTAGCTACATAGAAAGCACCATAGTGACTCAAATTGTATTTTATTAGTGGTTTATCATCTATACAACAAACACCATAGTTATTTTGTCATTTGTTTAGTCTCAAACTAACCGCATAACCACATAAGCTTATACTATCGGTCTAGTGGGCCCAACAAAATACATCAGAATTACACTTAAATACCCATAGCCAAAATCAAGCATAGGCTCCATAAAACGAATATAAAATGTTTTTATTGTTCGAGTGTTATTGCTCCGTCTCTGTAAATAATTATGTGATCACTATTTAGCATCTATATCCTTTATAAAAAAGGGAGAGCTCATGGCTATGAATCTTCTCTACTTTTAGGAGTCATTACCCATTTCCCAATTTCCTCTTTCTATTCATTGAGGTCACTCAACTCCGTAGCACCTCTAAAATATCTTAGAGGCCTCCCTTCATACCACCTTCCACTTTTGCTCCTTAGGGGTCACTTGTCTATGCCCTTGAATTTTTAGGGATATGGGCATTGTCCTACCTTCCCCACCACCCTTGTATAATATCTTTAATTATGTCATGAAATGTTAGCTTCCATGTGCTGAAAAATGAATTCCCAAATCAATTTTTTTCTAACCTCTCACTCTTCACTTCCCATAGTAAGTCCCCTTAGAGTTGGGCCCAAGCATCCCTTCCTTACGACGAGTATACAAAATTCAACGAGGAAATTTTTAATTACTTAGAAGTGTTTTCCTAGGAAGTGATGGCTCACACACTGAGCTTCATAGTGATGGTTACACCTACAAAAGTAGGGGTAAAGTTAAGGTTACATTAAAAATTCAACAAAAGTTGGAGAGTTACTTGATTGTAAGCTAGATTGTTAAGCAAGATAGTGATCAAGAAGAATTGAAGATGGAAGAGGAGGACGTACAGGAAATACCTCCACCAAAATATCAAGTCATAGCATAAAAAAGAAGGAAAAATAGGATATTGTTAGTATTATAATGATAACAAGTGAAATAAATAATAATCAAGTAAGGAAAAATGAGGAAGTTTTGCAATATAGTGAAGCTATTGCTAAGATTATTTAAAACCCAAGGATGAGGTGTTCCTGAGCTATTGACTTGGCTCAATAGGTGTATCAAAGTCAATAAAAACTTGTAGAAAAATACAATATATCAAAGATGAAGATAGCTATTATGATACAATTTATAAGAAACTATATGGAGCTATCTATGAAGAGCATGATACAACCCATGAAGAACATCATACATCACATGAAGTCCATGATGCAACCTATGGGGAACATGTTGAGTATAATGAAATACCATATTCTACCCACCAAAGATAGGTGCAATAGGGAAACCTTGATGAAGACCTAAGAAGAATATGAGAAGAAACTAAGGGTGAGTCTACTATGACTGTGATTCCTTCTAAAATTGCAATACAAAGTAAGAAAAGGAAAATCATACCATTAAAAAAGAGAAAGTGGAGGAAATGGAGGTATTAGAAAGATATATGAATGCACAAAATGAACTATTAAGATTTAAAAGTAGAATAATCATTGAAGAGAATGTAAAACTAAAACAAGAGAAAAAAAATCTGAAAAAAAAAAAAATATCCTAATCTCCAAGAAAGAGTATAAGTGATTCCAACCGAAGTTACAGAATTTAAAATCCAAGAATCAAAGTTTTAGGTTGTGATTACTCATGCAATAAAATAGAATTATGGACCAACTCATCCAAATGTTGATGGTATTTTAAGGGTAGTAGAATAAGCAAGGTATCTTTAAGAGTCTTGGTTGCATGAGGACATGCAACATCTCCACATTGGGTGAGATGTTGCATGCGGTATTTTATGCCCATTTTTCCTCAACCTAAATGGTAGTCTAACCCAATAAACCTACTTTATACTGCATTTTGTATACGTTATCCCCATTTTCCCTAAAAATAAAAGAAAGAGGTATCTAAATATCTTTCTCTCAAATCACTAATTTTTTACCCAAATTATCCAATAGTAAATAACCTAACCAAAATGTTACGAGAAATTTGATTTTTTGTTAGGTTCACACACCCACCAATTCTGAATATGAGTGAAATTTCTATGCTTAGAATAGAGATAAACCTATAAAATTAACAACTCATGAATTCAACGAGCCAAAGAGAAAGCACATACAATGTTGGGTATGTGGAGAAAACCACATGATGAAATATTTTCCTCACAAATAGTGGAATAAAAAGAAGTTATACCATGTTGAAAATGTACAAAAAATGAATGATGTGGAGATAAACATATCTAGGAGATATGTACAATCTAGGAGATATTTCTAGGAGATATTTGGATTAAAAATATGCAACATTATCATCAAGCCTTGGTTATTGAATGGAAGGTCTAATTTCCAACTAGCCTGTATCAATTTTAAATGATTCAAGTTATAGTTTTATTCTTATTAATCTAGAAATTGTGATATTTTTTACATTGTAAACTAAAGAACATGCCAAATTATGTTTGGTCCATCTAGTTATGGGAGTGAGAAATAATGTAACATATTTAGTGGAATCATGTCACCTAGAGCTAGGTTTTGTTTGGCCCCTATACTACTAGGGTAAACCCTTATTTTTATTAGTACAACCCCCTTATTATATGGATGTACGCATGTAGTGCCCATATTGTTACTATTGTACCCCATAGAAGCCCACTATTGTTATTATTGTGCCCTTACATTATTATTGTTATGTCGGCTCTCATTATATTATGACACCTTAGACTCCTATATATAGAAAGGAGGTCTTTTCATTTATATCATCCAAGAATCATTCATGTGTGTAATGTAAAGGAGGTTGTCCCCTCAAAGAGGCTAAATTCTAAAGAGTTGATCTATATTTTCTATCTCTTTGTGAGTTGGTTTCATAACATTAGGTATTAGAGATTTGGAGTCTAGGGTTTCCCTACTCCAAATAGGTCATCGTGGAATTTTCACTATAACTTTTTTTTTGCAATGTTTCAGAAGCTAAAACAAAATCCCATTTGAGACGAAATCGCACTAAACCTCGGGTCCAAATTTTAGAGCTTTTCGCGATACATTTGTGGAGATATGATCTGAGGAATTTTGTTCTTTTGTAGACTCTTGAATTAAATTCCAAGCAGGTGACCTAAGGAAAATCGTCATAACTTTCTCTCCGAGCATCGGATTGAAATTTCATAAGATGGTATAGAAAGAGTACATACTGTAGCTTCTTGTATATATTTTTCAAAGCCAAAGCTAGAAACAGTGACACGTGGCATGTCGTATAATTTTTCTCTACTGAACTAGTCTATAATCAGGTCACTGTAGGAGATTTGGCATAACTCTTCCTTGGAGAATCCAATTTGGATCAGACTGGTGGCATTCGAAAGAGGACGCATAGGGATACTGTAGGTCGCAATTTTAGAACTGGAAGAACCAAAATTATAGAGTTATAGTCATTTCAAGACCGAGCTCCTAAAATCAAGAAAAGGCGATATGAGGAAGTTTGATGGCAAGGATTTGGTAAATTGGATACTTCAAATGGAGCAATATTTTGATCTACATGGTGTATCACTGTTACAAAAGGTATGTATTGAATCTTCATATTTAGAACCAGATCAATTTTTATGGTATAAAGGGCTTTGTTCTTGTAAACAACTTGTTACCTGGTCAATTTTCATGGAGGAAATGATAGCACATTATGAGGGTACAAAGAGCAACACCTTCTTTAGAGCAACACCACAACAATTGGAAAGAGTAAAAGGGCTTTGTTACCTAGTGGAAAGGAAAATTATGGCAACAAGGAAGTCTGCCCCTCACGACTATAAAGATGGAAGTGTTGTTTCTCCTAGCCTTCCACAACCTACAAGGGTTACAACAAAACAATTGGAAGAAAAAAGAGAAAAAGGGCTTTGTTACAATTGTGATAGCAAATGCACTAAAGGTCATAAGTATGTTGAGAAGAAATTATTTTACATAGAGTATGAAGAGGAGGAAGAAAAGGATCAAGAAACATCAAAAGAAGAGGATATATGCTAGGACCCAACCCCAGAGAAAGAAGAAATGAGTGAGACCATATCTTGTAAAGCATTGGCAATAATTACCACTCCTCAAACTCTCAAGATAGAAGGACATGTCAAGAAGAAAAAGGTGCAAGAAGTGAAAGATCACATCAAGAAAGAAGAAATGAATCCAACCATATCTTGTAATTCATTGGTTGGAATTACCACTCCTCAAACTATCAAGATAGAAGGACATAACAAGAAGAAAAATATTCAAGAAGTGAAAGATCACATCGAGCATCAACAAATGAATCCGACCATATCTTGTAAAGGATTGGAAGAAATTACCACTTCTAAAACTATAAAGATAGAAGGACATATCAAGAAGAAAAAGGTTCAAGCAATGAAAGATCACATCGAGCATCAACAACAAGTTCTCCAACTTTTAAAGGATAACGCCACTTTGGTGCAAAATCGAATGAAACAACACGTAGATCAACATCGTAGTGAAAAAAATTTGATGTAGGTGATTGGGTATTTTTACTACTACATCTCAAGAAAGTTATTTATGAGAGGGAAATGTTGGCAATACTACATGCACTTAAGAAATGGTGACCTTACCGAATGGGAAGACACTTCAAGGTAAAAATGGATCATGATAGTCTTAATTACTTTTTAGAACAACTATTATCTTTAGAACAATAGAAAAAATGTGTCACAAATATGATGGGTTATGACTTTGACATCATCTATAGAAAATGGAAGCAAGCAGATGCACTCTCAAGAAAGGATGAGGATTTGGAAGCATTGTTTTGTGTTATTTCTATTATCCAACTAGATTGGATAAACGAAGCAAGGGATGAATTGAAGAAGGATGAAGAAGTAAGGCCACTTATTCAAAAGTTACAAAAGATCCCAATTCAAATAGCATTGCCAGAAATTGAATAGGAAGGAAAAATCATATTGGAACCTCGAGCAGTGACAGAAACAAGAACCTAACAGCTACGAAATCAATCAATTTCAAAGTATCTCATCGAGTGGAAGAACTTACCCGGTAAAGATTCCACATGAGAGGACAAGAATTTTATACAGAAGCATCAAGAAGTACTCAAGCGTTAAGGACGACACTTTTTGAACAAGAGGGGCATGTTAGGCCCCTATACTACTAGGGTAACTCCTTATTGTTATTAGTAAAACCCCCATATTATATTGATGTACCCATGTAGTGCTCATATTGTTACTATTGTACCCCATAGAAGCCCACTATTGTTATTATTGTGCCCTTACATTATTATTGTTATGTCGGCTCTAATAATATTATGATCCCATAGACTCCTATATATAGAAAGGAGGTCTTTTCATTTGTATCATCCAAGAATCATTCATTTGTGCAATGTAAAGGAGGTTGCCCCCTCAAAGAGGCTGAATTCTAAAGCGTTGATCTATCTTTTCTATCTTTTTGTGAGATGGTTTCATAATACGCTCTATCTATAATGTGTGTGTGTTGGGTGGAGGGGCTAATCCCATATCTAACAAATGTGAAGAAGTAATAAATATGTTGAAGTGTAAATGTTTTTTCCCTAAAATTTTACAAAATTTTCACTTTAGCTTTATCCCTTTTACACTAAATAAATGTAGGATAAACATGAATCTATACTGATTGCAAAATAAAACCATAATAAAATTTAATTACATCAATATAAAATAAATATATAACCTATATAAATGTGATGAGAATAATTCTAGAGTAATTATAAACTAAAATATTAATAAAATCTAATTATATCAATATAAAGTAAATATATAATCTATAGTTACTATTTCATAAAATCAAATGCATCTTAGGTAAGAAGAATGGATAATTTTAAAGGATGTGGTATTTTCATTAGGTTTTTGGGATAAGGTTATATTATATTTATTTATTCTTTAGTATGGGTTATCTTAATCTTTTAAAAATATGTAAAACAAAATTTATTAGTGCCATGAGAAGCCAAAATATTGGTATTGATTTAATACTTTAATTGTTTGGCCACATGGGTTTCTTTCTCTTCATACCTTCCTTAACCATCTTAATAGTCTCTCTTCACATAATCAAATTACCATGGAGTTACAGGACATTCTAATGGATCCCTTTCCTTTCAAGAGTATTAGAAGAAAATTCACACTAACCAATACCTCTATGTGAACTCTCATCATCACCCAAATGAGAAGTCTATAGTCTTAAAGCCCCTCTTCATTATGGGGCTCAAAATTTGTGATCCCCAATTATTATCTCTCTATAAGGATCACTTCACCAACCCCCTTATAAAGAATGATTCTTCAATCTAGAAATGTTATAGATCTACTTGTTCACACTTTCAGATAACCCTACCAAAGCGTCCTATCCCTTCCATATATAAAAGAAATAACATATTATATTTCAAAATTCTAAGCTAAAAGGAACATCAAAATCTTATTCAAACCTTATAAAGCCCTCAAGTAGTTATTGAGATCTCCTAAAGGATCCTAGTATCTCTTAGAATCTACTTTATTCTTCATATGGAAAATATTATGTTGGCTAAAATGGAAGGTCTTACAAAGGGAGACTTAAAGAGCACATAGTAGACACTATTCATAATCTGATTCTAAAAGTTGCATTGTCATAACACTCCTTGAACACCGAAAACCTAATTCACTTTGATCAAGCTAAGACCCTACATCAACCAATCTGATTGAAGAGACCCTTGGCATTGAAAAACACCCTAATAACTCTAATAAGATAGATGGCTACACACTTAACCAATTTTGGAAACCCTTTATTCATAGATCTAGTCATTAATGGTCCTTTAATTTACTTTTCATTCTTATTATAGACTTACTCATTGACTATCTTATCATTTTATTTATTAGTATATCTGTGTCTCTCTGGTTTTATTCATTTTCTGTATTTATATTTATACTATATTTTATGTGTTCCATTGCCCTGTAATATATAATTTTCTAACAATTTGATTCCAAGAAGTTTTCCTCTGAATATCAAGCCTTACAGATATCCCTATGCCCAAAAGAGTGAAATTGAATGTATGGTTACAGAAATGATCGAGGTTGGTATAATTCAACCTAGTCAATGTTATTTGTCTACTCCAGTAGTAGTGGTTCACAAGAATGATGTGATGAGCCCAATTTTTGGTACAATTTGGGCTCATTTGGCCTATTTTACCTTGCTCAACCATTCATCTTTTATCACTTATGCATTCATTTCTTAGTATATTCATGTTGTTTGTAGGAAGAAGGGCAGGCATTATATCTATGTGGCTAATACATGATGATTTCAGGTTTTGGCATTAAAGAGAGAAAAAGACCACGCAAATGGAGACAAGGAGACAGCAAAGGTGACATTGCGGGTTCATAGGGAGGTTGTCCACAGTCTTGATGACCTTCCTCGTGATTTTCACCTTAACTCCGAGCTCCAACAGCTCTCCCCACCGAGCTTAAAGGCAGCCAACATGTTCTACAGTATCAGCAGTTTACAGCAGTTTGACTTTCAGTTGGATAGCGAAGCTCCACGAATGGAGGAAGCCAGCTTGATCTTCATTGTGTATAAATATGAAGGTCGTAGCCTTTGATAGCAGCTTTTTGAACTTTGGAACTGATATTGTAATTTCTGAGGACAGCTCGGTGTTTGTTTTTTGTAAGCCAGTTTTGGCATGACATTAGACTCTTGATTATGAATAAAGGCAAGCAGATTTGGATCTAGTTCTGAGCTTTTAATGGAGCTATAGCTCTCAGGTTAGGGCCCAACCTGAGAGCAATAGATCTCCTCTTCTTGTAGTGTTATTTGCCTTTCTTTCCAGCACTTTGTTTCTTTGTTTTGATATGCATTTCAAGAACGCAGTCTGCTGATTTGATTTCTTTAATGAGATTGAGTAGGATTAGCTTATGGTTAAATCAATTTCAGTTGCTTAGATTAGAATAGGAGGATTGTAATTCACTGGAGCTCCAAGAAAAGGTTGATAGTGCCTTCACTCCCATCTCTGTTTAGGGATTGGGGTGCAGTCTATACCAACCACCAAAAAAAACGCAGTCTTTTTCTACTTTTATGCAAGCTGAAACATAGTCATTTTAATCATAGAACCATCCATGCACTCTGGTCTTGAGCCATACTTCTTCATTACCACTCCATGCATGACTTCTCTTCACGATTTACATTGCTGTTCATTGGTTTAATAGCACAGGTAGCAGAGGTTAATGGATTCTCGTTTTTGGTGCAAGACATAAGCAATTTGTTTTATTTACACTGCTCAGTATCATTCCACTTCCTTCATCTTCTTCTTAACCATGCCTCAAGCCACCTACTCAGCCTCTGTTCAGCTCGTTTACCTTCCAACTCTTCCATTGCCCACGTAGATCCATTTTCTTGAGCTTTCGTTGCTCCCATCCTTCCATCACCAACCAACTCCATGCACTCTTTCTCCATCTTATTTCTCTTCCCCTGAGCCATCACAAGCTCCATCTCCATCTTACCTATCCACCCATACCGCTCCATCACTTCACCATCCGCCAAAACTCCCACGGTAGGACATCCTGTAGAAGATAGCAGACTTCCTGTAGAATTCCTTAGTTTCCTGTAGGATCCCCTGTAGACATCCTGTAGAAGCCTGCAAACTAGGTTGCCGAGCACCTGAATGTTGTGGACTTCTATGGACTAATGCTAGGGATCCTCTCGGACCTCTCCTAGCCCTCCTGACCTTTCCCAAGCTTTCTCTCCCTTCACACCACCTCTGCACAGCCAAACCCTAATAAGAAACGAAACCGTAATCACTCCAACCACTTAAGCAAAAATACAAAAACAATGTTATTTTCAATGGAAGTAGTTTGAGTTCATGCATTTCACATCACTAGAAGTAATGGCATCATTTTTAGACATTTGCACTCTCACTATTGCATCATAGAGGTTAAACTAGTCAGATTAGGGTTTACTAGGGTTTCATGTTTTCGTTGGCTTTCAGTTCATTTTTGCAAAGTAGATTAATTTCCTTTGAAATAGCCTTCGTCCATCATTTAGAAAGCTTCTTCTGAGAACATATAGAAGTTGGCTTGAACCCTAGCGGACTTGTGCCAGCTGACCAAGTGACAGTTGTGACAAGAGCTAGTACTTGTGCATACAGCACCGTCGCTTCCAAGTTTGTACGAACTACCGGGTTGATAAAATTAGAGATAGGAAGCTCCAGGAGTTGTAGCATTATTGCAGGCTTCTACAGGATGTCTGCAGGGGATCCTACAGGAAACTCAGGAATTCTACAGGAAGTCTGCTAGCTTCTACAGGATGTTCTACCGTGGGAGTTTTGGGTGATGGTGAAGTGATGGAGCGGTATTCGATAGAGACCAAGACATCCTCCACAATCCCTTCAGGAGTCACATCGGAGCGATCTGCTAATTGCAGTACTGTCGAGGTCTTCCTCAAGGAACCCTGCAGATTTCTTGGTTCTGCAACCCAAGGCAAAGCTTACTGGGTATCCTCTCATTTTGGGAAGGCCTTGGTTAGCCACTGCAGATGCTTACATAAGTTGTCGTGCAGGAAATATGACCATCAAGAATGGTCCTATGTCCAAGCAGCTAGTCCTATACCCTCGTGCCCAACCCTCCTTAGAGCATGACTTACCACTCTGGTTAGAGGAAGGAGAGGAAGACGAGGTGTACTGAGCACCTCTGTGCACCTTAGATACCACTAGAAGAGACCCCCGAACCGAGGATGACTTGATCGAGACCTTGATCCAGAATCCACCTTCCAGTGCACTATCCTTAGAGGAATTGGTGGAGGATGCCCGAGCTAGCACCTTAGTGGATCTTTGTACAACCAACTCTATCACTACCACGGTCAAGAATGTGGAGTTCGGCCCTGAGAGAACGTTAAAGATCAGCTCCTCCCTATCTCCTTCCCAGGAAAAGGAGCTGTGTAGCCTGTTGGCCAGTCACCTAGATGCTTTTGCTTGGAGCTATAAGGAGATGAAAGGAGTCCATCCTTCAGTCTGTACCCATCACATATACATCAAAGAGGATTGTAAGCTGGTTAGGCAACCCCAGAGGAGAATGAATCCAGCCCTTAAGGACATTGTCAAGGAAGAATTGCAAAAACTGTTGGATGCCGGATTCATCTACCCCATCTCAGATAGTGAATGAGTGTCCCCTCTGGTGTTGGTTCCCAAGAAAAATGGGAAACGGAGAATCTGTGTGGACTACCGAGAACTGAACAAAGCTACAAAGAAAGACCATTTCCCTCTACCTTTCATAGATCAAGTGTTGGATGGACTGGCAAGAAAGAAGTTCTTCTCTTTCCTGGATGGGTTTAGCGGGTACAACCAGATTCAAATCAGCCAGGAAGACCAAGATAAGACCACCTTCACTTGCCCTTGGGGCACCTTTGCCTACCGAGTCCTTCCCTTTGGGCTATGCAATGCTCCTGCTACCTTCCAGAGAGTTGCCTTGAGCATCTTCTCGGAGCTGGTCCATGATGCAGTGGAAATCTATATGGATGACTTTACTCCTTATGGGGCCAACTTCCAAGAAGCATTGTCCAATCTGGGAAAAGTCCTAACCAAATGCATTGAGATGAACTTGTCCCTTAGTCCTGAAAAATGTGAATTCCTAATGACTGAAGGGACCGTGCTAGGCCATACCATTTCTTGCTAAGGGTTACAGGTGGATCCTAACAAAATTGCTCTCATCAAGAAGGTTCCACCTCCTCAAAAGGTAAGGGATGTTTGGAGTTTCTTGGGATTAGCAGAATATTACCGGAGATTCATTAAAGACTTCAGCAAGCTAGCCTCGCCATTGTTTGGCCTGTTGGCAAAAGATGTGGAGTTTAAATGGACTGACGATTGTCAGAGGGCTTTGAATGAATTGAAGGACAAGTTGGTGTCAGCCCCAATCCTGAGAGGTCCAAACTGGGCCCTACCTTTCCACATCCACACTGATGCCTCGAACAAAGCCATAGGTGCAGCTTTAGGACAAGTTGAGCAAAAACTTCCATATGCCATTTACTTTGTTAGCAAAAACTTGTCCAAAGCTGAGCTGAATTACACTGTAACCGAGAAAGAATTCTTGGCTGTGGTCCATGCACTGAACAAGTTCCGACATTATATTACTGGCTATCAAACCTTTGTACATACAAACCATGCTGCAATTAGATATTTAATGAATAAACCAGATGTGAATGCTCGTATTATTAGATGGTTACTTTTATTGTAGCAGTTTGATTTGACCATTGTTGACAAACCAGGTAGAGAAAATGTTGTTGCTGACTTTTTATCTAGATTGGATTTGTGTGCAGATGAGGATGGAACCGTGGATGACCAGTTGCCCGATGAACACCTGTTTGCTATTTCAGTACTCTCTCCATGGTTTGCTGATAGAGCAAACTACCTTGTTTCAGCACAGTTCCCTCCACACCTATCTTCAAAAGAGAAGAGCAGAATCATCAGAAAAAGTGCCTCATTTACTTGGATTGGGGGCAATATGTTCAAGCTTGGCCCCGATCAGATCTTAAGGCGTTGTGTAAGGGAGGAGGAAGTCTTTGATATCCTCCTCACTTGTCATGATGGGCCTTGTGGAGGACATTTTGCAGCAAGGAGAACTGCCTTCAAAATCCTGCAGGTAGGCTACTATTGGCCCACACTTCATCAAGATGTCAGAAGATATGTCAGCCAGTGTGACCAATGCCAAAGAATGGGGAAACCGACCCAAAGGGATGAGATGCCTCTCCAACCTCAGGTGACTCTTGAGCCATTTGAGAAGTGGGGTATGGACTTTGTGGGCCCAATCAACCCTCCTTCGAGGCAAAGGTCTTACATCATTGTGTGCACTGACTACCTGACAAAGTGGGCAGAGACCAAAGCAATCAAAGCAGCAACAGAAGAAAAGGTGGCCGAGTTCCTAAGAGAAAACATCTTCTATAAGTTTGGCTATCCAAGAGAGCTGGTCACCGATCAAGGGAGCCAGTTCACCTCCAACCTGGTTGAAGATCTACTAGCTCATCACAAGATCAAGCATAGGACTTCCACCCCCTATCACCCTCAAGCAAATGGGCAGGTGGAAGTCACCAATAGAGCATTAGAAGGGATCTTGACTAAGGTGGTGAGCAGCAGCAGAAAGGACTGCGCAGATCGCATGGTTGAAGCCACATGGGCTTACAACACCACTTGGAAGACCACCACCGGCTTCACACCTTATGAGCTGGTCTATGGGAAGAAAGCTTTGCTTTCCATTGAGTTTGAATACAACACTTTGAGGATGACAGCTCAGCTGGACCTAGATCTCAGCCATGCACAACAAGAAAGATTATTGCAGCTGAATGGACTGGATGAGCACCGAATGCAGGCCCTCCTTCACTCAGAAGTGGTTCAACTTCAGAGAAAGGTGTGACATGACCAACAACTCCATGACAAGCAATTTCAGCCAGGAGATTGGGCTTTGTTGTATGACTCCAGATACAAAGATTTCAAGGGGAAGCTGAGAACCAGATGGCTAGGGCCATATTCAGTGGAAAAGTGTCATGACAATGGATCTGTTCTTATTCAGACCATTGATGAGGAAGCCATCCCCATGCTTGTCAATGGTCATCGATTGAAGATCTACAAGAAGCCTCTCTCAAGACAAGAGTTCATCAAAACTATGGAGAAGGCAGTGTTGGTCATAGAGAAGGATTCTGCCTCTGCTTTGGGCATACCCTGAAGAATCTAAAAAAATAAAATAAAATAAAATAAAAAATAAAGAAATAATAAAGATCCTTGGGTGAAAACCTTTCTGAGGCGCCCAAGGCAGGTGGTAGGGGTGAAAACCTCATTGAGGCGCCCCTATTGTCTTTTCAAAAAAAAAAAAAAAGATTGGAAAAAGATTCTTGAGTGAAAACCTCTTTGAGGCGCTTAAGTCAGATGGCAAAGGGTGAAAACCTCAATGAGGCGCCCCTGTTATCTTTCAAAAAAAAAAAGAAGAAAAAAAAAAAAACAAAACAAAAGAAAAAAACAAGGTCAGCAGATTCATTATGTAAAATTGCATGCAGGTGTTCTATGGAGGAGAGGAAGCTTCTCAACTCAGAGCTCAGGATCCTTATCATGCTGTCAGGAGCCCTCACCAGCACCTCCTCCAAGAATACTCATTTTCTCCAAGGTATGTGCAATTTTATTACAGCTTGAGTCTTCTACACGAAGACGCAGATGTTCTACAGGAAGATGCAGAGTTTCTACAGGAAGATCCAGATTTTCTACAGGAAGGTGTAGACTCTCTACAGGAAACACAACCTTTCTACAGGAAGCTCTGTATTTCTACAGGAAACTTCCTGTAGAAGCCCAGGACGGTCCAGAATCGATGTTATGAGAAGATCTAACGGCTAAGGATCGGTTTGGACGCATGCAAGCCATTGTTGTCACCCTTGCACATTGTTGTTATCTTGTTCCACCATCCCTGTCGACATGCAACAAAGTTACCTGCACCAGCAAGGCAGATCGATGAGTTCTCAAGAAAAAGCAAATTGTAAATGAAAAAACGCTAGAGATCTCGCACCATATTCATCAGAGTCATCCAGAAGCTCCGGGAGCGTGATCGTGAGGCCAGATCCTTCGTCGCGCAGCATGCACCCAAGGAGGAAGAACTGTTACAAGACATCCCGCGGGAGTCCTGTAACAGTTAAGCCTGCTAGAGTGGATACCATTCACAGCGCAGGCCATATGCAATGAAACGCGGGCGCATGCAACCGAAGCATCCAATCCATCGTCGGCAGCCTGTAAACATGGGCCTTCGGGCCTGTGTAAGTTCGCCAGCAGCAGGTAAATCCACTCATCAGCGTCCAAAGAACCGAAACATCGTGTGCAGCCGCGCAGGTAAGTGTCTCGACCCTTCCTTCCATCAGATTTCATGAATGTTACTTTGATTGATTGCAAAGTGTAAAGGTGAATGGGCTGAGCAGCCGTATGGCCATTTGGCCAGCCACGTCGGCCGGTTAATGGTCTAGTTGGATGCTTGGGTGGCGGCCATGACAAGAAGAATGGGCAGAACGCACGTGAGAGCAATCCCGTTGGGTAAAAAACGAGTTTAACAGAAGAGGCGGCGGCAGATCTGTGGGAATTGATGCGGCAGCAAGTGAATGCGCAGTTGAATGATGGGATGACGTCGCCCAACGGTCCGGCAGGCACAGCTCACCCCCCGCGCCATGGATTCCGCCAATTCCAAATCTAATCGGCTAGATTGCACTCATGCATTTATCAACCACCGTTTTGAACTCGAGTGGCTATCCTGATCTTTCTGCAGTTCGATATGCCGAGCCTTTGGCTATCAGAATGATTGTGAAGCACACCCAAGGTGCAGACCAACTGTAGTCCTTCCCGAAAATCGCGCGCTGCTTCTATAGGAACGCTGTCATTCTACAGGAATGCAGTTTCTACAGGAAGGCGGGTGCCTCACGTAAAAAGGTGGCAAATTAAAAAGGTAACCCTGAACTCTTCATGCAACTGGTTTTTAAAGGTGGCAGAATCGTCGTCCACAGTCTGGTCATAGAAAGTTGGTGAAATTGTTGTCTGCTGTGCCTATACTGTCATTCTACAGGATGTCAGGGTAATTAAACTGTGTTAAGTTCCTCAGGGATAAGTTTTGTGGGTTATGTGCATGACAGAAGCGTAATTCTACGCTCTGTCTCAGAAGACCAAATTTCTTCCACAATCACCACCTCTGGTTAAGGGAACTGTTTTATCATGCCGGGTGGGTTTATTAGACGAGAACCCACTGATTCAACCAAGTTAAGGGAAAACCAGGAGGTGGTAGAGCTCTTCACACGGGTTCAATGGATATCTTTTTGTGACAAATTGCAGGGTTACGACGATGAAGTGGCAGAAGAATTTTTGCAGGCTCTAAGGCCGAAATCCAAGACACTGGCCACAGTGGACTTCAGGGGCCTAAGCCTCAAGCTCACCCCGCAATATATGAGTCGAATTACTGAACTTCCAATGGGTTTTCCATGGGATAAGGAAGAAAGGAAGTTGAGCCAGCAGGCCAAGAAAGAATTCTTTCCACCTGAGGAGGAATTCTCGGAGGACAAAAATGGGGTGCGAAGAACCAGCTTGTTGCCACCATGGAATGAAGTTAGCTTGCAAATCATGAAGTATATAACCTGTGAAGGTCGTTTTGGCATCGTGTACGCGTATCACTTTCGGTTGCTTAATGAATTGAGGCACCGGATTGATCTTCCTGTAGAAGAGAAACTGAGCATTCCTTATTTCCTGCTACAGTCTCTAATTGAGTGTGCCACAAAGTTAAAAGAAGGCATACCAAATCAGGTAGCCCACCATGGGTTGATCAAACTTCTTGTGGAGGATGCGCTTCATTCATATAAGGTTCCCCTCTCATGGGAATCATTCCGGAATTTGACAAGAGATGGAGACATAAGAATGCTGATTGAAGAAACGGGTTCCTCCAGTAGTGAGGAAAAAGAATCAGTGGCCGAGGGAAAGAAGGAAACAGGCCAGAAGACCCCGACCACAGTGAAGAAGAAAGAACAAAAGAAGAAGCATGAGAAAAAGGATGACAAATAAAAAGGTGACACACCCATCTTGTCATCTAGATAAAGGAGGTTGCAGAGCAGAACAGGCAAAGCTGAGGTGGTCCACATCAGCCCAAGTACCTCATCACCACCCGCAACCAAACCAAAAAGCAAAACCCATGCAGCAAAGCAAGCCAAGGTGGCGACACCTGTGTCTACAGGAAAGCAGAAACAAGCTTCTACAGGAAGCCCGAAAACAGTAAAAGGGTCTTCTACAGGAAGCCCGGAAATCATTGAAAAAGGGACTTCTACAGGAAGCCCGAAATTGGCTAAAACAGGGTCTTCTACAGGAAGCCCAAAAGTGGTAAAGAAATGGTCTTCTACAGAAGGCCCGAAAGTGGGTAAAGCAGGGTCTTCTACAGGAAGCCCGAAATCAGAAAAGAAGGGGCCCTCTACAGGGAGCCCTGAGAAAGCAAAACGCAAGAAAGAGAAGGCTGGCATTCTTGAAAAGGAGGCAGCAACTGCGCTGGCCGCCCTTAGTACACCTCCAAAGCCAAAGGAGAAGAGAGAGAGGGAGATCCCTCTCCCTTTTGAAGCCAGGAGAAGTAAGAGAATAAACACGGGCAAGCCGCAGCCTCCACCCAGCAACCAAACCATGATAGGGGGTGTCCCTACTTCACCCAGTGAAATATCCCCATCTAAAACATCGGCCACCCCCGAGAGGGGAAGCCCAAAAATAACTTCCTGGACACGAAGGATAGGCCAATCGGCTTCCGAAGCCCGGCTCAAGGAAACAGGAAAGAGGGAAGAAGCACCACCCTCGTCACCGCGAGGGGCAGAAGAGGTAGGGCCACCAAGAACAAGAAAGGAAGAGCATGTGCCGGGCCCTAGTTCTCGGCGGAGGACAAGGAGCTGGAGCAAAGTTGCTCAAGGATGAGCAAATATTTTAGCTGGGGGGTAATGATGAGCCCCAATTTTTGGTACAATTTGGGCTCATTTGGCCTATTTTACCTTGCTCAACCATTCATATTTTATCACTTATGCATTCATTTCTTAGTATATTCGTGTTTTTTGTAGGAAGAAGGGCAGGCATTATATCTATGTGGCTAATACATGATGATTTCAGGTTTTTGGCATTAAAGAGAGCAAAAGACCACGCAAATGGAGAAAAGGAGACAGCAAAGGTGACATTGCAGGTTCATAGGGAGGTTGTCCACAGTCTTGATGACCTTCCTCGTGATTTTCACCTTAACTCCGAGCTCCAACAGATCTCCCCACCGAGCTTAAAGGCAGCCAACATGTTCTACAGGATCACCAGTTTACAGCAGTTTGACTTTCAGTTGGACAGCCAAGCTCCATGAATGGAGGAAGCCATCTTGATCTTCATTGTGTATAAATATGAAGGCCGTAGCCTTTGATAGGAGCTTTTTGAACATTGGAACTGATATTGTAATTTCTGAGCACAGCTCGGTGTTTGTTTTTTGTAAGCCAGTTTTGGCATCACATTAGACTCTTGATTATGAATAAAGGCAAGCAGATTTGGATCTAGTTCTGAGCTTTTAAGGGAGCTATAGCTCTCAGGTTAGGTCCCGACCTGAGAGCAATAGATCTCCTCTTCTTGTAGTGTTATTTGCCTTTCTTTCCAGCACTTTGTTTCTTTGTTTTGATATGCATTTCAAGAACGCAGTCTGCTGATTTGATTTCTTTAATGAGATTGAGTAGGATTAGCTTATGGTTAAATCACTTTCAGTTGCTTAGATTAGAATAGGAGTATTGTAACTCACTGGAGCTCCAAGAAAATGTTGATAGTGCCTTCACTGCCATCTCTGTTTAGCGATTGGGGTGCAGTCTATACCAACCACCAAAAAAAAAGCAGTCTTTTTCTACTTTTATGCAAGCTGCAACACAGTCGTTTTAATCATAGAACCATCCTTGCACTCTGATCTTGAGCCATACTTCTTCATTACCACTCCATGCACGACTTCTCTTCACGATTTACATTGCTGTTCATTGGTTTAATAGCACAGGTAGCACGGGTTAATGGATTCTCATTTTTGGTGCAAGACATAAGCAATTTGTTTTATTTACACTGCTTAGTATCATTCCACTTCCTTCTTCTTCTTCTTAACCACACCTCAAGCCACCTACTCGACCTCTGTTCAGCTCGTTTACCTTCCAACTCTTCCATTGCCCACGTAGCTCCATTTTCTTGACCTTTCGTTGCTCCCATCCTTCCATCCACCAACCAACTCCGTGCACTCTTTCTCCATCTTATTTCTCTGCCCCTGAGCCATCACAAGCTCCATCTCCATCTTACGTATCCACCCATACCGCTCCATCACTTCACCATCCCCAAAAACTCCCATGGTAGGACATCCTGTAGAAGATAGCAGACTTCCTGTAGAATTCCTTAGTTTCCTGTAGGATCCCCTGTAGACATCCTGTAGAAGCCTGCAAACTTGGTTGCCGAGCACCTGAACGTTACGGACTTCTATGGACTGATGCTAGGGATCATCTGGGACCTCTCCTAGCCCTTCTGACCTTTCCCAAGCTTTCTCTCCCTTCGCACCACCTCTGCACAGCCAAACCCTAATAAGAAACGAAACCGTAATCACTCCAACCACTTAAGCAAAAATACAAAAACAATGTTCTTTTCAATGGAAGTAGTTTGAGTTCATGCATTTCACATCACTAGAAGTAATGGCATCATTTTTAGGCATTTGCACTCTCACTATTGCATCATAGAGGTTAAACTAGTCACATTAGGGTTTACTAGGGTTTCATGTTTTGGTTGGCTTTCAGTTCATTTTTGCAAAGTAGATTAATTTCCTTTGAAATAGCCTTCGTCCATCATTTGGAAAGCTTCTTCTGAGAACATATAGAAGTTGGCTTGAGCCCTAGCGGACTTGTGCCAGCTGACCAAGTGACAGCTGCGACAAGAGCTAGTACTTGTGCATACAACACCGTCGCTTCCAAGTTTGTACGAACTACCGGGTTGATAAAATTAGAGATAGGAAGCTCCAGGAGTTGTAGCATTATTGCTACAATACTGGAGCCCACCACGATGGATCATGGAATGTGCGTCAAGATTATAGGGAGCTCAGAAAGCTCACTATTAAAGATAAATTTCCCATTCGTGTCATTTATGATTTACATGAAGAAATTTAATTCACAAAGTTGAATGTTCATTCAATATATCATCAAATCAGAATGAAGACTTAAGGCATTCTCAAAAAAACATTTAAAAATCATGGGAGTAATTATAAATTTTTAGTCATGCCTTTTGGTTTTACTAATGCACCTTCTACATTTCGAGGTTTGATGAAATTGATTTTCAAACCCTTCATTAGAAAATTTGTGTTACTATTTTTTAATGATATACTAATGTACAAAAATTCTTGGAATGATAATGTTAAGCATGTTGACAGCGTGCTCAAACTATTAGAGGAGAAACATTTATATGCAAAAACCTCAAAATGTTTCTTTGGAGTATAGGAGATAGAATATCTGGGTCATATTGTATCTTGTGAAGGTGTTAAGGTAGACCTTATCAAAAATTTTAGACCCCTCTAGACCCTCAAGCACTACCATGACAATCCATGCATGTAACTCAAGTGTTTCAGTCACTCCCACAACAAGGCATGCTAGCAACTGTGTACTCTTTCAGCTAGTTCTGAGCCATCAACCCTAGATTCTCGGCCACTTTCTTAGTGTTAAGTCTTACGCCACTACCCAGAAATTTGTGAAACCTTCAGAAATGGTAAATAATAATGGAATAATGATAGTAGTACAATCATTGGTACAAGTAATTGATCTCATCCCTACTATCAATGAGAGGAATTTTGTCAAAGATATAACAAATATGTAGTCTATAGGTCATAATAACATATTTAAGCATAGGGGTATCATACATATATGAGATTCATAAACAAGAATTGACTCCATATTACAATAGCTACATTATAATATATTACGTCATATATTCATTATACTCCCCCTATTAAACGATCTGCTGACCACCACCACCAATGCATACATAACAAGCACATAGACCCCCAACATAATGAACAAAACACTGCAATGGTCCAATACCATCACCTTTATTCTATTTCCCTCTAGGTTGTCACCAATGTCCCCATGTAACTAAATTTATCTTCATATCGGGTGAAATTTTTTTATCCTCACTTGCATCCTCAGAGTTTTTTCTTTTCGGCTACCATTTAGCTTTAGCTTTGTCTTTCCCTTTCCAACCCTACTATGATTCTATCTTATGCTTCAACTCCTCACAATTGTGCTTCAATTTCCCAATAAATTCCTCAAGCGACCGAGGCTCATTATACTTAATTCGATCTCTAAATGCTAATGGAAATCCACTCACAAATATTTGAACTTTGGCCTTCTCATCTTTAAGATATGGTACATACCTCAATATCTCCATAAAATTTGTCGTGTACTGCTTATATTTCATCAATCCCATCTTAACTCATAAAATTCCTTGGATTCGTTGTCGTAGTTACTCTCTAACAAGTACTTCTTCCTAAACAGTATCTTGAAATCGTCCAAACACAAATCTTCTGTCCTGATGCCTCTATCCGGCTTCACATATTACCACCAGATGTTTTATTTCCCTTCATGAATGAAGATAACTATTCTGGCCTTGATATTCTCTATGTACTTATGCAGCTCAAAGAATTTCTTCATCCAAAGTTTCCATGCTTAGGCATCCTCTAGCTTCTTCAAATCCCCATCGCAGGTAGGTGGCTTCGATTTCTTGAACTCATTTGGAAAATATCCCTCATCACTCCTCCTATAAGGATGATAACGATGATGATCATAGTGTTTTTCAGAATCAAACTAGAATAGAACTCATGTCCATCACATGTACTATGTGGAGTATCCAATATCATACCATCTTAGATCATGTCATCACTATCCGACTTGTGCCCACCATGAGATCTACTTCCATATGCCCCATTAGTCCTATCCTCCTACTCATCGCTGATCCAAAGTGATCCATGTCTCTGCAATTCTGACAAACTCTAAAGAATTACTGCATTAAGTTTTACTTTTTTGTCATGTGCCTCAATGATCCTGTCATTATCTTTGTTGGGTCCCTATAATACTAGTGATTACCCCATTACTATTGTAGTTATACCCCTTATTTATATTGTTGTGCCCCTATTACCCCCATATTGTTATTTCTGTGCCCCATAGAATCCCTCTATTGTTATTTTTGTGGCTTTATATTATTATTGTTAGGTCGGCTGGATTATATTGTGACTCCCTAGACTCCTATATATAGAAAGGAGGTTTTGTCATTTGTATCATCCAAGAATTGTTCATTTATGTAATGTAAAGGAGGTTGCCCCCTCGAAGAGGCTGAATTCTAAGGCGTTGATCTATCTTTTCTATCTTTTATTGAGCTGGTTTCATAACATTTGGTATCAGAGCTTTGGATTCTAGGGTTTCGCTGCTCCAAACAGGTCATCGTGGAATTTGCGCTATAACTTTTTTTCTGTGACGTTTCAGAAGTCACAAAAAAAAACCATTTGAGAAGAACTCGTGCTTAACCTTGGGTCCGAATTTCAGAGCTTTTCACGTGATATTTACGGAGATATGATCTGAGGACGTTGGTCTTTTTGCAGACTCCTGAATTACAATCAAAACAGGTGACCTGGGGAAAATCATCATAAATTTCTCTTTGGGGATCGGATTGAAATTTCGTAAGAAGGTACAGAAAGAGGACGGACTTTAGTTTCTTGTATGTGTGTTTCAGAATCAAAGGTTGAAACAGTGACTCGCGGCACGTCGTACAAATTCACTGCACTGAACGAGTCTAAAAACAGGTCACTGTGGGAGATTTCACTTAAATCTTCCTTGGAGAATCCAATTTGGCTCAGACTTGTGGCATTGGAAAGAGGACGAAGAAGGCTACTACAGGTAGAAATTTCTGAATTGTATGATCCAAAATTACAGAGATACATCAGATTCAATATCAGGCTTCTATAAAGTGAAAAAAGGTGTGTAGTTTTTTTTTTTTTTTTTGTGTAAGCTTGGTTTAACGGAATTCAAACGTTATAGTAAATCATTATTATCGGTAACTGATGCCCCGAGGAAAGAAAATGCAAACACCTAGTAAGGAACTTGAAAGCTCTAGCATGACCCATGAAGAAGAGGAAGAAATGCTACATGATATATCAAAATTACAAGAACAAGTGCAACAAATGTCACGCTCACAAAAGCTAACAGAAGCTAAGATAAGTGGCGTGGAATCTAAGATAAATGGCGTGGAATCTAAGATAAATGGTGTGGAATCTAAGATAAAGGGCATGGAAGCTAAGATGGATGATTCGAAGACAGATTTGAAGAGAGACATGGCAGATTTGAAGATAGATATGAAGACAGACATGGAAGAATTGAAGAAGTTGCTACAAGAAAGGGTCACTAATGGTGAAAAGGTAGTAAAGGAAACTCATGATGTGAACAAAAGAAATGTAAATCATGATTCCATAGACACTAATGTTGGATCGAAGAATCACCATATTCCAAAAATCGATATGAGGAAGTTTGATGGCAAGGATCCCGACACATGGATATTACAGATGGAGCAATTCTTCGATCTCAATAATGTGAAAAACGCACAAAAGGTACGTATGGAAACTATATATTTGGAAGAAAATCAGTTTGTATGGTATCAATGGCTTTTCTCTCGTAAACAATTTATCACTTGGGCAATTTTTACGGAAGAATTGATAGCACATTATGAAGATACAAAAAGCAACACTTTTTTTAGCCAATTGATAAGTCTCAAACAAAAGGGTTCAGTAATGGAGCACATTGAGGAGTTCCAAAAATTGAACATAAGGGTAAAAGATATTCCAGAGGAGCATAGGATTGATGTGTTCATAGGGTCTTTAAAGGATAATATCCAACATGATGTTTGCCTTTGGGAACCTGATTCATTAGAGAAGGCATTCAGGTTAGCAAGAAAAATGGAAAGCAAAATTATGGCAACCAGGAAGCATAGCACTCACAACTATAAAGACGGAAGTGTTGTTGCCCCTAGTCTTCCACAACCTATAAGGTTGACACCACAACAATTGGAAGAAAAAAGAGCAAAAGGGCTTTGTTACAGTTGTGATAGCAAATACACTAAAGGTCATAAGTGTGCTGAGAAGAAATTATTCTACATAGATTGTGAAGAGGAAGAAGAAAAGGAGCAAGAAAGGTCAAAAGAAGAAGATATACTTCAGGAACAAAGCCTAGATGAAGAACAAATAAATCCAACCATATCTTGTAATGCATTGGCGGGAATTACCACTCCTCAAACCATCAAGATAGAAGGACAAATCAAGAAGAAAAAGGTAATAGTGTTGATTGATTCAGGAAGCACCCACAATTTTATTCATTGTAGGGTAGAAAAAGAATTGAATTTCTTCCTATATCCAGCACCAGAGTGTCAAGTGATGATTGCAAATGGAGGAACAATAAATTGCTCTGGAAAGTGCCATAATATCAAGCTATCCATGGGAGAATATGTATTGACTAGCCCAATGCTTTCCATTCCAATGGGAGGTGCGGATGTTGTACTAGGAGTCCAATGGCTACAATCCTTGGGTACAATAGCTTTTAATTTTCAAGAACTTTTCATCAAATTTTCTATGGAAGGAAAGGAAGTTGAATTAAGGGGTATTGCAGGGAAACCAGGAAAGATAATCAGCTCTCATGGTATGAAAAAGCTTCTAAAAAAGGAGCAAAGAGGTGTAATTGCACAATTATGCTCGCTAGATGTTTCCACATTGGAATCATCTATTTCTCCAGATCTCCAAAAAGTCTTGGACAATCATTCCAAGGTATTTGAGACTCCCAAAGGTCTCCCACCTATGCGTGATCATGATCATGCTATTCATCTGATTCCAGGAAGTGTTCCTCCAAACATCAGGCCGTACAGATATCCCTATGTCCAAAAAAGTGAAATTGAACGTATGGTTACAGAAATGCTAGAGGCTGGTATAATTCAACCGAGTCAAATTTCTTTCTCAGCTCGAGTAGTATTGGTGCATAAGAAGGATGGATCATGGCGCATGTGTCTTGATTATAGGGAGCTCAACAAGCTCACTATTAAAGATAAGTTCCCCATTCCTATTATTGATGAATTACTCGATGAATTGCATGGATCAATTTACTTCACCAAGTTGGATCTTCGTTCGGGATATCATCAAATCAGAATGAAGGTTGAAGACATTCCAAAAACGGCATTTAGAACTCATGAGGGTCATTATGAATTTTTGGTCATGCCTTTTGGCCTTACCAATGCACCTTCAACATTTCAAGGTTTGATGAATTCAATTTTCAAACCATTCCTTAGAAAATTTGTGTTAGTATTTTTTGATGATATACTAATCTACAGCAAGTCTTGGAAGGATCATGTTGAACATGTTGACAGGGTGCTACAACTATTGGAGGAGAAACAATTATATGCAAAAAGATCCAAATGTTTCTTTGGAGTCCAGGAGGTGGAATATTTGGGTCATATTGTATCTCATGAAGGAGTTAAGGTAGACCCTAGCAAAATTAAAGCCATTAAGGAATGGAAAATCCCCACATCCATAAAGCATCTGCGAGGATTTCTTGGGTTGACAGGGTATTATCGCAAGTTTGTTAAGAATTATGGGAGAATAGCAGCACCTCTAACAATATTATTGAAGAAAGATTCATTTTCATGGACTCCGGAAGCAACAAAGGCCTTTGAACATCTTAAAGAGGCAATGTGCCAAGCACCGGTCTTAGCTACACCGGACTTCACAAAAACCTTTATTGTGGAATGTGATGCTTCAGGAAATGGAATTGGTGTTGTTCTAATGCAAGATGAAAGACCCATTGCTTTTGAAAGTCATCCAATCAAGGGAAAGTTTTTAAGCAAAGCTATTTATGAGAAGGAAATGTTGGCAATACTCCATGCACTTAAGAAATGGCGACCCTACCTAATGGGAAGACACTTCAAGGTAAAAACGGATCATGATAGCCTTAAATACTTTTTAGAACAAATATTATCCTCTGAAGAGCAACAAAAGTGGGTCACAAAGATGTTGGGTTATGACTTTGAAATCATCTACAAAAAAGGGAAGCAAAATGTGGTGGCAGATGCACTCTCAAGAAAGGATGAGGATGTGGAAGCATTGTTGTGTGCCATTTCTATTATCCAACCAGATTGGATAAACGAAGCAAGGGAGGAATGGAAGAATGACGAAGAAGTGTGGGCACTTATTCGAAAGCTACAACAAGATTCCAGTACTTCTGATACATTTAGCTGGAAAAATGATTCGTTATGGTACAAAGATCTCTTATACCTCTGTAAGAATTCCCAGCTAAAACAAAAGATTCTTATGGAATTGCACACTTCTCCCTTAGGAGGGCACTCAGGATTTTTAAAAACTTACCACAGGGTTAAGAAGGAATTTTTTTGGGATGGCCTTAAATCAGATATTCAAAAGTTTGTGGCGGAATGTTTGGTTTGCCAGCAAAATAAAGTTGAAACAATTAAGACACCGGGTCTATTACAACCTTTATCCATTCCAAGCCAATGTTGGGAGGAGGTTTCAATGGATTTTATCACAGGTTTACCCAAGTCTGAGGGAAAGAGTGTCATCATGGTGGTAGTTGACAGACTTACCAAGTATGCACACTTTTGTGCATTATCACATCCATTTAAAGCCAGTACAATTTCTACTGCATTTATGGAAACAGTTCAAAAGCTACATGGAAACCCAAAGATTATTGTAAGTGACAGAGATCCCATTTTCACTGGAAATTTTTGGACAAAATTATTTTCTTGTCTTGGTACTCAGTTAGCTCATAGCTCATCTTATCATCCTCAATCTGATGGGCAAACTGAGATAGTAAACAAATGTTTGGAAGGATATCTTCGTTGCTTTGTATCTGATAAACAGACACAATGGGTCAAATGGTTGCCTCTGGCTGAATGGTGGTATAACACTTCCTTCCATACAGCAACAAAAATGACCCCATTTATGGCACTTTATGGGTATCAACCACCATCCATCACATCATATTTAAGAGAAAATTCTAAGGTTCAGGCGGTGGAACATCACATCGAACATCAACAACAAGTCCTCCAACTCTTAAAGGATAACCTCGTGTTGGCACAAAATAGAATGAAACAACAGGCAGATCAACATCGCAGTGAAAGAAGTTTTGATGTAGGTGATTGGGTATTCCTACGGCTACAACCATATAAGCAAATGTCCCTAAAGCAAGCTAAGAAGGATAATAAATTATCACCAAAGTATTATGGTCTGTACAAGGTGTTGCAAAAGATTGGTACTATGGCATACAAATTGGAGCTTCCTGCAGCTTCTCGATTGCACCTAGTTTTCCATGTTTCATGTTTAAAGAAGGTTATAGGTGACAAGCTCCCAATTCAAACAATATTGCCAGAACTTGACGAGGAAGGAAAAATTATATTGGAACCGGAAGCAGTCACAGAAACAAGAACTCGACAGCTACGAAATCGATCAATTTCATAGTATCTTATCAAGTGGAAGAACTTATCCACTGAAGATTCCACATGGGAGGATGAGAATTTTATGCAGAAGTATCCAGAACTACTCAAGCATTGAGGACAACACTTTCTTGAAGGAGAGGGGCATGTTGGGTCCCTATAATACTAGTGATTACCCCATTACTATTGTAGTTATACCCCTTATTTATATTGTTGTGCCCCTATTACACCCATATTGTTATTTCTGTGCCCCATAGAATCCCTCTATTGTTATTTTTGTGGCTTTATATTATTATTATTAGGTCGGCTGGATTATATTGTGACTCCCTAGACTCCTATATATAGAAAGGAGGTTTTGTCATTTGTATCATCCAAGAATTGTTCATTTATGTAATGTAAAGGAGGTTGCCCCCTCGAAGAGGCTGAATTCTAAGGCGTTGATCTATCTTTTCTATCTTTTCTTGAGCTGGTTTCATAACTTGCAACTTTTTATTTCTACTTCAAATCTTTCAATGTGTCTATTATATCAGAAGAATCTAGAACACCAAGCAACTCGTTTGATCCATAGGGAGATTTTCGTAAATTGTAGTCTACTATCTTGCTAGGCATATCTGGTCTTCTTCCTCTAATATATCGTGTGAGCTTAAAACAAAAAACAACTTAATGAACATAGCTTACTATAGTTTATGGGAGGATATATCTGGCCTTTAAGGTCAACAAAATTAGCACATTATAGTACAAAAATAATCTTATAAGTACATAAACATCATTTCAACCATTATCTATTTACCGTGCATGACCATACCAACCACATACCATGAACTCATGCAGGAAAATTGTAACAATATCAATGTATGCATAATGATGTATAGACACTCACATGCATAACAAGTGCATAATTGACACACACTCATGACAGATAGATCCAAAAATACCACCATCTACTTTCACATGACAACACAACTATAACAATGACCACCACTATGCATACATAACAGGAACCTACAACCCCAACATAAAAAACACATATGAAACCAACATGTATGCATGACCACCAAACTACCCATCAAGTCTAAGGGGTGAACTAGGTTCTAATACCACTATGTAGCACCCTCCTCCCTAAATTACCCAATTTAACCGATCTGCTGAGGAAAGTATGTGACAAGAGGCCACTATGGTGTGATTCAACTCCCAATGTATAGTTAAGGAAGTGGAAGTCACAAAACCAAACCAATCTTACCTTCTTGGAGACCTACAGACCCTTCAGGAGGTAACTAACCCTTCAAGGTTCTTAACCCCTAAGCCAACTTGACATTTTACTGATCGAGACCCTCAGTTGCTCCCATGATAATCCATGCATGCAACTCAAGTCTTCTATTCACTCCGACAATAAGGCATGCGAGCAACTGCGTACTTTTTCAGCTAGTTCTCGGCCAACGACCCTGGATTTTGAGCCACTTTTTAAGGTTTAGGTCTCAGACCACTACCTAGAACTTTGTGAAGCCTTAACAAATGGTAAATAATAATGGAATAATGATACTAGTACAATCATTTGTACAATCCCTTGACTAGGCCCCTACTAGCCATAACAAGTATATGTAATCTACAAGTGTAATTAACATATTTAAGCATAGGGGTCTCATAGTCATCTTAGAATCACTAAGAAGCATTCATGCATCAACACATTAGCTACAGTTTCATCCATTAGGTCATACATACATTGTTCATTCATTTACAAGTAAAATATTATCAGATCCATACACATCTACTGTCATAAAACATATACATAACCAACATAATAGCAACATAAATACCAAGGAAATCACAACCATATGATCCACATATAAACCAATATAATACTCATAGAAATATAAGGAGAAATAACCTCATATTGATGATGAAAAATCCCAACTCAGGATGGGACTACCACATTGCACCCAACCATAGAATTACTAGGCCAAATGTCTCTTCAAACATTCACCCACATTCCATATTCCAAGAATGAGTGTGGGATCTCGTAAAACACATCAATTCAACACCATCTAAGGCTTCTAGAGGCCAACCACATCAACGCATTAAACAACGATGCCACCTCACAGTCAGACATCATAAAACCATCATCGGATTGGTATCTATGCAACACTTCCATGTCTGGAGAGCATTTTTTTCAACCAAGACTCTAGGACTAGCAATTCAACCCACAACTTATACCAAGCTCTAGAGTATTTGTCCAACCAAGGCTCCTACACTACTAACTCAACCCACCTAGGGCTCTAGAGCATTTGTCCAATCAAGGCCCCAAGACTAGTAACTCAACCCAAGTTGTTATAGGGCTCTAGAGTGTTTGTCCAACGAGAGCTCCAAGAGCTAGTAACTCAACCCAAGCTAAGGAAACATGAGAACCAACCAAAAGAAAATAAGGAAATAAATCCATAATCACCACAGTTATCCAATAAATGGCAAGGCTTGGAAAATCAACTATGAGTCCACACAATCATCCATGCTAGTGACATATCATAACCAATAAACCACATGCATATTCCATGAATGCCAAAACTAGTGAGGAAAAAATACATTCAACTCCATACATGGAAGACAAACTCTCTGTAGCTATTGATCCTGATGTCCTCTTGCACTTTCCTTCTCTTCCTCTACCTTCTTGCTCCAAAACTTCGAGTATGCCACACCCTCCAAGTGTGCTCCAAAAAAACTCTAAGTGTCCAAGAGTGAGAGTGAGAATAATGAGAGAGCTCCAAAAACTGAACTCACGAGAGGTTACCCACTCATCCTCATAATCCTTTTTATCAATGAGGCCCCTATTATCTTGATCTTCCACTATTTTCATTCATTTTCCTCCTCACATGCAACCTGTGACCTTTCTCCTCCGTTTTCTCCTAATTTCCATTATTTTCATAAGTAAATCTATCAAAAATGCCATTTTTCATTTGCCATTACCTTTGCCAATTCTTTAGCCATTAATAAACCAATGAACACCCACACTAGGATGTCTTGCCCAACATTCAAATTGGAATAAGTGTCCCATGAATCGTGGTTATTATTTTTCCTTTTATTAGCTTTTATTACATGTAATTTTCACCAAGGCTCTTAAAGGATGCCCTTTGTGATGATGTTTTTTCAATTTTTTTATATAATGTATATGCCTCATTATTGTTAACAGTTATATGCCTGGTGTATTAAATGTGATTATTGTTCAATACGATTCTCGCTTATATCTATATATACAAATGTTTTATTAATATAATTTAAATCAAATCAAAGAAAATTCATAATTTTATTAATAATGTTTAATATTATTTTTCAATTATTATTATATATTCACATTGAAGGTGTTTCCTCTACTAGGTCTCACATTTATTTTAAGCAATACTCTTTATTTTAAAAATACATTGTACAAAAATACAATACAAAAAATATATTACACAAAGCTCAAAAGGTACAATGCAATGGTTTATCAAGGAATCATGTCGTGAAAAAATCATTCGTTTGAAAACTACATGCACAAATGTGACCATTATTACTTGGTGTGGCCTAGGCCAATCCCTTAATGATGATAAGTTAAGCACCTTTGAGTCATTATTTTTTAAACCATAAGTTAACCTACCTATTTTTACATAAACTAACATGTAAAAAAAACAACAATCAATGTATATATTATGCATCATTATTAAATATGGGAAAACAATATTTAATATTTTGTTTATAAAATAATAATAAACATTATTTTAATCATATAATAAATTACTCACTATACTCAAATTTATTACACATTTTCTCTATGGGTTAATAATAACATATAAAAGTCAAGTTCTACTAGTACAACCCATTAAGGATGGACCTCGTCACCAAGGGAGGCAAGGATAAAACCTTACGGGGGTGGTTGTACCCTATGTTAATGAGAGGAGACATGCTAAGAAATCCACTCAACTAAGGGTTGGTGTGGCAGAGGATCAAACCTCATGGGGTGGTTGTGCAGTGTGCTACAAGGAGGAGACATACTTAAAAAATCACTCAGCTAAGGGTGAGTGTGGCCCATGATTAAGCCTCATGGGGGTGGTTGTGTTGTGAGCTAAGGGGAGGAGACATGCTAAAAAATCAAGTAAGCTAATAGTTGGTATGGGAGGAGACATTCTAAAAAATCCACTAAGCTAAGGGTTGGTGTGGGAGGAGACATGGTAAAAATCCACTAAGATAAGGGTTGGTGTGGCAAGGGCTTCTGAGATCCCCATGACTTTGACCGCCAAGGTACTTTGACCGCTAAGATGCCCCATGGTGTGGCGCTAAGATGCCCCATGGTGGAAGATCATAAAGAACTTAACAAACAAATAAAAAATAATAACATAAAAAAATTAGAGAAAAAATTCCAATCAAACTAAAAATATTATAGTTATTTAATAATTAATTTAATAATTTATAATTAAATTATAAATTTAATACCAAAATTTAGCTTCCATATTTATTAGTTAAATATTAAAATAATTAAAATGTATAAAATTAAATGAATAAAAAAAAATTAAATAAACTAATCATTATTTAACAATAATATTAATCATTATTTAACAATAATATTAATTATTTATGATAACTTCTTCTCAAAAAAATAGTTTATTATTTATAATATGGATCACAAAATCTAAGATCTAACTATTTATAATTTAATTATAAATTTAATATTTAAATTAATTGAATTATAAATTTAATATTTGAATTTGACTTTGTTAATTTTTAGTGAATTAAATAATACAAATTACACAAAATGATGATATTTTTTAGTGAGTAAAATAATACAAATTGAGAAAATGAAATCATCAAAAGTTTGAGATTGGTCGTTCTAAAATAAAATTATAAAAAAGTTGACTTGATTCCCTTATGAACGCATTCTAACTGTGATAAATGGTTAATTTTCGGTCCCATGATATTTGCGGAGGTCTTTATAAGTATACAAAGTGCTTCGGTCTATTTAACACGGTGAAGGAGTCCGCAGTACAGGCTTTCTCGACCCTATAAAACTTTTTACTTTCAAAGTACAGAATCGCATCTGGAGTAACTTTCAGGCTTACCTGGTGAACCCTATTACCTATATTCTTTAAACAGTCGGCGAGCGTACTTGTCTGTGAGGCACTGAAAGCAGACACTAGGTTTTCGCTTGGTGCTATAACGCTGGTGCAGACAAAGAAAGTCCACAGATCATAAATAGAAACATTCAGAGGATCCATGGATTCCGAGGGCGATCAGAAGAAGGATAAACCCAGACTGTTTGGAGTGGATCTAACACTACCCTACACTAATTCCAGCCTTCACGAACACCCAGCAACACGTGCAAAGAGGCAAGGTCATCAGGAGGTACCAGAGTTAGCGGCCTTTGCTTCCAAGAGCACAAGCACCCCACAGGGCCCTAAAGCCCGCGTCTTTTCTTGCCGCTATTGCTCGAAAAAGTTCGACAGTTCTAAGGCACTTGGTGGCCATCAGAATGCCCATAAGAATGAGCGAACTGCAAACAAATCGAATCCCGTTTTGAATAGCCCGCCAGCTAACAGCTTTCAGTTTCCCGTTGTAGGGCAGCAGCCTAGTAATGCTATGTTCGATTCCAACGGCAGGTTTGAGCTGCAGAGAGTTGACCTATCAAATTATCGGCCTCCCAATCTTCACGGAGAATTTTCCTCCAGTTCTCTTTCTTGTGTAAAAAGGGCCAGAAACGCTGTAGGGCAGCAGTCTAATAATGCTATGTTTGATTCCAACCGCAGACTTTCTCCCATGTTTGAGCTGCAGAGAGCGGTCCTATCAAATTATCGGCCTCACGGAGATCTTTCGTCGAGTTCTGTGTCTTCTGTTAAAAGGCCCAGAGATGACATCGAATTGGTGTCCAGCTCTTTATCTTCTGTGAAAAGGGCCAGAAATGGCACCGAATTGGTGTCAACTTCTTCTGCCAGAAACGAAGATCCTGAGCAGCAAAATACATGTGATAATACAGAACATGTGGAGCTTGACTTGTCTTTGCATCTTTGAGCCGGTCAAAATCTTATTCCATTCCATTACCCAGCCTCCATTCCATTATCCAGACTCTTTGATTTCAGGTTCCTTTCCATTCCATTACCCAGACTCCCCAAGAACTCTGTACAGTGCGCTTGGACGTATTCTTTATATCATATAGTCGGCTTTGCGATATAATCATAAACATGTGGGACATGGATCTGAGAATACTTCATTGTCAAACAGAAACATAATTTAAGGTCAATATCTGCATCGTCCCGTATATTCCTCTGAGCTTTCCCATTAAAAGTTTCTAATGAATATTCACTGTAGATAATTTTTAAAATGCCATTTCTGTATTGTATTTGTATTAAACAATTCCAAAATTAAAATAATATAAAAATCAACTTTTATATTGGATTTAATTTACGAAATCCTAAACGCTTAATATTGTATTGGTTATTCTAAAATTTCTTAGAAAATAGTATGAGCTTCAACATAGATTTAGCTAAGCTAAGTTGTTCACCAAATCTGTAATTGTTTTGGATAAATTTGAAAACTGTTATCGGATTGAAATTTGATATTTACATAGAATCTTTTATGAAATTGGTTCCTTACATTTGCTCCCTAGATATTCTCTAGATTTATTTTTACCAATTTTATATCACAGATTTATGATTTATTTTTACTAATTTTATATCGTAGGGATGTATTTCAGTAGAGAGGAAAAAGAAATATATTTTACAATTTAATAATAAAAAAATAATAATATCTCTCTTTTTTATATATATTTTTGAATTGGCTTATGTGTATGTATTTGTGTATAGAAAATTGTAAATGTAAATATTGTAAATTTATTTTTGTTTTCAATTTTTTACACATTTATGAATTTTTTATTTTAATGATTTTTTTATTTTTTATTTGCTCAATAAGAAGATATTTGATTTATATTTATGATTTTATTAGAATAAAATACTTTCTTTTTAACTGCTTGGAATTCTAAACAAAATGGGGTTTTAATCTAGTTAGAAAGCAAATAAAGAGAAGAAATATAAATGAAACCATCTTTAAACTTAAATATGTAAAGTATATTTGATTAAACATTAATTATATTTTCCAAAAACTCCAATAACATTATAAACATTTACTTCAAGCATAACAATAATTTAGTAAAATAATTATAATAATAATTATTATTATTATTTTTAAAACCGAAAATAAAATTCTGGTAAATCTTTTTTTTAAAGCCTTTATTATTTAATTCACTAAAAATTATTTTTAGTGATATATCATTGCTCTTTCTCTCTAATTAAAATTGAAGAGCTTTAATGTTGACATAATTATTAAATTTATAATAATTTAGGATATTGGTGGAATTATTGAGTTGTTGAAGAATGTTATTTTTCTAAATAAATAGAAAAAGTTGCAAGGAAATTCAAGGAAGGCATGTAAAATATACCATTTTATTATAGCTAGGTCACATGATACCATGCTGATGATCCATGTTTATGTTAGCTGTGAAGTATTTTGTCTATAAGTGCATTGTAACTTACTCATCTAAATACTATTTAGCTATGATTTTATGAGTTACTATATGGAAATTCTTTTATTAAAATGATTATGCTAAATAGGAACTCTAACACTTATTCTTAAGGCTTATGGTACAACTAAGAACATTGTCTAAACCACTTCTCTATGAGTAACAATTCTTGAACCATGTAGGGCTCCATCATGATATGCCATAAACCTTGCAAAGGTGTAGATACCTACCTAAATTCCCAAGTTCTCATATTCCACCTCCATAAACTTTTGAATTTATGGTATAACTAAAAACATCTACTAAACCTCTTTTGAGATGCTTGTGTTGGACAAAGAATGCTTGAATCAAGTTGGACTCCATCAAGATATATGACATAACCGTGATAAAGTTCTAGTCACCAACCAAAATCATTACACCTTCCTAAACTCTTGAATCATGGATTTCCTTGATCAAATTACTAGATAAAAATCGACATGCATCCTTAGTAACATGTTACTAAGGAATAATTCCTAAAATCCACAAATTGTCAAAATCATTTTGGAGACAACACATGTTTATTATCACTTAAAAATGGTCCTTTCCTTTCTTCATAACTTTGGACCTTTTATATCATGAAAGAATCATATAATTTTGTTTTCTCTTATTTTTATTAAGGATAGTGCTAAAGGTTTCCTTTCAACATTAAAAAAAGAAACAAAAAGCTAAGAGAATATGAAGTCACCGGTTGTTACCCAATTCAATGTGTGTCTACTTCTTCATCGCTGTCGTAGTCACACACTGACTCCGTGTAGCGTGATCCTTCTGTAGGGTCTAAAGGTACCACTACACACAGATAATTTTTCTCAAAGATCATCTTGTGCTTATTTAGATTTATCACTCCATTCATGTCAGTGGCTAAATCTATTCCCAATAGTGCGGGGTAGGGATTGTTGTCATCAACAATCTCTATCACTTCTAGTGCACTTTCTCCTTCGATATCTACTGTGATTCCCTACAACTTCCCCATAGGTAGGATCTCTTGCTGGTTTTCCATTCACAGTTGGATCGGAGACCTTTGCAATGCAGGCCTACCCATGCGCTCCTCTTAGCTTCCATGAAGGTCTGCTTAGTGCGCTCCAAATAAAATTTTGGCTCTTTCATTGGAGCCTTGCGAACCTAGGTACCTTCTTCAGGCTGCTTGCCTTTCTCATCCCTGTTGAACCTTAGAATTACCTTCCCCTTGACATTTTTCTCACCTTTTTCTCCCGATTTCTCACAACAGTACAGCTCCAATCAATGATAAATGCTAGATTTTGTCTTAGGAAAGCATTAAAATGATCACCATATTATATTTTCATGTTCTTGCTATTTTAATAGTTTTTTGCAAGTTAGCTACAGAACATAGCCTATTCTGCAGCTAACTGTGTGTTTCGTAGCTACTCTCATGGTTTGGCAGGTTACATGTGTCAAATGAAGAACTGGGCAACATGGGCATCTCCAAAATCATTTCTACATGGATTCTATCCTACTCACCTGATCTAGGTCAACATAAAAGCATGCCTAATGTCATGGTCAAAGATGGAATCAAATACGTTATCTAGTAGTAGTAATCTTGATATTTCGTAGTTAATTATGAGTCTAACAGTTTTGTTGAAGATTTAATGCGGATTAAGCCACTTGTAGCTGATCAGAAGTTGAGGAGTTAATGCAGATCATACCACTTGTAGCTGTTCAAGAAGTTTAACAGTGTCATTACAATTTGAATTAAGCCATTTGTAGCACGTCTTTCTATAAATAGTCATGATAGATTCGGATTAAGGCACCTGTAACAAGATTTTCTCTTAGAGATTTATGTTGTTTTTCTGTAAATATTGGTTAAGTGAGACCGAGAAGTAGTTGGAAGCTAGAAGGGATTACAGGATTTTTGTTAAAAACTCTATTCAGACTTCTTTTTGTTAATATACAAACTATGTTTTGTAAATGGTGGTTTAAAAGTGCATCTTTAATTAGTTGTCCTCCAGCCACATCAGTTGCAGAGGGCCCCTACACTGAAGGAGGTTTTTCACTTGTTGTTTTTATTTTAATTTCTACTACTTTGTTTTCTACAAGTCCATTTTCTCTATTTTTGTTTCATTTCAATTTTGTAACCAATAGTGTAAGGGTAAAAATCACAACTATGCAAGTCTTATTTTTATGAGATATTGTACAAGAAATGACTGAATTAAAAATGGAGAAATGACTAAATGAAAAATGGAGAAATGAGAATACACAGTTGCTTAGCTTTGCTATTTTGATTACTCATTTTCTTAGCATAGAACTGTCAATTGACTATATTAATAGATGTTCTCAAAACCATTTCGAAATAATGATAATTCTAACTTAATTGGCTGAATATCTAATTCATGCAGCGATTGAAGCTTACTCAGCATATTGCCAGTATTACCAATTTTGCAATCTGTCATCTTTTCTTTTATGTTTTTAGGTCATTACTTAGTTGCATCACTTGACATTCCAAAAAATCATTTCAAGGAGATTGATTCTATCATGTTCCAAAATTGAATTGCTGAATGGTTAAATTAATGCAATTATTGAATTACCTTCTGCATCAGTATTACTTTTGGTTGTAAGAATTAGATCCATGGATTAGGACTAAATGGTAGAAAATATAGATGCTTTGTTTCTATTATTAGGTCCTAACTAGTTAAAAATGATTCTTGGTCCATGTTTAGGAGATTGGACTAACTTAGGAACCTATCCTTCCTTAAGAAAACTCATTAGATCCATGTAAATTTATCATAGATTGTATATTATTATACATCAAAGAATAGAAACCCCCAAAACAAACACAAAAATACAAAACAACAAAGTAAGAGAAAAGTTAACTAAGCACATATAGTGCATCACACTTCATCAGTCTACAAACCTCGGTTGATAATTCATGCAAGCAATTTAGGACACTAAATTGACTAAACATTTTGGCACCATTGTCAGGGAAGTGTAATTAGGTAACCTTATCTCTTACATTCAAAAAAGAAAATGATATGCGTAGAGAAAGAGACTCTAGGGGTAGATTTATAGCTAGAGGCGGGAGTTGAATTCTTACAACACCATGTACTCCACCAAGATGAAGAAGAGATACAACTTCATCTCAAGCTGATATTCATAGCCACAGAATTCCTAAAGTTATAAGGTAAGAAATTCAATCTAGAGGATATCCTACTTCATCTACTGAGGCAGTCCTAGAGGAGGAAAATCTTGGATCTCCAATACAATGAGTAGCCTTTCTCACCTCCACAGGGGAAAATATTTTAGTTGAAGAATTAAGAATACCTAATGGAGAAGAAGAGGTAGAACCTCTCTCGCACATACCATTAATAGAGGAATCAAAGGAAGAGAAATTAACCTTGTGGGTTGAATCTTATATTGACTCTGAAGAAACTATAATGGTAGAAGAAGGAGAGGATGGAGAATTCTCACTGTTTGGAGGAGGAGGAGGTAGACGAAGAGCTAGAGGAAATAATGGAGAAGGAAGAGGAAATAATGGAGGAGGTAGAGTAAATAGGGAAGTTGATAATTATTTTGGATTCCCTATAGTTGATGATGAAATAGATGCCCCAATGAAAAATATCTCGCCTTCTATCCTCCCAAACTTTCATGGATTAGAAAGTGAAGACCCTAAAACCTTCTTATTTGAATTTGTAGAACTTATGATTATTTACAACACTCTCAAAAACTCAAATTGTTCCCTTCAACATTGAAAGGAGCTTCTCTAAAATGGTTCATGGGGTTGGTAACTCATTCCATTAGAGCATGGAATGACATGAAGAAAGTGTTTTTGGATAGGTATTTGGATTATTGTATGCCTATCAATCACAAGGATGAAGTGTTCATAATCATGCAAAGAGAGGATGAAAATTTAGAGGATTTAATTGAGAGATTCAACTATAAATTGAAAAGAGAGTAAATGGATACCTTAGATCAAGATACTTTAGAAGCTCTTCTATTAAAATCCATTAGAGATGAGTGGATAGATATCCTTAACATGATGGGGAAGGGAGATTTCTCTCAACTTACATTAAGTGACATAGGAGAATTATGTGTTCATCTCTCAAGAGAAAAATCCAAAACTGGGAAAGGTCCAAGAGATCCTTCTCTTGTTAGGGTGAATAAATTTTCAAGTGGATTAGTGAGTAGGGAAGAAACTAGAAACATGCTTGATGAATTTAAAATAGATATTCTAGGGAGCCTTAGTGAATAGATAGACAAACTTAAGCAGGAAATTGAGACTGATGCTGTAGCTATTTTTTGTCCCAAATGCAGAAAGAAGCACACTTTAAGAGAATGCCCTTTAGATGCAAAAGTCATAGAGACTTGTGTGATTTGTTCAGAAAACCATGAGACCAAAAGTTCTCCTTCAATCCCTCATCTTAAGGTTGTTTTTCATGAAGAAACAGTTTCAAATCAAACAGAGTCTCTTGTCCTTGTCTCTATAAGACCTTGGCAAGGGCAGCAAAATCAGGGTTTTAACAACCAAATTTATATGAAGCCCCCTCCAAATTGGAATTCTTGGCAACAACCTTGGCCTCAATCTCAATCTCAAACTCAACCTTGGGCTCAAGGAATCAAAAATCCGTATGGAAGATTCTCTCCATACTATCAATATCTTCGATCATATCCGAACTATCCTCACCAAAAAATTCCCCAACAAAATCAACATCCCCAATTTCAAAACCAACACCCTCAACTTTCACTGCAATTTCCACAAAGACCAAATTAGTTACCTACCCAACCATTACCTAACCACAACAATAAAAATCCTTAGAATAACTATATGGTAGAAGGACGACAATTTCCATCTTACATGATCACTCCATTAGATATCAATGATGTCCAATTGATATCTAGTAGGATATTAGAAAACAAAAAAACTTTTATGGTTATTCAAGAACAAGAGAATTCTGAGAAAGATTCTCTATACCAAAATAAATGTTTTGAGGGAACATCTCCTCAAAACAAAAACACTGAAAATGAAAAATATAAAAAACAAATAAACTCAACTCCTATCATAGAGTAACAACCAGTATCTATTTCCACACCTCCTTTTCCATAAAGACTACAAGTTGATAGAGGGGTAGAAAAGCATATTATGTTGCCTAATTATGTTTTTCTAGATGAATTGAAAAATGTCTGCATCAAAATACCTTTGCTACAAGCCATTATGGAGATTCCAATTCTAGCTGAAACAATAGAAGACTTGATCATGAGGAACCAGGAAGAAAAATAAAAGAAGTGAAAAGGATTCACCTAGTAGGAAAAAGAGAAGACATAATGATGGGAAAAATTGCCATACAAAAATATGTAGATCTAGGAAGTCCAATTATAAAAACACATATTAATGGAGTTGAAGTCCCAAATACATTGATTGACTTAGGAACAACAATAAACATCATGAGCAAACAAACCATGGAACAACTCAAATTTCCCAATCTTCTTTATACACCTACATTACTGCAATTGGCAGATAGATCTGTAATCAAACTAGATGGTGTGTTAGAAGAAATTTTAGTGTCCTTAGTCTCTTGGGAGTAACTTGTTGATTTTATGATCCTAACCCCAAAGAGCAATTTAAGAGGACATCCACTTATATTAGGAAGACCTTGGCTCGCTATAGCTGATGATTTCATTAGCTGTAGATCTGGTGATATGTATACCTCTGATGGTAATTCAACTAAAAATTTCAATTTATATCCTCTAGAAAAATAATTATAGAGATATATGACAAAGAATGGATTGATGATGAAAATGATATTCAGCCCCTCTTTACTATTTCAACCATTAGTGAAGATAGTCAAAGCTTGAATACAATGGAAAATTTTGAATCATCTCCAAAATATGAACATGATCAGTTTCATGAAAAATATAATATTGAATATTTATCATCTAAGAAGATGTATCTTTATTCTATAGAAGAATTTGGTTGCTCTACAGTTGAAATATTTCCATGGAAAAAATTGAACATAAACAATAACTTGGAAAAGTTACAACAGGAAAAGCTAATCAAAACCTTACAACAACATTCTTCTACATATGCATGGGAATACACTGAGAGCAAAGGAATTAGTCCTAAGACTTGTATACATCACATCTACATTGAGGAAAATTGTAAACCTATTAGACAACCTCAAAGAAGGATGAATCCAAATCTTAGGGAAATTGTGAAAGAAGAGTTGCTAAAATTGTTGAATGTAAATTTTATCTACGCAATTTTAGATAGCCAATGGCCTTCTCCTCTAGTGATTGTGCCTAAAAGTAATGGTAAATGGAGGGTATGTATTGATTATCGAGAATTGAATAAAGCTACTCTGAAAGACCATTTTCCTTTGCCCTTTATAGATCAAGTGTTACATACATTAGCAGGTAAGAAGTACTTCTCATTCTTGGATGGTTTTAGTGGTTACAATCAGATTCAGTAGCACCTGATGATCAAGATAAAACCACATTCACCAGCCCATGGCGAACTTATGCCTATCAAGTACTCTCTTTTGGATTATGCAATGCACCTGCAACATTTGAAAGAGTAGCACTAGGAATTTTTTCTGATCCGATACATGATTGTGTAGAGGTATATATGGATGACTTTATAGTTTATGGGAATACATTTGAGGAAGCATTAGAAAATTTGGAAAACATTCTTAAAAGATGTAAGGAATAAAACCTTTCACTAAGCCATGAAAATTATTTTATGATGTTTACAGAAGGGATTGTTTTAGGACATCACATTTTAGGAGATGGAGTTAAGGTTGATAATCTAAAGTTGAAGTCATCTCTAAATTATAAATTCCAAGTTGTCAAAAGGATGTTAGAATTTTTCTAGGATTCACAGAATATTATAGAAGGTTTATAGGAAATTTCACTGAACTAGCATCACCACTCTTCAAATTTCTCACCAAGGATTGTGAATTCAATTGGAATTCTGATTGCTAGTTGGCATTTGAGACCTTGAAAGAAAAATTTCTTAGGCACCCATCTTAAGAGGTCCAAATTGGAAACTACCTTTTCATATTTCAATAGATGCTTTAGATACATCTCTAGGAGTTGTATTAGGGATTTCTTGTGACATATACTACACAAGCAAGAATTTGACTCCGAATGAGTTAAATTAGACCGTAACTGAAAAGGAATTATTAGTTGTTGTTCATGCTATCAACAAGTTTAGACATTATATAATAGGCTACAAAACCTTTGTTCATATAAATTAATATGCAATTAGATACTTAATGAATAAATTGATTACTAATGGCAGAGTTACAAGATGGTTATTAGTCTTGTAAGAGTTCAACATCACTATTTAGATAGACTTGGAAAACAAAATACAGTTGTTGATTTCTTGTCCAGAATCCAAAATATCAAAGATAACACTCCAGTTGAAGATAAATTTCCTGATGAATATCTTTTTGCAGTAACTACTCAAACTCCTTGGTTTGCAGATATTTCTGATTACTTAGTCTTGGGAAAATTACCTTCACATCTGTTTCCTAAGGAGAAAAGAAAAATCATTCAAACAAGTGCAAATTACTCATGGATTACTAATGAATTGCATACTCTCTTCTAAATCCTTATACTCACCTTCCTATAGATCTAGCACTCATGCTTCATTACCAAAGCCCCCTTTAGGAGAGTTTGAGATAGGCTCCTCTTACTCAGCATTGGGATGTTTTTTCAAAGCACTAAAGGGATTTGAAGAGGTCAAAGTCCTATTCATGTTTTTGTTATTTTGATTCTTGGTTGCATTTGATTTTCCTTTAGTCCACCATGATTTTGTCTGCTAATGTTCCTCTATTTCAACTGGTCCTTCTACACCTTTATTTGCTTGGTATTTTTCTCAATCTCTAGTAAAATGGCCATATTTATGGAAAAAGTGGCACTTGAACATGATCTACTCATAATATAAGGTTTTGAAATGAGTGCAATGCCCTAATGTTAGATTTATTTCCTAAGAAAATCCCTTCTCATGATTGACCTCTACACATATTTTGGCACATGCCAACTATGAGCCCTTAGTTTCTACCTGATCCAAATATTTCCAAGACCATTTCCAATTGCTCAATGGAAATCATCTCTCAAGCAATATAGCGAGAGTCTAGGCAACTTCACCTTGACTAGAACTACATTCGGAATATCAACATTACGATTGAAGTCCAATGACCACTTATTCATATACATACCCTTAAATCCAACCATTTATGAAGACAACACCTTTATCTTCGTTGACCTCAAACATGAATGCAAAAAGTCCATTACAGTAGGCATACAACCCAACTTTTTCATTCATCATTAATTTCTAGTTCTTTCTATCCATGCTCCCATGGACTTGGGGACAACCACATCCCTCTAAACATTATGATCACAGGGCATTCAAAAAATCCAAAGCGGTTCTTTCAGCACCCAAAGGCAGAGCCACGGAATAGATTTCCTCTATTTTTTTCCAAAATTTAGACTAATCTCCTTTTCTCTTATGGTTGTTTGAAAATAGGATCATTAGAGATTGGAAAGTTTGGGCCCCATCTTCAACAAGAGGAGGAAGAGGAGGGGTACCGGGAGAATCCCTTTGCATGTCGCCATCATAGATGAGTCAAGATCCTCTATGACAATGTTCAAACCCATGCTCATAGCTAAACAATATAATTTCCTACAATTTGATTTATCTTTTGCAACAAATATGAATATGAATTGAGTTAAAATGCAGCTAGAGTGAATAATTTAGTGTTCACAAAAGGAAAGACAATAATTGGAGTCGTAAAGAATTATTAGTCAAGGAATCCACCATCAGGAATACAACTATAGAATTTCTATTTACCGAGGAACATAAAAAAGGCATTATTCTTAATATCTCCAATGTCTTTAATTTAAAAAAATGAATATATCATTTGGAAGAGAAGTAACTTATCCTATTCATGTCGATATTATCAATTTCCCATATCAAAATAATCCTACTCCATTATTACACGTGAATTTTGTACATCATATTGTTAAAACCTAGAATAACTGATAGGTTATATCCCTTAAGGAATGGAATTGCATCTTCACTGCTTATATCTCTACGTAACCTCAATGGTTGAAATTAGTAGGTTGTCACATGTTTCCTTTCACCATAACATTTTGATATCCTTTCCACCATAGCTTTTGATATCCTTTCATATACATAGAATGATGTGTGAATAAATCTAATCTAAAATAGATAATGGATTAATAAGTATTTTAAAGAATTATCCACATTTGTGAGAAAATAAAAAACTATAAAGAAAAAAATTTATGAATATTTTATTATTATAGTCATTTTCTAATAAATTTTAAAATTTTAAATAGCATTAGTGCTCCATTTTTTCTAAGACACATCAACAAATCTTTGTTATCTCTCTCTCTCTCTCTCTCTCTCTCTCTCTCTCTCTCTATCTATCTATATATATATATATATATATATATATATATATATATATATATATATATATGTGTGCTTTGGTTCACTCACACCTTAGTGAACACGTGGGGCTAATCCACCCCTAAGAGAATCTAAGGGCTTAGGGGAGATTGGACCATGTGACCTCCACAGTGATTGATTTTGATCAACTGAGCTAACCCTTGGGCTGATATGTGTATATATATATATATATATATATATATATATATATATATATTATATAATATATATAAATAAATATATATATATATATATATATATAATATATATATATATATATATATATATATATATATTATTTTCTAAATCCATATTTACTTATAAAGGCATGTCTAAAGATTTATTTAATTCACTAATGAAAGAAGTGGTAGAAATATAGATTACATAACATTTATCTTCATGGTAGAAATCGTCTTAAAAGAGATATTTACATATTAAATATTCACATGGATAAACCCTCGATCCAAAATATCTTTTTGGAGAGCTAGATACACATTGAATTGGATAACAACCTTGGTGACTTGATATTCTCTCTTTTCTTTTATTTTAATTTTATTTTATGTTCAACTGAAACATTTAGCACTATCATTAATAAAAATAAGCTAAAACAAAATTATATGATTCTTTCATGATATAAAAGGTCCACACTTATGAAGAAAGGAAAGGATCATTTGTAAGTGATAATCAACATGTGTTTTCCAAAATGATTTTGACAGTTTGTGGATTTTGGGAATTATTCCTTAGTAACATGTTACTAAGGATGCATGTGGATTGTTATGTAGTAATTTGATCAAGGAAATCCATGATCCAAGAGTTTAGGAAGGTGGAATGATTTTGGTGGGTAACTACAACTTTAAGAGGGTTATGTCATATATCTCCATGGAGGGTTATGTCATATAACTCCATGGAGTCTTACTTGATTCAAGCATTGTTTGTGAGACACAAGCATCCAAAAAGCGATTTAGCCAATGTATTTAGTTATACCATAAATTCAAAAGTTTATGGAGGTGGAATATGAGAACTTGGGAATTTAGGTAAGTATCTACACTTTTACAAGGTTTATGGCATATCATGATGGAGCCCTACATGGTTCAAGCATTGTTGCTCATAGAGAAGCATCTAAGAAATGGTTTAGACAATGTTCGTAGTTATACAATAAGCCTTAAGAATAAGTGTTAGAGTTCATATTTAGCTTAATCATTGCAATAAAATAATTTCCATATAGTAACTCATAGAAAGATAATATTTAGATGAATAAGTTAGAATGCAGAGTTACAATTCACTTATAGACCAAATACTTCACCAATAACATAAACATGGATCAACCCCATGGTATGAAGTGACTTCATTATAATAAAATGATATATTTTATTTGAGCTTCCTTGCAACTTTTTCTATTTGTTTAGTAAAATAACATTCTTCAACAACTCAATAATTCCTCCAATATCCTAAATTATTATAAAGTTAATAATTATGTCAACATTAAAACTCTTCCATTTTAGTTTGAGAGAAAGGGAAATGATAATATAAATAATATGAAGTTGGAAAGATCTAACAAGCTAATGAGTTAGCCTTGCTAAAATCATCTCTTTATCTGATGCTCTTAATATTGGGCATATCTAGAATACTCTAATGCTGAAAATAGAAGTTCAGTGTTATATACAATAAATTAAATTTGAAATAAAGGCTTTAAAAAAAAATATTTACCAAACTTGTTTTTTGGGTTTTGAAAATAATAATAATAATTATTATTATACTTGATGTAAATGTTTATAAGATCATTGGAGTTTTTGGAAAATATAGTTAATGTTTAATCAAATATACTTTACATATATATGTTTAATGATAGTTTCATTTATATTTCTTCTCTTTATTTGCTTTTTAACTATATTAAAAGGCCATTTTATTTGAAATTCCAAGCATTCCAATCAGTTAAAAAAAAATCTCTTATTCTAATAAAAAAAAGTCTCTTATTCTAATAAAATCATAAATATAAATAATGTGCCATCCTATTAAGCCAATAAAAAATAAAAAATCATTAAAATATTCTTCAAATTCAAAAATATATCGCATGTCCCACATGTTTATGATTATATCGCAAAGCCGACTATGGGTAATGGAATGGAATAAAAGCTGAAATTTGAAATGTTCCATAATTTTGACTCAAAGATGCAAAGACAAGTCAAGCTTCACATGTTCTGTATTATCACATGTATTTTGCTGCTGACGATCTTCGTTTCTGGCAGAGGGAGAAGAAGTTGACACCAATTCGGTGCCATTTGTGGCCCTTTTCGCAGAAGATAAAGAGCTGGACACCAATTCGATGTCATCTCCGGGCCTTTTAACAGAAGACACAGAACTCGACGAAAATTCTCCGTTAAAATTGTGCGGCTGCTCCAAGGGAGGCCGATAATTTGATAGGTCCACTTTCTGCAGCTCAAACACGAAAGTGAGCACGAATACGATGACTGAAACATATACACACCTTGATTTTAAACATCTCTGAAGAGGAATGTTTGAATGAGACTTCCACATTCGAGAAGTTAGCTGAAAAAATATGGAAAAGAGTGCCTGATATTACCTTTTTTTATAGCGGTCTCGTGACTCTCCGGTATTTCCTTAGAGATTTGGTGAGCACCTTACCTCAGGGAAATTATGCTGAAGCTCACATTATTTAATAAGAAAACTGAGAATAACCATTACCATATTAACCATTTAGAAAGCTCCTAGAAATCTAGGGGGGATACAGACATTGACAGTAAATTACGTTTCTGTTTGACAATAATGTATTCTCCAATCCGACTATATGATATAAAGAATATCGTTATCATGAAGTAACAAAGAATACATTCAAGGACACTGTACAGAGTTGATGGCGACTTTGGGTAATGGAATGGAAGCTCAAATTTGAAATGGAAACAAATTAGCGAGAATGTTTCATAATGCAATCAAAGAATATAAGATTTTGAACGGCTCAAAGATGCAAAGACAAGTCAGGCTCCACATGTTCTGTATTATCACATGTATTTTGCTGCCGAGGATCTTCGATTCTGGCACTTTTCACAGAAGGAGAAGAGGTTGACACCAATTCGCTGCCATTTCTGGCACTTTTCACAGAAGGAGGAGAAGTTGACAACATTTCGGTGCCATTTCTGGCCCTTTTCGCAGAAGATAAAGAGCTGGACACCAATTCGATGTCATCTCTGGGCCTTTTAACAGAAGACACAGAACTCGACGAAAATTCTCGGTGAGGCAGCTCAAACATGGGAGAAAGTCTTCCGTTGGAATCAAACATAGGATTACTTGACTGCTGCCCCACAGCGTTTCTGGCGCTTTTTACACAAGAAAGAGAACTGAAGGAAAATTCTCTGTGAAGAGTGGGCGGCCACTGCTCGAACGGAGACCGATAATTTGATAGGTCAACACTCTGCAGCTCAAACTGCAGAAAATTTGCGGTTGGAATCGAACATAGCAATACAACGGGAAACTGAAAGCTGTCAGTTGGCGGTCTATGCAAAATCGGATTCGATTTGCTTGCAGTTCGCTCATTCTTATGAGCATTCTGATGGCCTCCCAGTGCCTTAGAACTCAGAACTTTTTCGGGCAATAGCGGCAAGAAAAGACGCGGGCTCTGGTACCTCCCTCTGGGGTGCTTGTGCTCTTGGAAGCAAAGGCCGCTAACTCTGGTACCTCCTGATGACCTTGCTTCATTGCACGTGTTGCTGGGTGTTTGTGAAGTCTGAAATTAGTGTAGTGCAGGGTTAGATCCACTCCAAACAGTCTGGCCTTATCCTTCTTCTGATCACCCTTGGAATCCATGGATCCGCTGAATGTTTCTTTGTCTGACTCAAGTGAAAACCTAGTGTCTGCTTTCAGGGCCTCTCAGACAGGTAAGCTCGCCCACTGTTTACAGAACATAGGTAATATGGTTCACCAGGTTGTTGGGAAATTTTTCAATGGGAAAATACCAAAACCAAACAAACAAACACCACACAGAGGCAATGCTCTGTTTCCTTTGCTCCGGGATCTTTTGTGCACAGGGTATTACAGAGCCATAAAAATATTTCTATTCATTAAAATATAAAGCGTGAAACAACATTCATCCTCTTTGCTGAGAGGGATTCACCAAAATTACTTTCACCCATCAAAACAAAACTCAGTTTCCACCTGAGATTTTACTGTGCTGGGTTTACTGCTGTAAAACCCCTTTTCACATTCACTTCTCTGAAAAACATTTTACACTTACTGCTGTAAAAATAAATTTACATATGAATCTCAAAAACATTAAGAGTCTGCTTCACTACTCGCGCATTTCCTTTTTGCAAAAAGAAACAAAGTTCACCTCATGAAAATACATGCGCTCCACCCTCTGTCTTCATGCACTGCTGTGCAAAACTATATATCTTCAGAAAAGTCAACACACATCCTTTTCGCTTCAGCCACACACCTTTTGTTTCTTTGTTGCAACAAAAATTACAGAGCGCGTTTTTCACTGCTCCTTCGTTCCATTTACAATGGTCAACTACAAAAAAAATTACACACGGCCCCTGTTCTTTTTCTACACACTGCTGTGTGTTTCATTGCATGTTTCATGAACAACCCCCACGAGCATATGTATTTGGCTCGTTATAAAAAAAACATATATATGAAACAACGACTCCAAAACCAAAATCATTAAGTTTTACGTGCCGTAAAAAACTTAATGCAAAAACACATTCTAACTACCGTGGTTTTTTTTAACACATATGGTCAACGTTTCTTTTAAAACATAACACATATAATATATGTGCCCATACCGCCGTGCATATAAAATAAACATTAAAATTAAAAACCACGTCAACCATTTAACAACCCCCTGCAAATGCCATTTAATTCTCAGCATGCCATTTAATTAATTTAGTCGGCGGTCAACCAGAAATTTCAATTCACTCCATGCAAACTTTTTAATGTTGGTCGTATGCAGCATCAGACGATCGACGGTGGAGAGCGTGGGAGCAGATCTGACGGTGGAGGAGAATATCAGAAGGCATTACATAACTGAACAATAGCTTCCGATAAATTACGTTTGCTTACGTATGGTGAGAGCCACGCGTCTCCACCAAATTATATCGGGCCCTTGTGTACGGAAACAGCCTGCTGCTGGAAAGCGGTCCGATACGCATCAAGGTGGTTTGCTAGTTGGCTCCGGCGGTTTTAGGTGCTTCCGTATTGTCCACGTCCGCCTGCACGGTGTTTGCAACCTGCAGTTGGAATTAACATTCCAACACTCCCCTTTAATTTCAACTGCTGGGAATTTAGACATACCCAAACACTTCCTCACATCGAGGGATTCACCAACTGCTTCTGATGCAGTTCCACAAACAACAAAGTTGTCTTCCTCTTAATAGAGGGATTTACCTGAGACTGTGCTTAAGAGCACCTTCCTCATGACAGAGGGATTCACCATAACAATGTGCTGAAGAGCACCTTCCTCATGACACAGGGATTCACCTGTGACTATGCTGAAAAGCATCATCCTCTTGATAGAGGGATTTACCATGTGTATGCTAAAAAGCATCTTCCTCTCGACTAAGGGATTCACCATGACACTGTGCTGAAAAACACCTTCCTCTTTAACAGAGGGATTCACTAAGAACTTCACTTCCTCTTACGGAGGGATTACTGCCAAACACTGCTTTAGATGCATTTTCAAAACAAAACATTCATTGCACTGCTGTGTGTGCAAACTCATTACAATGTTCTTTTATGCTGATGCATATTCTCTGCTACACTGTTGTGCCATCTTCTTTACTGCGTCTACCCCACACTGCTATGTCTACACTTGCTGTTATATTGCTGCACTTCACTTTCATTTCTTTGCAAACTCTGCATTGCTGTGCATTCTTCAAGGACATAATACTCTGTCTTTTCTGGAACAATTACTCTGTCCCACCTTACAAATTTACACTGCTGTGTGTAAACATTTCTTACATTCACTGTTGTTGCATATGTTGCATTTCAATTCAATGAACAACACATTCACTATACTTACATTTACTGCTGTAAAGAAAAAATTCTTTTACCTGTGCTGCTGTCCATAACTTCTTGCTGCTGCATTTTTCATATTCACTGCTGTCCATACCCATAACCATAGACTGTCATCCCTGGGTTTTTATTTGCTGCTGCGTTGCCTCTGCAATTTGCACTGTGGCTGCCTTTTGTTTCATCATACTGCTGTGTGCCCATACACTAACTCTTTACTCTCCATTACTTGCACATAGAGAGAAATCATCCTCACGCTGTTTTGCGCTGCATTCTCCACACAACAAAACAAAAAAAATTAACACGGGCTACTGCCTTTTCTTTTTACACCCTTGCTTCACACAATCTTCATCTTCATTTTTTTTATTTTCATAATGCACTGCTGTGCAATTCCTTTCGATTTTCTGCTGCCACACACATTCTCATTCACCCATGTGCATTAAAAATCTGCTGTCCATGTTTTTCTTTAGGCATTTCTGTGCATGTTGCATTGCATACAAAAAATATTACATTTTTCACTGCTGTGTGAAAAATTTCATTGCATTCTCAGCCACTGGGCATTTATGCTCTGCTGTGTTTTGCCTTCTTCTCATTTTCTTCTCATTGCTTTGCATTTTCATTCCCAATACAAAACATTTCCTTCTGCTGTGTATTATACTCACTCTGCTGTGAGTATATTCTCTCACATTTCATAAAAGAAAACTACATTCCATTGCTATGCATTTCAATGCATGTACTCCATAAAAAAATTTCAAACTATTGTTTTATGTTTTGTCCTCCCACTGTTGTGAGGGTCTCCATGCTCTGCATACTTTTCTTATTGCGCAGCTGCACTTTACATTTGAGCGTTGTCCCCTTTTCTTCTCTGCTCTTATGGGAGATTTGATTTCATGTCTTTCCTTTATAAAAATAAGTCTTCATTAAAGAATGATTGTTAAGACAGTTCAGCAACAAAAAATTACAAGCTCTCCTTTAATGTATGCTTGTCTTCTTTTGGCAGACTCTTCTCAAAACAAATTTAGATCCACTGAGGAGTTCAAGGGGTTTTCAGGTTTCCTTTCCTTCCTTCTCCATACTTGTGTAACTTTCTTCTTTTGCATGGGTCTCGCTTGCATAGGAGCCCATCTTAAGTTACAATCATGTGCCATATGCCCAATGTTATGACACTTGAAACATTCAACATTGTTCATGAATAAAAATTCATGATTTCTTCTTGTGAAATTATTTCTTGGAGATTGTCGGGGACCACAACATCTATCTCCATGAAATGCTCTACAGTCTTTTGCCATATGACCAAAGTTTAAACAAGCATAACAATAACCATAAAATGAAGTTTGGTACCTGGGAGATGGAGGTTTCCTTGATGTACTTCTGAAGCCTTGCTGCCTTGAAATCCTTTGATGATCACCATTGCCTTTTGCCTTTTTGCCATCAGCTACATTTCTTCTTGGAGCTGGTTTTCTACTTGGAGTAGGATTTCTTCTATTACAGCCTTCATTTTTCTCCTTGCCTTTGCTGGAACTAGGAGCATCATACCTTCTTTGTGGCTTCTTCACATCTCCTTTGCTTAAAGCATCCTCATCCTTGTTTGAGGGTTCACCTACATACCCAAGTCCTGATTTATCAGATGGAGATCTATGATAGCTGAGCATGTCATCCAAAGCTTGAGAGCTCTTCATGATCTTGTTCATCCCTTCAACCTTCTTCCTGAGGAGGACAATCTCTTCTTCCAATCTTTCACATACATTATTTTTCTTTGCTAGTTGTCCCTCAGTTTCTTCCTTGCTACGAGTAGCTTCAGCTACTACTATTTTGAAGGAGATAATATTTATCTTCATTTTGGAGATTTCTGCTTGACTGCTCTCCATTTTCTTCTCAGCTTCTTGTGCCTGCTTCCTGGCTTCTTGTAGTTCAGATTTAAGGGAGGAGACCTCTACCTTGTACTGTCCAATTTCTTCTACAAGTTTGTTCACCCTCATGTGTCTTTGTTCAAGTTGACTTGTCAAGACATCTCCTTGCTTCTTTTCTTCATTCAGCTAATTTGTCATGGATATGACTTCTTCATGATGTTTCCTCTTGCATTGATCAAGCTCCTTCTTGAGCTTGGCAAGTTCTTCATTCCTTTCTTTTACTTGAAGCTTGATGAGGTCAAGCTTCTCATTCTCAGCTTCTATGATGGGTTCATAACTTTCTTCTTCACTGATGGTCATGGTGAGTGTTCCCTTTGCATGAAGGTCATGCAGTCTGTCCCATATATCCTTTGCTGATGTATATTTTCCTAGATTCCTCTTCACAGAATCAGGCAGTCCATCCAAGATAGTCTTTGCTGCTTGTGCATCATACTCCATGGATTCTTTATCCATCTTGCTAACATCAATCACTGATTCCCAGATTTCACTCCCTTGAAACTGTAAGAAAGCCCTCATTTTTATTTCCCATACATCAAAGTTTTCATCAAACTTTGGAGCTTCAAATAGAATGTATTCTAATGGATTGCCTTTTAGTTTAGTAGAGGAGGGAGACACATTTTTAGCAGGCTTGGAGGCTTTCTTCTTTGACCTTGCCATTCTTATCTAGGCTTTAAATACTTGACTGTTTTCTTAAAACAACTGACTGTCTTCAATAATAACTCAAAAACTTGAGAAATACCTGAATCCCTTTGGCTGAAACTTCACACTACTGGAGAAGCTTGACTGCTGCAACAACACCTTCCTTCAGCTTCTTTGAGTCTTCAAAGAGCCTGGACGAGCTCTGATACCACTGTTGGGAAATTTTTCAATGGGAAAATACCAAAACCAAACAAACAAACACCACACAGAGGCAATGCTCTGTTTCCTTTGCTCCAGGATCTTTTGTGCACAGGGAAGCTTTAAAAAAAAAATCTCAGAACCGAGTATTACAGAGCCATAAAAATATTTCTATTCATTAAAATATAAAGCCTGAAACAACATTCATCCTCTTTGCTGAGAGGGATTCACCAAAATTACTTTCACCCATCAAAGCAAAACTCAGTTTCCACCTGAGATTTTACTGTGCTGGGTTTACTGCTGTAAAACCCCTTTTCACATTCACTGCTGTGAAAAACATTTTACACTTACTGCTGTAAAAATAAATTTACATATGAATCTCAAAAACATTAAGAGTCTGCTTCACTACTCGCGCATTTCCTTTTTGCAAAAAGAAACAAAGTTCACCTCATGAAAATACATGTGCTGCACCCTCTATCTTCATGCACTGTTGTGCAAAACTATATATCTTCAGAAAAGTCAACATACATCCTTTTCGCTTCAGCCACACACCTTTTGTTTCTTTGTTGCAACAAAAATTACAGAGCGCGTTTTTCACTGCTCCTTCGTTCCATTTACAATGGTCAACTACAAAAAAAATTACACACGGCCCCTGTTCTTTTTCTACACACTGCTGTGTGTTTCATTGCATGTTTCATGAACAACCCCCACGAGCATATCTCTTTTGCTCGTTATAAAAAAAACATATATATGAGACAACGACTCCAAAACCAAAATCATTAAGTTTTACGTGCCGTAAAAAACTTTAATGCAAAAACACATTCTAACTCCCGTGGTTTTTTTTAACACATATGGTCAACGTTTCTTTTAAAACATAACACATATAATATATGTGCCCATACCGCCGTGCATATAAAATAAACATTAAATTTAAAAACCACGTCAACCATTTAACAACCCCCTGCAAATGCCATTTAATTCTCAGCATCGCATTTAATTAATTTAGTCGGCGGTCAACCAGAAATTTCAATTCACTCCACGCAAACTTTTTAATGTTGGCCGTATGCAGCTTCAGACGATCGACGGTGGAGAGCGCGGTAGGAGATCTGACGGTGGAGGAGAATATCGGAAGGCATTACATAACTGAACAATAGCTTCCGATAAATTACGTTTGCTTACGTATGGTGAGAGCCACGCGTCTCCACCAAATTATATCGGGCCCTTGTGTATAGAAACAGCCTGCTGCTGGAGAGCGGTCCGATACGCATCAAGGTGGTTTGCTGGTTTGGCTCCGGCGGTTTTAGGTGCTGCCGTATTGTCCACGTCCGCCTGCACGGTGTTTGCAACTTGCAGTTGGAATTAACATTCCAACACAGGTAACCCTGAAAGTTTTATACGGTCGAGAAAGCCTGTACTGCCGAATCCTTCACAGTGTTAAATATACCGAAACACTTTGTATACTTACAAAGACGTCCGCAAACAAATGAAGTATGGGAGATTTTTAATATGGTCCCTCTCCTGATCTCGAAATCTCAGGAGACCTAAAATTAACCATAGATGACAGTTCGAGTGTGTTCATATGGGAATCAACTCTATTTTTTTAATTATTTTATTTTATAATGAGTAAATTCAATTTTGTTTATGATTTCATTTCATAAATTTGTATTATTTTGCTGGCAAAAAGATATGAAAGCCAAATTAAAGGAATAAATATATGATTTAATTATAAGTTAAAAAAAAAATTATTAAACATTGAAAATAAATTTAAAATAATTTTTTTATTTTATATATTTTATTATTAATAATTAATAAACTAATAAATTGAAAAATTTTATGATTTTTTTATTTCAAATAATTTAATCCCTAAAAGTATGAAAATAAAATTCAAATATTAAATTTAAAATTAATTATAATTAAAATAAAATTTATTAATTAACTAAAACAATGATCCACCTATAAAAATTCCCCAAACAAACCAACTATTGCACACTTTGCAATCTGGTCTCTCTCCGGATCTGGAAATATCATAGGACCCAAAATTAACCATTTATGACGGTTAGAATGGGTTCATAAAATATTAAATTTATAATTAAATTATAATTAGTTATATCTTGGGTTTTGTCATTCATATTATAAATAATAATGTTTTTCATTATATATTATTAATATTTTTTTGGGATTATAAGTTATTAATATTGTTATTAAATAATGATTAGTTTATGTTATAATAAGTTACTAAATTTATAATTTAATTATAAATTATTAAATTAATTATTAAATAACTAAAATATTTTTAGTTAAATTGGAATTTCTTGTCTATTTTGTTATATTATTATTTTTTGTTTTTTGTTAAGTTGTTTATGATTTTCCACCTCGCTTGAGCCACAATCATAGGGCATCTAAGTCTTCAAAGTCATCGGAAGATCTAGGCGGCCTTGGCCACACTAAACCTTAGCTTAGTGGATTTTTTAGCATGTCTCTTCCCACACCAACCCTTAGCTTAGTGGAATTTTTAGAATGTCCCCTCCCACACCAACCCTTAGCTTAGTGGATTTTTAGCATGTCTTCTCCCCTTAGCACAAGGCACAACCATGTGTGAGGTTTGTCCCCTCCCACACCAACCCTTAGCTTAGTGGATTTTTTAGCATGTCTCCTCCCCTGAGCACACTGCACAACCACCGTGTGTGAGGTTTAATCATGGGCCACACAACCCTTAGCTGAGTGGTTTTTTTAGCATGTCTCTTCTCCTTAGCACAAGGCACAACCACCCCCATGAGGTTTGATCCTCGGCGACACCAACCCTTAGTTGAGTGGATTTCTTAGAATATCTCCTACCCTTTAGCACATGGTGCAACCACCTGTGTAAGGTTTGATCCTCGCCTCCCTTGGTGACGATGCCCATCCTCAATGAGTTGTGCTAGTAGAACCTGACTTTTATATGTTATTATTAACCCATAGAGAAAATGTATAATAAATTTGAGTATAGCCAATAATTCATTATATTATTAATATTAGTGTTTATTATTATTTTATATTTTTGAATATTTAATAATGATGCATAACATATATATAGATTAATGCTTTTTTTACATGTTAGTTTATTTAAAAATGGGTAGGTTAACATATGGTTTAAAAAATAACGACTCAAGGGTGTTAACTAATCATCATTAAGGGATTGGCCTAAGCCACACTAAATAATAATGGTGAGATTTATACTTGTAGTTTTCAAGCTAATGATTTTTCCCGACATGATTCCTTGATAAACCATTGCATTGTACCTTTTGAGCTTTGTGTAATATATTTTTTGTATTTTTGAAAATAAACAGTTTTGCTTCAAACCACATAATCTCTTAATACAACATAACATTATACCGTATGAGCTTTGTGTAATATATTTTTTTATAATGTATTTTTAAAATAAACATTTTTACTTTAAGCTATATTTTATAATCTAATAAGAGAGGTATTGTTGACTAATGTTACATTTATAAATAATAAAAGAAAATTTATATTAACAAAATAAATTAGTAATTGTACCTAAACGTGCAAAGATACATTAAAGGAATAGAAGATTTGGGAAAACCACGAAATTTCTGAAGACAAAATGAACGTTCTTTTAGACCCTTACTTTCACCAATTGGGTCAATAAAACTCAGAGGATAGCTTCAAACAGCTAGAAAAAAAAAATGACAAAATAGAGATCAAACAGAGATTGACTCACGGATGTTGGAGCCACTTTTTACTTTCAAAATGATGATTCCAAATCTCACTATTGTAGTGTTTGGATGGGGTGAACAATTAAAAAAATAATATTAAACATTATTAATAAACTTATAAATTTTTTGAGATTCGATTTAAATTATATTAATAAATTGTGTGTGTGTTCATTGGTTTATTAATGGCTAAGGAAATTGGCAAAGGTAATGGCAAAGGAAAAATGACATTTTTGACACATTTTTTATGAAAATAATGGAGATTATGAGAAAAGGGAGGTGAAAGGTCACATGTTGCATGTGAGGAGGAAATTGAATGAAAATAATGGAAAATCAAGAAAATAGAGGCCTCATTCATAAAAAGACTTTTGAGGATCAATGGGCAACCTGTTGTCACTTGAGTTTTTAGAGCTCTCTCATTTCTCTCTCTCTCTCTCGCACTCTTGGACACTTAGAGTTTTCTTGGAGCACTCTTGGAGGGTGTGGGATACTTGGAGTTTTGGAGCAAGAAGGCAGAGGAAGTGTTGACACCTAATCCTCTGCGATTGGGTAAATTTGGAATGTGAACGGTCGTCAGAAGATGAACTGAGCAGTCACATTCTTTGTATATAACAATAGCTACCTAATGAAATAAAACGTATCAGTTTTCTGCCAAACTTGAGTTACTCCTGGCCTGACATGGTATCAGAGCCATCCCCTTGTTTTAGATATTATGCTCCTGTAACTCCTCTGTCCTTGCCTGACAAGCGTTGTTCTGCCTCTGCCATATTCCCTCTGTCCACGCATCTGCCTCTGTCATAACCCATTTGTCCAAAACGTTCTCTGGCGCACCAGTGCTGCCTCAGTCCTTACATAACGCGCCTCTACCATAGTATCTGTCCACTGTTTACTGAGCATTTGACAGAGATTATTCTCCTTCTTCACAGTGAATTCCGCTCGCTCAGTCACCTCAATCCTACCCCATCGATCAACAGCATTGTTCTAAAACTCAGTCATTTTTATTTCGCAGGCTCTTTTCCTTTTGCCATGGCTCGCTTGTAAATTACAAAGCTTTTACCAGTTTGAGGTCTAGCAGGTGTCCGCATCTTATTTTATCCGACTCTTTTTATAATGCTGTTCGGAACAAGTCTGAATCAGAATTTCGATGGTGGGAAGAGGTTGATCAGTTTGTTTTGTATTTTGCGTTGTCCCATTATTGTTTAAAACAATACGCTATCCCATTATTTTAAGACGCTGTCACAAACCTGTGTTTGTATTTTGCGTTGTCCCATTATTGTTTAAAACAATACGCTGTCCCATTATTGTTTAAAACAATACACTGTCCCATTATTTTAAAACGCTATCACAAACCTATAATTTCCTTTTATCAGGTTTCAGTGATATGGTAATAATCTTCTATTCATATCTGTCTACATTGATGCGGTGGCGCTCTTTTCCTTCTATTCGTAACTACTCAACTAGTGATGCAGTAATGCTGCAATCTTGAAAAGCAATTTGGTGGATTTGTATGGGCTGACCAGATACGTTCATTTCAGACATCGAGTAAATACTAGTAGATCTTTGAGATGGCTTGTGGTAAGAGAAACAATCGTGGCTTCAAGGTTTAAAGAGTCAAAGGGAGTTATGTTGATTTTTTTAGTCCTTTCAGTGAGCTTTGCGGATTTCATTAGATCTACTATTATGTTGCCACAGATTTTAAGCAACAACTCTAGAATATAGATGTTTAATGTTTTATTTAAAACATTCTCAGATTACATGAGATGTCTGCCATCAGAGTTTGAAATTGTGATGTCGTTGCTGCTCCAACTTTGTAGAGCTCGTGGTTGATGTCGTTGCTGCTCCAACTTTGTAGAGCTCGCGGTTAATGATTGATTATTGACTATGATATGAATTAAACAACCAAAATTGTTTCCCACAGAAATTTTCGAGTACAATTTCACTGTATATCAGCAGAAGTTTTTGTTTATCAGCAGAAGTATTTTTTTTTACGGAATGCATTCAATCATATCTATGGTAGGGATAGTTCTCACTGGCAAGGAGAGATATCCTCAATGGTCCCAGATGATAAAACAAACCCTCATATTCAATGAGTTGTGGAAAGGAGTGTGTGCCAGAGGAGACAATGACCCAGTACAGCCTACCTCAGACAAAGAGCTCGTCATTTGGGAAAACAAGAACAACAAAGCCTATGAAGAGGTGAGTTGCCATATTTCATCATATTCAACTGCCTTTGAAGCTTTACAAAAGCTGAAAGAACTATATGACTCACATTCTACACTTGAAGTTGTTCAGCTCATGATTAAACTCTTCACTCTTGAACTGAAAAATAATGATCCTCTTGCTCTTGCATCTGAAATAAAGTCTATAATGCATGATATCAAATCCACTAAGGTTGAGCTGGATATCCCTCTTATTGCTTTTCTCAAGGCACTCTATCCTACCTACTCCAATTATCTTGAATCTTTACAAGCAAATGGAAATCTTAAAGATATAACCTTTGACTCTCTTGTGAAAAAGTTTGCTGAAAGAGAGAAAGCCTTTGGAAAGAAGACATGCCTAAATCTTCTCAAGAGACTGTGTGCCTTGCTCATAAAGAAAAGCATCCTGCTCAAGATTCTACAAGAGGAAGTGGTGGATGAAGAGGAAGAGGAAGATACTTCAGAGGCAGGGGGGGTAGACATTCTCAAGGAGAAAAGGCGGACTTACACTGCATTCGCTGCAAAAGAAATGGATCACATGATTCTTTTACATGCAAGCTAACATGGGACAAAATTGAGCAGAAAAGAAACCAGCATAAAGGTAAAACTGATGATACAGACAAAGGTAAAGCACCTGAATCCGCTCACTATATTGAGACACAATGTAACATTGGAGTAAATGAAGATTTGTTTAATGCTTCTGTTATAGCTCTAACCCAAAGATATTATGATAATAGAAATAACCCAAGAATAAAAAGATAGAAATAGATAGAAATGCTTCTTTACTGATCAAACCCTTAAGGTAGGGCAACACCATACATTCACTCCTTAAGGAAGGAGAACACTCCACAAGCCATATGCCCGTTCATACAATAATCCTTCACATCCCTCAATGTGGAGTCTCTAACCTCTTTATAGGCCTCATACATACAATACCATGCGTCATTACCATGGTTCCCTCAATACCATCTATCCAATACCATGGGCCCATTACATTATTACTAGCTACTTGTGGTCCCTTACATGATATGGGTTAACCACCTTATTTATTACTATGGCCCATCCCATTATTACATTATTCCCTTGGATACCTCCCTTTGTACCCCATGTTATCCCCCCTAGGTATATAACATTCCACCCCTCTTAACATGTTTCGTCTCCGAAACATGAGAAGAACACAAATAATAAGATCTACTCAAAAGAGTAGTCCATTGGTACCATGCACGTGCATCTAGCCATCCAAGAGAAAGGTGAACCCTCGATCTTGCTGGTGCCTCGCTCGCTTGAGATGTAAGTTGACCGTCGTAGCTCTTCTGTGTTGATGTGTAGTAGGTGGATCTTCGATCCTCTTTATCTGTCAGGCAGGGGTTGTTGTCCTTGTGGCTAATTGGTTGCCATTTTGTTGGTTGTTTTCTTGCAGGGTGATGTGGGTGATGATATGTTGAAGTTTTAACCCACGGTGTCTTTTTATTTAATTCACCCTGTTGTGGTGCCTGCTGTGGTGTCTTATCTTCCAATATTACTTCAACCACTGAGCCCTCATCTGATGTATCAGCACCTGTATCCTTTTCTGCTTCAGCCTCTGTTTTTGTTTGATTGTCGATCATCAATGGCTCATCATCTGATATGTCAGTCCCTGGAACATCTTCTACGTCAACCTTCATGGACTCTACTTGTTTATTGATGGAAATATCCTGTAATGTAATTTTCTTCTTTTTATACCAAAGCTTCGGGAATTTCTTCTGCACATTAATATTGATAGTACCCATGGATTCCATCCAAGGATATCCTAAAACAACATCCATATTATCCATCTCTGAAGTATAAAAATCACCATGCCACACATACTTATCCATAGAAATCTTCAAATCCTTATACACTTGAACATCCTCATCATCCACTTGTGTGTTTTCAATGTGTTTTGCTGGAACTTGCAATTTTTTTACCAAATTAACATTCATAAAATTGTGCTTGCAACTAGGATTTATAGATACAACGATTTTCTCCTTCTGAATCAATCCATGAACCTGCAATAAGGAGACACCCGTAGAAAATAACCCTTTATGTGTCTTATTCTCCTTTTTTCTAGTCCGAGACCATTTGTTTAAAAGGACACTTTCAAATTCTGCATCTGAAAGTTTGGACAACTGTGTGTCGTCAAGTGAGAAATACCATTTGTAAGCCTCAACTCTGAAATTAAGCCACACTGAATCCTTCCAATTTTTTGCCCATACTGACTTAGTTTGTTTTATGTATTCTTCAATAGTAGGGCTATCACCTTTTCCAGTAAAATTTTCCATGAAGAGGGTTTGAGAAAAATTCACTTACTTGGCGAAAATTTGAAATGGCCACAATTTCGTCAATATTGCTCAGAATCCTTATTATGACGTATTTCTGGAAATGGAACAACCATTCTGCATCTACCCATGTGATAGAAATCCTGATCCAGGCACTGGAATTTCAGATTTGCACTACAACTCTCCCGTCGTCACCAAAATTTCTGCAAAAAAGAGCTGATTTTAAATCAGCGATATCTCCCTCATCCGGACTCCGATTCGACTGATTTTTTTTTTGAAATTGGGTAATTTTCCCAAAAAATTCAGATCTGCAATTAGATTTTGTAGATCTTGCACTAGGACGTCCAAATTTGCGCCGCAAACTCGCTGCCCCAAAAAATTGTCTGCAACACCACTGATTTTTAAATCAGCAATATTTCCTTTATCCGGACTCTGATTCGACCAATTTTTTTTTTTTAAATCGAGTATTTTTTCACAAAGAATTTAGATCTATAATTAGTTTTTGTAGATCTTGCACTAGGACATCTAGATCTATGCCGCAAACTCGTTGCCCTGAAAAATTGTCTGCAACCCCACTGATTTTTAAATCAGCGATATCTCCTTCATCCGGACTCCGATTCGACCAATTTTTTTTTTGAAATCGGGTATTTTTTCACATAGAATCCAGATCTACAATTAGATTTTACAAATCTTGAACCAAGACGTCCAGATCTGCTCCGCAAACTCGCTGCCCTGAAAAATTGTCTGCAACCCCACTGATTTTTAGATCAGTGATATCTCATTCATCTGGACTCTGATTCAACTGATTTTTTTTTTGAAATCGGCTATTTTTTCACAAATAATCCAGATATGCAATTAGATTTAGTAGATCTTGCACCAAAACATACAGATCTGATCTGCAAAATCGCCACCCCTGGAATCATGCAAAAATAAAAAAAATTCTCCACTTTTGTGCCCAAGAAAGTGCTCCGATACCACTTGTTATAGCTCTAACCCAAAGATATTATGATAATAGAAATAACCCAAGAATAAAAAGATAGAAATGCTTCTTTACTGATCAAACCCTTAAGGTAGGGCAACACCATACATTCACTCCTTAAGGAAGGAGAACACTCCACAAGCCATATGCTCGTTCATACAATAATCCTTCACATCCCTGAATGTGGAGTCTCTAACCTCTTCATAGGCCTCATACATACAATACCATGCGTCATTACCATGGTTCCCTTAATACCATCTATCTAATACCATGGGCCCATTACATTATTACTAACTACTTGTGGTCCCTTACATGATATGGGTTAACCACCTTATTTATTACTATGGCCCATCCCATTATTACATTATTCCCTTGGATACCTCCCTTTGTACCCCATGTTATCCCCCTAGGTATATAACAGCTTCACTTGCTTCCTGGAAAAATGATTGGTTGCTTGATTTAGGAGCAACCTGTCACATGACTCATAGAAAAGATTTTTTTGAAGATTTCACTCACAATGTTGATGGAGCAGTGTACTTTGCAGATCAGTCAAAAATCAAGCCATCGGGGCTTGGCACAATCAGGCTTAAACTGCCTGGTCTTCCAGACTTTCTTCTGGATCATGTTCTATATCTCCCACAGCTCAAGAGAAACTTGCTGTCCTTGGTCCACATCTGCCAGCAAGGTCACTCCATTCATATGTTTGATGGCAAGCTTGAGGTAAGAAAAGCTTCTGACCACTCACTTGTCATGAGGGGAATAGAAGAAGAAAGACTTCTCAAACTCCAAGGGACCTCTGCTCATGCACAACATTTCTCATATATTTCTCATCATGAAGAAGGTACACTTCCATCAAGTTTATTATGGCATGCTAGATTTGGACATTTAAACTATGACAATCTCCGCTTATTGAAGAAAAATGGTGTTGTTGGTTTGCCTACAATTCGTAGGAATCATAAGCAATGTGATGCTCACATTCTAGGAAAGCATAGAAAACAGTCTTTTCATGATTCACATTCAAGAGCACATAGGAAGCTTGAACTCATTCATTCATATTTATGTGGTCCAATGCCTGTTCCTTCTGCAAATGGAAATAAATATATCATGACATTTATTGATGATTACACCAGAATGTGTTGGGTTTATTTATTGAAGAACAAATCTGATGCTTTTCAAACATTCAAGAATTTTCATAAATGGATTGAAAATGATGCACAATCTCATATTGCGTTTATTCGCACTGATAATGGAAAAGAATATACATCAAATGAATTTGAAAACTATCTTCGCCAACATGGGATCAAACATCAAACAACTGTGCCTTATAATCCCCAACAGAATGGTGTAGCTGAAATAATGAATAGAACAATCTTGAATATGGTACAATCCATGCTTTTCTTCAAAAATGTAAAGATAATGTTTTGGGCTGATGCTATTCTATGTGTTGCATATATAAAGAATAGATGTCCATCTAATGATATAAGAAACAAGACTCCTTATGAATTATGGTATGGACATGTTCCTTCGGTAAAACATCTGAGGATCTTTGGTTCCACCTGTTATGCTTTGATACCAAAGGTACATAGAAACAAACTTGGTGCTAGAAGTCGTAAGTGTATCTTCGTGGGATATTCAAACACCTCCAAAGCATACCGCCTCTATGATGAAGTAAATAAAAAGTTTGTTGTATCTAGAGATGTAATTTTTCTTGAATCATCCAAATCTGACAATGTTGTTGAGCGGCAACTTGATCGCTTGGATAGATTCACTAAAACAAAGTCATTTCAAGAATTTGATAATCAGATTCCACATCTTGAAGGGGGGATTCCTATACTAGATCAACATGTGGAATCTTCTTCTAAAGAACACTCTCCCCCGAATGGAACTCCAACAACGGATGATGCTTTAAGTGATGTAATTGATAGAATTGGGAGACTCAATCTTGATTCAGTCCCAACTCAATCGATAGAGAAACCTGGACCATCTCAGAAAGGTCCCCCAAAGTGCTGACAAAGACACTTGAAAGTGTTCATCCTGATGAAATTGGAAAAATAGGAACCAAAAATTCAAACCGACAAAATGGAGGTGATGTAGATGACTCTAATTCACCTGTTGATATGGATGTTACTTATGATTGTGAATTGAACTTGTCTATAGATTTTGAACCAACTTCCTTCAAAGAAGCTGATTCTCATGATGAATGGAAAGAAGCAATGCAAAAGGAGTATGATGCCCTCATAAAGAATGGCACTTGGAAGCTGGTTGATCCTCCATTTGGAACCAAACCAATTGCCTGCAAGTGGGTCTACAAGAGCAAGTACAAAGCTGATGGCTCACTTGACAAGCATAAATCTAGGCTTGTGGCAAAAGGTTTTGCACAGAAGGAAGGGGTTGATTATGAGGAAACTTTTGCCCCCACAACAAAATGGACCACCATCCGGACACTCTTTGCACTAGCAGCTCAGAACGGTTGGAAAGTCCATCAAATGGATGTAAAAACTGCCTTCTTGAATGGAGATTTAAAAGAGAATGTTTTTATATCCCAGCCTGAAGGATTTTCTGTGAAAGGTCATGAACAAAAAGTATGCAAACTTGTGAAGTCCTTGTATGGCCTCAAATAAGCACCGCGAGCCTGGTATGAAAAACTAACTGAGCATCTTTTGAAACTCAACTTCAATCATTTTGATCTTGATGGTGCAACTTTATTTGTCAAGAAAGTTGGCAAAACAGTTGTATATCTTGTGGTATATGTAGATGATCTTTTAATGACAGGGAACAATGAAAGCTACATTGCATCCATAAAGAAGCAATCTGGGAAAAGTTTTGAAATGACTAATTTGGGCTATGTTCATTACTATCTTGTCATTGAAGTAACCCAACATCCAAAATCCATATTTCTTTGTCAAAAGAAATACATTGGAGATTTGTTAAATAGATTTGGCATGACAGAGTGCAATCCTCTTTCTACTCCAATGGAAAGAAACTTAAAGCTCACATCTATTGAAGGAAAGGAATTTGAGGATGCAACAAAGTATAGACAGCTTGTAGGAAGTCTCATCTACCTCACTACTACCAGACCAGACATTTCATTTTCTGTTGGAATCCTCTCCAGGTTTATGCAAAAGCCTTGTCAGGGACATTGGTCTGCTGCAAAAAGAGTTCTAAGGTACTTGAAGGGAACTCAAGACCTTGGAATCAAGTATACACAGGTGGACGACTTCAGCTTGATTGGATACTCTGATTCAGACTTCGTTGGAGACAAAGAAATTGGGGTATCTACTTCAGGATATGCTATGAGTCTTGGATCAGGAGCTGTCTCTTGGATATCACGCAAACAATCAATTCCAGCAGATTCCACAACAGAAGCAGAATACGTGGCAGCAGCTGAAGCAATGAAAGAAATTGTATGGCTCAAAAAAATTCTTGAAGATTTGCAGGTAAAACAAGTGCAATCAACTCCACTCATGATTGACAACACCTCTACAATAAAGTTGGCCAAGAACCCAAAGTTCCATGATCGTACAAAGCACATCAATACTAAATATCATCTGATCCGACATCATGTCGAGGCCAAAACAATCCATCTCCGTCATTGTTCCACAAATGAGAAAATTGCAAACATCTTCACCAAAGCGCTTGGAAGAGAAAAGCTTGAAAGATTCAGAACGATGCTTGGACTCACCAACATCCCTTTAGATTAGGGGGGGAATGTTGACACCTAATCCTCTGCGATTGGGTGAATTTGGAATGTGAACAGTCATCAGAAGATGAACTGAGCAGTCACATTCTTTGTATATAACAATAGCTACCTAATGAAATAAATCGTATCAGCTTTCTGCCAAACTGGAGTTACTCCTAGCCTGACAGGAAGAATAGGAAAGTGCAAGAGGACATGAGGATCAAGAGCTATAGAGGGTTTGTCTTGCACGTACGGAGTTGAATGTATGTTTTCCTCACTATTTTTGGCATTCATGGAATATGCATGTGGTTTATTGGTCATGATATGTCACTGGCATGGACGAATGTCTAGATTGACAGTGGATTTGCATAGCCTTGCCATTTCTTAGATAACCATGGTCATTATGGATTTATTTCCTTGTTTTCTTTTGGTTGGTTCTCATGTTTCCTTAGCTTGGATTGAGTTACTAGTTCTTGGAGACTTGGTTGGAAAAACACTCTCGAGCCCTGTAACAAATTGGATTGAGTTACTAGTACTGGGACCTTGGTTGGACAAATGCTCGAGAGCCCTAAGAAGGTTGACTTAGTAGTGTTGAAGGCTTGGTTGGACAAATACTCTTGAGTTTGGTATAAGCTGTGGGTTGAGTTACGAGTCCTGGAATCTTCATTGGAACAAACGATCTCGAGACTTGGAAGGCTTGGATCGATACCAATCTGATGATGGTTTTGTGATGTCTCACTGTGAGGTGGCATCGTTGTTTATTGGGTTGAGGTTGTTGGCCTTTGGAAGCTCTAGATGGTGTTGGATTGATGTGTTTTACGAGATCCCATGTTCATTTTTAGAATATGGAATGGGTGTGAATGTCTGAAGAGACATTTGGCTCTGCCATTCTATGGTTGGGTGCAATGTGGTAGTCCCATCGTGAGTTTGGATTTTTCATCATCAATATGAGGTTATTTCTCCTTGTATTTCTATGAGTATTATATTGGTTTATATGTGGATCATATGGTTGTGATTTCCTTAGTATTTATGTTTCTATTAGGTTGGTTATGTATATGTCTTATGACACTAGATGTGTATGGATCTGATCATGTTTTAATTGTAAATGAATCAACAATGTATGTATGACCTAATGGATGAAACTGCAGCTAATGTGTCGAGGCATCAATGCTTCTTAGCGATTTTGAGATGACTATGAGACCCCTATGCTTAAATCTATCATTTACACCTGTAGATTACATATTTGTGATATGTTTGATGAAATACTTGTCATGACTAGTAGGGGCCTAGTCAAGGGCTTGTACAAATGATTGTACTAGTATCCTTCTTCCATTATTATTTACAATTTCTTAAGGTTTCACAACGTTCGAGGTAGTGGTCTGATACCTAAGCCTAAAAAACTAGCTCAAAGTTAAGGGTTGTTCGCTAAGAACTAGCTGAAAAGGTACAGAATTGTTGGTATGCCTTATTGTGGGAGTGAATGGAAGGCTTGAGTTTCATGCATGGACTATCATGGGAGCACTTGAGGGTCCTCATCAATAGAATGTCAAGTTTTCTTGCGGGTTAAGAACCTTGAAGGGTGTGTAGGTCACAAGGAAGGTAATATTGCATTGGTTTTTTCAATTCGAGTTACTTAACTATACATGGGGAGTTGAATCATATCATAGTGGCCTTTTGTCACATGCTTTACCTAGCAGATCGGTTAACTTGAGTAATTTTGGGATGAGGGTGTTATAGAGTGGTATTAGAACTTGGTGCACCCGTTAGACTTGATTGGTCGTGTGGTGGTCATGCATACATGTTGGTTTCATATGTGTTTGTAATGTTGGGGGACTAGGTGCTTCTTATGTATGCATAGTGGTGGTCATTGCTATAGTTGTGTTGTCATGTAAAAGTAGATTGTGTTATTTTTTGATGTATTTGTCACCTAGTGTGTGTTAGTTATGCACTTGTTATGCATGTGAGTGTCTATAAGTCATTATACATACATTGACATCATTAAAATTTTCCTGCATGAGTTCATGGTATGTGCTTGGTATGGTCATGCATGGTAACTAGACAATGGTTGAAATGATGTTTATGTACTGATAAGATTATATTTATAAATGTAATGCGCTAATTTGGTTAACCTTGAAGACGAGATATATCCTCCCATAAGCTATACTAAGGTATGTTCATTAAGTTATTTTTTTTTTTAAGCTGACATGGTATATTAGAGGAAGAAGATCGGATATGCCTAGTAAGATGGTAGACTGCAATTTACAAAACTCTCCCTATGGATCAAACGACTTGCTTGGTGTTCTAGATTCTTCTGATATAACAAACACATTGGAGGATTGAAGTAGAAATAAAAAGTTCCAAGGAAGATAATGAGAGGATCATTCAGGCAAAGGACAAAAAAGTGGAACTTAATGCAACAATTCTTCAAAGTTTGTTAGAATCGCAGAGACATGGATCACTTCGGATCAGCCACGAGTTGGAGGAGAGGACTGATGGGGAATGTGGAAGTAGATCTCGTGGTGAGCATAGGTTGGATAGTGGTGACATGATCTGAGATGGTATGGTATTAGATACTCCACATAGGGGAGGTGATGGACAAGAGTTCTATTATAGTTTTGATTTTTACAAACATTATGATCATCATCATTATAATCCTTATAGGAGGATTGATGAGGGATATTTTCTAGACGAGTTCCATAAAGCGAAGCCACCTACCTTCGATGGGGATTTGAAGAAGCTAGAGGATGCATAAGCATGGCGACCTTTGATGGAGAAATAATTTGAGCTGCATGAGTACACAGAGAATATCAGGGCCAGAATGGTTATCTTCATTCGTAAAGGGAAATAAAACATCTCGTGGTAATATTTGAAGTGGGTTAGAGACATTAGGACAAAAGATTTGAGTTCGAAAAAATTCAAGGTACTCTCTAGGAAGAAGTACTTGTTAAAGTGGTGCTACGACAACAAATCCAAGGAATTTTATGAGTTAAAGATGGGATTGATGAAATATGAGAAGTACATGACAAATTTTATGGAGTTATTGAGGTATGTACCATATCTTAAAGATGATAAGGCCAAAGTTCAAATATTTGTTAGTGGATTTCCATTACCATTTAAAGAGTGGATTGAGTATAATAAGACCCAGTCACTAGAGGAATTTATTGGGAGATTGAAGCACAGTTATGAGTAGTCAAAGCGTAATATAGAATCATAGTAGGGTTGGAAAGGGAAAGACAAAGCTAAAGCTAAATGGGAGCTGAAAATAAAAAAACATCACGGTGCAAGTGAGGAAGCAAAAAATTCACCTTATCAGAAGATAAACATAGTTAGACAGGGACATTGGTCACAACCTAGAGGGAAATAGAATAAAGGTGATGGTATGGGACCATTGTAGTGTTCTATTTATTATGTTGGGTGTCTATGTGCCATAGAAAATTTTAGGGGCGAATGTTCGCCGTTTGGCGAAATTAAGGGGTTTTAAATTTTTAGTGGACGAATATTTTGTATCATAGCACATTTTTACAAATCACCTCAGATAGCCCACCTTATTTTAAGGGAGAGGGTAAAAAAGGTAAATTTAGCCCTTGAAACTAGGAGTTACAACCTTCCATTCGCCCATTTTCAAGAATATGTTTTATTTAAGTGAATCCATTAGCCCATTTTCAAGAATAGGTTTTATTTAAGTGAATCCATTAGCCCATTTTCAAGAATAGGTTTTATTTAAGTGAATCCTATGGGCCAAATACCATATTTATAAAAGAGGTATGGTAAATTAATAAAAATGTAAATAAATGAGAGGTATGGTAAATAAATAAAACATTTTTTATATTTACTCCATAAGTCACCTTATATACATGCAAGGGTGTAAACAAATACAAATATAAGTAAAGTGGAGGTATGGTAAATAAATAAAAATATAAATAAACTAGACGTATGGTAAATAAATAAAACCTCTTTTTATATTTAGTCCATAACCCTCATTGTATTTATAAAGGCTCAAGAAAGAGGTTTTATTTAAGTGAATCCTATGGGCCAAATACCATATTTGTAAAAGAGGTATGGTAAATTAATAAAAATATAAATAAATGAGAGGTATGGTAAACAAATAAAACATTTTTTTATATTTACTCCATAAGTCACCTTATATTTACGAACACTAAAAAAATGCATTATATTTAGGTGAAACCTATGGGAAAAATACTATGGGACAAATACCATGGACTATATTGTTATTAATACGATGAAAAAAAACAATATTAGTATTAATAAAAATAAAAATGGCACATGGTATTGACCCATGGTATTCAACAAAATGGCACATGGTATTGACCCATGGTATTCACATGGAATGTAGCCTATTTAAATGGGGGAATTAAATGAGCATAGATCCATCTTTACTCTAGATCTACTAACCCCCGAGAGGTATCAAATATCGTGATATGCAAGCTAGCATAGAGTGAAAAAATATTTGATCCCTCTCGGGGCTTGGTGGATCATACATTTTAGCTTGGTTAAAATAAAAAATAAAATAAAATTCAACTATTAATTTTATTAATTTTTATAAATTATTAATAGTAATTTTTAAGCTCCATGTTTATGATAACCCATGGTATTGACCCATGGTAATACCATGGTATTCATGTGAGCATAGACTATTTAAAGGGGAAATTCTATCATCTTAGATCCATCTTAATTCTGGGTCTACCAAGTGCTCAGAGGGATAAATAGATTTCATCCCCCTAAGAGTGGGAGATGTGGAGTTAATATGGATATAGGTTGGCTTTTATGGATATAGGTGAATGGTTAAAACATGGACATTGGACAAGTATATTTCTATACTTCTGTTTTAAACTGAAACAAATTCAGGGCTAAAAGGAATGGATTAATTGCACTAGTCATCCTTCTATATCTTTCCAACAAATGTTAGAGTAAACAGATTGTAATTTGGGTAATTTTTCTAATTGCAAACAGGAACACACTTGTGTATTGGTAGGGTGGTTACGAGGTCCCTAGAAGTGATGAATTTGAATTTTTCTTGGTTTTATATATAGTATTAGGTTTTTTCTCATGCTTTCTGTGAATGACATGAGTGAATTTATCCTACACCCACTAGGTTATCGATATGTAATTTCAGTAATTTTGATTTCAAAAGATATTTTAAAGAAATGCAATGATTTCATTTGTGTATTCAATAAACAAAATATTCTAATGGAATTCTGCATTTGTGGTTTACCTATATAGATTCCATGGAGAAGTGTTAGTGGTGTGACATCAATTGTCCTCAAGCAGAGGCTTTAGTTTTACTCTTTTTGGAAGAAAATACTTTCTTCCAACATTTTTGAGTTCCATGAAAAATTTGAAAGTCATAATAGTATTCAATTATGGGTTCAAGAGATACATAGTATTCAATTATGGGTTAAAGAGATCCACACTGAATGATCTATCGGCCTTATGTTCACTTAGTTTAAGACTATTCACTTGGAGAGCCTGCATGTGCCCCCACTACAAGAGCATAGTAAAGTCATGTAGAACTTAGAGAAGCTATCTTTAAGCTTTTAGTGAAGAATTGAAAAATGTTTTGGTTCAGTAACAACCAGTCGAGCATTAAGCTTCCAATAATGCTAGATTTTAACCTGGAGCACTTTTGTGATTTGGAGGAGATGCCCCCTCGTATTTGTGACACATCTTCAGTTGTGAATTTGACTATTACTAACTGTCATTTCCTTCAAAAGTTACCTGATGACTTGGGGAACCTCAACTCTTTAAGAATGTTAAGGAAGGAAAGAAAGTACATTATGCTAATTTCTCTTATGCTTTTCAAGTTTTTCTTGGATATCTACAACGTTTCAGGTAGGAAAGTACATTCTGTTAATGAAAATTTGTCTTGATAGAAAAGCCCAATTTCAAATTCTAATTCTTTCAAAAACATTGTATAATTGTAATGTTTCTAAAAGGAAAGCATATTTTTTCAATTTAAGTATCATGATCCCATATTCCAACTTATTTTTCAGTAACCCATTAGGCTTTGTAGCTTTGAATAAATCCATGTCTTTTGATAAGATCCTCTTCCAAATTAGAACGCAGTTTCCTTTTGGCAATAACCACATTCAATGTCTTGATTTTGTTATTGAGAAAATAGAGGTTGTGAAACAAGCTTGTGCCATAAAAGGACTTGATTCATTGATTATGTATCAATTATGGCTCTTGATGTAACAATGTCTTGATTTTGTTGCTTGAAAATAGAGGTTACACTTTACTATTTCACAGAATTTCTTACAATCTTTCCATAAGTATTGATTTGTAATCTAAGTCACTGAGGGATGAAAGTAATGAAAAAGGTAATATTCCATGGTTTGAAGTTACCCTCTTACTAAATATTTAAATATATCACCACAATTTAACTGTTAGTTAAAGGAATTGTATTTGATTTGTAAACAATTCATTGCTTCATTTATAGATTTTGATTTTTTCCCTTTTTTATTTTTTTCTCAGATTTGGTATGAGATATCTTCCAATATTTGAGTTCCCTAGTTTCCCCTCCATAACTATGAGGTTCAGATTCTATCATTAAATATTCTCAGAACGTTACAACTTTTCTAGTAAGTGTACTTTGAAACATTGTTGTTGTTTTTCCATGGTGTTAATGCAAATAAGCACTACAACTAGTGTCATTATTTATATTAAGTGCTGAAATCTAGGTGGTCTTGTAACGATGGAGTGATCGTTTTCTAGCTACTAAGGCCATATGCATTTTTATCTCTTATGTTGTCCTAAGATATTCAAATTCAGAATAAGAATTGAGGTCTCGTTTCCACTGTAGATTGCAGTCACTTTCTTGAACATGATATATAGTAGATTATATTTTACTAATCAACTGTTGATGTGATCCCTCGCAGGAAAGGAAATTCAAAGTGACTTTGATTTCACATTGATTCGTCAAAACATCCACACAGGAAAGGAGATTCAAAGTGACACTGATTTCACAGTGATTTGTCAAAATGGAGGCAAGAGAAAAGGAAACTTTGTATTCAACAATGCTCTTAATTTCATATGTACATGCACATACATTAATAACATATTAGTATAAAATATTGAAGGGTTGCCTAAGTAATATGTTCCATTCCACTACATTCTTTACAGCTTGTAAATAAGTAACTCCGAACAATTCATTACAATACTTGTTATTCTTTATTAATTAGTGGTTAAGATTTTGATATTGAACTCGCCAAGATTTTTCTTCCTTCTGTAAAATTGTGTGTTCTATAATGCTTCTTTTCAACTCACTATGTATAGCATATAAAGTGTGTGTAATGGAGTAGGAACATTGGAAAGTATTATGATCCTTGAACTATGTTACAAGGCAGAAACCCAACAGGGCACGATAAGTGCATCCCCACAAAGGGGTCACAAATACCAAAGTTGGTATTGGCTAGTGCCTTGAGCTAGAAAATTTCCTTGACCCTTGTATTAACAGTGAATCTGGAGAGGATTCTAATGTTATCTTTATAAGATTTATATTAGTTAAGATTGATGAATAAAATTCATGAGACATGAGCTAGGATGTCCTTGCAAGGTGGTTGTTGATTATTGGAAGCTATGATGGCCATTATGTCAGGCTAGGTGGTCACACTCCCTTGATCGTGAGCACGATTGTGATCAAGATGAAAGACTTCATAGTCTGGATTGATTGTTTAGCAATGATAATTAGTGGGCTCATTCACAAAAGCTTATATTTCACTAATCCTTTTTATAGAGTTGTCAGATTCAATTTCCAAAGGTTTTAATTACACTATAGAGTTGAGTTCTGAGAGAGTTGCGATTCACAGTGTTAAGTATAGCAGCTATGACACTTGAATGAAGACAAGCATAGTAGATGTATCAGACTCTGTTATAAGCTTACTTGCATATTATAAGGGACTTGGTTGGCTTTTTTATAATTTTATAAACAAGTTCCATTTCGTGGAAATGTGAAAAAAACGGTGATATTGCCATCATGTGGCTCTTGTCATATATGGTTTTATACTTTTTCAAAAAATTCTCTAAGAGTTCACAATGCTAAGATTCACTAGGACCTTACAAAGTTTTATTATTTAGTGAAAGACTCACCAAGATCTTACAAGATTTTATAATTTAGTAAAATATTCGCCATGCCTGGTGAGAGATTCGCCAAAAAATTATATATACATATTATATTATTGATAAAATCGCCTTCCATTTTTCCTATATACCATGGAGATTCGCCCATTTATTATACATATAAATTTAGGGGGGGTTCTTAAAATTTTCCCTGCTATGTGCTTGTTATGTATGCATTGCTGGTCACGGTCAACAAAGCATTTAACAGGGGGAGTATAATGAATATATTACCTAATATACTATAATGCAGCTATTTTAATAAAGAATAAATGCGCCTTTATGAATCTTAGATATGTATGATACCCCTACGCTCAAATATGTTGTTATGACCTATAGACTACATCTTTTTGATATGTTTGACAAAATTTTGGTCATGGATAGTAGGGGTGAGATCAATTACTTGTACCAATTACTCGACTAGTATCCTTATTCCATTATTATTTACGATTTTTGAAGGTTTCATTAAGTTCTTGGTAGTGGCCTTAGACCTAACCCTAATAAAGTGGCCGAGAATCTAGGGTCGCTCGCTCAGAACTAGAGGAAAAGGTACACATTTGTTGGCATGCCTTCTTGTGGGAGTGACTGAAAGGCCTGAATTACATGCATGGATTGTCATGGGAGAGGTTGAGGGTCTAGAGGGGAATGATACTTTTGATAGGGTCTGCCTTAACACCTTCATGAGATACAATATGATCGAGATATTCCACATCCTGTACTCCAAAGAAATATTTTTAGTTTTTTGCATATAAATGTTTCTCCTCTAATAGTTTGAGCACCCTGTCAACATGTTGAACATTACCCTTCCAAGACTTGTTGTAGACTAGTATATCGTAGAAAAATACTAACACAAATTTTCTAAGGAAGGGTTTGAAAATGGAATTCATCAAACCTTGAAATGTAGAAGGTGCATTGGTAAGGCCAAAAGGCATGACTAAAACTTCATAATTAGGCTCATGATTTTTCAATGTTGTTTTCAAAACATCTTTAGTGTTCATTCTGATTTGATGTTATCGTGAATGAAGATCCAACTTGGTGAAGTAAATTGCTTCATGTAATTCATTAATGATAGGAATGGGAAATATATCTTTAATAGTGATCTTGTTGAGCTCCCTATAATATGGACACACATAACATGATCCATCCTTTTTGTGAACCAATACTACTAGAGTAGATAAATAACTTTGACTAGGTTGAATTATACCGACCTTTATCATTTCAGCAACCATACATTCAATTTTACTCTTTTGGGCATAGGGATATCTGTAAGGCCTGGTGTTCGGACGAACACTTCTTGGAATCAAATGAATATCACGACCATGATCACTCATAGGTGGGAGGCCTTTCGGAGTCTCTAATACCTTAGAATGATTGTCGAAGACATTTTTGGATATCTAGAGAAAAATATGATTTCGATGTGGGAACCTCTAGTGAAAATAATTGTGTCATTACACCCTGTAGTTCTTTCTTTATAATATCGTTCATGCCATTAGATATTATTATCTTTCATGGTTTCCTTGCGATACCCCTTAATTCAAATTCCTTTCCTTCCCAAAAAAAATTCAAGAAAAGTTCTTCAAAATTAAAAGCTATCATACCAAAAGATTGTAACCATAGGACTCCTAGTACAACATGAACACCACCCATTAGAATGGAAAGGATTTGACTGTTCAATATATATTCTGCAATGGACAGCTTAATATTATGGCAATTTCTAGAGAAATTTATGGTTCCTCCATTTGCGACCATCACTTGACTCTTTGGTGCTAGATATAGGAAGCAATTCACTTCCCTGGCTATCTGACAATCAATGAAACTATGTGTACTACCTGAATAAATCATTACTATTATATTTTTCTTCTTGATATGTCTTTCTATCAGAGGAGTGGTAATTCCTCCAATGCATTACAAGATATGGCCAGATTCATATATTCTTTCCCTAGGATTGGTTCTTGGTGTATATGGTTTTCTTTTGATGTTTCTTGTTCCTTTTCTTCCTCGTATTCATAATCTACGTAAAATTATTTCTTCTCATTACACTTATTACCTTTAGTGTATTTTATAGCATAACTGTAACAAAACCCTTTTTTTATTTTTTTCTTCCAATTGTTGTGTTTTCAACCTTGTAGTATGTGGAAGGCTAGGGGTAGAAACACTTCCATCATTATGTTTTTGAGTCACAGGCTAACTTGTTGTCATAATTTCACTTTCAGTTTTTCTTGCCAACTTGAATGCCTTCTCCAATGAATCAGGTTCCCAAAAGCAAACCCCATTTTGGATGTTATCCTTTAAATTCCCTATGAACAAATCAATCCTATGCTCCTCTAGAATATCATTTACCCTTATATTCAATTTTTGGAAGTCCTCAATGTGCTTTGTGAGTGAACCCTTTTGTTTGAGACTTATCAATTGACTAAAGAAGGTGTTTCTCTTTGTATCCCCATAATGTGTTATCATTTCCTCCATAAAAATTGACCAAGTCATAATTGGTTTATGAGAACAAATCCATCAATACCATACAAACTAATTGGGTTCTAAATATAAAGTTTCAATACATATATTTCTTGTGTGTTTTACATTATGAAGATCAAAATATTTCTCCATTTGTAGTATCCATGTTACCAGATCCTTACCATCAAAATTTCTCATATCCATATTTGGAATATGGTGGGTCTTCAATCTAATGTTAGAGTCTATGAAATCATGATTAACATTTCTTTTTTCTCATCATGAGTTTCATCTAATACCCTTTCGCCATTACGAGGAATTGCTTGTGGTAACTTTGTTAAACCTTCCATGTCTACTTTTAAACCATTCTTCAAATCTTCCACGTTGTGTTTAATTTTTTCTTCTATACCATTCATATTAGCTTTCATTCCATCCATATTATCTTTCATGTCGTTCTTCAAACCATCCATCTTAGATTCCATTTCATTTTTTGTTACTCTTTGTGAGAGAGAAATTTTTTGCATTTGGTCTCATAATTTTGATATATCATGTTGTATTGCTTATTCTTCTTCATGCATCATAGTAGAGATTTATGAAGCTATTTTTAATATGGGGTTGAGAGAGAGAGAACTTGTCTCTTTCAATTCAAGGCATGAGAGAGGTTTGTAATTTATTTAATAGTTAACATAACATGTAACATTGTAAAAAATATGGATAACAAAACTATTTTAATGTGAGTATCTAAGTTGATATATTTTAACCCATTTTTTTATATTTATTATTGCACATAAGAACACACATACAAAAATAAAGAGAAAATATACTAATAACAATTTTTTTTTTTTTATCCCCGATGGCGATGAGGCACAAAAAAAGTGGTGGTGTGGGTATCCATCTTGACAATCGCGTTAACTAAATGACATGAGTAACATTAATGGTGGTGAGTGGAGTAGCCACCCCCATGCATGAAACTACATGAAAATTGAAGTTATTAAGGAGTTGGTGGATTAACAAATGAATCCATAAAGGGGGAAAATAGTATTGGTTAAGCGATTTCCTAATGGCGAATATATCCCCTATCAATGATCAGATATTTTGATATGTAATTTGGGATTTGGAACTTTAAGCACAAGTGGTACTTGTATTTGGTTTAATAACAGTTGTGGATTCCCAAGTTTAAGCTAGGGCCTTACAAACTAGAAGTACCAAGTGTATTTGTGCATTAGAAATCTAAAGAGCTGCATCATGGATCTCAGAAAATATGCAGTAACATAAAGTGATTGCAACCGCAAGCTTGAAATGATATAGGAGAGAATAGGTCTAAGGGTTGTCATCATTTATTGAATTCTTAGAGCATCCTACACCCTTTTCATGTAGATTCAAGGTGGTACTTAATAACCCTAGGGTAATTCTCAACTTTCTTAGACACCTCTATCTTGCATTTTCCTTCTTTCTTCTGGTATAGTTTGGTGGATTGCCTATAATTCCCAGTGATGGTAGTGGGGCTTGGGTTATTTCTTAAGTGATTTGGTTTAATTGTGGCATCTGATTTCAATTAGAATTTGGTATTAAAACTTGGGATTGGCTACTAGTGGTGGTAGATGAACCTTAGGTGTTTTCTAGATTTTCCATTTTGAGCTCTTGTTCTTATTTTCATGTTTGTTCAACCAATTCTCCTAGAGTGCTTGTGCTTCAAGTCGAGCCTCAATTTGAGCCCTGGTGTTCCTTCAGTAGTATAGAGTGTGTTGATTATTTTGGATAGATCCCAAATTATTTTGTTCAACCAATTCTCACTCAAAGATGAAAAATTTGATTAAAGGAATTATGACAAAAATACAAGCTCATTGATACAATATATTTTTGAATACTGCATTTATGGAAAGGGAGTAGAGAAATATGAGGTTCCATATGAAAAATATGGGAAACTATCTATCTAAATGTCAGCACCATCTCCCACGCATAGCCACTTTATCAGCACCCTAAAGGTCAAATGCAAAATATATGATGCCAACTACCTTTTATGGCTCATAGATGATTAATCTTTGTTGTTAGTTTCTTATGGTTTGATGCTTCCATAGATACTCTAGTTTTGCTACAAACGCTACATTTTCTAAAATTTTGGATATGTTATTCTATAATTAGATATGTACTATTGGTATTTCGGAAGCCAAATTATGTATCCATCCTCGTAGCTCAAACTAACACCTCAATCACATGGCATCTAACATGTACAATGCCATGTAGAAGTCGGGCTATCTTCGTGTACGTGCGATTTGAGATTTTTTTACCCTTGTCTAGATTGAACCTACTAGGATTTCTTCCCAATTGAATATGCTTCCCTCTTGAGTACATGTGTATATAAATGTCACCCAGGTTTTCTTCGAATGTTTCTACATCTAAATTTCCATACAACTTACAACACATAGTGACTACCATCTAGTATACTTTTCTAAATAACTTGGTGTTATATATCATGCCATATTTGTGTCTTCATGACATCCTTGCTAGCTAAGGTAAAAACTTCAAACAAATTTTTTTATATGTTCCATTTGATAGCTAGGAAGTTTGTAATACTTGACATTACGAGGATATTTATATGCTACTAGATCCATAAATACACGATACACTTGATTGGCCATTAGCATAATAATTAGTTTCAATAATTTACTCTTCAAGATACATAATTATGTCATAGTCCTAAGTATAATATGGAATTCCATAGTTTCTCATCCAACATGCATACACAATTTTACTTTTCTATGCATGTCAAGAGAGCTAGCATCTCAAGGGGGGACCTCGAGTCTCTGCCCAAACATATGCTAGCTGTGTTGCAACTCACATCTAACCACCGATGAGTTGAATATAAACTCTTATTGGTTCAAGTGCGGTATGTCTTATTCCATGACATTTAATTCATTGTCGAGGTGGCTTATCAATGACATTTTCATAGCGAGCACAGATATAGGTGTTTGTAGTCCACTATCCAAGTAGCTTATTAGCTACATAGAAAGCACCATAGTGACTCAAATTGTATTTTATTAGTGGTTTATCATCTATACAACAAACACCATAGTTATTTGGTCATTTGTTTAGCCTCAAACTAACCGCATAACCACATAAGCTTATAATATCGGTCTAGTGGGCCCAACAAAATACATCAGAATTACACTTGAATACCCATAGCCAAAATCAAGCATAGGCTCCATAAAACGAATATAAAATGTTTTTATTGTTCGAGTGTTATTGCTCCATCTCTGTAAATAATTATGTGATCACTATTTAGCATCTATATCCTTTATAAAAAAGGGAGAGCTCATGGCTATGAATCATCTCTACTTTTAGGAGTCATTACCCACTTCCCAATTTCCTCTTTCTATTCATTGAGGTCACTCGACTCCGTAGCACCTCTAAAATATCTTAGAGGCCTCCCTTCATACCACCTTCCACTTTTGCTCCTTAGGGGTTACTTGTCTATGCCCTCGAATTTTTAGGGATATGGGCATTGTCCTACCTTCCCCACCACCCTAGTATAATATCTTTAATTATGTCATGAAATGTTAGCTTCCATGTGCTGACAAATGAATTTCCAAATCAAATTTTTGGTAACCTCTCACTCTTCACTTCCCATAGTAAGTCCCCTTAGAGTTGGGCCCAAGCGTCCCTTCCTTACGATGAGTATACAAAATTCAATGAAGCAATTTTTAATTACTTAGAAGTGTTTTCCTAGGAAGTGATGTCTCACACACTGAGCTTCATAGTGATGGTTACACCTACAAAAGTAGGGGTAAAGTTAAGGTTACATTAAAAATTCAACAAAAGTTGGAGAGTTACTTGATTGTAAGCTACATTGTTAAGCAAGATAGTGATCAAGAAGAATTGAAGATGGAAGAGGAGGAGGTACAGGAAATACCTCCACCAAAATATCAAGTCATAGCATAAAAAAGAAGGAAAAATAAGATATTGTTAGTATTATAATGATAACAAGTGAAATAAATAATAATCAAGTAAGGAAAAATGAGGAAGTTTTGCAATATAGCGAAGCTATTGCTAAGATTATTTAAAACCCAAGGATGAGGTGTTGCTGAGCTATTGACTTGGTTCAATAGGTGGATCAAAGTCAATAAAAACTTGTAGAAAACATACAATATACCAAAGATGAAGATGGCTATTATGATACAATTTATAAGAAACTATATGGAGCTATCTATGAAGAGCATGATACAACCCATGAAGAACATCATACATCACATGAGGTGCATGATGCAACCTATGGGGAACATGATGAGTATAATGAAATACCATATTCTACCCACCAAAGATAGGTGCAATAGGGAAACCTTGATGAAGACCTAAGAAGAATATGAGAAGAAACTAAGGGTGAGTCTACTATGACTGTGATTCCTTCTAAAATTGCAATACAAAGTAAGAAAAGGAAATCATACCATTAAAAAGAGAAAGTGGAGGAAATGGAGGTATTAGAAAGATATATGAAGGCACAAAATGAACTATTAAGATTTAAAAGTAGAATAATCATTGAAGAGAATGTAAAACTAAAACAAGAGAAAAAAAATCTGAAAAAAGAAAATATCATAATCTCCAAGAAAGAGTATAAGTGATTCCAACCGAAGTTACAGAATTTAAAATCCAAGAATCAAAGTTTTAGGTTGTGATTACTCATGCAATAAAATAGAATTATGGACCAAGTCATCCAAATGTTGATGGTATTTTAAGGGTAGTAGAATAAGCAAGGTATCTTTAAGAGTCTTGGTTGCATGAGGACATGCAACATCTCCACATTGGGTGAGATGTTGCATGCGGTATTTTATGCCCATTTTTCCTCAACCTAAATGGTAATCCAACCCAGTAAACCTACTTTATACTCCATTTTGTATACGTTATCCCCATTTTTCCCTAAAAATAAAAGAAAGAGGTATTTAAATATCTTTCTCTCAAATCACTAATTTTTTACCCAAATTATCCAATACTAAATAATCTAACCAAAATGTTACGAGAAATTTGATTTTTTGTCAGGTTCACGCACCCACCAATTCTGAATATGAGTGAAATTTCTATGCTTAGAACAGAGATAAACCTATAAAATTAACAACTCATGAATTCAAAGAACCCAAGGTAAAGCACATACAACGTTGGGTATGTGGAGAAAACCACATGATGAAACATTTTCCTCACAAATAGTGGAATAAAAAGAAGTTATACCATGTTGAAAATGTACAAAAAATGAATGATGTGGAGATAAACATATCTAGGAGATATGTACATATATAGGAGATATGTACATATCTAGGAGATATTTGGGATTAGACAATATGCACCATTATCATCAAGCCTTGGTTATTGAATGGAAGGTCTAATTTCCAACTAGCGTGTATCAATTTTAAACGATTCAAGTTATAGTTATATTCTTATTAATCTAGAAATTGTGATATTTTGTACATTGTAAACTAAAGAACATGCCAAATTATGTTTGTTCCATCTAGTTATGGGAGTGAGAAATAATGTAACATATTTAGTGGAATCATGTCACCTAGAGCTAGGTTTTGTTAGGCCCCTATACTACTAGGTAAACCCTTATTGTTATTAGTACAACCCCCTTATTATATTGATGTACCCATGTAGTGCCCATATTGCTACTATTGTACCCCATAGAAGCCCACTATTGTTATTATTGTGCCCTTACATTATTATTGTTATGTCGGCTCTCATTATATTATGACACCTTAGACTCCTATATATAGAAAGGAGGTCTTTTCATTTGTATCATCCAAGAATCATCCATGTGTGTAATGTAAAGGAGGTTGCCCCCTCAAAGAGGCTAAATTCTAAAGGGTTGATATATCTTTTCTATCTCTTTGTGAATTGGTTTCATAACATTAGGTATCAGAGCTTTGGATTCTAGGGTTTCCCTACTCCAAATAGGTCATCGTGGAATTTTCGCTATAACTTTTTTTTTGCAATGTTTCAGAAGCTAAAAAAAAATCCCATTTGAGACGAAATCGCACTAAACCTCGGGTCCAAATTTCAGAGCTTTTCGCGCTACATTTGTGGAGATATGATCTGAGGAATTTTGTTCTTTTGTAGACTCTTGAATTACATTCCAAGCAGGTGACCTAAGGAAAATCGTCATAACTTTCTCTCCGAGCATCGGCTTGAAATTTCGTAAGATGGTATAGAAAGAGGACATACTGTAGTTTCTTGTATATATTTTTCAAAGCCAAAGCTAGAAACAGTGACACGTGGCATGTCGTATAATTTTTCTCTACTGAACTAGTCTATAATCAGGTCAGTGTAGGAGATTTGGCATAACTTTTCCTTGGAGAATCCAATTTGGATCAGACTGGTGGCATCCAAAAGAGGACGCATAGGGATACTGTAGGTCGCAATTTTAGAACTGGAAGAACCAAAATTATAGAGTTATAGTCATTTCAAGACCGAGCTCCTAAAATCAAGAAAAGGCTATATGAGGAAGTTTGATGGCAAGGATCTGGTAAATTGGATACTTCAAATGGAGAAATATTTTGATCTACATGGTCTATCACTGTTACAAAAGGTATGTATTGAATCTTCATATTTAGAACCAGATCAATTTTTATGGTATAAAGGGCTTTGTTCTCATAACAACTTGTTACGTGGTCAATTTTCATGGAGGAAATGATAGCACATTATGAGGATACAAAGAGAAACACCTTCTTTAGAGAAACACCACAACAGTTGGAAATAGTAAAATGGATTTGTTACCTAGTGGAAAGGAAAATTATGGCAACAAGGAAGTCTGCCCCTCACGACTATAAAGATGGAAGTGTTGTTTCTCCTAGCCTTCCACAACCTACAAGGGTTACAACAAAACAATTGGAAGAAAAAAAGAGAAAAAGGACTTTGTTACAATTGTGATAGCAAATGCACTAAAGGTCATAAGTATGTTGAGAAGAAATTATTTTACATAGAGTATGAAGAGGAGGAAGAAAAGGATCAAGAAACATCAAAAGAAGAGGATATATGCTAGGACCCAACCCGAGAGAAAGAAGAAATGAATGAGACCATATCGTGTAAAGCATTGGCAATAATTACCACTCCTCAAACTCTCAAGATAGAAGGACATGTCAAGAAGAAAAAGGTGCAAGAAGTGAAAGATCACATCAAGAAAGAAGAAATGAATCCAACCATATCTTGTAATTCATTGGTTGGAATTACCACTCCTCAAACTATCAAGATAGAAGGACATAACAAGAAGAAAAATATTCAAGAAGTGAAAGATCACATCGAGCATCAAGAAATGAATCTGCCCATATCTTGTAAAGGATTGGAAGAAATTACCACTTCTAAAACTCTAAAGATAGAATGACATATCAAGAAGAAAAATGTTCAAGCAGTGAAAGATCACATCGAGCATCAACAACAAGTTCTCCAACTTTTAAAGGATAACGCCACTTTGGTGCAAAATCGAATGAAACAACACGTAGATCAACATCGTAGTGAAAAATGTTTTGATGTAGGTGATTGGTTATTTTTACTACTACATCTCAAGAAAGTTATTTATGAGAAGGAAATGTTGGCAATACTACATGCACTTAAGAAATGGTGACCTTACAGAATGGGAAGACACTTCAAGGTAAAAATGGATCATGATAGTCTTAATTACTTTTTATAACAACTATTATCTTTAGAACAATAGAAAAAATGTGTCACAAATATGATGGGTTATGACTTTGACATCATCTATAGAAAATGGAAGCAAGCAGATGCACTCTCAAGAAAGGATGAGGATTTGGAAGCATTGTTTTGTGGTATTTCTATTATCCAACTAGATTGGATAAATGAAGCAAGGAATGAATTGAAGAAGGATGAAGAAGTAAGGCCACTTATTCAAAAGTTGCAAAAGATCCCAATTCAAATAGTATTGCCAGAAATTGAATAGGAAGGAAAAATCATATTGGAACCTCGAGGAGTGACAGAAACAAGAACCAAACAGCTACGAAATCAATCAATTTCAAAGTATCTCATCAAGTGGAAGAACTTACCCGCTAAAGATTCCACATGAGAGGACAAGAATTTTATACAGAAGCATCAAGAAGTACTCAAACGTTAAGTACGACACTTTTTGAACGAGAGGGGCATGTTAGACCCCTATACTACTAGGGTAACCCCTTATTGTTATTAGTAAAACCCCCATATTATATTGATGTACCCATGTAGGGCTCATATTGTTACTATCGTACCCCATAGAAGCCCACTATTGTTATTATTGTGCCGTTACATTATTATTGTTATGTCGGCTCTAATAATATTATGATCCCTTAGACTCCTATATATAGAAAGTAGGTCTTTTCATTTGTATCATCCAAGAATCATTCATTTGTGCAATGTAAAGGAGGTTGCCCCCTCGAAGAGGCTGAATTCTAAAGCGTTGATCTATCTTTTCTATCTTTTTGTGAGATGATTTCATAACACGCTCTATCTATAATGTGTGTGTGTTGGGTGGAGGGTCTAATCCCATATCTAACAAATGTGAAGAAGTAATAAATATGTTGAAGTGTAAAGCTTTTTTCCCTAAAATTTTACAAAATTTTCTCTTTAGCTTTATCCCTTTTACACTAAATAAATGTAGGATAAACATGAATCTATACTGATTGCAAAATAAAACCATAATAAAATTTAATTACATCAATATAAAATAAATATATAACCTATATAAATCTGATGAGAATAATTCTAGAGTAATTATAAAATAAAATATTAATAAAATCTAATTATATCAATATAAAGTAAATATATAACCTATAGTTACTATTTCATAAAATCAAATGCATCTTAGGTAAGAAGAATGGATAATTTTAAAGGATGTGGTATTTTCATTAGGTTTTTGGGATAAGGTTATATTATATTTATTTATTCTTTAGTATGGGTTATCTTAATCTTTTAAAAATATGTAAAACAAAATTTATTAGTGCCATGAGAAACCAAAATATTGGTATTGATTTAATACTTTAATTGTTTGGCCACATGGGTTTCTTTCTCTTCATACCTTCCTTAACCATCTTAATAGTCTCTCTTCACATAATCAAATTACCATGGAGTTACAGGACATTCTAATGGATCCCTTTCCTTTCAAGAGTATTAGAAGAAAATTCACACTAACCAATACCTCTATGTGAACTCTCATCATCACCCAAATGAGAAGTCTATAGTCTTAAAGCCCCTCTTCATTATGGGGCTCAAAATTTGTGATCCCCAATTATTATCTCTCTATAAGGATCACTTCACCAACCCCCTTATAAAGAATGATTCTTCAATCTAGAAATGTTATAGATCTACTTGTTCACACTTTCAGATAACCCTACCAAAGCTTCCTATCCCTTCCATATATAAAAGAAATAACATATTATATTTCAAAATTCTAAGCTAAAAGGAACATCAAAATCTTATTCAAACCTTATAAAGCCCTCAAGTAGTTATTGAGATCTCCTAAAGGATCCTAGTATCTCTTAGAATCTACTTTATTCTTCATATGGAAAATATTATATTGGCTAAAATGGAAGGTCTTACAAAGGGAGACTTAAAGAGCACATAGTAGACACTATTCATAATCCGATTCTAAAAGTTGCATTGTCATAACACTCCTTGAACACCGAAAACCTAATTCACTTTGATCAAGCTAAGACCCTACATCAACCAATCTGATTGAAGAGACCCTTGGCATTGAAAAACACCCTAATGACTCTAATAAGATAGATGGCTACACACTTAACCAATTTTGGAAACCCTTTATTCATAGATCTAGTCATTAATGGTCCTTTAATTTACTTTTCATTCTTATTATAGACTTACTCATTGACTATCTTATTATTTTAGTTATTAGTTGGCTTACTCATTGAATATCTTATCATTTTATATCATTTTATTTCTTGTTTTATTAGCTTATCGATAATTTTTAAAATATTTATTTTAATGGAATATATTTAGTTATTTAGCTAAATAGTTTCTGTTATTTTATTATTTAGTTGTATTTAATTACAAATTTTGGTTAAAGTAAAACATTTAATATTAATTAATTTGATTCTCAAAAAGGTTTGAATTGAAAAAATTTTAACATTAATATTATTACAGCTCTTTTATAGCTACTTTATCTAAATAATTCTAGGACGGTACTTTCCCAATTTATTAAGATTTATTTTTATTGCTGATAATGAGAGGTGACGGTACTTTCCCAATTTATTAAGATTTATTTTTATGGCTGATAATGAGAGGTGAGTTAACGTCAAACACACAATTAATTCCAGAAAAATGACAACCAATACGATGACTAACCATTAATTCCAGAAAAATGACCACCGATACGATGACTGACTGTAGAAACATATACACTTTGATTTTAAACATCTCTGAAGAGGAATGTTTGAATGGGACTTCAACATTGGAGAAGTTAGGTGAAAAAATGTGGAAAAGAGTGGCTGATATGACTTTCTTAAAGCGGTGTCGTGACTCTCCAGGTATTTCCTTAGAGATTTGGTGAACACCTTAGCTCAGCTAAACCAATACTGAAGCTCACATTATTTATTGAGAAAATTGAGAATAACCATTACCATATTAACCATTTACAAAGCTCGGAGAAATCTACGGGAGATACAGACATTGACCCTAAATTATGTTTATGTTTGACAATAAATTATTATCAAATCCAAGTCCTCCATGTTTTTGATTATATCGCAAAGCTGACTATATGAAATAAAGAATATGCTCATGATGTAAACTTATTATATCATCATATCCAAGAATACGTTCAAGCGCACTGTACAGAGTTCATGGCGAGCCTGGGTAATGGAATGGAAGTTCAAATTTGAAATGTTCCATACTGCAATTAAAGAATATAAGATTTTGAACGCCTCAGATGTATTATGCCGCTGAGGATCTTCGTTTCTGGCACTTTTCACAGAAGGAGAAGAGGTTGACCCCAATTCGGTGCCATTTCTGGCCCTTTTCGCAGAAGATAAAGAGCTAGACACCAATTCGATGTCATCTCTCCGTTTTTTAACAGAAGACACAGAATTCGACGAAAATTCTCCGTTAAAATTATGCGGCTGCTCGAAGTGAGCCGGATAATTTGATAGGTCCACTCTCTGCAGCTCAAACTTGGGAGAAAGTCTGCGGTTGGAATCAAACATAGCATTACTAGGCTGCTGCCCTACAACATTTCTGGCCCTTTTTACACAAGAAAGAGAACTGGAGGAGAATTCTCCCTGAAGATTCGGCTGCGACTGCTCGAAGTGAGGCCGATAATTTGGTAGGTCAACTCTCTGCAGCTCAAACTTGTGAGAAAACCTGCGGTTGGAATCGAAAATAACATTACTAGGCTGCTGCCCTACAACGGGAAACTGAAAGCTGTCAGTTGGCGGGCTATTCAAAACGGGATTCGATTTGCTTGCAGTTCGCTCATTCTTATGGGCATTCTGATGGCCTCCGAGTGCCTTAGAACTGAAGAACGTTTTCGAGCAATAGCGGCAAGAAAAGACGCGGTGCTTGAGCTCTTGGAAGCAGAAGACGCTAACTTTGGTACCTCCTGATGACCTTGCTTTTTTGCACGTGTTTCGCCTGCTAAATATGACGTTTCTGGGTGTTCGTTAAGGCTGAAATTAGGGTAGCGTAGGGTTAGATCCACTCCAAACAGTCTGGGCTTATCCTTCTTCTGATCGCCCTCAGAATCCATGGATCCTCTGAATGTTTTTATATATGATCTCTGGACTTTCTGTCTCTGCACCAGCGTTATAGCACCAAGTGAGAACCTAGTGTCCCAGTGCCTCTCAGACAAGTAAGCTAGCCGACTGTTTCGAGAATATACGTAATAGGGTTCACTAGGTAAGCCTGAAAGTTACTCGAGATGCGATTTCTGGACTTGAAAAATGAAAAGTTTTATAGGGTCGAGAAATCTCAGCACTGAAGAAAAAAAGTTTTATACGATCGAGAAATCCTGTACTGCCCACTCCTTCACCCTGTCTATTGTAGTGACAGTTTCCCGGCACGATATACAGAAGCAACTTTGTATAATTATAAAGACGTCCGCAAACAAACCAACTATTCAAGACTTTTAATATGGTCTCTCTCCGTATATCCAAATCTGAGGAAACCTAAAATTAACCATAGATGTTCATGTTGAAATCAAGTCTATTTTTATTATTAGTTTATTTCATAATGAATAAATTCAATTTTGTTTTTTATGGTTTCATCAAGTAAATTTCTATTATTTTGCTCCCCAAATGATATGAAAGCCAAATTAAAGGATTAAATTAGTAATTTAATTATAAGTTATAAAAATTATTATTAAATAATAAACCAATGTAATTTAATTATAAATTATAATAATTATTATTAAATAATAAAATAAATTTAAAATGAATTTTTTTATTTATTTTGTATATTTTATTATTAATGACTAATAAACTTGTAAATTGAACAATTTTATTATTTTTTTCAAATAAATTTTCATTATTTTAATGCCAAAAAAATGAAACATGAAAATAAAATTGAAGTATTAAATTTATAATTTAATTATAATTAAAAAAAATATTAAATAACTAAAAAAATCAATCTTTAAAACTTCCCCTAAACAAACCAACTATGCGAAGCTTCGCAATCTGGTCTCTCTCCGGATGTCGAAATATCATGGGACCAAAAATTAAGCATTAGAATGCGTTCATAAGGGAATCAAGTCAATTTTTTTATTATGTTATTTTATTACGAGCAACCTTAATTTTTTAATGATTTCATTTTGTAATTTTGTATTATTTACTCATTAAAATAAATTGATTTTATTTTGTAAGTTTGTATTATTCACTTACTAAAAATACTAAAAGATATTATAGTTTAAGGATTAATTTATAATTAAATTATAAATAGTTAGATTTTAGATTTTTGTGATCCATGCTATAAATATTATTATTATTCAATTTTACTGATTTCTCAATTAAAATACTAAATGGTGTATGAGACTCCCTTGTTTGTGGGACAAGGTACCCACCTCCATTGCTAAGTCTACTAAAGCATACATAATCTACCCCTAGCTTTGAACCAATGACCTCTTAGGAGGAAAAGCATACTCTTAACTATTAAGCCCAATCAAAATGTATTATTAATAATAATGTCTTCCACTATAAATTATTAATATTTTTATTGAATAATGATTAGTTTATTTTATAATAAACTAGTAAATTCAAATTTTTATTGATTTAATTTTGTACATTTCAATTATTTTAATACCTAACAAATATGGAAGCTAAATTCAATTATTAAATTTATATTTTAATTGTAAATTATTAAAATAATTATTAAATAACTAAATTAATTTTTAGTTAAATTGATTTTTTTCTCTAATTTTTTATGTTATTATTATTTTTTTTTTGTTAAGTTATCTGTGATAATCCATGGTTGATTTTCAGCTTTAGGAGCCACGACCTAAGGGCATCTAAGTGGTCAAAGTCACTAGAGATGGTAGTGTGCCTCGGCCACACCAACCCTTATCTCAGTGGATTTTTTAGCATGTCTCATGCCCTTACCACAAGGTGCAACCACCCCATGAGGTTCGATCGTGGCCTCCCTCGTAGTCAATAATTCATTATATTATTAATAATAATATTTATTATTATTTTATAAACAAAATTAATAGATTAAATATTATTTTTACGTATTTAATAATGATGCATCATGTATAATGGTCAATGTTTTTTTTTAAAGCTGAGTTTCTCTAAAATTAGGTAGGTTAACTTATGGTTTCAAAAATAATAACTCAAGGGTGTGATGTCCCAAGAAAATTGTAAATATTTTATTTAAACAATAATTGGACCTTATGATTATTATTATTATTTGAATTTATGCATTTAAGATTTTATAAGTTATGAATGAAACACATGAGTGTTAACAAATCTTGTAACTCTCTCATGTCAAGAAGATAGGATAATTAGTTACCTAACCCTAACTACTGTCGTGAATATGAATTCTCCAAGAAGGGATTCAAGAGGGTAATTGTTGTTACCTGAGATAACAAAGGAGAAACGGGAAGGAAGGGAATTTCTACCATGTTGATCTGTCAGTTCCACAGCTAAGTTTGGTGGCGGTGTGGATGTTGTGACTTAAAAGTCTTATAAGAAGGCATCTGTCTTGTGAGAAAAGGCTCGAGGAGAGGCTTGGACCTGGAGGGAAGTCTCATGGTTGGGAGGATAAAAGTGATAAATTATAGTCGTGACTTCAACAACCAACTGTCATAAAGACTAAATCCAGGTAAGTATTTAAGCTACTGTGTTTATTTTGGCTATGAAACTGTATAGGAAGAAATTAAAGGTTGAAAAGTATTGACACTTGAACGAGATAAATATGTGGCTTGCAGACACTAGTGTGGACTGTGTTCTATACACATATATACTCTAAGGAAACAAAAGAGAAACTCTGTGGAACAGTAGAAAAAAAGTACAACCTTTGAAGGTGGGGAACAGTAGGTGAACTCCCAAGTAACATAGGAGATTAAGAAGGAAATTCTTTACTTTAGTTACATTTTTTTTAAACAAACTACTAAATAGGAGCTTTCTGGAAACGGGTAAGGGCAGTTAAATGAAATTGATTCATTAGAGTAGTCTTGCTACGATCTCGAGAACATTGTACTAAACAAGGAGACCAAGTAATGGGCCGAATATAGTGTGGCCTGAGACCCTGTAATTGTTAAATGGAATTAAATAAACAAGGAACCTCAATAATCATTTTAATAGGCATGTGGCGAGTCACAAAAGGTAGAGTAAACAAAAGGGCAATACAACCTCAAATTACATGTAGCCAAAGAGGTTGAGAACCCTCAAAGCTTAAAAATAATTGCAAAAAGGATAGCATTACGAGAAACGGGTCAAAAATTCTCTCATCAAATCATATAATTGACAGCACGATGGAGCTAGAGACTAGAACAGAACCCGGGCAAAAGTTTCGAAAAAACTAAATTGATAAATTGCCAAAGAAATTCGACAAGAATAAACTAATAAATTTAAAACATAATCGCTAAGTGAGATTTAAATTTACAGACACAGTAAGCTAGTCGACCATGAAATCTCAAATGAAATTGAACGAGTTCGTTTAGGGCTTGAACTGAAACTTAATAACTTTATGAGAAAAATTACAACGAAAAACCCTAAACTAAAACTTAGTAACTTTATATGCGAATTTACAGTGAAAATGTAGAACTCATATTTCATATCTTGTAATAAAGAAAATAACGAGTTTGAATAGGGTTTGGAACCCTCATCAAAGCAACCTCAAGGGGTTTAATATATAAAACTTCACAATGAACCTGAGAAATTTCCTGAAAAAGAACCCTCGCTAACTATGTTGTTGTTAAAGTAAATATAACTTATTACATTGATGGAGTACTACCTCAGAAGAGTGAATCTATTCTTGACACGCAGAAGATCTAACAAAGCAATAACATCATCAAAATATGAATACTATGAAGACTAGGCATTAACTGTGCTCAGGGTGCGTAAGAAGAAGCAGAGCTAAGTAGAAATCCATAACCAAGTCCATTCAAACTCTGCCACCTATAGGCTACCAGATGAGGAAAAATTCTTTCACATACCCAAAGAAGTAACTTTGGCTAGAACACAAAGCCATGACAGAGCTCCGGAAGAAGCGCCCTGCAATGATACCTTGAGTGTTAAGGTGCCTCTGGAGGAACCTAGAATTAAACAAAGGAAAAATCATTACCTTGATAGCAGAATAACAAAATAGCATTACATAGGGTCAATATTTTATGAAAAATGGGAATATGTGTGACGGCCGCATGATGGGTGGAATTTGTAGTAGAAATATAGTCATTAAGCCACTCCTTAGTAGCATAAGCGTAGCATAGGGAAACTTGGAACAAATCCATGGAGTAGCAAGTCACTGGAAGACCAAACCAAGCATTGTAATGCTAACAGAACACAATGAAACCTCACCAATGTGAAATGAGAACTATTATGGAAATAATTTGTCATTTGATGAGTTCAAGTGCAGAAGACCATTGATGAAGCAGTGTTGTTGAGGAGTGAAGGAAAACTCGTGAGCAGATGGAGGGTTTCCCGAGACCTGCTCCTGCCATCACTCGGGAGGACAGAGGAATTGTAATAGTTAAATGTTTTTCCGTATAATATCAATGAGAATCCAAAACATTGTGTAGAACATTAAATGCAAGAGTTAACATGTTCATAATGGAGTAGTGTACTTGCATGTGGTAAAAAGAAAATATATACGATATTTGGATGTAAACATATGTACTTGAAACAATTTTACTATAGTTCAATGTTGTGGGTTTTATAATTAATAAAAAAAAATTGTTTTGCATTATGTGGAGACATGACAAGTGGTATCAGAGCACTCAGGTTACAATGCTCAGGACACTGGAAACTAATGATTAATAGTGTTTGTGATTTACATAGTAGAAGAAGGAAGAACATCTAACATGAGGAGGACATACAACACACCTCATAGATCCATGAAAAGTTTAAGACCTGCATATTTTCAAGAAAGAAACCCTGAGGTATAGGTACAATTTGGAGAAGAACCACGCAACGCCAACACTACAATCCTGGAAATTGTGCAAGACTTAAAGAGTGAGATGGCTCGGTTGCAAGCAGATAATGAAAGGTCGATCTAGGAAAAAGAGAATATTATGAAGACTTTGTGTGATAGACAAAATCAACAACATCCAAATCCTAGCCTAGAGCACAGGCATATGACTGAAGAGCTAGAATATCGGACTAAATATTTAGAGAGGAAAGGAGGGGAAGAAAATCAAGTAGAAAAATATGATAATGCATCAAAACACAAAGCACAGGAAAGACAAAGGATAGAATTGCAAGGAGAATTTCAAAAACTAAAACCGCCCCTCTTTGATGGTGAGCAGGAAGAGGTAGCTAAAGCCTGGCTTATTAGTATGAATAAGTACTTTCATCTGTATGAATACGATCATAATTTAAAATATCGCTTGGCCATTTTCCAGTTACAAGGAAAAGCCACCCTGTGGTGGGAAGTAGTAAAGATTGTGTGTGGGGTGAGAGAACAAAGCATAACGTGGGAAAATTTTTAAAGCTATTTTAAGGAAAGATAATTAACTGAATGATTCTATGATGGAAAGGAAAAAGAGTTTCGCATTCTATGTTGATGAGTTCATCACAAAATTTACATCCTTACATTGGTATGTTTCCTACATATGGGAGGAAAAGCCGAAGGTGCAACGATTTATCAATAGTTTTCCATTGTTCATGAAGGAGCATCTCGAGCTCGATAACCAAAAAAACATGGATGAGGTTATACGAAAAGCTCGGATATGATATCAACAAAACAGACAAAAGGGAGATGTAGGGAAAAGATGGACTCACAAAAAGGGAAATAAGTTCCTTGTTGGCAGCAAGGGAAACATGTCTATAATCAATAAAAGACCCCACAAAGGACAAGTAATCATAAATATGAATAGAAACTAATCCAGATGTAGACTTCCCAATGAATCCAAAGCTAATGAGAAGTGCGGTAGAACTGAAACTGAAATAGCAGCAAGACCCCTAGTACAATGTTGGGGATGTGGAGGATGACATTACGTCAAAAATTATCCCAATTGCAAAGGTACTAATCAAATTTCATAGATTCAAAAGGTATCCACCGTATGATAAGTGTCCAGAAATATCACAAAAATCAACGCTTCCCTTAAAGACGATCAGGCAAAATACCAGCCAACCATGGTGGAATTCGAAGGTAAATTTTTTTACCAAACTATATCTGTTTTAATTGACCCACGAGCTACATTAATTTATGTTAGTCCTAATATAGTAGATGAGTATTTCTTACAAGCTACTAAGTTTAAAAATTCCTCATGAGTACAGCTAGCCACAGGGGCAAAACGACGTTTGTTGGCCAAGGTTAGCAACTGCACATTGAAAATAGGAGGTTGGTCCCTAGTGGTAGGCCTGAATGTATTTCCCGTAGGGTTGTATGAAATTCTAATAGGCACAGACTAGTTGGAAAAGCATTGTTCCCTCATAAACTATGAAACAAAAGCAATTTGCTACATGGATGAGGAGGGAAAGAGGTAGGAAATTCAAGGCATATTAAGGCCTCTAAAATTAGGACGAGTAACCACCTCATAGTTAGCAAAGTGTATCAAAAAAGGGTCTCAAATCTATGCAATTCAGGTGGGATATTCCAACACAAAAGAAAAATATTCCTCCTTAGAAAGTATAAATGTAATACATAATTTTTTAGACGTATCCCCTGAAGATATTCTAGGACTTCCTCCAAAAAGAGATATAGAATTCACCATTGAATTGATACCGAAAGCAGCTCCAATATCCCGAGATCCTTATCGTAGGAGTATACGAGAGCTGACAAAATTAAAAATGCAGTTACACGAACTGCTGGATAGAAAATACATCCGCCCAATTGTATCACCTTGGGGAGCCCCATTACCTTTTGCTAAAAAGAAGGATGGAACCCTATGTTTGTGCATGGATTACCGCCAGCTAAATAAGCTCACTATTAAAAATAAACACCATTTACCTCGTATAGATGAGCTATTTGATCAGATGAAGGCTATGACAATGCTTTCAAAGATTGACCTATGTTCGAGATACCATCAGATCAAAATCAAGGAAGAAGACATAGATAAAATAGCCTTTAGAACTCGTTATGGAAATTACAAGTTTGTTGTGCTACCCTTCGGGATGACTAATGCTCCTGCGACCTTCATGTGTCTCATGAACAATATATTCCATCACTACTTGGATAAATTTGTGTTGATTTTTATTGATGATATACTGATTTATTCTCAGGATGTAGAAGAACATAAATAACATCTTAGAATAATGTTTTAGACTCTCAAAGAACATCAACTGTATGCTAAATACAACAAGTGTGATTTATTTAAAGAGTAGATTTAGTATCTAGAACACATCATTACCAAGGAAACTTAACTTTACCCTTCCTTTCATGAACTTTCCTAAATCCATATTTACTTATAAAGGCATGTCTAAATCCAGTGAATATGTAAATATGGATTTAGTGAAGCAGACTCTTAATGTTTTTGAGATTCATATGTAAATTTATTTTTACAGCAGTAAGTGTAAAATGTTTTTCAGAGAAGTGAATGTGAAAAGGCATGTCTAAAGATTTATTTAATTCACTAATGAAAGAGGTGGTAGAAATATAGATTACATAACATTTATCTTCATGGTAGAAATCGTCTTAAAAGAGATATTTACATATTAAATATTCACATGGATAAACCCTCGATCCAAAATATCTTATTGGAGAGCTAGATACACATGGAATTGGATAACAACCTTGGTGACTTGATATTCTCTCTTTTCTTTTATTTTAATTTTATTTTATGTTCAATTGAAACATTTAGCACTATCATTAATAAAAATAAGCTAAAACAAAATTATATGATTCTTTCATGATATAAAAGGTCCACACTTATGAAGAAAGGAAAGGATCATTTGTAAGTGATAATCAACATGTGTTTTCCAAAATGATTTTGACAGTTTGTGGATTTTGAGAATTATTCCTTAGTAACATGTTACTAAGGATGCATGTGGATTGTTATGTAGTAATTTGATCAAGGAAATCCATGATCCAAGAGTTTAGGAAGGTGGAATGATTTTGGTGGGTAACTACAACTTTAAGAGGGTTATGTCATATATCTCCATGGAGGGTTATGTCATATAACTCCATGGAGTCTTACTTGATTCAAGCATTGTTTGTGAGACACAAGCATCCAAAAAGGGATTTAGCCAATGTATTTAGTTATACCATAAATTCAAAAGTTTATGGAGGTGTAATATGAGAACTTGGGAATTTAGGTAAGTATCTACACTTTTACAAGGTTTATGGCATATCATGATGGAGCCCTACATGGTTCAAGCATTGTTGCTCATAGAGAAGCATCTAAGAAATGGTTTAGACAATGTTCGTAGTTATACAATAAGCCTTAAGAATAAGTGTTAGAGTTCATATTTAGCTTAATCATTGTAATAAAATAATTTCCATATAGTAACTCATAGCAAGATAATATTTAGATGAATAAGTTAGAATGCAGAGTTACAATTCACTTATAGACCAAATACTTCACCAATAACATAAACATGGATCAACCCCATGGCATGAAGTGACTTCATTATAATAAAATGATATATTTTATTTGAGCTTCCTTGCAACTTTTTCTATTTGTTTAGTAAAATAACATTCTTCAACAACTCAATAATTCCTCCAATATCCTAAATTATTATAAAGTTAATAATTATGTCAACATTAAAGCTCTTCCATTTTAGTTTGAGAGAAAGGGAAATGATAATATAAATAATATGAAGTTGGAAAGATCTAACAAGCTAATGAGTTGCCCTCCTAAAATCATCTCTTTATCTGATGCTCTTAATATTGGGCATATCTAGAATACTCTAATGCTGAAGATAGAAGTTCAGTGTTATATACAATAAATTAAATTTGAAAAAAGGCTTTAAAAAAAAATATTTACCAAAGTTTTTTTTTGGGTTTTGAAAATAATAATAATTATTATTATTATGCTTGATGTAAATGTTTATAAGGTCGTTGGAGTTTTTGGAAAATATAGTTAATGTTTAATCAAATATACTTTACATATTTATGTTTAAAGATTGTTTCATTTATATTTCTTCTCTTTATTTGCTTTCTAACTATATTAAAAAACCATTTTATTTGAAATTCCAAGCACTTAAAAAAAAGTCTCTTATTTTAATAAAATCATAAATATAAATAATGTACCATCCTATTAAGCAAATAAAAAATAAAAAATCATTAAAATATTCTTTTTTTATATATGTTTAAAGATTAAAAGTAAAAATAAATTTACAATATTTACATTTAAAATTTTGTATAAGCAAATCCATAATGTACCATCCTATTAAGCCAATAAAAAATAAAAAATCATTAAAATATTTTTTTATATATATGTTTAAAGATTAAAAGTAAAAGTAAATTTACAACATTTACATTTAAAATTTTGTATACACAAATCCATAGACATATACAAATTCAAAAATATATCGCATGTCCCACATGTTTATGATTATATGGCAAAGCCGACTATGGGTAATGAAATCCATACACATACACAAATTCAAAAACATATCGCATGTCCCACATGTTCCATAATTTTGACTCAAAGATGCAAAGACAAGTCAAGCTCCACATGTTCTGTATTATCACATGTATTTTGCTGCTGAGGATCTTCGTTTCTGGCCGAGGGAGAAGAAGTTGACACAAATTCGGTGCCATTTCTGGCCCTTTTCGCAGAAGATAAAGAGCTGGACACCAATTCGATGTCATCTCTGGGCCTTTTAACAGCAGACACAGAACTCGACGAAAATTCTACGTTAAAATTGTGCGGCTGCTCCAGGGGAGGCCGATAATTTGATAGGTCCACTCTCTGCAGCTCAAACACGAAAGTGAGCACGAATACGATGACTGAAACATATACACGAAAGTTAGCACGAATACGATGACTGAATTCTAGAAAGTGACCACCAATATGATGACTAGCGGTAGAAACATACACACCTTGATTTTAAACATCTCTGAAGAGGAATGTTTGAATGAGACTTCCACATTCGAGAAGTTAGCTGAAAAAAATATGGAAAAGAGTGCCGGATATTACCTTTTTTTAAAGCGGTCTCGTGACTCTCCGGTATTTCGTTAGAGATTTGGTGAGCACCTTACCTCAGGGAAATTATGCTGAAGCTCACATTATTTAATAAGAAAACTGAGAATAACCATTACCATATTAACCATTTAGAAAGCTCCTAGAAATCTAGGGGGGATACAGACATTGACAGTAAATTATGTTTTTGTTTGACAATAATGTATTCTCCAATCCGACTATATGATATAAAGAATATCGTTATCATGAAGTAACAAAGAATACATTCAAGGACACTGTACAGAGTTGATGGCGACTTTGGATAATGGAAGCTCAAATTTGAAATGGAAACAAATTAGCGAGAATGTTTCATAATGCAATCAAAGAATATAAGATTTTGAACGGCTCAAAGATGCAAAGACAAGTCAGGCTCCACATGTTCTGTATTATCACATGTATTTTGCTGCCGAGGATCTTCGATTCTGGCACTTTTCACAGAAGGAGAAGAGGTTGACACCAATTCGCTGCCATCTCTGGCACTTTTCACAGAAGGAGAAGAAGTTGACACCAATTCGGTGCCATTTCTGGCCCTTTTCGCAGAAGATAAAGAGCTGGACACCAATTCAATGTCATCTCTGGGCCTTTTAACAGAAGACACAGAACTCGACGAAAATTCTCGGTGAGGCAGCTCAAACATGGGAGAAAGTCTTCCGTTGGAATCAAACATAGGATTACTAGACTGCTGCCCCACAGCGTTTCTGGCGCTTTTTACACAAGAAAGAGAACTGAAGGAAAATTCTCTGTGAAGAGTGGGCGGCCACTGCTCGAACGGAGACCGATAATTTGATAGGTCAACACTCTGCAGCTCAAACTGCAGAAAATCTGCGGTTGGAATCGAACATAGCATTACAACGGGAAACTGAAAGCTGTCAGTTGGCGGTCTATTCAAAATGGGATTCGATTTGCTTGCAGTTCGCTCATTCTTACGAGCATTCTGATGGCCTCCCAGTGCCTTAGAACTCAGAACTTTTTCGGGCAATAGCGGCAAGAAAAGACGCGGGCTCTGGTACCTCCCTGGGGGGTGCTTGTGCTCTTGGAAGCAAAGGCCGCTAACTCTGGTACCTCCTGATGACCTTGCTTCATTGCACGTGTTGCTGGGTGTTCGTGAAGTCTGAAATTAGTGTAGTGTAGGGTTAGATCCACTCCAAACAGTCTGGCCTTATCCTTCTTCTGATCACCCTTGGAATCCATGGATCCGCTGAATGTTTCTTTGTCTGCATCAAGTGAAAACCTAGTGTCTGCTTTCAGGGCCTCTCAGACAGGTAAGCTCGCTTACTGTTTACAGAATATAGGTAATATGGTTCACCAGGTAAGCCTGAAAGTTTTATACGGTCGAGAAAGCCTGTACTGCCGACTCCTTCACAGTGTTAAATATACCGAACCACTTTGTATACTTATAAAGACGTCCGCAAACAAACAAGTATTGGAGATTTTTAGTATGGTCCCTCTCCTGATCTCGAAATCTCATGAGACCTAAAATTAACCATAGATGACAGTTCGAGTGTGTTCACATGGGAATCGAGTCTATTTTTTTAATTATTTTATTTTATAATGAGTAAATTCAATTTTGTTTATGATTTCATTTCGTAAATTTGTATTATTTTGCTGGCAAAAAGATATGAAATCCAAATTAAAGGAATAAATATATGATTTAATTATAAGTTAAAAAAAAAAATTATTAAACATGAAAATAAATTTAAAATATTTTTTTTATTTTATATATTTTATTATTAATAATTAATAAACTAATAAATTGAAAATTTTTATGATTTCAAATAAATTTCAAATAATTTAATCCCTAAAAGTAAGAAAATAAAATTCAAATATTAAATTTAAAATTAATTATAATTAAAATAAAATTTATTAATTAACTAAAACAATGATCCACCTATAAAAATTCCCCAAACAAACCAACTATTGGACACTTTGCAATCTGGTCTCTCTCCGGATCTGGAAATATCATAGGACCCAAAATTAACCATTTATGACGGTTAGAATGGGTTCATAAAATATTAAATTTATAATTAAATTATAATTAGTTATATCTTGGGTTTTGTCATTCATATTATAAATTCTAATGTTTTTCATTATATATTATTAATAATTTTTTAGGGAATAATAAATTATTAATATTGTTATTAAATAATGATTAGTTTATGTTATAATAAGTTACTAACTTTATAATTTAATTATAAATTATTAAATTAATTATTAAATAACTAAAATATTTTTAGTTAACTTGGAATTTTTTTTGTCTATTTTCTTATATTATTATTTTTTGTTTTTTTGTTAAGTTGTTTATGATCTTCCACCTCGCTTGAGCCACGACCATAGGGCATCTAAGTCTTCAAAGTCATCGGAGGATCTAGGCAGCCTTGGCCACACTAAACATTAGCTTAGTGGATTTTTTAGCATGTCTCTTCCCACACCAACCCTTAGCTTAGTGGATTTTTTAGAATGTCCCCTCCCACACCAACCCTTAGCTTAGTGGATTTTTTAGCATGTCTTCTCCCCTTAGCACAAGGCACAACCATGTGTGAGGTTTGTCCCCTCCCACACCAACCCTTAGCTTAGTGGATTTTTTAGCATGTCTCCTCCCCTTAGCACACTGCACAACCACTGTGTGTGAGGTTTAATCATGGGCCACACAACCCTTAGCTCAGTGATTTTTTTAGCATGTCTCTTCTCCTTAGCACAAGGCACAACCACCCCCATGAGGTTTGATCCTCGGCGACACCAACCCTTAGTTGAGTGGATTTTTTAGAATATCTCCTACCCTTTAGCACATGGTGCAACCACGTGTGTAAGGTTTGATCCTCGCCTCCCTTGGTGACGATGCCCATCCTCAATGAGTTGAGCTAGTAGAACTTGACTTTTATATGTTATTATTAACCCATAGAGAAAATGTATAATAAATTTGAGTATAGACAATAATTCATTATATTATTAATATTAGTGTTTATTATTATTTTATATTTTTTAATATTTAATAATGATGCATAATATATATATATATATATATATAGATTAATGCTTTTTTTAGATGTTAGTTTATGTAAAAATGGGTAGGTTAACATATGGTTTTAAAAATAACGACTCAAGGGTGTTAACTTATCATCATTAAGGGATTGGCCTAAGCCACACTAAATAATAATGGTGAGATTTGTACTTGTAGTTTTCAAACTAATGATTTTTCCCGACATGATTCCTTGATAAACCATTGCGTTGTACCTTTTGAGCTTTGTGTAATATATTTTTTGTATTTTTGAAAATAAAGAGTTTTGCTTCAAACCACATAATCTCTTAATACAACATAACATTATACCTTATGAGCTTTGTGTAATATATTTTTTTTATAATGTATTTTTAAAATAAACATTTTTACTTTAATCTGTATTTTATAATCTAATAAGAGAGGTATTGTTGACTAATGTTACATTTATAAATAATAAAAGAAAAATTATATTAACAAATTAAATTAGTAATTGTACCTAAACGTGCAAAGATACATTAAAGGAATAGAAGATTTGGGAAAACCACGAAAATTTTGAAGACAAAATAAACGTTCTTTTAGACCCTTACTTTCACCAATTGGGTCAATAAAACTCAGAGGACAGCTTCAAACAGCTAGAAAAAAAATGACAAAATAGAGATCAAACAGAGATTGACTCACGGATGTTGGAGCCACTTTTGACTTTCAAAATGATGATTCCAAATCTTACTATTGTAGTGTTTGGATGGGGTGAACAATAAAAAAGATAATATTAAACATTATTAATAAACTTATAATTTTTTTGAGATTCGATTTAAATTATATTAATAAATTGTGTGGGTGTTCATTGGTTTATTAATGGCTAAGGAAATTGGCAAAGGTAATGGCAAAGGAAAAATGACATTTTTGACACATTTTTTATGAAAATAATGGAGATTATGAGAAAAGGGAGGTGAAAGGTCACATGTTGCATGTGAGGAGGAAATTGAATGAAAATAATGGAAAATCAAGAAAATGGAGGCCTCATTCATAAAAAGACTTTTGAGGATCAATGGGCAACCTGTTGTCACTTGAGTTTTTAGAGCTCTCTCATTTCTCTCTCTCTCTCTCGCACTCTTGGACACTTAGAGTTTTCTTGGAGCACTCTTGGAGGGTGTGGGATACTTGGAGTTTTGGAGCAAGAAGGCAGAGGAAGTGTTGACACCTAATCCTCTACGATTGGGTGAATTTGGAATGTGAACAGCCATCAGAAGATGAACTGAGCAGTCACATTCTTTGTATATAACAATAGCTACCTAATGAAATAAATCGTATCAGTTTTCTGCCAAACTGGAGTTACTCCTCGCCTGACATGGTATCAGAGCCAGCCCCTTGTTTTAGCTATTATGCTCTTGTAACTCCTCTGTCCTCGCCTGACAAGCGCTGCTCTGCCTCTGCCATATTCCCTCTGTCCACGCATCTGCCTCTGCCATAACCCATTTGTCCAAAACGTTCTCTCGCGCACCAGTGCTGCCTCAGTCCTTACATAAAGCGCCTCTGCCATAGTATCTGTCCACTGTTTACTCAGCGTTTGACAGAGATTATTCTCCTTCTTCACAGTGAATTCCGCTGGCTCAGTCACCTCAATCCTACCCCATCGATCAACAGCATTGTTCTAAAACTCAGTCATTTTTATTTTGCACGCTCTTTTCCTTTTGCCATGGCTCGCTTATAAATTACAAAGTTTTTACCAATTCAAGGTCTAGGAGGTGTCCATGTCTTATTTTATCCGACTCTTTTTATAATGCTGTTCGGAACAAGTCTGAATCGGAATTTCGATGGTGGGAAGAGGTTGATCAGTTTGTTTTGTATTTTGCGCTGTCCCATTATTGTTTAAAACAATATGCTATCCCATTATTTTAAAATGTTGTCACAAACCTGTGTTTGTATTTTGTGTTGTCCCATTATTGTTTAAAACAATACGCTGTCCCATTATTGTTTAAAACAATACGTTGTCCCATTATTTTAAAACGCTGTCACAAACCTGTAATTTCCTTTTATCAGGTTTCAATGATACGGTAATAATCTTCTATTCATATCTGTCTACATTGATGCGGTGGCGCTCTTTTCCTTATATTCATAACTACTCAACTAGTGATGCGGTAATGCTGCAATCTTGAAAAGCAATTTGGTTGATTTGTATGGGCTGACCAGATACGTTCATTTCAGACATCGAGTAAATACTAGTAGATCTCTGCGATGGCTTGTGGTAAGAGAAACAGTCGTGGCTTCAAGGTTTAAAGAGTCAAAGGGAGTTATGGTGATTTTTTTAGTCTTTTCAGTGAGCTTTGCAGATTTCATTAGATCTACTATTATGTTGCCGCAAATTGTAAGCAACAACTCTAGAATATAGATGTTTAATGTTTTATTTAAAACATTCTCAGATTACATGAGATGTCTGCCATCAGAGTTTGAAATTATGATGTCGTTGCTGCTCCAACTTTGTAGAGCTCGTGGTTGATGCCGTTGCTGCTCCAACTTTGTAGAGCTCGCGGTGAATGATTGATTATTGACTATGATATGAATTAAACAACCAAAATTGTTTCCCACAGAAACGTTCGAGTACAATTTCACTGTATATCAGCAGAAGTATTTTTTTTTACAGAATGCATTCAATCATCTCTATGGTAGGGATAGTTCTCACTGGCAATGAGAACTATCCTCAATGGTCTCGGATGATAAAACACATCCTCATCTTCAATGAGTTGTGGAAAGGAGTGTGTGTCGGAGAAGGAGACAATGACCCAGTACAACCTACCTCAGACAAAGAGCTCGTCATTTGGGAAAACAAGAACAACAAAGCCTATGAAGAGGTGAGTCGCCATATTTCATCATATTCAACTGCCTTTGAAGCTTTACAAAAGCTGAAAGAACTATATGACTCACATTCTACACTTGAAGTTGTTCAGCTCATGATTAAACTCTTCACTCTTGAATTGAAAAATAATGATCCTCTTGCTCTTGCATCTGAAGTAAAGTCTATAATGCATGATATCAAATCCACTAAGGTTGAGCTGGATATCCCTCTTATTGCTTTTCTCAAGGCACTCTATCCTACCTACTCCAATTATCTTGAGTCTTTACAAGCAAATGGAAATCTTAAAGATATAACCTTTGACTCTCTTGTGAAAAAGTTTGCTGAAAGAGAGAAAGCCTTTGGAAAGAAGACAACCCCTGAATCTTCTCAAGAGACTATGTGCCTTGCTCATAAAGAAAAGCATCCTGCTCAAGATTCTACAAGAGGAAGAGGTGGACGAAGAGGAAGAGGAAGATACTTCAGAGGCAGGGGGGGTAGACATTCTCCAGGAGAAAAGCCAGACTTACACTACATTCGCTGCAAAAGAAATGGATCACATGATGCTTCTACATGCAAGCTACCATGGGACAAAATTGAGTAGAAGAGAAACCAGCAAAAAGGTAAAATTGATGATATAGACAAAGGTAAAGCACCTGAATCCGCTCACTATATTGAGGCACAATGTAACATTGGAGTAAATGAATATTTGTTTAATTCTTCACTTGCTTCCTGGAAAAATGATTGGTTGCTTGATTTAGGAGAAACCTGTCACATGACTCATAGAAAAGATTTTTTTGAAGATTTCACTCACAATGTTGATGGAGCAGTGTACTTTGCAGATCAGTCAAAAATCAAGCCATCAGGGCTTGGCACAATCAGGCTTAAACTGCCTGGTCTTCCAGACTTTCTTCTGGATCATGTTCTATATCTCCCACAGCTCAAGAGAAACTTGTTGTCCATGGTCCACATCCGCCAGCAAGGTCACTCCATTCATATGTTTGATGGCAAGCTTGAGGTAAGAAAAGCTTCTGACCACTCACTTGTCATGAGGGGAATAGAAGAAGAAAGACTTCTCAAACTACAAGGAACCTCTGCTCATGCACAACATTTCTCATATATTTCTCATCATGAAGAAGGTACACTTCCATCAAATTTATTATGGCATGCTAGATTTGGACATTTAAACTATGACAGTCTCCGCTTATTGAAGAAAAATGGTGTTGTTGGTTTGCCTACAATTCCTAGGAAACATAAGCAATGTGATGCTTGCATTCTAGGAAAGCATAGAAAATAGTCTTTTCATGATTCACATTCAAGAGCACATAGGAAGCTTGAACTCATTCATTCAGATTTACGTGGTCCAATGCATGTTCCTTCTGCAAATGGAAATAAATATATCATGACATTTATTGATGATTACACCAGAATGTGTTGGGTTTATTTATTGAAGAACAAATCTGATGCTTTTCAAACATTCAAGAATTTTCATAAATGGATTGAAAATGATGCACAATCTCATATTGGGTTTATTCGCACTGATAATGGAAAATAATATACATCAAATGAATTTGAAAACTATCTTCACCAACATGGGATCAAACATCAAACAACTGTGCCTTATAATCCCCAACAGAATGGTGTAGCTGAAATAATGAATAGAACAATCTTGAATATGGTACGATCCATGCTTTTCTTCAAAAATGTAAAGATAATGTTTTGGGCTGATGCTGTTCTATGTGCTGCATATATAAAGAATAGATGTCCATCTAATGCTATAAGAAACAAGACTCCTTATGAATTATGGTATGGACATGTTCCTTCGGTAAAACATCTCACGATCTTCGGTTCCACCTGTTATGCTTTGATACCAAAGGTACATAGAAACAAACTTGGTGCTAGAAGTCGTAAGTGTATCTTCGTGGGATATTCAAACACCTCCAAAGAATACTGCCTTTATGATGAAGTAAATAAAAAGTTTGTTGTATCTAGAGATGTAATTTTTCTTGAATCATCCAAATCTGACAACGTTGTTGAGCAGCAACTTGATCGCTTGGATAGATTTGCAAAAACGAAGTCATTTCAAGAATTTGATAATCAGATTCCACATCTTGAAGGGGGGATTCCTATACTAGATCAACATGTGGAATCTTCTTCTAAAGAACACTCTCCCCCGAATGAAACTCCAACAACGGATGATGCTTTAAGTGATGTAATTGATAGAATTGGGAGACTCAATCTTGATTCAATCCCAACTCAATCAATAGAGCAACCTGGACCATCTCAGAAAGGTCCCCCAAAGTGGCTGACAAAGACACTTGAAAGTGTTCATCGTGATGAAATTGGAAAAATATGAACAAAAAATTCAAACTGACAAAATGGAGGTGATGTAGATGACTCTAATTCCCCTGTTGATATGGATGTTACTTATGATTGTGAATTGAACTTGTCTATAGATTTTGAACCAACTTCCTTCAAAGAAGTTGCTTCTCATGATGAATGGAAAGAAGCAATGCAAAAGGAGTCTGATGCCCTCATAAAGAATGGCACTTGGAAGCTGGTTGATCCTCCATTTGGAACCAAACCAATTGGTTGCAAGTGGGTCTACAAGAACAAGTACAAAGCTGATGGCTCACTTGACAAGCACAAATCTAGGCTTGTGGCAAAAGGTTTTGCACAGAAGGAAGGGGTCGATTATGAGCAAACTTTTTCCCCCACAACAAAATGGGCCACCATCCGGACACTCTTTGCACTAGCAGCTCAGAACGGTTGGAAAGTCCATCAAATGGATGTAAAAACTGCCTTCTTGAATGGAGATCTAAAAGAGAATGTTTTTATGTCCCAGCCTGAAGGATTTGCTGTGAAAGGTCATGAACAAAAAGTATGCAAACTTGTGAAGTCCTTGTATGGCCTCAAACAAGCACCGCGAACCTGGTATGAAAAACTAACTGAGCATCTTCTAAAACTCAACTTCAATCATTTTGATCTTGATGATGCAACTTTATTTGTCAAGAAAGTTGGCAAAAAAGTTGTATATCTTGCGGTATATGTAGATGATCTTTTAATGATAGGGAACAATGAAAGCTACATTGCATCCATAAAGAAGGAATTTGGGAAAAGTTTTGAAATGACTGATTTGGGATATGTTCATTACTATCTTGGCATTGAAGTAACCCAACATCCAAAATCCATATTTCTTTCTCAAAAGAAATACATTGGAGATTTGTTAAACAGATTTGCCATGACAGAGTGCAATCCTTTTTCTACTCCAATGGAGAAAAACTTAAAGCTCAAATCTATTGAAGGAAAGGAATTTGAGGATGCAACAAAGTATAGACAGCTTGTAGGAAGTCTCATCTACCTCACTACTACCAGACCAGACATTTCATTTTGTGTTGGAATCCTCTCCAGGTTTATGCAAAAGCCTTGTCAGGGACATTGGTCTACTGCAAAAAGAGTTCTAAGGTACTTGAAGGGAACTCAAGACCTTGGAATCAAGTATACACAGGTGGATGACTTCACCTTGATTGGATACTCTGATTCAGACTTCGATGGAGACAAAGAAATTGGGGTATCTACTTCAGGATATGCTATGAGTCTTGGATCAGGAGCTGTCTCTTGGAGATCACACAAATAATTAGTTCCAGTAGATTCCACAACAGAAGCATAATACGTGGCAGCAGCTGAAGCAACGAAAGAAATTGTGTGGCTCAGAAAAAATCTTGAAGATTTGCAGGTAAAACAAGTACAATCAACTCCACTCATGATTGACAACACCTCTGCAATAAAGTTGGCCAAGAACCCAAAGTTCCATGATCGTGCAAAGCACATCAATACTAAATACCATCTAATCCGACATCATGTTGAGGCCAAAACAATCCATCTCCGTCATTGTTCCAGAAATGAGAAAATTGCAAACATCTTCACCAAAGCGCTTGGAAGAGAAAAGCTTGAAAGATTCAGAACGATGCTTGGACTCACCAACATCCCTTTAGATTAGGGGCGGACTGTTGACACCTAATCCTCTGCGATTGGGTGAATTTGGAATGTGAACAGTCATCAGAAGATGAATTGAGCAGTCACATTCTTTGTATATAACAATAGCTACCTAATGAAATAAATCGTATCAGTTTTTTGCCAAACTGGAGTTAATCCTAGCCTGACAGGAAGAATAGGAATGTGTAAGAGGACATGAGGATCAAGAGCTATAGAGGGTTTGTCTTGCACGTATGGAGTTGAATGTATGTTTTCCTCACTATTTTTGGCATTCATGGAATATGCATGTGGTTTATTGGTCATGATATGTCACTGGCATGGAGGAATGTCTAGATTGACAGTGGATTTGCATAGCCTTGCCATTTCTTAGATAACCATGGTCATTATGGATTTATTTCCTTGTTTTATTTTGGTTGGTTCTCATGTTTCCTTAGCTTGGATTGAGTTACTAGTTCTTGGAGACTTGGTTGGACAAACACTCTTGAGCCCTATAACAAATTGGATTGAGTTACTAGTACTGGGACCTTGGTTGGACAAATGCTCTAAAGCCCTAAGCAGCTTGACTTAGTAGTGTTGAAGGCTTGGTTGGACAAATACTCTTGAGCTTGGTATAAGCTATGGGTTGAGTTACTAGTCCTGGAATCTTCGTTGGAAGAAATGATCTCGAGACTTGGAAGGCTTGGATAGATACCAATCTGATGATGGTTTTGTGATGTCTCACTGTGAGGTGGCATCGTTGTTTATTGGGTTGAGGTTGTTGGCCTTTGGAAGCTCTAGATGGTGTTGGATTGATGTGTTTTACGAGATCTCATGTTCATTTTTGGAATATGGAATGGGTGTGAATGTATGAAGAGACATTTGGCTCTGCCATTCTATGGTTGGGTGCAACGTGGTAGTCCCATCCTGAGTTTGGATTTTTCATCATCAATATGAGGTTATTTCTCCCTGTATTTCTATGAGTATTATATTGGTTTATATGTGGATCCTATGGTTGTGATTTCCTTAGTATTTATGTTTCTATTAGGTTGGTTATGTATATGTCTTATGACACTAGATGTGTATGGATCTGATCATGTTTTAATTGTAAATGAATCAAAAATGTATGTATGACCTAATGGATGAAACTACAGCTAATGTGTCGAGGCATCAATGCTTCTTAGCGATTCTGAGATGAGTATGAGACCCCTATGCTTAAATCTATCATTTACACCTGTAGATTACATAATTGTGATATGTTTGATGAAATACTTGTCATGACTAGTAGGGGCCTAGTCAAGGGCTTGTACAAATGATTGTACTAGTATCCTTCTTCCATTATTATTTACAATTTCTTAAGGTTTCACAACATTCGAGGTAGTGGTCTGATACCTAAGCCTAAAAAATTGGCTCAAAGTTAAGGGTCGTTGGCTAAGAACTAGCTGAAAAGGTACAAAATTGTTGGTATGCCTTATTGTGGGAGTGAATGGAAGGCTTGAGTTTCATGCATGGACTATCATGGGAGCACTTGAGGGTCCTGATCAATAGAATGTCAAGTTTGCTTGCGGGTTAAGAACCTTGAAGGGTGTGTAGGTCGCAAGGAAGGTAATATTGCATTGGTTTTTTCAATTCCAGTTACTTAACTATACATGGGGAGTTGAATCATATCATGGTGGCCTTTTGTCACATGCTTTACCCAGCAGATCGGTTAACTTGAGTAATTTTGGGAGGAGGGTGTTATAGAGTGGTATTAGAACTTGGTGCACCCGTTAGACTTGATTGGTCGTGTGGTGGTCATGCATACATGTTGGTTTCATATGTGTTTGTAATGTTGGGGGTCTAGGTTCTTCTTATGTATGCATAGTGGTGGTCATTGTTATAGTTGTGTTCTCATGTGAAAGTAGATTGTGTTATTTTTTGATTTATTTGTCACCTAGTGTGTGTTAGTTATGCACTTGTTATGCATGTGAGTGTCTATAGGTCATTATAGATACATTGACATCATTACAATTTTCCTGCATGAGGGCATGGTATGTGCTTGGTATGGTCATGCATGGTAAATAGATAATGGTTGAAATGATGTTTATGTATTGATAAGATTATATTTATAAATGTAATGCGCTAATTTGGTTGACCTTGAAGACGAGATATATCCTCCCATAAGCTATACTAAGGTATGTTCATTAAGTTATTTTTTGTTTTAAGCTGACATGGTATATTAGAGGAAGAAGATCGGATATGCCTAGCAAGATGGTAGACTACAATTTACAAAACTCTCCCTATGGATCAAACAACTTGGTTGGTGTTCTAGATTCTTCTGATATAAAAAACACATTGGAGGATTGAAGTAGAAATAAAAAGTTCCAAGGAAGATAATGACAGGATCATTCAGGCAGAGGACAGAAAAGTGGAACTTAATGCAGCAATTCTTCAAAGTTTGTTAGAATCGCAGAGACATGGATCACTTCGGATCAGCCATGAGTTGGAGGAGAGGACTGATGGGGAATGTGGAAGTAGATCTCATGGTGGGCATAGGTTGGATAGTGGTGACATGATCTGAGATGGTATGGTATTAGATACTCCACATAGGGGAGGTGATGGACAAGAGTTCTATTCTAGTTTTGATTCTTACAAACACTATGATCATCATCATTATAATCCTTATAGGAGGATTGATGAGGGATATTTTCTAGATGAGTTCCATAAAGCGAAGCCACCTACCTTCGATGGGGATTTGAAGAAGCTAGAGGATGCATAAGCATGGCGACCTTTGATGGAGAAATAATTTGAGTTGCATGAGTACACAGAGAATATCAGGGCCAGAATGGTTATCTTCATTCGTAAAGGGAAATAAAACATCTCGTGGTAATATTTGAAGTGGGTTAGAGACATCAGGACAAAATATTTGAGTTCGGAAAAATTCAAGGTACTCTCTAGGAAGAAGTACTTGTTAAAGTGGTGCTATGACAACAAATCCAAGGAATTTTATGAGTTAAAGATGGGATCGATGAAATATGAGAAGTACATGACAAATTTTATCGAGTTATTGAGGTATGTACCATATCTTAAAGATGATAAGGCCAAAGTTCAAATATTTGTTAGTGGATTTCCATTACCATTTAAAGAGTGGATTGAGTATAATAAGCTTCAGTCACTAGAGGAATTTATTGGGAGATTGAAGCACAATTATGAGTAGTCAAAGCGTAATATAGAATCATAGTAGGGTTGGAAAGGGAAAGACAAAGCTAAAGCTAAATGGGAGCTGAAAATAAAAAAAGCCTCACGATGCAAGTGAGGAAGAAAAAAATTCACCTTATCAGAAGATAAACATAGTTAGACAGGGACATTGGTCACAACCTAGAGGGAAATAGAATAAAGGTGATGGTATGGGACCATTGTAGTGTTCTATTTATTATGTTGGGTGTCTATGTTCCATAGAAAATTTTAGGGGCGAATGTTCGCTGTTTGGCGAAATTAAAGGGTTTTAAATTTTTAGTGGACGAATATTTTGTATCATAGCACATTTTTACAAATCACCTAAAATAGCCCACCTTATTTTAAGGGAGAGGGTAAAAAAGGTAAATTTAGCCCTTGAAACTAGGAGTTACAACCTTCCATTCGCCCATTTTCACGAATACGTTTTATTTAAGTGAATCCATTAGCCCATTTTCAAGAATAGGTTTTATTTAAGTGAATCCATTAGTCCATTTTCAAGAATAGGTTTTATTTAAGTGAATCCTATGGACCAAATACCGTATTTATAAAAGAGGTATGGTAAATTAATAAAAATATAAATAAATGAGAGGTATGGTAAATAAATAAAACATTTTTTATATTTACTCCGTAAGTCACCTTATATACATGCAAGGGTGTAAACAAATACAAATATAAGTAAAGTGGAGGTATGGTAAATAAATAAAAATATAGATAAACTAGACGTATGGTAAATAAATAAAACCTCTTTTTATATTTAGTCCATAACCCTTGTTCTATTTATGAAGGCTCAAGAAAGAGGTTTTATTTAAGTGAATCCTATGGGCGAAATACCATATTTGTAAAAGAGGTATGGTAAATTAATAAAAATATAAATAAATGAGAGGTATGGTAAACAAATAAAACATTTTTTTATATTTACTCCATAAGTCACCTTATATTTACGAACACTCAAAAAATGCGTTATATTTAGGTGAAACCTATGGGAAAAATACTATGGGATAAATACAATGGACTAGATTGTTATTAATACCATGCAAAAAAAACAATATTAACCCTAATATTAGTATTAATAAAAAAAAAATGGCACATGGTATTGACCCATGGTATTCAACAAAATGGCACATGGTATTGACCCATGGTATTCACGTGGAATGTAGCCTATTTAAATGGGGGAATTAAATGAGCATAGATCCATCTTTACTCTAGATCTACTAACCCCCGAGAGGTTTCAAATATCGTGATATGCAAACTAGAATAGAGTGAAAAAATATTTGAATATCGTGATATGCAAACTAGCATAGAGTGAAAAAATATTTGATCCCTCTCGAAGCTTGGTGGATCATACATTTTAGCTTGGTTAAAATAAAAAATAAAATAAAATTCAACTATTTATTTTATTAATTTTTATAAATTACTAATAGTAATTTTTAAGCTCCACGTTTATGATAACCCATGGTAATACCATGGTATTCATGTGAGCATAGACTATTTAAAGGGGAAATTCTATCATCTTAGATCCATCTTAATTCTGGGTCTACCAAGTGCTCAGAGGGATAAATAGATTTCATCCCCCTAAGAGTGGTAGATGTGGAGTTAATATGGATATAGGTTGGTTTTTATGGATATAGGTGAATGGTCAAAACATGGACATTGGACAAGTATATTTCTATACTTCTGTTTTAAACTGAAACAAATTCAGGGATAAAAGGAATGGATTAATTGCAGTAGTCATCCTTCTATATCTTTCCAACAAATGTTAGAGTAAACTGATTGTAATTTGGGTAATTTTTCTAATTGCAAATAGGAACACACTTGTTTATTGGTAGGGTGGTTACGAGGTCCCTAGAAGTGATGAATTTGATTTTTTCTTGGTTTTATATATAGTATTAGGTTTTTTCTCATGCTTTCTGTGAATGACAAGGGTGAATTTATCCTACACCCACTAGGTTATCGATATGTAATTTCAGTAATTTTTATTTCAAAAGATATTTTAAAGAAATGAAATGATTTCATTTGTGTATTCAATAAACACAATATTCTAATGGAATTCTGCATTTGTGGTTTACCTATATAGATTCCATGGAGAAGTGTTAGTGGTGTGACATCAATTGTCCTCAAGCAGAGGCTTTAGTTTTACTCTTTTTGGAAGCAAATACTTTCTTCCAACATTTTTGAGTTCAATGAAAAATTTGAAAGTCATAATAGTATTCAATTATGGGTTCAAGAGATACATAGTATTCAATTATGGGTTAAAGAGATCCACACTGAATGATCTATCGGCCTTATGTTCACTTAGTTTAAGACTATTCACTTGGAGAGCCTGCATGTGCCCCCACTACAAGAGCATAGTAAAGTCATGAAGAACTTAGAGAAGCTATCTTTAAGCTTTTAGTGAAGAATGGAAAAATGTTTTAGTTCAATAACAACCAGTCGAGCATTAAGTTTCCAATAATGCTAGATTTTAACCTGGAGCACTTTTGTGATTTGGAGGAGATGCCCCCTCGTATTTGTGACACATCTTCAGTTGTGAATTTGACTATTACTAACTGTCATTTCCTTCGAAAGTTACCTGATGACTTGGGGAACCTCAACTCTTTAAGAATGTTAAGGAAGGAAAGAAATTACATTATGCTAAGTTCTCTTATGCTTTTCAAGTTTTTCTTGGATATCTACAACGTTTCAGGTAGGAAAGTACATTGTGTTAATGAAAATTTGTCTTGATAGAAAAGCCCAATTTCAAATTCTAATTCTTTCAAAAACATTGTATAATTGTAATGTTTCTAAAAGGAAAGCATATTTTTTCAATTTAAGTATCATGATCCCATATTCCAACTTATTTTTCAGTAACCCATTAGGCTTTGTAGCTTTGAATAAATCCATGTCTTTTGATAAGATCCTCTTCCAAATTAGAACGCAGTTTCCTTTTGGCAATAATCACATTCAATGTCTTGATTTTGTTATTGAGAAAATAGAGGTTGTGAAACAAGCTTGTGCCATAAAACGACTTGATTCATTGATTATGTATCATTATGGCTCTTGATGTAACAATGTCTTGATTTTGTTGCTTGAAAATAGAGGTTACGCTTTACTATTTCACAGAATTTCTTACAATATTTCCATAAGTATTGATTTGTAATCTCAGTCACTGAGGGATGACAGTAATGACAAAGGTAATATTCCATGGTTTGAAGTTACCCTCTTCCTAAATATTTAAATATATCACCACAATTTAACTATTAGTTAAAGGAATTGTATTTGATTTGTAAACAATTCATTGCTTCATTTATAGATTTTGATTTTTTCCCGTTTTTATTTTTTTCTCAGATTTGGTATGAGATATCTTCCAATATTTGGGTTCCCTAGTTTCCCTCCATAGCTATGAGGTTCAGATTCTATCATTAAATATTCTCAGAACGTTATAACTTTTCTAGTAAGTGTACTTTGAAACATTGTTGTTGCTTTTCCATGGTGTTAATGCAAATAAGCACTACAACTAGTGCCATTATTTAGAATAAGTGCTGAAATCTAGGTGGTCTTGTAATGATGGAGTGATCATTTTATAGCTACTAAGGCCATATGCATTTTTATCTCTTATGTTTTCCAAAGATATTCAAATTCAGAATAAGAATTGAGGTCTCGTTTCCACTGTAGATTGCAGTCACTTTCTTGAACATGATATATAATAGATTATATTTTACTAATCAACTGTCGATGTGATCCCTCACAGGAAAGGAAATTCAAAGTGACTTTGATTTCACATTGATTTGTCAAAACATCCACACAGGAAAGGATATTCAAAGTGACACTAATTTCACACTGATTTGTCAAAATGGAGGCAAGAGAAAAGGAAACTTTGTATTCAACAATGCTCAAATTTGATATGTACATGCACAGACATATTAGTAGAAAATATTGAAGGGTTGCCTAAGTAATATGTTCCATTCCACTACATTCTTTACAGCTTGTAAATAAATAACTCCAAACAATTCATTACAATACTTGTTATTCTTTATTAATCAGTGGTTAAGATTTTGATATTGAACTCGCTAAGATTTTTCTTCCTTCTGTGAAATTGTGTGTTCTATAATGCTTCTTTTCGATTCACTATGTATAGCATATAAAGTGTGTCTAATGGAGTAGGAAGATTGGAAAGTCTTATGATCCTTGAACTATGTTACAAGGCAGAAACCCAACAGGGCACGGTAGGTGCATCCCCACAAAGGGGTCACAAATACCAAAGTTGGTATTGGCTAGTGCCTTGAGCTAGAAAATTTCCTTGACCCTTGTATTAACAGTGAATCTGGAGAGGATTCTAATGTTATCTTTATAAGATTTATATTAGTTAAGATTGATGAATAAAATTCATGAGACATGAGCTAGGATGTCCTTGCAAGGTGGTTGTTGATTATTGGAAGCTATGATGGCCATTATGTCAGGCTAGGTGGTCACACTCCCTTGATCGTGAGCACGATTGTGATCAAGATGAAAGACTTCATAGTTTGGATTGATTCTTCAGCAGTGATAATTAGTGGGCTCATTCAAAAAAGCTTCTATTTCACTAATCTTTTTTATAGAGTTGTGAGATTCAATTTCCAAAGGTTTTAATTACACTATAGAGTTGAGTTCTGAGAGAGTTGTGATTCATAGTGTTAAGTATAGCAACTATGACACTTGAATGAAGACAAGCATAGTAGATGTATCAGAATCCGTTATAAGCTTACTTGCATATTATAAGGGACTTGGTTGGCTTTTTTATAATTTTATAAACAAGTTCCATTTCGTGGAAATGTGAAAAAAACAGTGATATTGCCACCATGTGGCTCTTGTCATATATGGTTTTATACTTTTTCAAAAAATTCTCTAAGAGTTCACAATGCTAAGATTCACTAGGACCTTACAAAGTTTTATTATTTAGTGAAAGACTCACCAAGATCTTACAAGATTTTATAATTCAGTAAAATATTCGCCATGCCCGGTGAGAGATTCGCCAAAAAATTATATATACATATTATATTATTGATAAAATCGCCTTCCATTTTTCCTATATACCATGGAGATTCGCCCATTTATTATACATATAAATTTAGGGGGGGTTCGTAAAATTTTCCCTGCTATGTGCTTGTTATGTATGCATTGGTGGTCACAGTCAACAAAGCATTTAACAGGGGGAGTATAATGAATATATGACCTAATATACTAAAATGCAGCTATTTTAGTAAAGAATAAATGTGTCTTTATGAATCTTAGATATGTATGATACCCCTACGCTCAAATATGTTGTTATGACCTATAGACTACATATTTTTGATATGTTTGACAAAATTTTGGTCATGGATAGTACGAGTGAGATCAATTACTTGTACCAATGACTCGACTAGTATCCTTATTCCATTATTATTTACCATTTTTGAAGGTTTCATTAAGTTCTTGGTAGTGGCCTTAGACCTAACCCTAATAAAGTGGCCGAGAATCTAGGGTCGCTCGCTCAGAACTAGAGGAAAAGGTACACATTTGTTGGCATGCCTTCTTGTGGGAGTGACTGAAAGGCCTGAATTACATGCATGGATTGTCATGGGAGAGGTTGAGGGTATAGAGGGGAATGATACTTTTGATAGGGTCTGCCTTAACACCTTCATGAGATACAATATGATCGAGATATTCCACCTCTTGTACTCCAAAGAAACATTTTGAGTTTTTTGCATATAAATGTTTCTCCTCTAATAGTTTGAGCACCCTGTCAACATGTTGAACATTACCCTTCCAAGACTTGTTGTAGACTAGTATATCGTAGAAAAATACTAACACAAATTTTCTAAGGAATGGTTTGAAAATGGAATGCATCAAACCTTGAAATGTAGAAGGTGCATTGGTAAGGCCAAAAGGCATGACTAAAACTTCATAATTAGGCTCATGATTTTTCAATGTTGTTTTCAAAACATCTTTAGTCTTCATTCTGATTTGATGTTATCCTGAATGAAGATCCAACTTGGAGAAATAAATTGTTTCATGTAATTCATTAATGATAGGAATGGGAAATATATCTTTAATAGTGATCTTGTTGAGCTCCCTATAATATGGACACACATAACATGATCCATCCTTTTTGTGAACCAATACTACTAGAGTAGATAAATAACTTTGACTAGGTTGAGTTATACTGACCTTTATCATTTCAGCAACCATACATTCAATTTCACTCTTTTGGGCATAGGGATATCTGTAAGGCCTGGTGTTCGGACGAACACTTCTTGGAATCAAATGAATATCACGATCATGATCACTCATAGGTGGGAGGCCTTTCGGAGTCTCTAATACCTTGGAATGATTGTCCAAGACATTTTCGGATATCTAGAGAAAAATATGATTTCGATGTGGGAACCTCTAGTGAAAATAATTGTGTCATTACACCCTGTAGTTCTTTCTTTATAATATTGTTCATGCCATTAGAGATTATTATCTTTCATGGTTTCCTTGCGATACCCCTTAATTCAACTTCCTTTCCTTCCCAAAAAAAATTCAAGAAAAGTTCTTCAAAATTAAAAGCTATCGTACCGAAAGATTGTAACCATTGGACTCCTAGTACAACATGAACACCACCCATTAGAATGGAAAGGATTTGAATGTTCAATATATATTCTGCCATGGACAGCTTAATATTATGGCAATTTCTAGAGAAATTTATGGTTCCTCCATTTGCGACTATCACTTGACACTTTGGTGCTAGATATAGGAAGCAATTCACTTCCCTGGCTATCTGACAATCAATGAAACTATGTGTACTACCTAAATAAATCATTACTATTATCGTTTTCTTCTTGATATGTCTTTCTATCAGAGGAGTGGTAATTCCTCCAATGCATTATAAGATATGGCCAGATTCATATCTTCTTTCCCTAGGATTGGTTCTTGGTGTATATGGTTTTCTTTTGATGTTTCTTGTTCCTTTTCTTCCTCGTATTCATAATCTACGTAAAATTATTTATTCTCATTATACACTTATGACCTTTAGTGTATTTTATAGCATAACTGTAACAAAACCCTTTTTTATTTTTTCTTCCAATTGTTGTGTTTTCAACCTTGTAGTATGTGGAAGGCTAGGGGTAGAAACACTTCCATCCTTATATTTGTGAGTCGCAGGCTAACTTGTTGTCATAATTTCACTTTCAGTTTTTCTTGCCAACTTGAATGTCTTCTCCAATGAATCAGGTTCCCAAAAGCAAACCCCATGTTGGATGTCATCCTTTAAATTCCCTATGAACAAATCAATCCTATGCTCCTCTAGAATATCATTTACCCTTATATTCAATTTTTGGAAGTCCTCAATGTGCTTTGTGAGTGAATCCTTTTGTTTGAGACTTATCAATTGACTAAAGAAGGTGTTTCTCTTTGTATACTCATAATGTGTTATCATTTCCTCCATAAAAATTTACCAAGTCATAAGTGGTTTATGAGAACAAATCCATCAATACCATACAAACTAATTGGGTTCTAAATATAAATTTTCAATACATATATTTCTTGTGTGTTTTACATTATGAAGATCAAAATATTTCTCCATTTGTAGTATCCATGTTACCAGATCCTTACCATCAAAATTTCTCATATCCATATTTGGAATATGGTGGGTCTTCAATCTAATGTTAGAGTCTATGAAATCATGATTAACATTTCTTTTGTTCTCATCATGAGTTTCATCTAATACCCTTTCGCCATTACGAGGCATTGCTTGTGGTAACTTTGTTAAACCTTCCATGTCTGCTTTTAAACCACTCTTCAAATCTTCCACGTTGTGTTTATTTTTTCTTCTATACCATTCATATTAGCTTTCATTCCATCCATATTATCTTTCATTTCATTCTTCAAACCATCCATCTTAGATTCCATTTCATTTTTTGTTACTCTTTGAGAGAGAGAAATTTGTTGCATTTGGTCTCATAATTTTGATATATCATGTTGTATTTCTTATTCTTCTTCATGCATCATAGTAGAGATTTATGAAGCTATTTTTAATATGAGGTTGAGAGAGAGAGAGAACTTGTCTCTTTCAAATCAAGGCATGAGAGAGGTTTTTAATTTATTTAATAGTTAACATAACATGTAACATTGTAAAAAATATGGATAACAAAACTATTTTAATGTGAATATCTAAGTTGATATATTTTAACCCATGTTTTTGTATTTATTATTGCACATAAGAACACACATACAAAAATAAAGAGAAAATATACTAATAACAATTTTTTTTTTTTTAATCCCCGATGGGGATGAGGCACAAAAATAGTGGTGGTGTGGGTATCCATCTTGACAACCATGTTTTTTTTTTTTTCTGAATTTGACTAATTCTATTATCGTACAAAACAAATATACAAAATAGAGTACAACCGACAAGGCTTAAGAAGAATTGCCTGTCAGCCCTGGCCTTGCCCAATTAGCAGCTCCAAAATTGAAAGGATTCAAAATTGGGCATGTTGCCGACACTGTTACATAACATAGATGGATTGAACATAGATGGACATAACACATCATGAACAACAAGACACCAGGGCCGTAGGATTACCCGGACAGAGACACAAAGACAACTGGACAATGACAATTGACACTTGGACAGTTACATGTGACACATGGACATTGTAGCCGACACGTAGACATAAATAAGGCCGCCCCTTAGCCGAATTACATTCCAAAGACCCATCAAAACCAGAGATTACCAGGGCGAGATTAATCTTCATCAGAGGTCTGGAGCTCCTCAGCAATGCGGCACCCGAAATGGAGCGTATCTTCTGAGTCCGAGAGATGGATGACCTTATCCGGGCTACCCTTTCTAGCTGGTTTGCTCGGGCTAGCCAGTGAAGCATCAACGTGCGCAGAGGGGCCTGCCTCTAAGTCAAGATTGATGGCGGGGAGTTCCAGATTCATTCCTTGTGCATGCCGCGGCTCCATCCAACCTGGTCCAGGATTGCGCTCAGGTGGCGACCAGCCAGTTTCTGCTCCGACCGGAAGGCAGGCAATTGGAGAGTCTTCTCGGCTCATGTGCTGCCCTTCTGTCAGCGGCTCGACCTCCATGCTTGGATTAACACCAGGCTCAACAGTGATAGACACAACCAACGTAGAGTTGGCTTGGGGGCAGGGGAGATGATATCTGAGCATGGGGAGCTCCCTCTGCCTCTCTTCAGCAATTGGGCTACTGTCACGATGCCCCCCTTCCTCATCGTTGCTGTCCTGAAACCACTGAGGCCGCGAGGTAACCTCAACAGAAGAAGAAGGGGAATAATAATCATCCTGCGGTGGAGCTCTGCCCTGAATTCCACCTGTCCGGCTGCCCATCCGTGGCCGTTCTCGCGGCATTGTAAATCCAATGGACTGTGCTTCAACAATGGCTACAGCGACCCCCGACGTCAGTATCCAACAGCAGTACCCAGACTCGACAGCTGCAATAGGAATCCAAGAACTGACCTTGGCCACGAGAACCAGAACTCCCAAAACCAACTTCGGCAACAAGAAACAGCCCCAAGAAACAACTCCGGCAGCAAGAACCATTACCCAGAACCAACCCCGGCAATAGGAATTTGCTTCAGGAGCCAACCCCAGCAACAAGAACCAGTGCCAACTCCCGAAATCGAAACCAATCACGCAGCTCCAGCTCCACGAACGCACATCAGTCCCGCAATTGCAGCTCCAAGGGCTAACATCCCTCAGCTCTGCAGTCGCATTGCTGTCTGAGCGGAGCAGAGCCTTCTTACAGAGCACGCATACCTCTCTCGCCATTTTCTGCGGTTTAAACGCCATCGTCTCCCCAACGCTCAACTGCTTCCCTCGAGCCGAGTAGACAGGCATTAATGCCGTCTGCTCGTCGCCTTCATATGTTTTATTGCCATCCTGCGCGTGGTACCGCCATTCACCTTGGGCGCGCCACCTGCCCACGTGATGGCGCGTGCCATTCCCTCTTCCCTCATGCACCCGCATCCGGGATGATGGAATCCTCCTTCGCCAGAGTGAGGCAGTCATTGTTGAGCTTGTCATCATTTGAGTTATCCAGTGAACCTGCAAAGTAGGATGTGCATTGAGAGGCACCTTGGTTGGCTAATCTATCAGCCACCTTGTTCGCTGTTCTTTGAACATGCTTGAACTCTATACTTTGGGGAGATTGTATTTTCTTCTCCATGGATTCTAGCCTGCTTAATAGTCTCCAACTCGTGGCCACCTTGACCGCTGGTGTGCCTGCTTGGATTCTTTGGGCAGCATTAATAAGGATTAGAGAGTCACCTTCTATTTCCAAAGGAAAGTAGTTTTGTTGTTCTGCAATGCATAAGCCTCTCCATAAGCCTTCTAATTCGGCTACATTGTTAGTATCCTTTCCCAACGAGCCATAGAATATCTGGATTATTTCCCCTGTGTGGTTTCGGAAGAGTCCGCCATAACCTGCGAGCCCTGGATTTCCTTTGGCCGCCCCATCAAAATTTAACTTGTAGGTAGCATCTGCAGGAGGGGACCAACTGGAAGGAGAGGTGCTGCTGATAGGTGGTCTGGTGCCTTCTTTCTGAATTATTGAGAGGTTTAAGTTCCAAGCCTTCAGGATCCAGCATTCTAAAGGGGATTCTGGCATATCCTTGTCTGTCCATGATTTGAGGGCCAGAGTTTCTTGTAACTGTTTGCTGAGGATTAACCATAAGGTTTCATTGGGCCTGGAAGAGTTGTTGAAGATTCTGTGGTTTCTTTCTTTCCATAGAATCCAATATATGAATCCTGGTAAGACTCTCCACAGGTAGTTGAGAAGCGGACTCTTGAATGGGGAGGGAGCCCAATTCCTTAAGTTTTCAGCTATGTCCTCCGTCCTGTCTTCTGATCTCATGTTGCAGCTTTCTGCTTTCCTCCATAATTGTTTTGCTAGCGGGCAGGTTTCCATGAGATGTCCTATTGTCTCAGAATCAATGTTGCAGTTCGGGCATCTTGATGGTCCCACGAATCCACGCTTGATCAGGTTGTCCCATGTGAGTATTCTTCTTTTACTGAGCAGCCATAAGAAAGTGGATATTTTGGGCCAAATTCCTGGTTGCCAGATCTTATCCCAAATCGGGTCCTTGTTGGGTTGGTTTCCATGGTATCTGAGCTGATGGGCTTCTTGAGTAGTAAATACTCCTTTGTGTTTATGGCCCCATCTGAGGCGATCCTGTAGAGCGGAGTATCGGATTTTCCTAAATGATAATTCTTTTTCTATGTCCTCATATGTCTCGCCTTGCCAATTGTTTTGCCAGAGACTGGCTTTCTTCCAGGTTCTAAAGTCGGTACTTGCAGAATGTAGCCAAAATTGATTGACTTGAGTGAGTTGTGCTTGCTGCATCTGCTTTTGCCAGAGAGGCTTGTGAAAGACTGTGGCAAGCTTGGGGAGCTGCTGCCACGAATCCTCCCAAAATCGGGCAGTGGTACCGGAGTGTATCTCCCAAAAACTATGTTCTTGAATGAATTTACTGTGGGGTTTGGCTGCGTTCCAAATAGCAGATCCTTGAGTAGTGGAGTTGATTCTGATTAGATCGTTCCATTGGCTGCTTGGTGCATATTTGGCCTGCCATAGCTTGGCCCATGGTGCGTTTGGCTTTGTGATCCAGTTCCACCACATGCGAGCTCCCATATTATCATTGCTCTGTAAAGGGTCTCGAAGTCCTAGGCCTCCATCGGACTTGGGCTTGCAGACATCTTGCCATTTCACTAGCGCCCATTTTCTGTTGAGGCCAGAAGAACCCCAGAGGAAGTTTCGCTGGAGATTGCGAATAGATTTGAGGACCCATTTAGGAGCGGCCAGTAGTGAAAAAAGATACAATGGCATGGCTTGGAGTACCGATTTAATCAGGACAAGCCTGCTGGCAATATTAAGAGCTCGGAAGGTCCAGAGAGAGAGTTTAGCTTCAAGCTTATCTAAGAGAATCTGCCAGGATGAATGTTTGATAGCCGCAGCAGCTAGGGGGGCCCCTAGGTAGGTCGAAGGGAGTTTAGAAATGGTAAACTGTAGAATTCTAGCTATGTTCCTTTGAGTGGTAGGGGGGGTATTGAAGAAATATAGCTGAGATTTCGAAGAGTTGACAGAGGTTCCAGAAGCTTTTGAAAAAATAGAGAGCAGAGATTTGAAGATGGAGGCTTCTTGCGAGGATGAGTGGCCAAAGAGCATGGTGTCGTCAACAAATTGTTGGTGGGATTGAGGAGGGAGGCCATGAATGGAGATTCCTTTGAGCATTTGAGAAGCTACTGCTGCCTTCAGCAATCTGCCTAGCCCTTCTGCCATGAGTACAAAGAGGAATGGCGATAAGGGGTCCCCTTGTCTTATGCCCCTTGAAGGTCTAAAAGGATGAGAAGGAGAACCATTTAACAGTACAGAAAAGCTTGGAGAGGAGATCAAATTATAGACCCATCTTGTCCAAGTATGACTGAAGCCAAAAGCAATAAGAACTTTTTGTATATAGTTCCAACTGAGCTTGTCAAAAGCTTTGGATAAATCTAGTTTGAGAAGCATACCTGGCTTTTTGAGTATCTTGAGGGAATGAATCACTTCATTTGATAAGATGATCCCATCCATGATCTGCCTTCCTTCAACATAACCGGTTTGCTCCGGTGAAATGAGCAAGGGTAGAAGAGGCTTGAGCCGGTTGGCGATGACCTTAGAGATAAGCTTGTATATGACATTGCAAAGAGCAATGGGCCTGAAGCTTTCAGGCTTGCTTGGTTCGGCACATTTGGGAACTAGTGCAATGAAGGTAGTGTTGAGGGCTGGAAGAATCCAGTGCGTGCTTCTTGATTCTTCCACCAGCTCCCAAACCTCTTCTTTGATTAATTCCGAGAACTCGTGGTAGAAATTGGCAGTAAAGCCGTCCGGCCCCGGGGCTTTGCCATCCTTGAGCTGGTTCATAGCTTCTTCAATTTCCTTCATGGATGTTGGCTGTAGTAGTTTGTTGTTGTGCTCATCAGTAATGATTCTGGGAATATGTTGTGTGATGGCTCTGATTTCGGCGTCCCTGTTCCCTTCCGGCTCTTTAAGAATGTCCTGAAAGTGATGCGTTAATTCCTTTTCCATGTCTTCATGAGTTTCAACTCTCTCTCCCTGTTGATTGTTGATGAAGGCAATATTATTGTGCATGCGCCTCTGAATAGTTGTTCTATGAAAAAATTTCGTGTTCTTTTCGCCCTCCTTTAGCCAACTGATTCGGGATTTCTGCCTCCAGAGTATTTCTTCTTGCTTTCTCCTTTCTTCTAACCTATGCCAGAGGATTTGCTCTTGTTGTGACTGCTCCTCTGTGCGGCTTGCTTTAATGATATCTTGCTAAAGTGTCTCCATTTGTTTTTCCAACCTTTGTCGATCCGCCTGAATGTTGCCAAATTGAGTTTTGTTCCAATTTTTAAGAACCTACTTTAGGTTTTTCAACTTTTGCTGAAATTGAAACATTTTGGCTCCTTCTGGCGGCTTGTAGGCTTTCCAGGCTTCCTCTACGATCTGCCTGAATTTAACATTTGTGAACCAATAAGCTTCGAAGCGGAAGGGTCTGTTGCTTCTTGTACCAGGCCGAGACTAGTGGAGCATTATGGGCCAATGGTCCGATCCTCCGTGGGGCAGAATTGAAGCATTGAAATCTCCTCCTAGATGGATTGCGTTGTCGGAAAGGAGGAACCTGTCAAGCCTAGAGGCGATGTGATTGACTCCACTGCGCTTGTTGGTCCAAGTAAAAATCCCGTTGGTGGTTGGAATATCCATCAAGCGATTGTCCTGAATAAAATCTCTAAGTCCTTTGCTATCATTTTCTAATCTTATTCTTCCCCCTGTTTTCTCCTCCAGCGATTGAATAATGTTGAAATCGCCTCCACTGATCCAGAGCGGGAACTGTCTGTTTTCATTCAGACCGGACAGCGTGTTTAACAGATCCATTTTGTGCTGATTACTTTGCGGAAAGTAAACATTGGTCAGATGCCCGTGTATATTTGTTCCTATGAGGTGAAAGGAAGCTTGTATGAGAAATTGAGTGGCATGGAAGTCGTAAATATTGAGGGTCTATGGATTCCACAATATTGCTAATCCACCCGAGGCTCCTGAAGCTCCTACTGACATTAGGCTACTACCAGCCCAAATCTTGTTCCTTGCCTTGTCCATGGCTATTGTGCTATTTTTAGTTTCTTGAAGAAAAACTATAGAAGGTTTTTCTTGCTGTATCAAGTTCTTGATCATCCTAATTTTTGAGGGGCTGTTGAGTCCTCTCACATTCCATGAGAAGAGCTTCATGGTAAATGAGATGAAGGTTTGAAGAACTTAGTCAGCTTAGGGAATATCCCTGATTCCATAACCATTTCCCCTACTGCTATGGTCCTTTGCAGGTCTGTTTTGCACCCTCTCCTCTTGGTTTCTTTGAGACTCTTTTTTGCATCCCATGGACTTCCTCCTTGTACGCCTAGATGTTTATTGTGCTGTACCTTGGCTAGTACTCCTTCCAGTCTCTCTATTTGCCAAGGAGGTATATTATTGTATTCCTTTTGCTTGCAGGCCGTTTCAAGTTTTAAGATGTCTATTCCTTCAAGGATTATGTTCTCCGGATCCTGTTCCATACTGCTGGGGGCGTTTTGTTCCTCCTCTTCTGTGGCGTTTTGTAAGCTTAGTGCTATTGCTGCGTCCATGTCCATGTCTGAAGCTAGTTGCTTGGGATCCACCTTAGATTTCCCCTTACCGACTGAAGGATCACTGGGGTCGCTGACAGCCTTAGGATGAGCTTCATAGGGAGAATGGGGAGGTTGCTCAGAGTTGGGTTTAACTGAAGGCTTGGGAGCATGGGGGACAAGGGATGATGATGGCTGAGAGTTAGGGTTCAAAGGCTCTTCGCTGGGAGTCTCTTGATTGGCTAGGGGTGAGAACTTATTCCTGACGTTTAATCTGGTAGGGATCTCAGGGGTTGCCTGATTCTTCTTGGAGTGCCGGCGGCGGTTTTGGATTATTGTGAAGCCTTCTGAGTCCATCTGAGCTTCTACTGTATATTTTTTGGATTACTGATTAAGAGGGAAGTCCCTAAACAGGTGTCCATGAGCATGGCACTTACGACAACGAAAAGGAATATGTTCATAATCTAAATTTTGTTCCCATTCAAAATCTTCATGAAAGAGACTTACCGATTCTGCTAGAGTCTTGGCAAGATGCATTTTTACGCAGATTCTGGCATAGGAAGTGTATTTGCGCTTCTTAGTTTCCTCAGCAACTTTGATGAAGGTTCCCAATCTATTTCCAATGTCTGCTAGCGTTTCTTCCTTCCAATATTCCACTGGGAGTCCGTACATTCTGATCCACACCGGAGCCCAGCTGAAATCTTCTTTATTTGGGTCAAATCGTGGCTTCCATTCTGTGAGGTATAGTCCAGATGAATTGAAAAAGTAAGGACCTCCTTCAAATACCTTGGTTTTGTCCTCCAGGCAGTTGAATATGGCTGTGAAGAAAGCCTTTGGGCCTAGTTGCACCGTTACTTGTCCCTTTGGTTTCCATTTGGATTCGATCCAGCCATTTAGGGCTTTTTCTGTTGGCCAGAAGCCCAAGAATTTGCCTATCATCGCATGGTCCTGCATGTACTGTATTTCCTCATTGATTCGGTGACTAGGCAGTTCTATCCTTATGCGCTCTGTCGACTTGGGAATGCATGTAGTCGAGGTCGCCTTTGGCTGTGACGAAGAGGCATTTTGGTGCTGTTCCGTTTCAGAGTCTGTGGCTGCAGTCTCCTCTGCAGGAATCTCCTTATCGCTGGCTTTATGTCCTTCATGCCCTTTGTCGCTGTGATTGTCAGGAGGCGTCGGCGTCATACGGTTTGTTTTCCCACTGGCTGCGGAGTTATTCGAAGGAGGGGGGGCAGAGCCCGCCCCTCCTGCAGGCGTTGCCATGGCAGCCTTCAGCCAAGGACTGACGGCTTGACGTGCGTTGTCAGGGTCGAGCAGGTAGGGTTCAGAGATGGCTGCTGGTACCAATACATTCGTAGGGTTGCAGAGCGCTCTGCAAGAACTCTACCTTAGGGATAAAAGAAAAGACGGAATAAATTTAGTGAAAGATGGAGCTTAACTTGGCATTGGAAGGATTGATTCCAAGTTGAAAATATCTTGACAACCATGTTAACTAAATGACATGAGTAACATTAATGGAGGTGAGTGGAGTAGCCACCCCCATGCATGAAACCACATGAAAATTGAAGTTATTAAGGAGCTGGTGGATTAACAAATGAATCCATAAAGGGGGCAAATAGTATTGGTTAAATGATTTCCTAATGGCGAATATATCCCCTATCAATGATCAGATATTTTGATATGTAATTTGGGATTTGGAACTTTAAGCACAAGTGGTACTTGTATTTGGTTTAATAAGAGTTGTGGATTCCCAAGTTTAAGCTAGGGCCTTACAAACTAGAATTACCAAGTGTATTTGTGCATTAGAAATCTAAAGATCTGCATCATGGATCTCAGAAAATATGCAGTAACATAAAGTGATTGCAACCACGCGCTTGAAATGATATAGGAGAGAATAGGTCTAAGGGTAGTCATCATTTATTGAATTCTTAGAGCATCCTACACCCTTTTCGTGTAGATTCAAGGTGGTACTTAATAACCCTAGGGTAATTCTCAACTTTCTTAGACACCTCTATCTTGCATTTTCCTTCTTTCTTCTTGTATAGTTTGGTGGATTGCCTATAATTCCCAGTGATGGTAGTGGGGCTTGGGTTATTTCTTAAGTGATTTGGTTTAATTGTGGCATCTGATTTCAATTATAATTTCGTATTAAAACTTGGGATTGGCTAGTAGTTGTGGTAGATGAACCTTAGGTGTTTTCTAGATTTTCCATTTTGAGCTCTTGTTCTTATTTTCATGTTTGTTCAACCAATTCTCCTAGAGTGCTTGTGCTTCAAGTCGAGCCTCAATTTGAGCCCTGGTGTTCCTTCAGTAGTATAGAGTGTGTTGATTATTTTGGATAGATCCCAAATTATTTTGTTCAACCAATTCTCACTGAAAGATGAAAAATTTGATTAAAGGAATTATGACAAAAATTCAAGCTCATTGAAACAATATATTTTTGAATACTGCATTTATGGAAAGGGAGTAGAGAAATATGAGGTTCCATATGAAAAATATGGGAAACTATCTATCTAAATGTGAGCACCATCTCCCACGCATAGCCACTTTATCAGCACCCTAAAGGTCAAATGCAAAATATATGATGCCAACTACCTTTTATTGGCTCATAGATGATTAATATTTGTTGTTAGTTTCTTATGGTTTGATGCTTCCATAGATACTCTAGTTTTGCTACAAACGCTACATTTTCTAAAATTTTGGATATGTTATTCTATAATTAGATATGTACTATTGGTATTTCCGGAGCCAAATTATGTATCCATCCTCGTAGCTCAAACTAACACCTCAATCACATGGCATCTAACATGTACAATGCCATGTAGAAGTCGGGCTATCTTCGTGTACGTGGGATTTGAGATTTTTTTACCCTTGTCTAGATTGAACCTACTAGGATTTCTTCCCAATTGAATATGCTTCCCTCTTGAGTACATGTGTATATAAATGTCACCCAGGTTTTCTTCGAATGTTTCTACATCTAAATTTCCATACAACTTACAACACATAGTGACTACCATCTAGTATACTTTTCTAAATAGCTTGGTGTTATATATCATGCCATATTTGTGTCTTCATGACATCCTTGCTAGCTAAGGTAAAAACTTCAAACAATTTTTTTTATATGTTCCATCTGATAGCTAGGAAGTTTGTAATACTTGACATTACGAGGATATTTATATGCTACTAGATCCATAAATACACGATACACTTGATTGGCCATTAGCATAGTAATTAGTTTCAATAATTTACTCTTCAAGATACATAATTATGTCATAGTCCTAAGTATAATATGGAATTCCATAGTTTGTCATCCAACATGCATACACAATTTTACTTTTCTATGCATGTCAAGAGAGCTAGCATCTCAAGGGGGGACCTCGAGTCTCTGCCCAAACATATGCTAGTTGTGTTGCAACTCACATCTAACCACCGATGAGTTGAATCTAAACTCTTATTGGTTCAAGTGCGGTATTTCTTATTCCATGACATTTAATTCATTGTTGAGGTGGCTTATCAATGACATTTTCATAGCGAGCACAGATATAGGTGTTTGTAGTCCACTATCCAAGTAGCTTATTAGCTACATAGAAAGCACCATAGTGACTCAAATTGTATTTTATTAGTGGTTTATCATCTATACAACAAACACCATAGTTATTGGTCATTTGTTTAGTCTCAAACTAACCGCATAACCACATAAGCTTATACTATTGATCTAGTGGGCCCAACAAAATACATCAGAATTACACTTGAATACCCATAGCCAAAATCAAGCATAGGCTCCATAAAACGAATATAAAATGTTTTTATTGTTCGAGTGTTATTGCTCCATCTCTATAAATAATTATGTGATCACTATTTAGCATCTATATCCTTTATAAAAAAGGGAGAGCTCATGGCTATGAATCCTCTCTACTTTTAGGAGTCATTACCCACTTCCCAATTTCCTCTTTCTATTCATTGAGGTCACTCAACTCCGTAGCACCTCTAAAATATCTTAGAGGCCTCCCTTCATACCACCTTCCACTTTTGCTCCTTAGGGGTCACTTGTCTATGCCCTTGAATTTTTAGGGATATGGGCATTGTCCTACCTTCCCCACCACCCTAGTATAATATCTTTAATTATGTCATGAAATGTTAGCTTCCATGTGCTGACAAATGATTTCCCAAATCAAATTTTTTCTAACCTCTCACTCTTCACTTCCCATAGTAAGTCCCCTTAGAGTTGGGCCCAAGCGTCCCTTCCTTACAACGAGTATACAAAATTCAACGAGGCAATTTTTAATTACTTAGAAGTGTTTTCCTAGGAAGTGATGGCTCACACACTGAGCTTCATAGTGATGGTTACACCTACAAAAGTAGGGGTAAAGTTAAGGTTACATTAAAAATTCAACAAAAGTTGGAGAGTTACTTGATTGTAAGCTAGATTGTTAAGCAAGATAGTGATCAAGAAGAATTGAAGATGGAAGAGGAGGAGGTACAGGAAATACCTCCACCAAAATATCAAGTCATAGCATAAAAAAGAAGGAAAAATAGGATATTGTTAGTATTGTAATGATAACAAATGAAATAAATAATAATCAAGTAAGGAAAAATGAGGAAGTTTTGCAATATAGTGAAGCTATTGCTAAGATTATTTAAAACCCAAGGATGAGGTGTTCCTAAGCTATTGACTTGGTTCAATAGGTGGATCAAAGTCAATAAAAACTTGTAGAAAAATACAATATATTAAAGATGAAGATAGCTATTATGATACAATTTATAAGAAACTATATGGAGCTATCTATGAAGAGCATGATACAACCCATGAAGAACATCATACATCACATGAAGTCCATGATGCAAGCTATGGGGAACATGATGAGTATAATGAAATACCATATGCTACCCACCAATGATAGGTGCAATAGGGAAACCTTGATGAAGACCTAAGAAGAATATGAGAAGAAACTAAGGGTGAGTCTACTATGACTTTGATTCCTTCTAAAATTGCAATACAAAGTAAGAAAAGGAAAATCATACCATTAAAAAAGAGAAAGTGGAGGAAATGGAGGTATTAGAAAGATATATGAAGGCACAAAATGAACTATTAAGATTTAAAAGTAGAATAATCATTGAAGAGAATGTAAAACTAAAACAAGAGAAAAAAAATCTGAAAAAATAAAATATCCTAATCTCCAAGAAAGAGTATAAGTGATTCCAACCGAAGTTACAGAATTTAAAATCCAAGAATCAAAGTTTTAGGTTGTGATTACTCATGCAATAAAATAGAATTATGGACCAACTCATCCAAATGTTGATGGTATTTTAAGGGTAGTAGAATAAGCAAGGTATCTTTAAGAGTCTTCGTTGCATGAGGACATGCAACATCTCCACATTGGGTGAGATGTTGCATGCGGTATTTTATGCCCATTTTTCCTCAACCTAAATGGTAATCTAACCCAATAAACCTACTTTATACTGCATTTTGTATACGTTATCCCCATTTTCCCCTAAAAATAAAAGAAAGAGGTATTTAAATATCTTTCTCTCAAATCACTAATTTTTTACCCAAATTATCCAATAGTAAATAATCTAACCAAAATGTTACGAGAAATTTGATTTTTTGTCAGGTTCACACACCCACCAATTCTGAATATGAGTGAAATTTCTATGCTTAGAACAGAGATAAACCTATAAAATTAACAACTCATGAATTCAACGAGCCAAAGAGAAAGTACATACAACGTTGGGTATGTGGAGAAAACCACATGATGAAATATTTTCCTCACAAATAGTGGAATAAAAAGAAGTAATACCATGTTGAAAATGTACAAAAAATGAATGATGTGGAGATAAACATATCTAGGAGATATTTGGGATTAGACAATATGCAACATTATCATCAAGCCTTGGTTATTGAATGGAAGGTCTAATTTCCAACTAGCCTGTATCAATTTTAAATGATTCACGTTATAGTTCTATTCTTATTAATCTAGAAATTGTGATATTTTGTACATTGTAAACTAAAGAACATGCCAAATTATGTTTGTTCCATCTAGTTATGGGAGTGAGAAATAATGTAACATATTTAGTGGAATCATGTCACCTAGAGCTAGGTCTTGTTAGGCCCCTATACTACTAGGGTAAACCGTTATTGTTATTAGTACAACCCCCTTATTATATTGATGTACCCATGTAGTGCCCATATTGTTTCTATTGTACCCCATAGAAGCCCACTATTGTTATTATTGTGCCCTTACATTATTATTGTTATGTCGGCTCTCATTATATTATGACACCTTAGACTCCTATATATAGAAAGGAGGTCTTTTCATTTGTATCATCCAAGAATCATTCATGTGTGTAATGTAAAGGAGGTTGCCCCCTCAAAGAGGCTAAATTCTAAAGAGTTGATCTATCTTTTCTATCTCTTTGTGAGTTGGTTTCATAACATTAGGTATTAGAGCTTTGGATTCTAGGGTTTCCCTACTCCAAATAGGTCATTGTGGAATTTTCGCTATAACTTTTTTTTTGCAATGTTTCAGAAGCTAAAACAAAATCCCATTTGAGACGAAATCGCACTAAACCTCGGGTCCAAATTTCAGAGCTTTTCGCGCTACATTTGTGGAGATATGATCTGAGGAATTTTGTTCTTTTGTAGACTCTTGAATTACATTCCAAGCAGGTGACCTAAGGAAAATCGTCATAACTTTCTCTCCGAGCATTGGATTGAAACTTCATAAGATGGTATAGAAAGAGGACATACTGTGGTTTCTTGTATATAGTTTTCAAAGCCAAAGCTAGAAACAGTGACACGTGGCATGTCGTATAATTTTGCTCTACTGAACTAGTCTATAATCAGGTCACTGTAGCAGATTTGGCATAACTCTTCCTTGGAGAATCCAATTTGGATCAGACTAGTGGCATTTGAAAGAGGACGCATAGGGATACTGTAGGTCGCAATTTTAGAACTGGAAGAACCAAAATTATAGAGTTATAGTCATTTCAAGACCGAGCTCCTAAAATCAAGAAAAGACGATATGAGGAAGTTTGATGGCAAGGATTTGGTAAATTGGATACTTCAAATGGAGCAATATTTTGATCTACATGGTGTATCACTGTTACAAGAGGTATGTATTGAATCTTCATATTTAGAACCCGATCAATTTTTATGGTATAAAGGGCTTTGTTCTTGTAAAAAACTTGTTACCTGGTCAATTTTCATGGAGGAAATGATAGCACATTATGAGGATACAAAGAGCAACACCACAACAGTTGGAAAGAGTAAAAAGGCTTTGTTACCTAGTGGAAAGGAAAATTATGGCAACAAGGAAGTTTGCCCCTCACGACTATAAAGATGGAAGTGTTGTTTCTCCTAGCCTTCCACAACCTACAAGGGTTACAACAAAACAATTGGAAGAAAAAAAGAGAAAAAGGGCTTTGTTACAATTGTGATAGCAAATGCACTAAAGGTCATAAGTATGTTGAGAAGAAATTATTTTACATAGAGTATGAAGAGGAGGAAGAAAAGGATCAAGAAACATCAAAAGAAGATGATATATGCTAGGACCCAACCCCAGAGAAAGAAGAAATGAATGAGACCATATCTTGTAAAGCATTGGCAAGAATTACCACTCGTCAAACTCTCAAGATAGAAGGACATGTCAAGAAGAAAAAGATGCAAGAAGTGAAAGATCACATCAAGAAAGAAGAAATGAATCCAACCATATCTTGTAATTCATTGGTTGGAATTACCACTCCTCAAACTATCAAGATAGAAGGACATATCAAGAAGAAAAATATTCAAGAAGTGAAAGATCACATCGAGCATCAAGAAATGAATTCGACCATATCTTGTAAAGGATTGGAAGAAATTACCACTTATAAAACTCTAAAGATAGGACATATGAAGAAGAAAAAGGTTCAAGCAGTGAAAGATCACATCGAGCATCAACAACAAGTTCTCCAACTTTTAAAGGATAACGCCACTTTGGTGCAAAATCGAATGAAACAACACGTAGATCAATATCGTAGTGAAATTTTTTTTGATGTAGGTGATTGGGTATTTTTACTACTACATCTCAAGAAAGTTATTTATGAGAAGGAAATGTTGGCAATACTACATGCACTTAAGAAATGGTGACCTTACCGAATGGGAAGACACTTCAAGGTAAAAATGGATCATGATAGTCTTAATTACTTTTTAGAACAACTATTATCTTTAGAACAATAGAAAAAATGTGTCACAAATATGATGGGTTATGACTTTGACATCATCTACAGAAAATGGAAGCAAGCAGATGCACTCTCAAGAAAGGATGATGATTTGGAAGCATTGTTTTGTGCTATTTCTATTATCCAACTAGATTGGATAAACGAAGCAAGGGATGAATTGAAGAAGGATGAAGAAGTAAGGCCACTTATTCAAAAGTTGCAAAAGATCCCAATTCAAATAGCATTGCGAGAAATTGAATAGGAAGGAAAAATCATATTGGAACCTCGAGTAGTGATAGAAACAAGAACCTAATAGCTACGAAATCAATCAATTTCAAAGTATCTCATCAAGTGGAAGAACTTACCCGCTAAAGATTCCACATGAGAGGACAAGAATTTTATACAAAAGCATCAAGAAGTACTCAAGCGTTAAGGACGACGCTTTTTGAATGAGAGGGGCATGTTAGGCCCCTATACTACTAGGGTAACCCCTTATTGTTATTAGTAAAACCCCCATATTATATTGATGTACCCATGTAGTGCCTATATTGTTACTATTGTACCCCATAGAAGCCCACTATTGTTATTATTGTGCCCTTACATTATTATTGTTATGTCGGCTCTAATAATATTATGATCCCTTAGACTCCTATATATAGAAAGGAGGTCTTTTCATTTGTATCATCCAAGAATCATTCATTTGTGCAATGTAAAGGAGGTTGCCCCCTCGAAGAGGCTGAATTCTAAAGCGTTGATCTATCTTTTCTATCTTTTTGTGAGATGGTTTCATAATACGCTCTATATATAATGTGTGTGTGTTGGGTGGAGGGGCTAATCCCATATCTAACAAATGTGAAGAAGTAATAAATATGTTGAAGTGTAAATCTTTTTTCCCTAAAATTTTACAAAATTTTCACTTTAGCTTTATCCCTTTTACACTAAATAAATGTAGGATAGACATGAATCTACACTGATTGCAAAATAAAACCATAATAAAATTTAATTACATCAATATAAAATAAATATATAACCTATATAAATCTGATGAGAATAATTCTAGAGTAATTATAAAATAAAATGTTAATAAAATCTAATTATATCAATATAAAGTAAATATATAACCTATAGTTACTATTTCATAAAATCAAATGCATCTTAGGTAAGAAGAATGGATAATTTTAAAGGATGTGGTATTTTCATTAGGTTTTTGGGATAAGGTTATATTATATTTATTTATTCTTTAGTATGGGTTATCTTAATCTTTTAAAAATATGTAAAACAAAATTTATTAGTGCCATGAGAAGCCAAAATATTGGTATTGATTTAATACTTTAATTGTTTGGGCACATGGGTTTCTTTCTCTTCATACCTTCCTTAACCATCTTAATAGTCTCTCTTCACATAATCAAATTACCAGGGAGTTACAGGACATTCTAATGGATCCCTTTCCTTTCAAGAGTATTAGAAGAAAATTCACACTAACCAATACCTCTATGTGAACTCTCATCATCACCCAAATGAGAAGTCTATAGTCTTAAAGCCCCTCTTCATTATGGGGCTCAAAATTTGTGATCCCCAATTATTATCTCTCTATAAGGATCACTTCACCAACCCCCTTATAAAGAATGATTCTTCAATCTAGAAATGTTATAGATCTACATGTTCACACTTTCAGATAACCCTACCAAAGCCTCCTATCCCTTCCATATATAAAAGAAATAACATATTATATTTCAAAATTCTAAGCTAAAAGGAACATCAAAATCTTATTCAAACCTTATAAAGCCCTCAAGTAGTTATTGAGATCTCCTAAAGGATCCTAGTATCTCTTAGAATCTACTTTATTCTTCATATGGAAAATATTATATTGGCTAAAATGGAAGGTCTTACAAAGGGAGACTTAAAGAGCACATAGTAGACACTATTCATAATCTGATTCTAAAAGTTGCATTGTCATAACACTCCTTGAACACCGAAAACCTAATTCACTTTGATCAAGCTAAGCCCCTACATCAACCAATCTGATTGAAGAGACCCTTGGCATTGAAAAACACCCTAATAACTCTAATAAGATAGATGGCTACACACTTAACCAATTTTGGAAACCCTTTATTCATAGATCTAGTCATTAATGGTCGTTTAATTTACTTTTCATTCTTATTATAGACTTACTCATTGACTATCTTATCATTTTATTTATTAGTAGCTTTACTCATTTATTTATTAGTTGGCTTACTCATTGAATATCCTATCATTTTATATCATTTTATTTCTTGTTTAGTTCACTGTCTTGTTTTATTAGCTTATTGATAATTTTTAAAATATTTATTTTAATGGAATATATTTAGTTATTTAGCTAAATAGTTTCTGTTATTTTATTATTTAGTTGTATTTAATTACAAATTTTGGTTAAAGTAAAACATTTAATATTAATTAATTTGATTCTCAAAAAGGTTTGAATTGAAAAAATTTTAACATTAATATTATTAAAGCTCTTTTATAGCTACTTTATCTACATAATTCTAGGACGGTACTTTCCCAATTTATTAAAATTTATTTTGGAGTTGTCTATAATGCGACTTTTTGAGATTCCGGTGACGGAATCCGGCAGAAGAAATTGAGATGAAATCATGATTTGTTGCAGTTAAAATGGTTTTTTAACTGCATATTCGGATTCAGCACACTGAAAAACCCCTGGAACGCTTTCATTGTGCAGAAATTAGCTATCAAACTTGGATTCCAATAAATCACTGCCGGATTTTCACCGGAAAAAATCGCCGGAAAGGCTTTCAAAAAGTCGCTTTAAAGACTACTGCATTTATTTTTATTGCTAATAATGAGATAATAATGAGACGTGAGTTAACGTCAAACACACAATTAATTCCAGAAAAATGACAACCAATACGATGACTAACCATTAATTCCAGAAAAATGACCACCAATACGATGACTAACTGTAGAAACATATACACTTTGATTTTAAACATCTCCGAGGAGGAATGTTTGAATGAGACTTCAACATTGGAGAAGTTAGGAGAAAAAATGTGGAAAAGAGTGGCTGATATGACTTTCTTAAAGCGGTGTCGTGACTCTCCAGGTATTTCCTTAGAGATTTGGTGAACACCTTAGCTCAGGTAAATCAATACTGAAGCTCACATTATTTATTGAGAAAATTGAGAATAACCATTACCATGTTAACCATTTACAAAGCTCGGAGAAATCTATGGGAGATACAGACATCGACCCTAAAGATCAAATCCAAGTCTTCCATGTTTTTGATTATATCACAAAGCTGACTATATGAAATAAAGAATATGCTCATGATGTAAACTTATTATATCATCATATCCAAGAATACGTTCATGGCGATCTGGGTAATTGAATGGAAGTTCAAATTTGAAATGTTCCATACTGCAATTAAAGAATATAAGATTTTGAACGCCTCAAAGATGCAAAGACAAGTCAAGCTCCGCATGTTCTGTATTATCAGATGTATTATGCCGCTGAGGATCTTCGTTTCTGGCACTTTTCACAGAAGGATAAGAGGTTGACCCCAATTCGGTGCCATTTCTGGCCCTTTTCGCAGAAGATTTTCACAGAAGGATAAGAGGTTGACCCCAATTCGGTGCCATTTCTGGCCCTTTTCGCAGAAGATAAAGAGCTAGACACCAATTCGATGTCATCTCTGGGCTTTTTAACAGAAGACACAGAATTCAACGAAAATTCTCCGTTAAAATTATGCGGCTGCTCGAAGTGAGCCGGATAATTTGATAGGTCCACTCTCTGCAGCTCAAACTTGGGAGAAAGTCTGCGGTTGGAATCAAACATAGCATTACTAGGCTGCTGCCCTACAACATTTCTGGCCCTGTTTACACAAGAAAGAGAACTGGAGGAGAATTCTCCCTGAAGATTCGGCTGCGACTGCTCGAAGTGAGGCCGATAATTTGATAGGTCAACTCTCTGCAGCTCAAACTTGTGAGAAAACCTGCGGTTGGAATCGAAAATAACATTACTAGGTTGCTGCCCTACAACGGGAAACTGAAAGCTGTCAGTTGGCGGGCTATTCAAAACGGGATTCGATTTGCTTGCAGTTCGCTCATTCTTATGGGCATTCTGATGGCCTCCGAGTGCCTTAGAACTGAAGAACGTTTTAGAGCAATAGCGGCAAGAAAAGACGCGGGCTTTAGGGCCCTGGGCGGTGCTTGTGCTCTTGGAAGCAGAAGACGCTAACTTTGGTACCTCCTGATGACCTTGCTTCTTTGCACGTGTTTCGCCTGCTAAATATGACGTTTCTGGGTGTTCGTTAAGGCTGAAATTAGGGTAGCGTAGGGTTAGATCCACTCCAAACAGTCTGAGCATATCCTTCTTCTGATCGCCCTCAGAATCCATGGATCCTCTGAATGTTTTTATATATGATCTCTGGACTTTCTGTCTCTGCACCAGCGTTATAGCACCAAGTGAAAACCTAGTGTCCGAGTGCCTCTCAGACAATTAAGCTCGTCGACTGTTTCGAGAATATACGTAATAGGGTTCCCTAGGTAAGCCTGAAAGTTACTCGAGATGCGATTTCTGGACTTGGAAAGTGAAAAGTTTTATAGGGTCGAGAAATCTCAGCACTGAAGAAAAAAAGATCGAGAAATCCTGTACTGCCCACTCCTTCACCCTGTCTATTATAGTGACAGTTTGCGGCACGATATACAGAAGCAGCTTTGTATAATTATAAAGACGTCCGCAAACAAACCAACTATTCAAGACTTTTAATATGGTCCCTCTCCGTATATCGAAATCTGAGGAAACCTAAAATTAACCATAGATGTTCATGTGGAAATCAAGTCTATTTTTATTATTAGTTTATTTCATAATGAATAAATTCAATTTTGTTTTTTTATGGTTTCATCAAGTAAATTTCTATTATTTTGCTCACCAAAAGATATCAAAGCCAAATTAAAGGATTAAATTAGTAATTTAATTATAAGTTATAAAAATAGTCATTAAATAATAAACCAATGTAATTTAACTATAAATTATAATAATTATTATTAAATAATAAAATAAATTGAAAATGAGTTTTTTTATTTATTTTATATATTTTATTATTACTGACTAATAAACATGTAAATTGAACAATTTTACTATTTTTTTTCAAATAAATTTCAATTATTTTAATCCCTGAAAAATGAAACATGAAAATAAAATTCAAAGTATTAAAATTATAATTTAATTATAATTAAAAATATATATATTAAATAACTAAAAAAATCAATCTTTAAAACTTCCCCTAAACAAACCAGCTATGCGAAGTTTTGCAATCTGGTCTCTCTCCGGATGTCGAAATATCATGGGACCAAAAATTAAGCATCAGAATGCGTTCATATGGGAATCAAGTCAATTTTTTTATTATGTTATTTTATTACAAGCAACCTTAATTTTTTAATTATTTTTGATTTTGTAAATATGTATTATTTACTCATTAAAATAAATTGATTTTATTTTGTAAGTTTCTATTATTCAGTTACTAAAAATACTAAAAAGATATTAAAGTTAAGGATTAATCTATAATTATTAAACTATAAATAGTTAGATTTTAGAGTTTTGTGATCCATGCTATAAATATTATTATTATTCAATTTAGGGACTTCTCAATTAAAACACTAAATGGTGTATGAGACCCCCTTGTTTGTGGGACAAGGTACCCACCTTCATTGCTAATTCTACTAAAGTATACATACTCCACCCCTAGTTTTGAACCAATGACCTCTTAGCAAGAAAATCATACTCTTAACTATTAAGGCCAATCAAAGTGTATTATTAATAATAATGTCTTCCACTATAAATTATTAATATTATTATTGAATAATGATTAGTTTATTTTATAATAAACTAGTAAATTCACATTTTTATTGATTTTATTTTGTACATTTCAATTATTTTAATACTTAACAAATATGGAAGCTAAATTCAAGTATCAAATTTATATTTAATTATAAATTATTAAAATAATTATTAAATAACTAAATTAATTTTTAGTGAAATTGATTTTTTTTCTCTAATTTTTTATGTTATTATTTTTTGTTTTTTTGGTTATTTGTGATCCTCGAGGGTTGATTTGTGGCTTGGGGAGCCACGGCCTAGGGGCATCTAAGTGGTCAAAGTCACTAGAGATGGTAGTGTGCCTCGTCCACACCAACCCTTGTCTCACTGGATTTTTTACCATGTCTCATGCCCTTACCACACGCCACAACCACCCCATGAGGTTTGATCGTGGCCTCCCTCATAGTCAATAATTCATTATATTATTAATAATAATATTTTTTATTATTTTATAAACAAAATTAATAGATTAAATATTATTTTTAAGTATTTAATAATGATGCATAATATATAATGGTCAATGTTTTTTTTTAAAGGTGAGTTTGTGTAAAATTAGGTAGGTTAACTTATGGTTTCAAAAATAATAACTCAATGGTGTGATGTCCCCAGAAAATTGTAATTATTTTATTTACTGCAGTAAAACAAAAACTGGATATTATTATTATTATTTGAATTTATGCATTTAAGATTTTATAAGTTATGAATGAAACAAATATGGAGTGTTAACAAATCTTGTAACTCTCTCATGTCAAGAAGTTAGGATAGGTAGTTACCTAACCCTAACTACTTCCCTGAATATGAATTCTCCAAGAAGGGGATCAAGAGGGTAATTGTTGGTACCTGAGATAACAAAGGAGAAAAGGGAAGGAAGGGAATTTCTACCATGTTGATATGTTAGACGATTCGACAGCTAAGTTTGGTGGTGGTGTGGATGTTGTGACTTATAAGTCTTATAAGAAGGCATCTGTCTTGTGAGCAAAAGCTCAAGGGGAGGCTTGGACCTGGAGGCAAGTCTCATGGTTGGGAGGATAAAAGTGATAAATTATAGTCTTGACTTCAACAACCAACTGTCATAAAGACTAAATCCAGGTAAGTATTTAAGCTACTATGTTTATTTTGGCTATGAAACTGTATAGGAAGAAATTAGAGGTTGAAAAGTATTGAAACTTGAACCAGATAAATATGTGGCGTGCAGACACTAGTGTGGACTGTGTTCTATACACATATATGCTCTAAGGAAACAAAAGAGAAACTCTGTGGAACAGTAGAAAAACAGTACAACCTTTGAAGGTGGGGAACAATAGGTGAACTCCCAAGTAACATAGGAGAATAAGAAGGAAAGTCTTTAATTTAGTTACATTTTTTTTAAAGAAACTGCTAAATAGGAGCTTTCTGGAAATGGGTATGGGCAGTTAAATGCAATTGATTCATTAGAGTAGTCTTGCTACGATATCGAGAACATTGTATTAAACAAGGAGACCAACTAATGGGCCGAATATAGTGGCCTCAGACCCTGTAATTGTTGAATGGAATTAAATAAACAAGGAACCTCAAAAATCATTTTAATAGGCATGTGGCGAGTCGCCAAAAGTAGAGTAAACAAAAGGGCAAGACAACCTCAAATTACATGTAGCCTAAGAGGTTGAGAACCCTCAAAGCTTAAAAATAATTCCAAAAAGGATAGCATTACGAGATACGGGTTGAAAATGCTCTCATCAAATCATATAATTGATAGCACGATGTAGCTAGGGACTAGAACAGAAGCCGGGAAAAAGTTTCGAAAAAACTAAATTGATAAATTGCCAAAGAAATTCGACAAGAATAAACTAATAAATTTAAAACATAGATCACTAACTGAGATTTAAATTTACAGACAGAGTAAGCTAGTCGACCATGAAATCTTAAATTCAATTGAATGAGTTCGTTTAGGGCCTAAAGTGAAACTTAATAACTTTATGAGAAAAATTACAACGGAAAACCCTAAACTAAAACTTAGTAACTGTATATGCGAATTCATAGTGTAAACATAGAACTCATATTTCATATCTTCTAATAAAGAAAATAACAACTTCGAATAGGGTTTGGAACCCTCATCAAAGCAACCTCAAGGGGTTTAATAGATAAAACTTCACAATGAACCTGAGAATTTTTTTAAAAAGAACCCTCGCTAACTATGTTGTTGTTAAAGTAAATATAACTTATTACATTGATGGAGTACTACCTCAGAAGAGTGAAGTCATTCCTCATACCCAGAATATCTAACAGAGCAATAACATCATCAAAATATGAACGCTATAAAGACTAGTGATTAACTGTGCTCAGGGCAAACAAGAAGAAGCAGAGCTAAGTAGAAATCCATAATCGAGTCCATTCAAACTCTCCTACCTATAGGCTACCAAAGGAGGAAAAATTCTTTCACATACCCAAAGAAGTAACTTTGGCTAGAACACCAAGCCATGACAGAGCTTCAGAAGAAGCGCCGTGCAATGCTACCTTGAGTGCTAAGGTGCCTCTGGAGGAACCTAGAATGAAACAAAGGAAAAATCATTACCTTGATAGCAGAATAACAAAATAGCATTACATAGGGTCAAGCTTTTATGAAAAATGGGAATACGTGTCACGGCCGCATGATGGGTGGAATTTGCAGTAGAAATATAGTCATTAAGCAACTCCTTAGTAGCATAAGCGTAGCATAGGGAAACTTGAAACAAATCCATGAAGTAGCAAGTCACTGGAAGACCAAACCAAGTACTGTAATGCTAACAAAACACAATGAAACCTCACCGATGTGAAATGAGAACTATTAGTGAAATAATTTGTCATTTGATGAGTTCAAGTACACAAGACCATCGATGGAGCAGTGTTGTCAAGGAGGGAAGGACAACTCGTGAGCAGATGGAGGGTTTCCCGAGACGTGCTCCTGCCATCACTCGAGAGGACAGAGGAATTGTAATAGTTAAATGTTTTCCATAGAATATCAATGAAAATCTGAAACATTGTGTAGAACATTAAATGCAAGAGTTAATATGTTCATAATGGAGTAGTGTACTTGCATGTGGTAAAAAGAAAATATATACGATATTTGGATGTAAACATATGTAATTGAAACAATTTTACTATAGCTCAATGTTGTGGGTTTTATAATTAATAAAAAAAAATTGTTTTGGATTATGTGGAGACATGACAAATGGTATCAGAGCACTTAGGTTACAATGCTTAGGCCTCTAGAAACTAATGATTAATAGTGTTTGTGATTTACATAGTAGATGAAGGAAGAACATCTAACATGAGGAGGACAAACAACACACCTCATAGATCCATGACAAGTTTAAGACCTGCATCCTGAGGTATAGGTACAATTGGGAGAAGAACCATGCAACGCCAACACTACAATCCTGGAAATTGTGCCAGACTTAAAGAGTGAGATGGCCCGGTTGCCGGCAGATAATGAAAGATTGATCCAGGAACAAGAGAATATTATGAAGACTTTGTGTGATAGACAAAATCAACAACATCCAAATCCTAGCCTAGAGCATAGGCATATGACTGAAGAGCCAGAATATCGAACGAATTATTTAGAGAGGAAAGGAGGGGAAGAAAATCAAGTAGAAAAATATGATAATGCATCAAAACACAAAACATAGAAAAGACAAAGGATAGAATTGCAAGGAGAATTTCAAAAAATAAAACCGTTGCTCTTTGATGGTGAGCAGGAAGAGGTAGCTAAAGCCTGGCTTATTAATATGAATAAGTACTTTCATCTGTATAAATATGATCATAATTTAAAATATCGCTTGGCGATTTTCTAGTTACAAGGAAAAGCCACCCTATGCTGGGAAGTAGTAAAGATTGTGTGTGGGGTGAGAGAACAAAGCATAACATGGGAAAATTTTTGAAGCTATTTTAAGGAAAGATAATTAATTGAATGATTCTATGAAGAAAAGGAAAAAGAGTTTCGCAATCTATGACTTGGACAACTCATAATAGATGAGTTCGTCACAAAATGTACATCCTTACATCGGTATGTTTCCTACTTACGGGAGGAAAAGGCGAAGGTGCAACGATTTATCAACACTTTTTCCATTGTTCATGAAGGAGTGTCTCGAGTTCGATAACCAAAAAAACATGGATGAGGTTATATGGAAAGCTCGGATATGCTATCAACAAAACAGACAGAATGGAGATGTAGGGAAAAGATGGACTGACAAAAAGGGAAATAAGTTCCGTGTTGGCAGCAAGGGAAACATGTCTATAATCAATAAAAGACCCCACAAAGGACAAGTAATCATAAATATGAATAGCAACTAATCCAGATTTAGACTTCCCAATGAATCCAAAACTAATGAGAAGTACGGTAGAACTGAAATTGAAATAGAAGCAAGACCCCTAGTACAATGTTGGGGATGTGGAGGATGACATTACGTCAAAAATTGTCCCAATCGCAAAGGTACTAATCAAATTTCATAGATTCAGGAGGAATTCACCGTATGAGAAGTGGCCAGAAATATCACAAAAATCAACCTGCCCTTGAAGACCATCAGGCAAAATACCAGCCAACCATGGTGGAATTCGAAGGTAAATTTTTTTACCAAACTATATTTGTTTTAATTGACCCATGAGCTACATTATTTTATGTTAGTCCTAATATAGTAGATGAGTATTTCTTACAAGCTACTAAGTTTAAAAATTCCTGGTTAGTACAGCTAGCAACAGGGGAAAAACGACGTTTGTTGGCCAAGGTTAGCAACTGCGCATTGAAAATAGCAGGCTGGTCCCTAGTGGTAGACCTGAATGTATTTCCCATAGGGTTGTATGAAATTCTAATAGGCACGGACTAGTTGGAAAAGCATTGTTCCCTCAGAAACTATAAAACAAAAGCTATTTGCTACATGGATGAGGAGGGAAAGAGGTAGGAAATTCAAGGCATATTAAGGCCTCTAAAATTAAGACCGGTAATCACCTCACAGTTAGCAAAGTGTATGAGAAAAGGGTGTCAAATCTGTACAATTCAGGTGGGATACGCCAACACAAAAGAAAAATATTATTCCTTAGAAAGTATAAATGTAATACATAATTTTTTAGACGTGTTCCCTGAAGATATTCCAGGACTTCCTCCAAAAAGAGATATAGAATTCACCATTTAATTGATACCGCAAGCAGCTCCAATATCTCGAGATCCTTATCGTAGGAGTATACGAGAGTTGACAAAATTAAAAATGCAGTTACAAGAACTGCTTGATAAAAAATACATCCGCCCAATTGTATCACCTTGGGGAGCCCCATTAACTTTTGCTAAAAATAAGGATGGAACCCTATGTTTGTGCATGGATTACCGCCAGCTAAATAAGCTCACTATTAAAAATAAACACCCTTTACCTCATATAGATGAGCTATTTGATCAGGTGAAGGCTACGACAATGCTTTCAAAGATTGACCTATGTTCGGGATACCATCAGATTAGAATCAAGGAAGGAGACATAGATAAAATATCCTTTAGAAATCGTTATGGAAGTTACAAGTTTGTTGTGCTACCCTTCGGGATGACTAATGCTCCTCCAACCTTCATGTGTCTCATGAACAGTATATTCCATCACTACTTGGATAAATTTGTGTTGATTTTTATTGATGATATACTGATTTATTCTCGGAATATAGAAGAACATAAATAGCATCTCAAAATAGTGTTGTAGACTCTCAGAGAACATCAACTATATGCTAAACACAACAAGTGTGACTTATTTAAAGAGTAGATTTAGTATCTAGAACACATCATTACCAAGGATGGAATTGTTGTTGACCCGGAGAAGATAAAGACTATAATGGAGTGGTCAGTTCCAAAAGACATGGAAAATATAAGGTCATTAATGGGTCTAGCAAGGTAATACATGTGATTTTTTGAAGGACTTTCCCAAGTGGCATACCCCATTACCTCCCTATAGAAGAAAGGAAAAACCTTCAAGCAGACAACAAAATGCGGAAAGAGATTTGACCAGCTTAAGAATTTACTAACTATCGCACCTATCTTGAGCATCACATACACAAGTAAGGACTATAATCAATTGAAATGATATATAGGTAAAATATTTTTAATAAATCTATCAAAAGAAAAGTATTAATAGAAAAAGCGACTAACTAAAACGTTTTTTTGTAGGTTCTTAGTTGAACCTCTGATTATACATGATCAGAGAGAAGTAATACTATAGAGACTTGTTATCACCCAGATTAAAGTGAAATGGAAGCACTTTGGTCTAGATGAGGCCACCTGGGAGGATGAGTAGGTTATGAGGGAAACTTGGTTGAGTCTGTTTGCAGCAGAAAATCATCGGGACGATGTTTGGTTTTGTGGGGGGTGGGGGGGGGATTTAATGTCCTGAGAAAAAATGTAATTATTTTATTTACTGCAATAAAACAGAAACTGGATCTTATTATTATTATTGTTTGAATTTATTCATTTAAGGTTTTATAATTTATGAATGAAATAAATATGGAGTGTTAACAAATGTTGTAACTCTCTCATGCCAAGAAGTTACAATAGGTAGTTACTTAATCGTAACTACTTCAATGAATATGAATTATCCAAGAAGGGGATGAAGAGGGTAATTGTTGGTAACTAAGGTAATAAAGGAGAAAAGGGAAGGAAGGGAATGTCTGCCATGCTTATATGTCAGATGGTTTGAGAGCTAATTGTAGTGGTGACGAGATAGCTGTGAATGTTATGACTTATAAATCTTACAAGAAAGCATTTGTCTTGTGAGAAAAAGCTCAGGGGGGAGGGTTGGACCTGAAGGCAAGTCTCATGGTTGGGAGGATAAATTTGATAAATTATAGTTGTGACTTCAACAACCAATTTTTGTCCATACTGAATCTAGGTAAGTATTTAACTATTTTTTTTTTCTTTTGGTTGTGGAAGTGTATAGGAAGAAATTAAAGATTGAAGAATATTGACGATTGAACCAGATAAATATGTGGCTTGTAGACACTAGTGTGGATTGTGTTCTATACAAATATATATTGTAAGAAAACAAAAGATAAACTTTGTGGAACAGTAGTAAAATAGTGCAACCTTTGAAGCTAGATAATAGTAGGTGAACTCCCAAGTAACATAGGAAATTAGAAAGGAAAGTCTTTTCTTTAGTTACTTTTTTTTTTAACCAACTACTAAATAGTAGCTTTCTCAAAACGGGTATGGGCAGTTAAATGCAATTGATTAATTAGAGTAATCTTGCTCCAATCTGAAGAACATTATATTAAACAAGGAGACCAACTAATGGGACGAATACAGTGGCATCAAATCCTGCAATTTCTGAATGGAATTAAATATACAAGGAAACTGAATAATCATTTTAATAGGCATGCGACACGTCGCCAAAGGTAGAGTAAACAAAAGGGAAAGACAACCTCAAATTAGTTGTAGCCTAAGAGGTTGAGAATCCTTAGGGCTTAAAAACAATTCCAAAAAGGATAGCATTACCAGATATGGGTCAAAATGGCTCTCATCGAAGCATATAATTGACTACACGATGGAGCTAGAGTGTAGAATAGAACATCGGGCCAAAATTTTGAAAAAAATAAATTGATAATTTGCCAAGGAATTTCGACAAGAATAAATGCATAAATCTAAAATATAGATTCCTAACTCAGATTTAAATTTAGAGACAGAGTAATCTAGTCGACCATCAAATCTCAAATGCAATTAAACGAGTTCATTTAGGGCCTGAACCAAAACTTAATAACTTTACAAGCAAAATTACAACGAAAAAACATGAACTGAAACTTAGTAGCTGTATATGCAAATTTACAGTGCAAGCTTAGAATTGGTATTTCATAGCTTGTAACAAAAAAATAACAAGTTCAAATAGGGTGTGGAACCTTCATCAAAGCAACCTTAAGGGGTTTAATAAATAAAACTTCACAATGAACCTGAGAAATTTTCTGAAAAATAACCCTCGCTAGTTATGTTATGGTTAAACTAAATATAACTTATTACATCGATGGAGGCTTGCCTCAGAAAGGAAAAGCTATTTCACATATCCACAAGATCTAACAAAGCAATAACATCATCAAAATTTGAACGCTATAAAGGCTAGGCATTAATCATGTGGATGGTGCTCAAGAAGAGGCAAAGCTAAACATAAATCCATAACCGAGTCCACTCGAGCTCTGTCGCCTATAGGCTACTAGAGGAAGAAAAGATCTTTCACATACTCGAAGAAATAACTTTGGCTAGGACACAAAGCCATGACAGATCTCTGGAAGAATCACCTTCCAATGCTACCTTGAGTGCTAAGGTGCCTTCAGAGAAACCTGAAACAAAACAAAGAAGAAAGCATTACCTTGATAGGAAAATAACGAAATAGCATTACATAGAGTCAAGGTTTTCAGAAAAAATGGGAATACCTGTCATGATCATGCAATGGGTGGAATATACAGTAGAAACGGAGTCATTAATCGACTCCTTAGCTGCACAATTGTAGCATAGAGTAACTTGCAGTGAATCCATGGAGTAGCATGTCAATGGAAGGCCAAACGAAGAACTGTAATGCTAACAGAACACAATGAAACCTCACCGATGTGCAACCAGAACTATTAGGGAAATACTCTATCGTTGGATGAGTTCAAGTGCACAAGACCATCGATGGAGTGGAGTTGTCGAGGAGGGAAGGACAACTGGTGAGCAGATGGAGGGTTTCCCGAGACTTTCTCCCGCCATTGCTCCGGAGGACAAAGGAATTGTAATAGTTAATTTTTTTCTTTTCGTAGAATATCTATGAAAATATAAAACATTGTGCAGAACATTAAATGCAGGAGTTAATATGTTCATAATGGAGTAGTGTATTCGCATGTGGTAAAAAGGAAATAAATATGATATTCAGATGTAAACGCATGCACTTGAAACAATTTTACTATAGTTCAATGCTGTGGGTTTTTGTAATTAATTTTTTATTTTATTTTGGATTATGTGGAGACATGAAAAAGGGTGTTTAAGTTATCATCATTAAGGGATTGGCCTAGGCCACACCAAATAATAATGGTCAAATTTGTAATAGTTGTTTTCCAACCATTGATTTTTTCACCACACAATTCCTTGATAAACCATTGCATTATACCTTTTGATCTTTGTGTAATATATTTGTTTGTATTATATTTTTGTGCAATGTATTTTTAAAATAAAGAGTATTGTTTCAAACCACAGAATCCCTTAATCCAACATAACATTATACCTTATGATATTTCTGTAATATATATATATATATAGTTAATGTATTTTTAAAATAAACATTATTGCTTCAAGTTGTACTTTATAACCCAATGAGAGAGATATTATCTCCTAAAGTTACATTTACAAATAATAAAAGAAAAATTACATGAACAAATTAAACTAGAAATTACCCTTAAAGGTGCAAAGACACACGAAAGGAATTGAATATTTGGGAAGACCGAGCAAATTGTGAAGACAAAATGAACATTCTTTTATCCCATTACGTTCGTGCATTGGGTTAATAAAACTGGGAGGACAACTTCGAGCAGTTAGAAAAAAAGTGACGAGATAAAGATCAAATAGAGACTGTGAGAGGGATGTTGGAGCCACTTTTGACTTTCAAAATGATGATTATAAATCTCATTAAGGCAATGTTTGGTAGGGGTGAAAAGTGTTTTCCCACCCCATCATGGTAGAGGACACACCTTCAATGTAGATATATAATAATTATTAAAAAATAATATTAAACAATATTAATAAAATTATGAATCTTTTCAGATTCGATTTAAATTATATTAATCGAACATTTCTATATAATGATATAAGCAAGAATCATGGTGAAAAGTGTTTTACCACCCTATCATGGTAGAAGAAACACCTTCAACGTAAATATATAATAGTAATTAAAAAATAATATTAAACATTATTAATAAAATTATGAATTTTGTAAGGTTCGATTCAAATTATATTACTAAAGCATTTCTATATATCCATATAAGAGAGAATCGTATTGAACAATAATAAAATTTATTGTGGGGCATATAATTGTTAACAATAATGAGGCATATAGATTATATAAAGAAATTGTAAAGACATCATCACAAAGGGCATCTTGTAACACCTAAGAATTGCATGTAATAAAAGATAAAAGGAAAAATAATAACCACAATTGATGGGACACTTATTCCCAATTGAATGTTGGGCAAGACATCCTAATCTGGGTTTTCATTGGTTTATTAATGGCTAAGGAAATTGACAAAGTTAATGGCAAAGGAAAAATGGCCTTTTTGACACATTTATTTAAGAAAATAATGGAAATTAGGAGAAAAGGGAGGTGAAAGGTCACATGTTGCATGTGAGGAGGAAAATGAGTGGAAATAATGGAAAATCATGAAAATAGAGGCCTCATTCATAAAAAGGCTTCTAGGGATGAGTGGGTAACCTTTTGTTAGATTAGTTTTTGGAGCTCTCTCATTATTATCTCTCTCTCTCTAACTTTTGGACACTCATAGTTTTCTTGGACCACTCTTTAAGGGTCTGGCATACTTGGAGTTTTGGAGCAAGAATGCAGACGAAGAGCAGGAAACTGTAAGATGACATCAGGATCAGTAGCTACAAAAGGTTTGTATTGTAGGTACCAAGTTGCATGTATGTTTTCCTCACTATTTTTGACATGCACAGAATATGCATGGGGTTTATTATTCATGATATGTCACTAGCATTGAGGATTGTCTAGATTGACAGTGGATTTTCCTAGCCTTGCCATTTCCTGGATAAACATGGTGATTGTGCATTTATTTCCTTGTTTTGTTTTGGTTGGTTCTCATCTTTCCTTAGCTTTGGTTGAGTTACTAGTTCTTAGAGCCTTGGTTGGACAAACTCTCTAGAACCCTATACCAGCTTGGGTTGAGTTACTAGTCCTAGGGCCTTGGTTTCAAAAATGCTCTAGAGTCCTAGGTGGGTTGAGTTACTAGTGCTCGAGCCTTGGTTGGACAAATTCTTTAGAACTCGGCATTGTAGGTTTTAACCCTACATAAATTACCTACATACAGATTCTAATATACAGAAATAAACAATGCGAGAGCATAACACATAAAACACATATACACAGAGATTTCCCCTACATCCAAAAAATGGGACTACCAGCTTGATTTTTCATTATATTCCTTTCAATGTTACAATACATATTTATACATGCCGAAGCATCCAATACCATGGACCGAAATCCATCGCGTCCAAAACCATGGACCGAAAACCATTGTGTCGAAAACCATGTGTGAAAAACATGCACAAAACCATAGGTAGGTCCCCCTAACCTAATATAGTGTCCAAAACCATAGGTAGGTATGCCTAACCTAATATAGGCTCCAAAACATAGGTAGGTCCACCCATAGAGTGGGGTTACTTGCACCTCTCAAATCCCCTGTGACTCCCCCCACTACGCAATCGGCGCAATGAAGGGGGGGCTCTGCCCCACTTCTAACCCCTCGATTAACTACGTGGGCTAGTCGTGGAAAGAATATAACACAACCCAACATTCTCCCACTTGTTGCTTTCTTTCCACAGGAGGCCACACGACAGATTAGTCATCTATCCAACCCTACAACACCCATTGTTTCTCCACACCAAGAGAACTTCTCAGAGCTCACAGATTTTTTCAATGCATCTGCAGTATTCATCAGAGTGTCCACCTTTACCAGCAACACATTTTTGTCTTCTATCATATCCCTCACAAAGTGATACTGAAAATCAATGTGCTTTGTCTTTTAATGATATGCGTGGTTCTTTGCTAAGAAAATTGCACTTTGGTTGTCACAGTCTATCCTTATAGCTCTCTCTACTAACCCCATATTTGAATACAATCTCTACTACCAAACTTCTTCCTTGTTTGCATGAGTGGTTGCCATGTATTTTGCCTCTATAGTTGATAGTGCCACTATAGATTGTTTCTTACTCATCCAACTCACTGCACCTCCAAATAGGTTAAACACATTCCCACTTGTATATCTTCTCGGATCCAGATTCCCAGCCCAATATGCATCAATAAAGCCATGAATATCAAACAATCTATCCAATCCTAGTCTTCCTTGGTAGCACAAACCATAATCACTAGTGCCTTGCAAATACCTGAAAACCCGATTCACTGTTGTTCAGTGCTCCTTACCTGGTTTTGACATAAACTTGCTCAATACTCCCACTACATGTGCAATGTCTGGTCTAGTACAGACCATCACATACATCAGGCTACTGAGTTCACTTGCATATGGAACACGGGACTTGTCCTCTTCCTCTTCTTGTGTCTTGGGACACTATTCAGCAGATAACTTTAAACCTATAGGAATAGGAACCTTCACCGGTTTACTATCCTGCTTATTAAACCTCTGCAATATTGTCTCGACATATGTCCTCTGGTTTAACTAGAGCTTCCTCTTTGTCAGATATCCTTTAATTTCCATGCCAAAAATATAGTTTGCAGCACCAAGATCTTTCATGTCGAATTTGGAGGAGAAATGGGTCTTCAAATCCTAGATAATTTCTTTTTCATTTCCAACTAGCAACATATCATCCACATACAAGATGAGATAAATAACACAATCACCAATTAATTTAAAATACACATAGTAATATGCTTTGCTTCTAGTGAAGCCAAGTCCTTGGATAAATGTATCAGATTTTTGATACCACATCCTTGGTGACTATTTTAACCCATACATAGATTTATTTAACTTGCATACCAGTTCTTTCTTACCCTTCACCATAAAGCCTTCAGGTTGCTTCATGTAGATCTCCTCTTCCAAATCCCCGTGAAGAAATGTTGTCTTCACATCCATCTATTCTACCTCAAAATAAAAAGCAGCAACAAGAGATAAAATTAATCTAATAGAAGCTACCTTGGAAACACAAGAAAAAATATCACCAAAATCAATTCCCAGCACCTAGGAATAACCTTTTGCTACCAACCGAGCTTTGTATTTCTTCAACTTTCCTTCTACATTTGTCCTCTTCTTGGACACCGATTTACTTCCAATGGGTTTCCTCCCAGTCGGCAACTCCACCCGATCCCAAGCCTCATTTTTGTGCAAAGATGTCATTTCATCAACCATGGTCGCTTTCCAGAGTTTTCCATCCTTTGAATCTATTGCTTCCTTCATAGTTTTGGGATCAACATCAGTAATAGATAAAGAAAATTTTAAAGAGAAAGTAGATGGGGTATACCTTTCCGGCTGCCTTCTTTCTCGAACTGATCTTCTCACACCTTGAGTTTGTGGTTCTTCATCTTCTGATTCCTCCTCTACTGTAGAGTTTGATTCTTCCTCCTTTAGCTCAAACTTTGTCTTCTTAGGTTCCTTTGGTTGGACTGCATGTTTAATAATATCTTTCACCTCTCTGAACACCACATCTCAGCTATACACATCCTTCCTTGTTATTGGTTTCCAAAGCTTATAACCCTTTAAACCATCCTTATACCTAATAAAGGTGCACTTTTTAGATTTACTATCCAAATTTGTTCTTTTCTCCTTTGGAACGTGTACATAGGCATCACATCCAAATACCCTTAGATGTGAAAGAGAGGGTTTCTTACCAGTCCATACCTCTTGTGGAGTCTTATCCTCCAATGCCGATGAAGGTGATCTGTTGACCAGGTAACATGTTGTCTCCACTGCCTCTACCCAGAGTTCATGTCCTCACCCAGCACCACTGAGCATGCTTCTTGCCCTTTCCATCAACGTCTTGTTCATTCTTTCTGTAACTCCATTTTATCAAGGTGTATATGGAGTAGTCTTCGGCTGTGCTATGCCACACTTCTTACACAATTCCTCAAATTCCTTACTGAAAAACGCTTCACCATTATCTATCTTCAACACCTTTATCTTCTTCTCTATCTGGTTTTCCACCAAAGTCTTAAATTCTTTAAACCTATCAAAGACTTCATATTTCTTCTTAAGGAAATATATCCATGTATTCCTTGAGAAGTCATCTATAAATGATACATAGTACATAGACTTACCTAGTGATGGAACCTTCACATGTCCAAACACATCACTTTGCACAAGCCCTAATATTTGTTTCACCCTCCTACCACAAGAGGGGAAACTCACCCGATTCTACTTCCCATATACACAATTTTCGCAGAAATCAAAATCCAAAGATTTATTAGTCGTACATTCTACCATACCTTTAGCATGAAGTATTCAAAAGCCCTTCTCTCCAATATGTCCAAGCCTTTGATGCCACAGCATGGTCTTCTCTCCATAGACCACTAGATTTTCTGCTCCAATTTCAAGAACCATAGAACTATTCCACCCATCAACAACAGTGCTACCTTGCATCTTGTACAGAGTTCCGATCCAAACTCCCTGCATGAATACCAGTGCTCCCCAAAACATCTTGCAAGTGTCCTTCTTAAACATTGTTTTTACACCTGCATCATCTAGCTTGTTTACAGAAATCAGATTTATGGCCAATGCAGGAATATGTAGAATGCACAGAAGTGTTCTAACCCTTCCACCTTGCAACTTCAACTTTACCTTTCCCCAACCAACAATTCTAGCCTTCCTATCATGCCCTAAGAGGACATCACAACCATCATATTTCTCATAATCACATAACCACTCTCTATGGGCATTGAAGTGAAAGGATGCACCTGAGTCAATCAACCATGCCTCATGATCTACATGTTTACTTGAAGAAGCCAACTACACATCCCCACCTTTATCTGATGTGGTTTTCACCTCTGCAGAAGGAGAATCATCAGATCTTGTTCCTTTGCCAGGAGCCTTAGATTTATGGTGGCATGGGTGCAGGCGATATGGAAAAATGGCCAAAACCTGATATAATTTCTTCTATCTCTGACTGAATTTCTCCTTCTTCTTAAATTGGTGTATCAGTCATATATTGATATACTGACTGCTTCATAAGTTTCCCCTTCTTTCTAAAATCATCATGTTTTCCTTCTAAATCACCCCGACCCTTATTAGCGGGAACAAATTTCACAACAAATCTTATTTTCCACTATTGGAACCGTAATCCCTTCAAAATTACAAAATACACAATTGGTAGTTATAAATGGTCGTAGTTCTAATTCCCAAGAATTACACTGTCTGTGGATCTACAAAGGGAAATATTAACACCTAGAAATATACTATCGACCTCACATTCAAAGAAATGCGCTATACGCATAAACACTGTTGGGGCTTTAACTATCGACCTTATAGCCTTCCCCCGATGTGATAACATGTGAGCTCTCGGTGATCATTGTCAGCGATTTCAATACACGAATGGTAGGTACCTCCCACTCTGGGCTTGCAAATGCGATAAGCCTCGTGGACTCAACAACCTTTCCACCCTTCCCTATAATATTTCGGGCCCGAGCTGTCAGCGTTTCTGACTTCGGCGGTTCCAAATGTCATTCCCACTCTATTGTGGTTCTGCGAAATGATAATGGTTCAGACGTGATATGGGTATGAGCTAGATTTAATAAAATATCAGGTCCATAACTTCATTTAGCTAAGTAATTTCACGATTTTCCTGTGTAAGATAGAGTTTCCGCTTGGAAGCTCAACAATGCTTATAATGGAAACAAGGCATGCCAATATAATGGAAAAACATTTGAATAAGATTAAAACAAATATTAATAGGGAAAACAGATCTGAATCACCATTAACAAGGTTCGGAAGTAAATAAATGCAACCAAATATACATACAAATTCCAGTTGATAGAGAACCATAAATTTAGATGCAGAGAGAGAGTTTTGAAGAAAACAATGTCTCTGAGATCAACTAACTCAGAGAAGTATCATAATTTCCTTTTTAAAATAATAGATAAAGCCAACTCGGTCATTACATCTTACAAAAGCATGCCAATTACATAAAGCAATTATCCATAAATATTGTTACAACTTATCCATAAAGAGATTATTACAACATGATCTTATTCTTAAATTCTATCCTTATCCTAAACTAGAAAAGCATGGAAATTGATGGCTAAAGGACCCCACTCCTTTGCCTGTAGATTTCTTTTTCATGTCTGGAATAAGTTTGAAGATTTTTTCCCTCCAAGTCGCATGCCCCTGCATCAGAATCCTGAGGAGAAAATTCTTCATGGGCTCCTATCCATGAGCTCATCTATAGAACTGCCCAGTTTCTGTAGCATGTTTTTTGTAACCCAGGTAGCTTCAATGGTTGGTTGATTCTTCCATTTTACCAAATACTGGGAGTACTCTCATCCTCTTGTTTTCTTAAACACCTTCTTGCTGAGAATTCTTTCTAGCTGAAATTCATTTGTTGTGGGTAACTGTTTTACAGAGTCAATCTCTTGGGTTTCTTAATCCTTTTCTATATCATTTGTAGTTTCAACTTCATACTTGTATAGGTCAGCAACATTAAAAATTGTTGATATTCCAACATGAGGGGGTAACTCAATCTCATAGGCATTTGCAAAAAATTTCCTCAATTCTCTGCATGGTCCAATTTTCTTGATCTTCAATTTGTTATACTCCATCTTTGGAAACCTCTCCTTCCTAAGGTGTGCTAAAACATGATCTCCAACTTCAAAGTTCACCTCTCTTCTTCTCATGTTTGCTCTATTTTTCTACTTAATGTTACTATCTGGTAGCTGTTGTTTTACTTGTTCATGTATTGCTTGCATTTCTAAAGGAAAATATTCTCCCTCTGCACTTTTCATTTCATCTTTTCCCAAGTTTCTTAACTCAGTTACTCCTCCTCGATGCATTCCATAAACAATATGGAATGGACTCTATCATGTACTCATGTTAGGTGAGTCATTATATGCATATTCATCTTGTGCCAACACTTGATCCCATTGCTTCGGATGTTCTGTAGTAAGACTCCTTAGAAGATTGCCCAAACTTATGTTCACAACTTTAGTCTGTCCATTAGTTTGTGGATGCTAGGCAAAGCTAAAACTCAGTGTAGTTCAAAACTTCTTTCATAATGTCCTCCAGAAAATCCCAACAAATTTGGAATCCCTGTCTGAGAGAATACTTTTAGGCAACCCATGCAATCTTACAACCTCCTTAAAAAACAAATTAGCAATGTGACAAGAATCACTAGTTTTATAACATGGAATAAAGTTTGCCATTTTTTAAAATATTTCCACTACAACAAAAATTGAATCATTACCTCTTTGAGTCTTTGGTAATCCCAAAACTAAATCCATACTTACCATATCCCAAGGCCTATGTGGAATTGGTAATGGGATATACAAACCTGTGTTTTGGCTCCTTTCCTTCGCATATTGGTAGACTTTGCAAGTTTTCACATACTTCTCCACTTTAGATTTCGTTTTTGGCTAGAAAAAAGATATGTATAACTACTTATAATTCTTCTATACACCAAAATTTCCTACAAGTCTTGCACTATGTTTCTCCTTGATTAAGTTATCCCTCATAGAACAGTTTGGTATGCACAACTGATTTCTCTTAAACAACAGTCCATCTTGTAAGAAGTAATCCAACCATTTACTCCTGTCCACCAAAACATGATTTTTACAAGCTTCAAATGCCTCTTTAAAATATGGATTTGTTTCATACAATTCTTTAAAAAAATCAAAACCCAACACTTGGATTTGATTCTCTTGAAATTATACACTTCTCCTACTTAAGGCATCTACAACTTTATTTGATTGGCCATTTATATGCCTCAAGACAAAATGGAAACCTTGAAGATATTCTAGCCATTTAGCATGTTTCTGGTTTAGCTTTGGCTACTGCATAATATACCCGTAGTGCATGGTTATCTAAATAAAGTGTGAACTCCTTTGACATTAGATAATGCTTCCATTTCTTCAATGATTGCACAACTGCATGGAACTCCTTATCATAAGAAGAATACTTCTTCTTTGAATCATTCAACTTTTCACTGAAATAAGCTATAGGTATATCTTCCCAACTTAATACACCTCCAATAGCTTCTCCGCTCGCATCACACTTCACTTGGAAAGGCTTACTAAAATCAATTAGAACCAAAATAGGCTTTTAAGTGATCTTCTTCTTTAACAGCTGATTTTTTTTTTCTGCTTTAGTAGTCCATTTAAATGGTTGTTTATCTTTCTTTATGGTCTCAATAATAGGAGCATTGATCTTACTAAAATTATTTATGAATTTCCTATAAAAACTAGCAAGACCATGGAAACTTCTTACCTCAAAAACACTATTAGGTGAAGGCCACTCCATGATTTCCTTGATCTTCTCTGGATCTTTATTCAGTCCTTTAGTAGAAATAACAAAACCCAAGTACACTAGCTCTTCTTTCATGAATGAACACTTCTTCAAATTCAATAATAACTTCTCTTGCTATAGCCTTTGTAAGACATAATTCAGATGTCTCATGTGCTCCTCCTTAGACCTGCAGTAAGCTAATATATCATCCAGATATACTATTACAAATTTACCAATAAAATCTTTAAAAACTTCATTCATGAGTCTCATAAATGTACTTGGTACATTTGAAAACCCAAAAGGCATTACTCTTCACTCATACAATCCTTCATTTGTCTTAAAGGTAGTTTTCCACTCGTCCCCTTCTCTTATCCTTATCTAATGATATCCACTTTTAAGATGTAGTTTTGAAAAATACTTTGCTCCACTCAAGCAATCCATTAAATCTTCAATTATAGGTAAAGGAAATCTATACTTGATTGTGATTTTATTGATGGCTCTTGAATCTGTACACATTCTCCAGCCTCCATCTTTCTTTGGATTCAATACTATTGGTACTCCACAAGGACTCAAGCTTTCTCTGATCATCCCTTTATCAAGCAATTATTGCACCTGCTTCCTAACCTCTTCATTTTCTGTAGGAGTCATTTTGTAAGCTGCTTTTTTAGGTAGACTTGCTCCATGAATCAAATCCATATGATGGCTAATTATTCTAATGGGTACTAACTCATTGGGCAAATCATCAACAATAATATCACAATAGTTCTCCAACATTTCTTGAATTTTAATGGTAAATCAAATTTTTAGTAGAAGTCATTATTACCTTGGGCTTGCAAATCACAACAAAGTTTACCTCATTCTCTTCAATCTACATCAAGTATTCCTTTTCTCCTAGTAACATAGTTTTTGGATTAGTCTTCTTTCCTGATGCATCTTCTTCTTGCAAAGGAAACAATGTATGATTGATACCATCCTTTATAAACTTGTAGGTGTTTATTTTCCCATCATGCATAGCTCCTTTGTCATATTGCCAAGGTCTTCCAAGAAATATGTGACACACATCCATTGGCATCACATCACATACAATTTTATCTTTATACTTACCCAACTGAAACTCCACTTCACACTGTTCATTCACTAACAGTTGATGTCCCTTTTGTAACCATGAAACCTTGTAAGGTGTTGGATGTTTCATTATCTTCAGCTTGAATTTATCCACCACTTCTGTAGAGACCAAATTATCAGTGTTGCCACTATCAATGATCATCTGATAGCATTTCCCTTGTGTTATATACCTAGGGGGGATAATATGGGGTACCAAGGGAGATACCCAAGGTAATAATGTAATAATGGGATGGGCCATAGTAATAAATAAGGTGGTTAACCCATATCATGTAAGGGACCACAAGTAGTTAATAATAAGGTAATGGGCCCATGGTATTAGTTTGACGGTATGAGGGAACCATGGTAATGATCCATGGTATTGTATGTATAAGGCCTATATAGAGGCTGGAGACTCCACATGGAGGAGTAGTCAAGGATTATTGTATGAACAAGCATATGGCTTGTGGAGTGTTCTCCTTCCTTAAGGAGTGAATGTATGGTGTTTCCCTACCTTAAGGGTTTGATCAATAAAGTGAATCATTTCTATCTATATTCATATATTGTTATTTCTTAGGTTGATTTCTATCTATATTCATGATTTGTTATTTTAGATCTATAACAATTGGTATCAGAGCTATAACAAGTGGTATCAGAGCTATAACAAGTGGTATTGGAGCACTTTCTTGGGCAAAAATCATGTTATTCTTGGGTCTATTTATATTATCAGATATTTCTGGGTTAGATCTACAACAAGTGGTATGAGAGCTATAACAAGTGGTATCAGAGCTATAACATAAATCCTGTGTTATTACTTGTGTGTGTTCATTCAATTTTCATGTCTCTTACATTCTTTTCTTGGTTAATCTATAACTGTGAATGCCTTCTTTCTTGATTGATCCGTAACTCATCAAACTACAAATGGTATCACAGCTTGTTGAATTGGGTCTTTTGGAGAAAAATACGTGCCAGTTGAGTTGAGTGAAATGCACCTGAAAGAAAGGGCTACATAAGAGCATGCGTGGTCATTCTTTGGAGGCGATTGCTGATTATTGAAGGTTGTCAAGGAGTTGCATGCTGGTAAGAGGAAGCCACACCCAGAGCTCCAACACAACATGCCATTGCTGGTTCAGTCCTTTTGCTCGTTTACGTCAAGCAGTGAGGAGGATCCCTATGTTGCCGGTCCATTTTCTGGTTTACATCGAGCGTTAAGGAGGAGCCCTACGCTGCCACTACTAGTTTGTGTGAAGACTTGTGCCAGCGTGTTTTTTTCTCCTTAAGAGTTGTGTGCTATCCATCCCTGCGTGCTGCGGATTATCACATAACACTCTGCATGTCCGTTGAAGTGTGTGTTACCAGGAAGTCCCTATGTGTGTATTCCGTGCGTGACGAGGGGAGGTCGTGAAGGCCAAACCCACTGCCCTCTACGTGAAGACAGAACTCTCTACATCCCTACCTAAGAATCCCTTTGTCATTGACCACGCTCCCACGGTGGTCTTTGCGTATGCGTGGAGCAGTCTCTGCATGCATAGAGATGCGGTGAAGGAACCTGCGTGGTGGAGGGAAACATTGCTGTGGTGAAGGAGCCTGCGTGCTGCAAGAGGTGCTGCCAGAGCAGAGCCTGCGTGCTATTAGAGGCCTAGCTTTCTTGTCGCTAGAGGAATTCAATTAGAAGATATGGATCTAGGTATTTTTTTTTTTAATATGAGAGAAATTTTTTTCCAGAAATTTGTTCAAATTTGGAGGAAAGAAAATAAAAGGGTTTTTCATTAATTTGAAGGAAAAATCTATTGAAGGGTTGCTTTTTTGTTTGAAAAAAGGGGAGTTTTTTTTTTAATACAAAAAGTTTTTTGAAGAAAGGGAAACAAAAAAAAATATAAACCCTAGTTGAAACACTGAACCACTAGGAGGAAAAAGGCTGAGATGTCGAATGCAAAATACAAGGTGGATAAATTCAACAGTAAGAGAAATTTTGTTCATTGGAAACTTAAAGTTAGGGATCTATTCGTGCAACAAGGGTTGCACAAGGAATTGGACGGGGGAACTAAGAAACCTGCAACTATGATTGATTTGGACTGGGAGGACTTGGATGTCTGAGCTCTTAGTACCATTAAGTTATGCCTCATGGATGAAATTCTCTTCAACATTGTTGAGGGGAGTACAACTTCGAGTTTATGGGAAAAATTGGAAAAACTTTATATGACAAGGTCATTAACTAATATAATTTATCTGAGAAGACAATCGTATGGTCTTCAAATGAAGGAGGGTTCAAAAGTTTCAAAACATTTGAATATTTTTAATACACTCATATGCCAATTAACAGATATGGAAGTTAAAATTCATGAAGAAGACAAAGCTATAACCTTGCCATGTTCTCTACACGAATCATGGGATCACTTCGTAACTTCAATCACCGTGAGCACCACTAATTCTTTGAAATTTGAATCAATTGTGAGATCTCTCTTGTCTGAAGAAGTACAAAGGAAATCTAGTACTGAAATAGCTGCATCAAAAACCATGATAGCTAGAGGACGGTCAAAGGAAAGAGGAGAAAAAAGAAGGTGGTCATCTAGTTCTAAATCGAAGGGAAAGAAGTGTAAGGCAAAATGTTGGCATTGCAATAAAATTGGACACCTGAAGAAAGACTGTTGGAAATGAAAAGAATCTGATAACCCGAAGAAGGAAGCAAATCAGGTCGATTTAGGTATGATAGATGAAGATTTATCTGCTGAAGAATTATGTATGATAGATGAAACTTCACCTGTACGTAATCTCTCTCAGGGTTTAGAAAGTTGATTATTAGACTGTGGTGCTTCTCATCACATGTGTCCACATAGAAATTGGTTTACTTTGTATGAAAATGTAAATCGTAGTTCTATGTTTATGGGTAATATGTATCATGCAAGACTATTGGGATGGGAAATATCAGGATTAAAATGTATGATAACATAGTTACAGCATTAACTAGTGTTAGACATGTACCTGATTTGAAGAAAAAAATGATTTATTTGGGAGTGTTGGATTTGGATGGTTATAAGTTTATAGGTTAGAATGGTGTGCTGAAAGTCTTTAAAGGCACCCTAGTTGTTATGAAAGCAAAAAAGGTCAGAAATATTTATAGACTCAAAGGAAGTACTCAGATCAGTGAAGCAGCCATTGCATCAGAAAAAGAAGAAGCAGGTACTCGTCTATGGCATCAACTATTGGGTCACATGAGCGAGAAAGGTCTTCAGATATTTGATGAAACGTAAATCTCTTCCCAATTTGAAATCTTTGAAGTTAGATTTGTGTAAACATTGTGTGTATGGAAAATAGTGTACACAAAGATTTAAAACTCGAAATCATAATAGTAAAGATATTTTAGACTATATTCATTCTGAACTGTGGGGACCATCTATTGTTCTCTCATATGGAGGTGCTCTATATTTTTTAACGTTTATTGATGGTTTCTCCCGTAAAGTTTGGGTCTTTATGCTAAAAAAGAGAGTTGATGAATTCAATGTCTTTAAACAATTTAAAGCAATGGTAGAGAAAAGAATAGGAAAATCAATTAAATGTTTAAGAACTGACAATGGTGGTAAATTCACTTCAATAGAATTTGAACAATATTGTAAGGATGAAGGAATTGTTAGACACAAAACTGTTGTTTATACTCCTCAGCAAAATGGTGTTGCCAAACGTATGAATGAGACTCTTATGGAAAGAGCCAGAAGCATGATCAGTAATGCTAACTTGCAAAAGGAGTTGTGGGTAGAAGCAGTATCCAATGCTTGTTATTTAGTCAATAGATCACCTTGAGTAGAAATTAATTGTAAAATTCCCAAATCGGTTTGGACAGGTCAGTCTTGTGATTATTCACATTTAAGGATATTTGGCTGTGATGCTTATTCTCTCATTCCTAAAAATCAGTGTATAAAATTAGATCCAAAATCGAAATGTTATGTCTTTGTTAGGTATGACTATGCAGTGAAAGGATACAGGTTGTGGGATCCTACATCACGAAAAATAGTCATTAGTAGAGATGTAATATTTGATGAATCTTCTCTTTTAAAATCAAATGTTCAAAGAATTGAATAGGAACAAGTGTCGCCAAATCAACAAGTTCAGTTGGAGGCTAGACCTTTCTGTGACAGTCCAAAGGAAGAAGAGACTTCTGGAGAAAAAGGTGTGGAAGATACAAAGGAAGTTGTTGAAGTTTCTGAACTAGTTCAACAACCAGTCACAGTAAGAAGGTCTACAAGGGAAAGAAAAACTCCCAAAAGGTATGAAGATTTTGCTTCATCTTTTGCTTTGATTACTGAAGATGGGGAACCTTCTTTTTATCATGAAGCAGTAGATGATACAGATAGCAAAAAATGGAAAATGGCTATGGAAGAAGAAATGGATTCATTAGCCAAGAACAATACCTAAGATCTTGTAGAACTTCCTGAAGGGAGAAGGGTTGTTGGATCCAAGTGGGTCTCAAACTGAAACAGAAAGTTGTTGGAAGTATCAAAAGCTATAAGGCAAGACTCATAGAAAAATGATATTCTTAGGTTGAAGGTATCAAATTTCATGAGATTTTTTCACCAGTTGTAAAACTTGTTTCTATTCATACTGTGTTGGCACTAACTGCATTAATTAACCTTGAGTTAGAATAGTTATATGTTAAAACAACTTTTCTACATGGTGATTTGAATGAAGAGTTATATATGGAAAAACCATAAGGTTTTGTACAAGGTCGCAACAGAAGATTAATTTGGCAGCTCAGGAAATCATTGTATGGTCTGAGGTAGTCTCCGAGGCAATGGTAGAAGAAGTTTGACTCCTTCATGGTGAGCCAAAACATTATTAAAAGTGAGTATGATCATTGGGTATAATTCAAAAGTTTCAATGGCATACTCATTATCTTAGCTTTGTATGTTGGCAATATGCTTATTGCAAGCAAAAGCATAGAAGAGATCATCAGGTGAAAGGATAAGATCTCTAGGATGTTTGATATGAAGGATCTTGGAGCAGCAAAACATATCTTGGGCATGCAGATACATAGAGACAGGAAAAATGCTAAGATTTGGTTATCATAGTAGAAGTATGTGGAGAAAGTACTTGAAAAGTTATGTATGAACAATGTGAAACCTGTTAACGTTCCATTAGCTTCCCATTGTAAGCTTTCTTCGGTTTTGAGTCCTAGAACTGATGAAGAAAAGCAGTATATGTCTCATGTACCATATGCAAATGCTGTAGGCAACTTAATGTATGCGATGGTACCTACAAGACCTGAGATTTCACATGTAGTTGGAGTTGTCAGTAGGTTCATGGCAAATCCAGGTGAAGAACATTGGCAAGCAGTGAAATGGGTGCTTCGATATCTAAAAGGCAGAAGTGACCATTGCATCATCTTTAATGGTAGTGAATGGTTAGTCTGCAGATATGTAGATGCTGATTATGCAGGTGATTTTGACAAAAGAAGATCTACTATAGGTTATGTGTTTACTCTTGCAGGTGGAGCAATTAGTTGGATTTCAAAGCTTCAAGAAATAGTTGCATTGCCCACTACCGAAGCAGAATATATAGCTGCTTAAGATGCCAGTAAAGAAGCAATATAGTTAAAGGTTTTACTTGGTGATATTGGAAGGACGTAGGAGAAAGTGAATGTACTTTGTAACAATGAAAGTGCTATTTATTTTCTCCTGCATTCTTCCAATCTCATCAAGTAAACCCTTTAACCAGATTGCTTCTTTATTGTCATCTAAAGCAACTATATATTCTGCTTTGGTAGTGAAAAATGCAATACAAATCCTGCTTATCACAGCAGAACCAAGCACATTGATGTGAGGTATCATTTTCTGAGACATGTGATCGATGGCGGAAAAGTAGCTCTTCAAAAGGTCCATACATGAGAGAATTGTGTAGACATATTCACAAAGCCAGTTATAGTAGAGAAGTTGCGATGGTATTTAGCTTCTCTTGGCTTACTGAAAAGATGATGAATGGGCATGGGCAGGGGATTAGGAAAATTATTGTCGAGGTGAAGTTTGTTGGAAGTTTGACAACTAATTATGCAAATTTGGGTAAAATGTATTAATTAGTAACAAGTTAGTTTTATACCAAAACATCGGTTCTGTAAATGAGGAGGCTCATATAAAACTCATGAATGCCTAAACTATTGTATGGAGAATCTTTTACTGATTGAATAGAGATTCCAATCCCTTGCCCCGTGGATGTTTCCTTGACACCCTGTCAAGATTTTACCATGTAAATCATGTGTTATTAATTGTGTGTGTGCATTTAGTTTTCCTATTAGTTACATTCTTTTCTTGGTTAATCTATAACTGTAAATGCCTTCTTTCTTGATTGATCTATAACTCATCAAACTACAAAGACACTACTACTACTTTGGACCCAGTTTTATCTTTACTCTTGGTTTTTTCCTTATTTGCGTTGCTCCACATTCTCCTCTCCTCAATAGAAATTGGCATGACCTCAACTTATTTTCCTTCCTCGCAACATGTATAGAGTTATTGTAAAGAATGATGCATTCAGATTTAGGTTACCACCAATACACCCTTAAGGTGTTCTTGGTCTTATCGATATGCCAGTGTAGGGGTTCTTCTTCAAAAATCCTCATGGCACCTCGCATATGCATGATGATGAAACCTCATTCCACTACTAAAGCTCCCATTGTAGGGACTACCCCGACAATAATTTTTTGAATACATGGACCACCCATAACTCGTGTTGAGTTAAACTAACTGGTGTTTCTATAGCCTACCATGTAAACCATCCTTTTAAGCAAAATAGGCCCTCACTTGTCTAGGTCTCGTGACACAACTAGGCCTCCAATGATAAACAAATCCCCCTTTCCCCATTTTTCTATATTTGGCTTTCCTAGTGTGGTATCTTCTTCCACAATCACATCATATTGTAGTGACAAGCAATGTGTAAAATTCATCTCCGCACACTTGGAGTTACTCACATGCCTTTATCTCCTCTCTCTAGTATCAATATAGCTCCATCTATCCCTCACTCCATTCTCATGCTACCCTTCTTCTCACAATCGTGGACTACTTTACTCATCTACACACTCATAAGCTCTAAAATATCTTCTATCAGTTCTTCTGCTAAATCCTATCCTTGGGGTTTTGTTTTATAAACCTCGCAGCCTTCACTCCATCCCATAGATGATCATTACACTAGCTTCTTCATTATTACTTGCATATTCAAATAATTGCACCTTTGTGTGGAATATTTGTTGAATTCTCTTTGGTTTAGTTCAAAAGGGTCAAATACATCTCCCACCTCTTAAATTCATATCGATTTCTTCTGAATTTATCATGTATAGCTTATTATTACTCTCTTTTGATAATATTATCCTAACACCTAATTGGTCAAACTAGTGGTTTTTGCATTATTTTCTACTATCAAAATCTGATTTGATGGTAACCTGAGTTGCTTTCTTTCAATTGAGTTTGAATTACCATACTAGGGATGGTAATCCACACACATTATCATGGTGTTCCTATCACATTTTCTATTTTCACTATAACTCTTACCTAAACCTTCATGTGAATCAATTTTTTGTACGACGTCCATATTGCATCAAAATTAAAAATATTAATTCCTCCGAGACTATTAAATCTCTTCATGCAATTTCCTTCCCAACTGTACTTTCCCCAACATTGTTTTTTTGTCTATTTTGGCACTACCATTGCCCATAATTCCATTTGATGTAGAGGAATTTTACTCAATACCCATCTAACAACCTCTACTAGCACATATAATAATAAATACAACTGCTCATAACCTTTAACAAATAGAAAAAAACAACTTCAAGCTGTAAGCAACACACTTTATTTATATACACATAGCTAGGGCTCCCTCCATCAATATATATATATATATATATATATATATATATATATATATATATATATGTTATCTATATTTGTACATAGATTTTGATTTCCTTCATCTTCTTACTGTAAATCACCATCAGACTTACCCATTTAGGCTCTTGCACAAGTTCAATGATTCTCGTTGTTAGCATCTTGTCCTACTCTAGTTTAACTTTTTTTCTTTATATATTGGGTTTAACACATATGGCCATTGCTTCAAAATCTATGAATTGGGCTTTAGCTAGATTCTCATCTTACCCAATTCTCCTACAATTCCCTTCATTTCCACGAAGGTGTTGGGGACAAGTGCTAATACTCATTCAACAAATATGCAACCTTCTCTATCGTCTCATCATCCCAAGATCCCAATAATCTCGTATAACCTCCATCTTGGGACTTTCCTCTATCTGAATTTTTACTTTCCAAGTTTTGATAGGGCACACATACTCCATGGATTACAACTATGGTCCACTTACTATATGCCCCCATTCGATTTCTAGGACCTATATGTTTCTAGGATCATTATCATCTCTCCCAATTCTGCTATATTATAACACTCCATAAATCCTATATTTGTTTCAAATTCTTATGCAGAAGACATAATGTTATACTTTCCATCATTATTGGGTCTCCCACATTAAACATTTTCCTCAATAATAACTTTAAGGCCTCATTTAGTGTTGACTCTTCTACCACAAAATTCAAGGTAGCCTGATATTTATGTTCCATCTCAATCCAATCCATCATTCATTAGCAAACCTCCAACTTAATCTAACAATTTGTGGGAATAATGTCCAGAGTATGTACAAAAAATGTGTGCCCACTAATGCTAGTGGAAGAAATTCTCTCATTCATTCCACAATACATGATTTCAAGCATGTCATTTGGCATTCCATGCCCAAATACGTCTCCCAAAGGACCCCAACAATTGGTCCCAAACCTGATGCACATTAACTATCTACATTGCTATGAACATGAAAATTAATCCATGTACATAGTCCACCATATGGTTTGGGTTGCACACATGTTCACACACCCTCTTCTAAATTAGAAGTACATGACCTAACAATATGCCAACACATCCTCCATCAATGATAGGGCTCACATAATCTTCCTAAGAAGTTTTCACATTATAAATGTTATCTAATTCTTCCCTACTTAGCTCACCTTTAACTTATTTAGTATATAAAGTCCCTTCACATGGATCTAAAGGTTTTGTAACTTAAATATTTATAGCTTAAAGGTTCATCTACCTCTTCTTTTAATTAAATCACTTTATTATTAAAATCCGAACCAATCCCCAATAGAGTTTCCTATGGATTGGTTTCATCAATGACATGTATAAGTCATAAATAAAAAGTACTCATAACATTATCAATATTCTCTCGTACACCCATCAATATACAAATGGGGAAGATACGATGTTGATTAGATAATCTGAACTCAATGAAAGACTAGGTTAGCTTTGGTTTTCCCTTGAGTTCCCACGTACTTTTCATCAAAATATTCACATCAGATGCCAACTCGAATATGATGATGTCCATTTCATATTCCCCCAACTATGAACCAATTATGAATTCCTTACTTGTGCTACCTAATTTACTATGTGTAGTGATACTCACACAATAGCTACATTTGCGTTCTTGGTACACTACCCTACCATCTTACTAAATTTCTCCAGTGCTTGTTCATTCTTGACCAAATCAAGACAACTTTGGAGTAGGCTCCAAAATCTATCTACTCTATCATGGTCTCCTTATAAATTACATCATCATATATTGCATACATTGTTGCTTCTTGGACTATGTCTGATCTATTCCATTTTGTAGCAACCATCTCCCTTAGAGTTTCTTTGTAGGTTTCTTTCTCTCATAGAGGATAAAACCTTGGAGGACGTCTAGGCACCCTTTTAACCCACTGTGTCTACAGATTTGTAGGATTCACAACATTTACTTTGGTTTTGACACGTTGTGAGGTTATTGCACCAACCCATTGTTGGGCTCTACGGGGCTTTGCGACTATCATTTGTAAATTTGGCTCCATCTTCTCTTGTAATTTCAGAGTAAGTTGTGGGAGATTAACAATATAATTTTCTATCACCTTAGAATATGTACATGTATAATATGGATTAGGAAGATATCATGCAAGGTGTCCCTACAGATCATAATTACAGAAAAAGTAGGTCCTCCACCTCTTCCAAATCCTCCTCTTCCTCGAGTTGGTCATTCGAAGATGCTAGTTGTCATTCCTTGTCTGTGGCCAGGTTAATTATATTTTTAGGTTTGGTTGTACCCTATTTGATTGAAGCCTACAATCATGACTTCACTCCTTCAAGTCCCTATACTTGAAATGAATAAAATGTATATTCATGGATCAATTCTAATTTGTGGAAGTGGTGAATATCATGTCCCAATGATGTATGAAAATAAAAAAATATAGTGTGGGAAGTTGCTTCATAACTATGCATTATTGTATAGCTGTGTGTAGTGTGGCTCCACATTCGGAAAACTTCACACCAAAACCATTTATGATGTGAAATCATATCCTCTTTTCCACTAGCCATATAGTTCCTTAGCAGTCTACACTCATTTCTATGGAAACCCTCCATCTGCCAGACCGTGTACCATGCTTCCTGCTACTTCTATTTTCGTTTGGAAAAATATTGTAGCTACAAAGTTAGTGTAGCTAGTTGCAATACCATTTCTCTCTCCATTTTCCTTTGGTGAGGCTCCCAACTTCAGAGTAAGCTCTAACTCCCCTCTCTCCGTTTTCCTTTGATGAGGCTCCCAACTTTAGATTAAGCTCTAACTCCCCTCACTGTGAGCCACATCATTGCTACATCAATAATATCCTGATATGTGGAATCAGTCTAGTGATGAACCTCTCCTTATGCTATGTGTCTAAAATCATGAACGTCAGCCTTTCCTTTAGAATCTTAAATCGCTAGTCATAATCCTACATAGACTTGTTTGAACCTCACTTGATATCCTTTAGTTCAATAATATATTGAAATTCATATTTAATCTTTCTAAACTCCCTGATCGAAGCTTGCTTAATATCATTTAGCGTCATATTCTTTCAAGCTAGGGTCGAACTCTTAAATTTCATGTACCATGTTGATGCGTGATCTATGAAGGTAGCTTCCAACCATGAAATTTTGTCACATCTTCTTGGACATACTTGGTTATCCAAATGGACTTACAAATCAATAAATTTGGTTTTGGGTCCCCATTCCTTGCACCATGGAACATAAGCATCCCTAACTTTACACCAGCAATTGAACTCTGCATAGTGCTTCCTAGTGAATTATTCCCAATTGCAACCGTTCAACTACTAGACTATTATGCAGTTTGTGCACAAAAATAAACTTGGCCACCTTGTGCTGCTTTCCCTACTGGTTGACCAATGTAAATACTCGTAGCACCTCCTCCCAACTATGTGTAATTAGCTATTTGACTATTTTTTACAATGTGTTGAGTACATACCTCTATAATTGTAGATGTGCATGGGGTTCTGGGCTCCACACCAAATATGTTCTAACTCCACTATCCTAGATCTACAAACTTCGTGCTACATTGACTTAGTTTCTCCTCTTCTCCTCCTTCATTGCATGGGGTACCGAATTGCTTTCACTTGTAACTTTTTTCATTCACACTACTCCTTTTCCTCTAGTGGCCTTTCCTTGCCGCTCTCTGAATGCTACATGGAATTAGTTTCTCCTCTTCGGCTACTTTAGTGTGTGTGCTGCTAAACTGTGTTCCCTCATAATGTTGGTCACTAACACTACTTATTGTTCTTTGGTGGGCTTTCCATGCCTTGTTAGATGGGCTTCTCCTTTTACTAGGCATCCACATTGATCGACTTGCTCCAACATCACCCCGTGAAAACCTTCATCCTTTCCTCAAGATGCCACCCTCAAAACTCTCTATCTCCATATTGTGTCTTCTTTATCATGTTCTACATAGTCCCTTACTTACTATAAACCTTCCCCAAATTTTTCCCACCCCATCTCCTTCCCTTTCGTTTAGAATACCTCCAAGTACTTCCCCACATTCCCCTAGTGTCTGAGTGGTATAACCACTCATGTTATATGTCTCCAAGGGAAAAGATATGTGGTTCCATAGAAACATCTGAATGGATAATGGTAATGGTCATGTAAATCAACCTTGTGGTCCTTTTCGAAATTTTCTCTACATTACAATATAGGAAAATAGTGCTTCTATTCTGAATTCAGCAATATAACATTCCAACATACTTTCAAACTAGAAATATATAACACATGAAGATTTGTTACTTACCACTTGCAACTATCATACCTCTTTTGGATTCCACTACCTTGGTCCCTTCCACTCATAGCTTGGATTACTTCAATCGTTGAACCCACTTTGTGAGAATATCTAGAAATTCTCTAAAGAAGGTTTCGTGAATTTCATTAAGCATGTACTTTGGTATCCATTTTGTTAGTGCTTTGTCTTTTATCCTGAATTTATTTTGCTGCAAACTCATGCTCCTTCTCCTTACAATACCGAGTAATCTCTTCCCTGGTGCGATTATGTTATTTCAACATATATGTGATGAAATAATCCCATCCTATAATGATATTCAACCTGGCAGCAGGACCATTTCTTGGCACACAATATTCTATTAGACCTAGGATTTTATAGGGAGTTGGCCAAGAAACTCGCTAAGCATCAACCTTTTCAGCATTACCCATAGAGTGAATGAATTTGCACCCACGATGTTAGGGGGATGTAGTAACCAACTTTCTATATTCAAATGGGATTGTTATAATCATGACACATTTGAACTTTGAGTTACAACAGATACCTATTAACAATTTTTTGACTATGCACTCCATGGGACTTCACTAGTTCTTGCACTCACTATTTTTCATGTAGATCATTGGCCAATATATATTATTCTTCTCATTAGTCTTTTTTACATCATTAAAGTGAAGAACCATTTACCTCAAATGGGATTTAACGTATTAAAATTATTGCAAGTCTATCAATACGCTCAACCACTTTAGACATTAAAATATATTTATTTTAATATGAAATTACTAGAAAAAATTATATAAGTGAATATACAATAACAACAAATACATCACACATTTTTACTCTAATATATATGGGAAAACCCATAATTCCTTTCCTTACCTCATAGTAATACAAAAAAGTGCAATGCCCTACAATAGAGGTAGCCTTTGGAATTTTTTCATGCCATAAAGTGTTAACCATCACAATGCAAAGACATAATAGAATAAACTATTGATTGTTCCGTTTTCACCTTTTCTACACAACAATTGTAGGAACATACATACACCATCTAGAATGACAGTATCCAAAACCAAAGAGGGGTTCTCTCTTCGTTCTTCTTCTCCCAAAATTTCATCAAACCATATCCAATGAATCCTCTCCTCTATCCCTCATAGTTTATTGATCTTCTTCCACCTTCTTCTGTAGTCCTTAAGTTGTCCTCCATGTTGGCTAACCATCTTAGATATTTTATGATACCTTTCCTCTAGGTGACCCTTACGACTTAGCCTTAAGGTTGAACCTACTGAAAAGATCTACAACTATCTCATGATCACCACTCCACCAACTTCCTCCCTTATAGAAATATCTCCACATTCTCCTACCATGTCATCCTTCTTCACCTTCTCCATCACCTACAAAATCCAAACTGCCTCATTTATTTTCATGCATCCTACCTACTGGACATTGTTGTCTCCTAGATGTGGTACTTTGGTGTGCTATGTCTCTCTCTTCTACACCAATATTTACTATTATGCACTAGCTACTCCTCTCCCTTGCAATGTCTCTTTTGCATTCTAATTTGCAATAACACTTAAAAAAATAGCCTCCAACACAAAGCCAAATATACTCCTTCCCATAAAATCAAGAATTCAACTTGATTTTTAGTCCCTTTCCCCAAGACCCATGAAAATTGTATTTTTTTTTCATTCTCGTCCTCAAGAATCCCTGTCACTCTAGCTTTCCCTCAGTTACCCTTCGATGTTGTGTCAAAGGAAAGAGAGTGACACCATTTTTTTCTTCTTCTTGAACCATTCTAATTGCAAAGGAGATATTAAGAGGGGATTTATGAATGAAGTTTCCATCCCAACCTAGATTGATCCATTCATGCTCATTTGATTATGTATCATCCAATTCTTTCGAATGAAAGCCACGACTAGTTTGGATTTAGAAAACAATTGAGTTGATTTAATAGCTAATGAAACTATTTTTAGTTGACCTCCTTGGAAAATAGCTAGGTTTAAGAGTAATACAAACTCACTAAATTAAGAATTTTGTAAAAGTCATCCAACTTCTTATAAGGATGGATTTAGAATTCTTGTGCCAAGGACATATGGGGTTCCATGCGTCAAACATTTCTGTCCAATTTTATATAAGAAAATAAACATTGGTGACACTACTCATGACTAACATGCATACTTCTAAAGACAAGGTACACTATCAAAAAAACATGAAGAATATCCTCCTCTGCATATTTGCAAAGAGCTTATGAGGAAGTCCCACATATACTTCTTTTTTGGGGATTTTTAGCAGTTAATATTTTCTCGTGAACCAGTTCCCACCAAACGATGTTGAGTTTGGGAAGCCCATCTTCTTGCCAAATTATCCCCCACAGTCTACCTATTGGGATATGTGGTGATTTATGCATTAACAAATTGTATCGCAAGTATAGAAACCTTTCTTACTGCCCTCCCAAATTCTCTGATCTAGATTATTAGTTGTAATTGGTTCTAAGTCCTCTAAGGAATTTTTGAATTTTTGAAAGGAAACCATTGAGACAAATGATTGGGAGATAAATTAGGGCCTTGATGCCCAAAAAAATGTATCTTATCATCCCATTTAAAAATGTCACCAATTTTTTTATATCCACCTAAACCGATCCAATTTTTCATGTCCCTTCCTTATTTTATTGTTATACAACAATAGAAAATTTTTTAATATGCAATCTTTCCACAAGTCAATTCAAGATTTATTTCTTGAATGCCACCCCAAGTACTCAATGATTATTCGAGTCATTGTTTTACAAAGCTTCCATATTATAGAGCCACGATCAGGTCAAGATTCATTTTTATGCGTGAGAATCCATCTGTTATGAATATATTTGTGCATAGAAGCCATATTCCACCACTCTTTAAAGTTCTATAGTAGTTTCCAAATTATCTTTTGACCATAAGCCATATTCATGATCTTTGGATCCTTGATTGCTAAACCTTCATGTTGTTTAGGTAACCAAAGTGTATTCCAATTGACTAATTGGAATCACTTTTCTTTATTTTGTCCTCCTTGCCAAAGGAACTCTTAGATATGACCACCAATTTGATGTATAATTCCCTTGGAAGATAGAAAACCAAATCCATTTTATAGAGGGAGATAAGATGGCACAAATACGATTAAAACTACCTTCTCAAATACATTTAGCCATTGTGCTCTAAAAAACTAAATCCCTTTTTATTATTTTTGCAAAACCTCTTCCAATTTATCTACATTAGTAGGTACCAAGGAGGTGGGGATTGCTGAATATTTCAACAATTTCTTATCATTCACTATTAACGATTCTATTGCTCTTGATATATCATTTAAAATCTCTTTTGGGCGGTTCTAGCCATACAATTGACATTTTCTTTTATTAACTATGCCACGAGAATGATTTAAATATTTATTAAGAATTATTTTAACTAAACTTCTACTCTTTTAGAGGCCCCTCCAATAAAAAGTGTCATCAGGGAATTCTGATTGATTGACCCATTTGATATTTCAGGAAATACTGAAACAAGCTAGCTTACACTCCTACCTTGATGTCTCTAAGTTTCTACTCATGCTTTTAGCTATAATTATATAGGTAATTTGGTACATGGGACATCCTTATTTGAGATGTATCGATGCAACAAATAATGTTGAGGGACATCCATTCATGTGAGGGGCAATCCACGAGGAGTCTATATGTTCTTTAACCCATCTAATGAAGCCCTTAAAGAAACCTATTTTTTCAAGCACCAAAGAGAGAATTGAATGCCTTACTTGATTGAAGGAATTCAAAAACAAAATTTAAAAAACATCCTCACTTATCTTGCCTCCTTACTATAGTGTACTACTTCATATAAGAAAATAATGTTGTGGAAATTTTTTAGTTGTTGCATCATCCCACCTTGATTTTATGATTGATTTTATGAAATAATATCTAGTAACATTTTTTTGAGTCTTGATGTTATAAACTTTTTCAAACCTTTTTAGGATATGTTTCACAAAGACCTAGGTCGGAAACCAGAGAAATTGATTGGATTAATTTATTTGAGAGTTAAGGTGAAGAACAAAGAATATATACAACCTCCAATTTTACCTTTGCTTCTCACACCATTCTGAATTCTCCTGAGATCCATTTTTATCATATGCCATAAGGTTCTATAAAAACTTATAGTAAACTCATCAAGGCACGGTTCTTTATCTAGATCCAACTCTCATATTGCTTTTTCTCTTCTTTTATAAGGTTAACCAATAACTTGCTAGTTGAATGAGAGACAATAGAGGGAATAGATTGGAGGAAAAATTGAGATTTATTATTATCAAATTCATTATCCTCTTGATATAGGGCATGGAAATGATTGAATGCTTCTTGCTTGATTTAATTAAAATATGTCAATTGTGACATACCTTTGGGAATAATTTCCTTGACTCAATTGTGAATATCTTTGGCATTTTCATGTTTGTGGAAAAATTAGGTTTTCTGGTCACCATATTGAAGGCATAAGTTTTAATATTTCAGCATCAATAAATCCTCTTCCTATTTGCAGATTGAAAAAAAATCATTGTTATCTTCTTTTCATTTTCAAAATGTCATTTCTCCATTGAGCTCATATCCATTAGATTCTGGTGAGCTTCTAATTCTTGTACTAACACAATGTGGTTCTGACTAGGAGGTCCATTTTACTACTTTGCACATTTAAATGAAGTATGTTTCAATCCCTTTAGTTTTGAATCCCATATGAGAGCTAGAGAGAAAATGACTAAGGTCCTCCAAGCTTGCTTAATAATTTATACTACTTCTTTTTTCCATAATATATTATACCTAAAGGGAATCATAAGTAGATTCTTGATTTGATCGATTGCTAGTCATATTAGTAGATGGTTAGATACTCCTTGAGGCCTGATATTAAGGCACATTACATCCCTTTTAAGAGCCAACAACTCTAAATTAAAAACCTCTCTAGGGAGGTGGGCTATATAATTGTTTGCACTCCTTTAGTTAGACCTTTTGTACTTCCCCATTTTGGGGGAGATCAACCACATTTGATTCATTAACCAAATATTCCATTCCATCTCTGAAGGGATCTAGCACTAGAATTTATCCTTTTTTTTTGAATTCCCAAGGACAATATTAAAATTCCCTCCCACATTGTAGTTTCTATGCCAAGATTTCTTCGAGAGAGAGATAAGAAAATCCTAGAATTCTAACTTTCCACCATTTAGAATCAGGGCATACACATTGATGAAAATCCTAGAATTCTAACTTTCCACCATTTAGAATCAGGGCATACACATTTATGATAGGGATCTACTATCATGTATCATTTTTTTCAAATAGCACAAATTCGCAAAATTGTGCCTTAATACTACAAATAAGTATGAAATGGAAGCTAGACCAAAAAGTACCTATACCACCCAAGGATCATCTTGAGTTATGCTCTAGGATAGATCTATCACTCCAGAAGGTGCTAGACTCCTTGAGAACTTCATATAGTAATAATATCCATAAACTTTCCTTCTTTATCATGTCCGTTACTGATAAGATTTTTATGGGACTTCCGAACATGTGATATTCCAAGATGAAAACTTAATAATTTTTAGTAGGGTCATGTAAATTCCCTCCACCTTCTTCGAATCTATCTGATCCATTAATTCCCATTTGTTTTAGGATCTCTATGATTATTGGTAGATTACCAATTTTTTTCTTTTCTTTTCTTCCAATTATCTGGTTGTCTTCTTAAATGGTCTCCTTTTTTTTCTTTCCATGTTTGGACCACCCCCTTAATTCCATTATTATGTTAAGGTTGAGCCATATTTCAAATTAGAATCCTTGAGGAATTACCACCCTCATTAAATCCTAGTTTTAGTGAGGTTCCAGTGTGGTTTACTGCAACATTTTGGGATTCAATTTGGACTGAATCCATAACATATGGATTTATATTATGCTTAGAAGCTAGGACCTCCTCTACACCCTTAAACTCACCTTCTTCTAGATCTAACACTTATGCTTCATTACAAAAGTCCCCTTTAGGAGAGTTTGAGAGAGGCTCCTCTTGCTCAGCGTCGTCGGGATGTCTTTTCTAAGCACTACAGGGATTTGAAGAGGTCAAAGCCGTATTCAAGTTTTTGTTATTTTGATTCTTGATTGCATTTGATTTTCCTTTAGTTCCTCCATGCTTTTGTCTGCCATTGTTCCTTCTACACCTTTATTTGCGTGGCATTTTTCTCAGTCTCTAGTAAAATGGCCATATTTATTGAAAAAGTGGCACTTGAACATGATCTACTTATAATATAAGGTTTTGAAATGAGTGCAAGACCCTAATGTTACATTTATTTCATAAGAAAATCCCTTCTCATGATTAACCTCTACACATATTTTGGCTCATGCAAATTATGAGCCCTTAGGTTTGCTGGATCCAAATATTTCCACCAACATTTCCAATTTCTCAATGGCAATCATCTCTCTAGCAATATAGAGAGAGTCTATACAACTTCAACTTGACTGGCACTGCATTTGGAATATCAACATCAGGATTGAAGTCCAATGACCGCCTATTCATATACATACCTTGAAATCCAAAGTGTAAGGTCTATTTATGAAGAGGACACCTTTATCTTCCTTGACCTCAAACATGAATGCAAAATGTCCATTACATTAGACATATAACCCATTTTTTCATTCATCATTAATTTCCATTTCTTTTTATCAATGCTCCCATGGATCTGGGGGACAACGACATCCCTATCAACTTTATGATCAGAGCCCATTCAAAAAATCCAAAGTCTTTCTTTGAGCACCCATAGGGAGAGCTACGTAAGGGATTTCCTCTAATTTCTTCCCAAATTTCCACTAATCTCCTTTTCTCTTAGGGTTGTTTGAAAATAGAACCATTAGAGAGTTGCGGCCTCATCATCAACAAGAGGAGGGGTAGGGGGAAAATCCCCCTATGAAGTCCAAATCAAATATCAGTCAAGATTTTCTATGACAATGTTCAAACCCAAACTCATAATTAAACAATATAATTTCTTACAATTTGATTTATCTTTTGCAACAAAAATGAATATGAATTAAGTTCAAATGCAGCTAAGTGAATAATTTAGTGTTTGCAAAAGGAAAGATAATAATCGAAGTCTTAAAGCATTATTAGTCCAAGAATCCACCATCAAAAATACAACTATAGAATTTCCATCTACCAAGGAACATAAAAAAGGCACTATTATTAAGATCTCCAATGTCTTTGATTTAACAAAAATGAATATATCATTTGGAAAAAAAGTAACCAATCTTATTCATGTGAATGTTATCAACTTCCCATATCAAAATAATTCTACTCCATTATTACACGTGAATTTTCTACATGATATTGTTAAAACCTAGAATAATTAATAGGTTATATCCTTTCAAATATTAATAGGGAATGAAAGTGAATCTTCACTCTTATATCTCAACCTAGCCTGTATGTTTGAAATTAGTAGGTTGTCACATGTTTCCTTTCACCCTAACTTTTTGATATCCTTTCCACCATAGCTTTTGATATCCTTTTATATATTTAGCATGATGTGTGAATAAATCTAATTTAAAGTAGATAATGGATTGCTAAGTATTTTAGTGAATTATCCACATGTGTGAGAAAATTAAAATCTATAAAGATAAAACATTCTTATTTTATTATTATAATCATTTTCTAATAAATTTAAAATTTTAAATGGCATTAATGCTCCATTTTATCTAAGATACATCAACAAATTTTTATTTTATATATATATATATTAATTAGTGCTCCATTTTATCTAAAACACATAAACAAATAATATATATATATATATATATATATATATATATATATATAATTTTCTCAATCCATATGGACTTATAGAGGCATATATAAATATTTATTTAATTCACTAATGAAAGAGGTGGTAGAAATATAAGTGACGTTATATTTATCTTCATGGTAGAAATTATCGTGAAAGGAAAATTTGCTTCTCAAAAGTTACAATATTTTAATATTTTTAGCAAAGTTACTTTTTGAAAATTCAATTGTTTGAACAATTAATATTTTTGTGTTTATTTTTAATTTATGTAATATTCACATGGATAAAGTCTCCATACAAAATATTTTTTGGAGAAGTAGACACACATTGAATTGGGTAACAACCCTGGTGACTTCATATTCTCTTAGCTTTTCTGTTTTTTTTTTTAATGTTGAAAGGAAACCTTTAGCACTATCCTTAATAAAAATAAGAGAAAACAAAATTATATGATTCTTTCATGATATAAAAGGTCCACAGTTATGAAGAAAGGAAAGGATCATTTTTAAGTGATAATCAACATGTGTTGTCTCCAAAATGATTTTGACAATTTGTGGATTTTAGGAATTATTCTTTAGTAACATGTTACTAAGGATGCATGTGGATTCTTATCTAGTAATTTGATCAAGGAAATCCATGATTCAATAGTTTAGTAAGGTGCAATGATTTTGGTTGGTGACTAGAACTTTATTAGGGTTATGTCATATATCTTGATGGAGTCCAACTTGATTCAAGCATTCTTTGTCTAACACAAGCATCTCAAAAGAGGTTTAGTAGATGTTTTTAGTTATACCATAAATTCAAAAGTTTATGGAGGTGGAGTATGAGAACTTGGGAATTTAGGTAGCTATCTACACCTTTGCAAGGTTTATGGCATATCATGATGGAGCCCTACATGGTTCAAGCATTGTTACTCAAAGAGAAATGGTTTAGACAATGTTCTTAGTTGTACCATAAGCCTTAAGAATAAGTGTCAGAGTTCCTATTTAGCATAATCATTTTAATAAAAGAATTTCCATATAGTAACTCATAAAATCATAGCTAAATAATATTTAGATGAATAATTTACAATGCACTTATAGAAAAAATACTTCACAGCTAACATAAACATGGATCATGGACATGGTATCATGTGACTTAATTATAATAAAATGATATATTTTACATGCCTTCCTTGTTTTCCTTGCAACTTTTTCTATTTATTTAGAAAAATAACATTCTTCAACAACTCAATAATTCCACCAATATCCTAAATTATGATAAGTTTAATAATTATGTCAACATTAAAGCTCTTCCATTTTAGTTTGAGAGAAAGAGCAATGATATATCACCAAAAATAATTTTTAGTGAATTAAATAAAGGCTTTATAAAAAAAGATTTACCAGAATTTTATTTTGGGTTTTGAAAATAATAATTATTATTATTATTATTATTATTTCACTAAATTATTGTTATGCTTGAAGTAAATGTTTATAATGTTATTGGAGTTTTTGGAAAATGTAATTAATGTTTAATCAAATATATTTTACATATTTAAATTTAAAGATGGTTTCATTTATATTTCTTCTCTTTATTTGCTTTCTAACTAGATTAAAACCCCATTTTGTTTAGAATTCCAAGGAGTTAAAAAGAAAGTCTTTTATTCTAATAAAATCATAAATATAAATCAAATATCTTCTTATTGACCCAATAAAAAATAAATAAAAAATCATTAAAATAAAAAATTCATAAATGTGTAAAAAATTGAAAACAAAAATAAATTTACAATATTTACATTTACAATTTTGTATACACAAATACATACACATAGACCAATTCAAAAATATATTAAAAAAATAGATATTATTATTTTTTTTATTATTAAATTGTAAAATATATTTTTTTTTCTCTTTACTGAAATACATCCCTGTGATATAAAATTAGTAAAAATAAATCTGTGATATAAAATTGGTAAAAATAAATCTAGAGAATATCTAGTGAGCAAATGTAAAAGAACCAATTTCATAAAAGATTCTATGTAAATATCAAATTTCAAAATTATGTTAAATAAATTCAATCTGATAACAGTTTTCAAATTTATCCAAAACAATTACAGATTTGGTGAACAGCTTAGCTTAGCTAAATCTATGTTGAAGCTCATATTATTTTCTAAGAAATTTTAGAATAACCAATACAATATTAACCATTTAGGATTTCGTAAAGTTGATTTTTATATTATTTTAATTTTGGAATTGTTTAATACAAATACAATACAGAAATGGCATTTTAAAAATTATCTACAGTGAATATTCATTAGAAACTTTTAATGGGAAAGCTCAGAGGAATATACCGGACGATGCAGATATTGACCGTAAATTATGTTTCTGTTTGACAATGAAGTATTCTCAGATCCATGTCCCACATGTTTATGATTATATCCCAAAGCCGACTATATGATATAGAGAATACGTCCAAGCGCACTGTACAGAGTTCTTGGGGAGACTGGGTAATGGAATGGAATGGAACCTGAAATCAAAGAGTCTGGATAATGGAATGGAGGCTGGGTAATGGAATGGAATAAGATTTTGACCGGCTCAAAGATGCAAAGAAAAGTCAAGCTCCACATGTTCTGTATTATCACATGTATTTTGCTGCTCAGGATCTTCGTTTCTGGCAGAAGAAGTTGACACCAATTCGGTGCCATTTCTGGCCCTTTTCACAGAAGATAAAGAGCTGGACACCAATTCGATGTCATCTCTGGGCCTTTTAACAGAAGACCGCTCTCTGCAGCTCAAACATGGGAGAAAGTCTGCCGTTGGAATCAAACATAGCATTATTAGACTGCTGCCCTACAGCGTTTCTGGCCCTTTTTACACAAGAAAGAGAACTGGAGGAAAATTGTCCGTGAAGATTGGGAGGCCGATAATTTGATAGGTCAACTCTCTGCAGCTCAAACCTGCGGTTGGAATCGAACATAGCATTACTAGGCTGCTGCCCTACAACGCGAAACTGAAAGCTGTTAGTTGGCGGGCTATTCAAAACGGGATTCGATTTGCTTGCAGTTCGCTCATTCTTATGGGCATTCTGATGGCCACCAAGTGCCTTAGAACTGGAGAACGTTTTCGAGCAATAACGGCAAGAAAACACGCGGGCTTTAGGGCCCTGGGCGGTGCTTGTGCTCTTGGAAGCAAAGGCCGCTAACTCTGGTACCTCCTGATGACCTTGCCTCTTTGCACGTGTTGCTGGGTGTTCGTGAAGGCTGAAATTAGTGTAGTGTAGTGTTAGATCCACTCCAAACAGTCTGGGTTTATCCTTCTTCTGATCGCCCTCGGAATCCATGGATCCTCTGGATGTTTCTATTTATGATCTGTGGACTTTCTTTGTCTGCACCAGCGTTATAGCACCAAGCAAAAACCTAGTGTCTGCTTTCAGTGCCTCTCAGACAAGTACGCTCGCCGACTGTTTAGAGAATATAGGTAATAGGGTTCACCAGGTAAGCCTGAAAGTTACTCCAGATGCGATTTCTGCACTTTGAAAATAAAAAGTTTTATAGGGTCGAGAAAGCTGCCGACTCCTTCACCGTGTTAAATATACCGAGGCACTTTGTATACTTATAAAGACGTCCGCAAATATCATGGGACCGAAAATTAACCATTTATCACAGTTAAAATGCGTTCAGAGGGGAATCCAGTCAATTTTTTTATAATTTTATTTTAGAACGACCAATCTCAAATTTTTTATGATTTCATTTTGTCAATTTGTATTATTTTACTCACTAAAAAATATCATCATTTTGTGTAATTTGTATTATTTAATTCACTAAAAATTAACAAAGTAAAATTCAAATATTAAATTTATAATTCAACTAATTCAAAAATTTATAATTAAATTATAAATAGTTAGACCTTAGATTTTGTGATCCATGTTATAAATAATAATGTTTTTCATTATGTATAAAGAGTTTTTTCCAGAAGAAGTCATTATAAATAATTAATATTAATAATAATTAATATTATTGTTAAATAATGATTAGTTTATTTAATTTTTTATGTTATTCATTTAATTTTGTACATTTTATTTATTTTAATACTTAACTAATAAATATGGAAACTAAGTTTTAGTATTAAATTTATAATTTAATTATAAATTATTAAATTAATTTTAGTTTAATTGGAATCTTTTCTCTAATTTTTTTATATTATTATTTTTTGTTTGTTTGTCAAGTTTTTTATGATCTTCCACCTGGCTTGAGCAGCCACACCCTGGGGCATCTTAGCGCCACACCCTGGGGCATCTTAGCTATCAAAGTCATGGGGATCTCAGAAGCCCTTGGCCACACCAACCCTTATCTTAGGGGATTTTTAGCATGTCTCCTCCCCCACCAACCCTTAGCTTAGTGGATTTTTTAGAATGTCTCCTTCCATACCAACCATTAGCTTACTTGATTTTTTTAGCATGTCTCCTCCCCTTAGCTCACGACACAGCCACCCCCATGAGGCTTAATCATGGGCCACACCGACCCTTACCTGAGTGGTTTTTTAAGTGGTTTTTTAAGCATGTCTCCTCCCTGTAGCACACTACACAACCAACCCCATGAGGTTTGATCCTCTCCCACACCAACCCTTAATTGAGCGGATTTCTTAGCATGTCTCCTCGCTTTAACATAAGGTACAACCACCCCGGTAAGGTTTGATCCTCGCCTCCCTTGGTGACGAGGTCCATCCTTAATGGGTTGGACTAGTAGAACTTGATTTTTATATGTTATTATTAACCCATAGAGAAAATATGTAATAAATTTAAGTATAGTGAGTAATTCATTATATGATTAATAATAATGTTTATTATTATTTTATATACAAAATATTAAATATTATTTTCCCATATTTAATAATGATGCATAATATATATATTGATTATTGTTTTTTTTACATGTTAGTTTATGTAAAAATAGGTAGGTTAACTTATGGTTTAAAAAATAATGACTCAAGGGTGCTTAACTTATCATCATTAAGGGATTGGCCTAGGCCACACCAAGTAATAATGGTCAGATTTGTGCATGTAGTTTTCAAACGAATGATTTTTTCATGACATGATTCCTTGATAAACCATTGCATTGTACCTTTTGAGGTTTGTGTGATATATTTTTTGTATTGTATTTTTCTACAATGTATTTTTAAAATAAAGAGTATTGCTTAAAATAAATGTGAGACCTAGTAGAGGAAACACCTTCAATGTGAATGTATAATAATAATTGAAAAATAATATTAAACATTACTAATAAAATTATGAATTTTTTGTGGTTTGATTTAAATTATATTAATAAAACATTTCTATATATAGATATAAGCGAGAATTGTATTGAACAATAATCACATTTAATGCACGAGACATATAACTGTTAACAATAATGAGGCATATACATTATGTAAAGAAATTGAAAAAACATCATCACAAAGGGCATCCTTTGAAAGCCTTGGTGAAAATTACATGTAATAAAAGTTAATAAAAGGAAAAATAATAACCACGATTCATGGGAAACCTATTCCAATTTGAATGTTGGGAAAGACATCTTAGTGTGGGTGTTCATTGGTTTATTAATGGCTAAAGAATTGGAAAAGGTAATGGCAAAGGAAAAATGGCATTTTTGACACATTTACTTCTGAAAATAATGGAAAGTAGGAGAAAAAGGAGGAGAAAGGTCACAGGTTGTATGTGAGGAGGAAAATGAATAAAAAGAATGGAAAATCAAGATAATAGGGGCATCATTGATAAAAAGGATTATGAGGATCAGTGGGTAACCTCTCGTGAGTTCAGTTTTTGGAGCTCTCTCATTATTCTCTCTCTCACTCTTGGACACTTGAGTTTTTTGGAAGCACTCTTGGAGGGTGTGGCATACTCAGAGTTTTGGAGCAAGAAGGTAGAGGAAGAGAAGGAAAGTGCAAGACAACATCAGGATCAACAGCGACAGAGAGTTTGTCTTCCAGGTATGGAGTTGAATGTATTTTTTTCCTCACTAGTTTTGGCATTCATGGAATATGCATGTGGTTTACTCGTTATGATATGTCACTAGCATGGAGGATTGTGTGGATTGACAGTGGATTTTCTGAGCCTTGCCATTTATTGGATAACTGTGGTGATTATGGATTTATTTCCTTATTTTCTTTTGGTTGGTTCTCATGTTTCCTTAGCTTGGGTTGAGTTACTAGCTCTTGGAGCTCTGGTTGGACAAACACTCTAAAGCCTTGTAACAACTTGGGTTGACTTACTAGTCTTGGGGCCTTGGTTGGACAAATTCTCTAGAGCCCTAGGTGGGTTGAGTTAGTAGTGTAGGAGCCTTGGTTGGACAAATACTCTAGAGCTCGGTATAAGCTGTGGGTTGAATTACTAGTCCTAGAGTCTTGGTTGGAAAAAATGCTCTCCAGACTTGGAAGGGTTGGATAGATACCAATCTGATGATGGTTTTGTGATGTCTGACTATGAGGTGGCATCGTTGTTTAATGGGTTGATGTGGTTGGCCTCTCGAAGTCTTAGATGGTGTTTAATTCATGTGTTTTACGAGATCCCACACTCATTCTTGGAATATGGAACGAGGGTGCATGTTTGAAGAGACATTTGGCTTAGTAATTCTACGGTTGGGTGCAATGTGGTATTCCCATCCTGAGTTTGGATTTTTCATCATCAATATGAGGTTATTTCTCCTTATATTTCTATGAGTATTATACTGGTTTATATGTGGATCATATGGTTGTGATTTCCTTGGTATTTATGTTGCTATTATGTTGGTTATGTATATGTTTTATGACAGTAGATGTGTATGGATTTGATAATATTTTACTTGTAAATGAATGAAAAATGTATGTATGACCTAATGGATGAAACTACAGCTAATGTGTTGAGGCATGAATGCTTCTTAGTGATTCTAAGATGACTATGAGACCCCTATGCTTAAATATGTCAATTACACTTTTAGATTACATATTTGTGATATGTTTGATGAAATACTTGTTATGGCTAGTAGGGGCCTAGTCAAGGGATTGCACAAATGATTGCACTATTATCATTATTCCATTATTATTTACCATTTCTTAAGGCTTCAGAAGTTCTAGGTAGTGGTCCAAGACCTAACCCTTAAAAAGTGGCTCAAAATCCAGTGTCGTTGGCCGAGAACTAGCTAAAAAAGTACACAGTTGCTCGCATGCCTTATTGTGGGAGTGAATAGAAGGCCTGAGTTGCATGCATGGATTATCATGGGAGAAACTGAGGGTCTTGATGAGTAAAATTTCAAGTTGGCTTAGGGGTTTATAACCTTGAAGGGTTAGTTGCCTCCTGAAGGGTCTGTAGGTCTCTAAGAAGGTAAGATTGGTTTTGTTTTGTGAATTCCACTTCCTTAAATATACATGGGGAGTTGAATCACATCATAGTGGCCTCTTGTCACATACTTTACCCAACAGATCGGTTAAACTGGGTAATTTCAGGACAAGGGTGTTACATAGTGGTATTAGAACCTAGTTCACCCCTTAGACTTGATGGGTAGTGTGGTGGTCATGCATACATGTTGGTTTCATATGTGTTTGTTATGTTGGGGTTGTAGGTTCTTGTTATGTATGCATAGTTAGCGGCCTTTGCTTCCAAGAGCACAAGCACCCCCAGGGAGGTACCAGAGCCCGCGTCTTTTGTTGCCGCTATTGCCCGAAAAAGTTCTGAGCTCTAAGGCACTGGGAGGCCATCAGAATGCTCATAAGAATGAGCGAACTGCAAGCAAATCGAATCCCATTTTGAATAGACCGCCAACTGACAGCTTTCAGTTTCCCGTTGTAATGCTATGTTAGATTCCAACCGCAGACTTTCTGCAGTTTGAGCTGCAGAGTGTTGACCTATCAAATTATCGGTCTCCCTTCGAGCAGTGGCCGCCGACTCTTCACAGAGAATTTTCCTTCAGTTCTCTTTCTTGTGTAAAAAGTGCCAGAAACGCTGTGGGGCAGCAGTCTAGTAATCCTATGTCTGATTCCAACGGAAGACTTTCTCCCATGTTTGAGCTGCCTCACCGAGAATTTTCGTCGAGTTCTGTGTATTCTGTTAAGAGGCCGAGAGGTGACATCGAATTGGTGTCCAGCTCTTTATCTTCTGCGAAGAGGGCCAGAAATGGCACCGAATTGGTGTCAACTTCTTCTCCTTCTGTGAAAAGTGCCAGAAATGGCAGCGAATTGGTGTCAACCTCTTCTCCTTCTGTGAAAAGTGCCAGAATCGAAGATCCTCGGCAGCAAAATACATGTGATAATACAGAACATGTGGAGCCTGTAGGGTTCTTGTTATGTATGCCGACAAATGAATTCCCAAATAAAATTTTTACTAACCTCTCACTCTTCACTTCCCATAGTAAGTCCCCTTAGAGTTGGGCCCAAGCATCCCTTCCTTACGACGAGTATACAAAATTCAATGAGACAATTTTTAATTACTTAGAAGTGTTTTCCTAGGAAGTGATGGCTCACACACTCAGCTTCGTAGTGATGGTTACACCTACAAAAGTTGGGGTAAAGTTAAGGTTACATTAAAAATTCAACAAAAATTGGAGAGTTACTTGATTGTAAGCTAGATTGTTGAGCAAGATAGTGATCAAGAAGAATTGAAGATGGAAGAGGAGGAGGTACAAGAAATACCTCCACCAAAATATCAAGTCATAGCATAAAAAAAAGGAAAAATAGGATATTGTTAGTATTATAATGATAACAAGTGAAATAAATAATAATCAAGTAAGGAAAAATGAGGAAGTTTTGCAATATAGAGAAGCTATTGCTAATATTATTTAAAACCCAAGGATGAGGTGTTCTTGAGCTATTGACTTGGTTCAATAGGTGGATAAAAGTCAATAAAAACTTGTATAAAAAATACAATATATCAAAGATGAAGATGGCTATTATGATACGATTTATAAGAAACTATATGGAGCTATCTATGAAGAGCATGATACAACCCATGAAGAACATCATACATCACATGAAGTGCATGATGCAACCTATGGGGAACATGATGAGTATAATGAAATACCATATTCTACCCACCAAAGATAGGTGCAATAGGGAAACCTTGATGAAGACCTAAGAAGAATATGAGAAGAAACTAGGGGTGAGTCTACTATGACTGTGATTCCTTCTAAAATTGCAATACAAAGTAAGAAAAGGAAAATCATACCATTAAAAAGAGAAAGTGGAGGAAATGGAGGTATTAGAAAGATATATGAAGGCTCAAAATGAACTATTAAGATTTAACAGTAGAATAATCATTGAAGAGAATGTAAAAATAAAACAAGAGAAAAAAAATCTGAAAAAAAAGAAAATATCCTAATCTCCAAGAAAGAGTATAAGTGATTCCAACTGAAGTTACATAATTTAAAATCCAAGAATCAAAGTTTTAGGTTGTGATTACTCATGCAATAAAATAGAATTATGGACCAACTCATCCAAATGTTGATGGTATTTTAAGGGTAGTAGAATAAGCAAGGTATCTTTAAGAGTCTTGGTTGCATCAAGACATGCAACATCTCCACATTGGGTGAGATGTTGCATGTGGTTTTTTATGCCCATTTTTCCTCAACCTAAATGGTAATCCAACCCAATAAACCTACTTTATACTCCATTTTGTATATGTTATCCCCATTTTTCCCTAAAAATAAAAGAAAGAGGTATTTAAATATCTCTCTCTCAAATCACTAATTTTTTACCCAAATTATCCAATAGTAAATAATCTAACCAAAATGTTACGAGAAATTAGATTTTTTGTCAGGTTCACGCACCCACCAATTGTGAAACTGGGTGAAATTTCTATGCTTAGAACATAGATAAACCTATAAAATCAACAACTCATGAATTCAAAGAGCCCAAGAGAAAGCACATACAATGTTGGGTATGTGGAGAAAACCACATGATGAAATATTTTCCTCACAAATAGTGGAATAAAAAGAAGTTATACCATGTTCAAAATGTACAAAAAATGAATGATGTGGAAATAAAAATATATAGGAGATATGTGGGATTAGACAATATGCAACATTATCATCAAGCCTTGGTTATTGAATGGAAGGTCTAATTTCCAACTAACCTGTATCAATTTTAAATGATTCAAGTTATAGTTCTATTCTTATTAATCTAGAAATTGTGATATTTTGTACATTGTAAACTAAAGAACATGCCAAATTATGTTTGTTCCATCTAGTTATGGGAGTGAGAAATAATGTAACATATTTAGTGGAATCATGTCTCCTAGAGCTAGGTTTTGTTAGGCCCCTATACTACTAGGGTAAACCCTTATTGTTATTAGTACAACCCCCTTATTATATTGATGTACCCATGTAGTGCCCATATTGTTACTATTGTACCCCATAGAAGCCCACTATTGTTATTATTGTGCCCTTACATTATTATTGTTATGTCGGCTCTCATTATATTATGACACCTTAGACTCCTATATATAGAAAGGAGGTCTTTTCATTTGTATCATCCAAGAATCATTCATTTGCGTAATGTAAAGGAGGTTTCCCCCTCAAAGAGGCTGAATTCTAAAGCGTTGATCTATCTTTTCTATCTCTTTGTAGGTTGGTTTCATAACATTAGGTATGAGAGCTTTGGATTCTAGGGTTTCCCTACTCCAAATAGGTCATCGTGGAATTTTCGCTATAACGTTTTTTGCAATGTTTCAAAAGCTAAAACAAAATCACATTTGAGACGAAATAGCACTCAACCTGGGGTCCGAATTTCAGAGCTTTTCGCGCTACATTTGCGGAGATATGATCTGAGGAATTTTGTCCTTTTGTAGACTCTTGAATTACATTCCAAACAGGTGACCTAAGGAAAATCGTCATAACTTTCTCTCCGAGCATCGGATTGAAATTTCGTAAGATGGTATAGAAAGAGGACGGACTGTAGTTTCTTGTATATATTTTTTTAGAGACAAAGATAGAAAAAGTGACACGTGGCATGTCGTATAATTTTTCTCTACTGAACTAGTCTATAATCAGGTCACTGTAGGAAATTTGGCATAACTCTTCCTTGGAGAATCCAATTTGGATCAGACTGGTGGCATTAGAAAGAGGACGCATAGGGATACTGCAGGTCACAATTTTAGAACTGGAAGAACCAAAATTACAGAGTTATAGTCATTTCAAGACCGAGCTCCTATATTCAAGAAAAGGAGATATGAGGAAGTTTGATGGCAAGGATCTGGTAAATTGGATACTTCAAATGGAGCAATATTTTGATCTACATGGTGTATCACTGTTACAAAAGGTATGTATTGAATCTTCATATTTAGAACCAGATCAATTTTTATGGCATAAAGGGCTTCTTTCTCATAAACAACTTGTTACATGTTCAATTTTCACGGAGGAAATGATAGCACATTATGAGGATACAAATAGCAACACCTTCTTTAGAGCAACACCACAACAGTTGGAAAGAGTAAAAGGGCTTTGTTACATAGTGGGAAGCAAAATTATGGCAACAAGGAAGTCTACCCCTCATGACTATAAAGATGGAAGTGTTGTTTCTCCTAGCCTTCCACAACCTACAAGGGTTACAACAAAACAATTGGAAGAAAAAGAGAAAAAGGGCTTTGTTACAATTGTGATAGCAAATGCACTAAAGGTCATAAGTATGCTGAGAAGAAATTATTTTACATAGACTATGAAGAGGAGGAAGAAAAGGATCAAGAAACATCAAAGGAAGAGGATATATGCCAGGACCCAACCCCAGAGAAAGAAGAAATGAATCAATCCATATCTTGTAAAGCATTGGCAAGAATTACCACTCCTCAAACTCTCAAGATACAAGGACATATCAAGAAGAAAAAGGTGCAAGAAGTGAAAGATCACATCGATAAAGAAGAAATGAATCCAACCATATCTTGTAATTCATTGGTCAGAATTACCACTCCTCAAACTATCAAGATAGAAGGACATAACAAGAAGAAAAATATTCAAGAAGTGAAAGATCACATCAAGCATCAAGAAATGAATCTGACTATATCTTGTAAATGATTGGAAGAAATTACCACTTCTAAAACTCTAAAGATAGAAGGACATATCAAGAAGAAAAAGGTTCAAGTAGTAAAAGATCACATCGAGCATCAACAACAAGTTCTCCAACTTTTAAAGGATAACGCCACTTTGGTACAAAATCGAATGAAACAACACGTAGATCAACATCATAGTGAAAAATGTTTTGATGTAGGTGATTGGTTATTTTTACTACTACATCTCAAGAAAGCTATTTATGAGAAGGAAATGTTGGCAATACTACATGCACTTAAGAAATGGCGACCTTACCGAATGGGAAGACACTTCAAGGTAAAAATGGATCATGATAGTATTAAATACTTTTTAGAACAACTATTATCTTTAGAACAATAGAAAAAATGTGTCACAAATATGATGGGTTATGACTTTGACATCATCTATAGAAAATGGAAGAAAAATTTTGTTGTAGATGCACTCTCAAGAAAGGATGAGGATGTGGAAGCATTGTTTTGTGCTATTTCTATTATCCAACTAGATTGGATAAACGAAGCAAGGGATGAATTGAAGAAGGATGAAGAAGTAAGGCCACTTATTCAAAAGTTGCAAAAGATCCCAATTCAAACACCATTGCCAGAAATTGAAGAGGAAGGAAAAATCATATTGGAACATAGAGCATTGACAGAAATAAGAACCCAACAGCTACGAAATAAATCAATTTCAAAGCATCTCATCAAGTGGAAGAACTTACCCGCTAAAGATTCCACATGGGAGGACAAGAATTTTATACAGAAGCATCAAGAGGTACTCAAGCGTTGAGGATGACACTTTTTGAAGGAGAGGGGCATGTTAGGCCCCTACACTACTAGGGTAAACCCTTATTGTTATTAGTAAAATCCCCATATTATATTGATATACCCATGTAGTGCCCATATTGTTACTATTGTACCCCATAGAAGCCCACTATTGTTATTATTGTGCCCTTACATTATTATTGTTATGTCGGCTCTGATTATATTATGATCCCTTAGACTCCTATATATAGAAAGGAAGTCTTCTCATTTGTATCATCCAAGAATCATTCATTTGTGTAATGTAAAGGAGGTTGCCACCTCGAAGAGGCTGAATTCTAAAGCGTTAATCTATCTTTTCTATCTTTTTGTGAGATGGTTTCATAGCACTCTCTATCTATAATGTGTGTGTGTTGGGTGGAGGGGCTAATCCCATATCTAACAAATGTGAAGTAGTAAATATGTTGAAGTGTAAAGCTTTTTTCCCTAAAATTTTACAAAATTTTCACTTTAGCTTTATCCCTTTTACACTAAATAAATGTAGGATAAACATGAATCTATAATGATTACAAAATAATACCATAATAAAATTTAATTACATCAATATAAAATAAATATATAACCTATCTAAATGTGATGAGAATAATTCTAGTGTAATTATAAAATAAAATATTAATAAAATCTAATTTTATCAATATGAACTAAATATATAACCTATAGTTACTATTTCATAAAATCAAATGCATCTTAGGTAAGAAGAATGGATAATTTTAAAGGATGTGGTATTTTCATTAGGTTTTTGGGATAAGGTTATATTATTTGTATTTATTCTTTAGTATGGGTTATCTTAATCTTTTAAAAATATGTAAAACAAAATTTATTAGTGCCATGAGAAACCAAAATATTGGTATTGATTTAATACTTTAATTGTTTGGCCACATGGGTTTCTTTCTCTTCATGCCTTCCTTAACCATCTTAATAGTCTCTCTTCACATAATCAAATTACCATGGAGTTACAGGACATTATAATGGATCCCTTTCCTTTCAAGAGTATGAGAAGAATATTCACACTAACCAATACCTCTATGTGAACTCTCATCATCACACAAATGAGAAGTCTGTAGTCTTAAAGGCCCTCTTCATTATGGGGCTCAAAATTTGTGATCCCCAATTATTATCACTCTATAAGGATCACTTCACCAACCCCCTTATAAAGAATGATTCTTCAATCTAGAAATGTTATAGATCTACTTGTTCACACTTTGAGATAACCCTCCCAAAGCCTCCTATCCCTTCCATATATAAAAGAAATAACATATTATATTTCAAAATTCTAAGCTAAAAGGAACATCAAAATCTTATTCAAACCTTGTAAAGCCCTCAAGTAGTTATTGAGATCTCCTAAAGGATCCTAGTATCTCTTAGAATGTACTTTATTCTTCATATCGAAAATATTATATTGGTTAAAATGGAATGTCTTACAAAGGGAGACTTAAAGAGCACATAGTAGACACTATTCATAATCCAATTCTAAAAGTTGCATTGTCATAACACTCCTTGAACACCTAAAACCTAATTCACTTTGATCAAGCTAAGACCTTACATCAACCAATCTGATTGGAGAGACCTTTGGCATTGAAAAACACCCTAATAACTCTAATAAGATAGATGGCTACACACTTAACCAATTTTGGAAACCCTTTATTCGTAGATCTAGTCATTAATGGTCCTTTAATTTACTTTTCATTCTTATTAATAGACTTACTCATTAACTATCTTATCATTTTATTTATTAGTAGCTTTACTCATTTACTATCTTATTATTTTAATTATTAGTTGGCTTATTCATTGAATATCCTATCATTTTGTTTCGTGTTTAGTTCAATATCTTATTTTATTAGATTATTGATAATTTTTAAAATATTTATTTTAATGGAATATATTTAGTTATTTAGCTAAATAGTTTCTGTTATTTTATTATTTAGTTGTATTTAATTACAAATTTTGGTTAAAGTAAAACATTTAATATTAATTAATTTGATTCTCAAAAAGGTTTGAATTGAAAAAATTTTAACATTAATATCATTAAAGCTTTTTTATAGCGGCTTTATCTACATAATTCTAGGACGGTACTTTCCCAATTTATTATAGGACGGTACTTTCCCAATTTATTAAGATTTATTTTGATTGTTGATAATGAGAGGCGAGTTAACGTCAAACACAATTAATTCCAGAAAAATGACAACCAATAGGATGACTAACCATTAATTCCAGAAAAATGACCACCAATATGATGACTAACTGTAGAAACATATAGACTTTGATTTTAAACATCTCTGAAGAGGACTGTTTGAATGAGACTTCAACATTGGAGAAGTTAGGTGAAAAAATGTGGAAAAGAGTGGCTGATGACTTTCTTAAAGCGGTGTCGTGACTCTCTAGGTATTTCCTTAGAGATTTGGTGAACACCTTAGCTCAGGTAAATCTATACTGAAGCTCACATTATTTATTGAGAAAATTGAGAATAATCATTACCATATTAACCATTTACAAAGCTCGGAGAAATCTACGGGAGATACAGACATTGACCCTAAATTAAGTTTATCTTTGACAATAAATTATTATCAAATCCAAGTCCTCCATGTTTTTGATTATATCACAAAGCTGACTATATGAAATAAAGAATATGGTCATTATGTAAACTTATTATATCATGATGTTCAAGCGCACTGTACAGAGTTCATGGCGAGCCTGGGTAATGGAATGGAAGTTCAAATTTGAAATGTTCCATACTGCAATTAAAGAATATAAGATTTTGAACGCCTCAAAGATGCAAAGACAAGTCAAGCTCAGCATGTTCTGTATTATCAGATGTATTATGCCGCTGAGGATCTTCGTTTCTGGCACTTTTCACAGAAGGAGAAGAGGTTGACCCCAATTCGGTGCCATTTCTGGCCCTTTTCGCAGAAGATAAAGAGCTAGACACCAATTCGATGTCATCTCTGGGCTTTTTAACAGAAGACACAGAATTCGACGAAAATTCTCCGTTAAAATTATGCGGCTGCTCGAAGTGAGCCGGATAATTTGATAGGTCCACTCTCTGCAGCTCAAACTTGGGAGAAGGTCTGCGGTTGGAATCAAACATAGCATTACTAGGCTGCTGCCCTACAACATTTCTGGCCCTTTTTACACAAGAAAGAGAACTGGAGGAAAATTCTCCCTGAAGATTCGGCTGCGACTGCTCGAAGTGAGGCCGATAATTTGACAGGTCAACTCTCTGCAGCTCAAACTTTTGAGAAAACCTGCGGTTGGAATCGAAAATAACATTACTAGGCTGCTGCCCTACAACGGGAAACTGAAAGCTGTCAGTTGGCGGGCTATTCAAAATGGGATTCGATTTGCTTGCAGTTCGCTCATTCTTATGGGCATTCTGATGGCCTCCGAGTGCCTTAGAACTGAAGAACGTTTTCGAGCAATAGCGGCAAGAAAAGACGCGGGCTTTAGGGCCCTGGGCGGTGCTTGTGCTCTTGGAAGCAGAAGAAGCTACCTTTGGTACCTCCTGATGACCTTGCTTCTTTGCACGTGTTTCGCCTGCTAAATATGACGTTTCTGGGTGTTCGTTCAGGCTGAAATTAGGGTAGCGTAGGGTTAGATCCACTCCAAACAGTCTGGGCTTATCCTTCTTCTGAACGCCCTCAGAATCCATGGATCCTCTGAATGTTTTTATATATGATCTCTGGACTTTCTGTCTCTGCACCAGCGTTATAGCACCAAGTGAGAACCTAGTGTCCCAGTGCCTCTCATACAAGTAAGCTCGCCTGAAAGTTATTCGAGATGCGATTTCTGGACTTGGAAAACGAAAAGTTTTATAGGGTCGACAAATCTCAGCACTGAAGAAAAAAAGTTTTATACGATCGAGAAATCCTGTACTGCCCACTGCTTCACCCTGTCTATTGTAGTGACAGTTTCCCGACACGATATACAGAAGCAACTTTGTATAATTATAAAGACGTCCGCAAACAAACCAACTATTCAAGACTTTTAATATGGTCCCTCTCGGTATATCCAAATCTGAGGAAACCTAAATTAACCATAGATGTTCATGTGGAAATCAAGTCTTTTTTTATTATTAGTTTATTTCATAATGAATAAATTCAATTTTGTTTTTTATGGTTTCATCAAGTAAATTTCTATTATTTTTCTCAACAAAAGATATCAAAGCCAAATTAAAGGATTATATTAGTAATTTAATTATAAGTTATAAAAATTATTATTAAATAATAAACCAATGTAATTTAATTATAAATTATAATAATTATTATTAAATAATAAAATGAATTTAAAATGAATTTTTTTATTTATTTTATATATTTTATTATTAATGACTAATAAACTTGTAAATTGAACAATTTTACTATTTTTTTTCAAATAAATTTCCATTATTTTAATCAAAAAAATGAAACATGAAAATAAAATTCAAGTATTAAATTTATAATTTAATTATAATTAAAAAAATATTAAATAACTAAAAAAATCAATCTTTAATACTTCCCCTAAACAAACCAACTATGCGAAGCTTTGCAATCTGGTCTCTCTCCGGATGTCGAAATATCATGGGACCAAAAATTAAGCATTAGAATGCGTTCATAAGGGAATCAAGTCAATTTTTTTATTATGTTATTTTATTACGAGCAACCTTAATTTTTTAATGATTTCATTTTGTAATTTTGTATTATTTACTCATTAAAATAAATTGATTTTATTTTGTAAGTTTGTATTACTCAGTTACTAAAAATAATAAAAGATATTAAAGTTTAAGGATTAATTTATAATGAAATTATAAATAGTTAGATTTTAGATTTTTGTGATCCATGCCATAAATATTATTATTATTCAATTTTACGGACTTTTCAATTAAAACATTAAATGGTGTATGAGACCCCCTTGTTTGTGGGACAAGGTACCCACCTCCATTGCTAAATCTACTAAAGCATACATATTCTACCCCTAGTTTTGAAGCAATGACCTCTTAGCAGGAAAAGCATACTCTTAACTATTAGGCCCAATCAAGGTGTATTATTAATAATAATGTCTTCCACTATAAATTATTAATATTATTATTGAATAACGATTAGTTTATTTTATAATAAACTAGTAAATTCAAATTTTTATTGATTTAATTTTATACATTTCAATTGTTTTAATACCTAACAAATATGGAAGCTAAATTCAAGTATTAAATTTATATTTAATTATAAATTATTAAAATAATTATTAAATAACTAAATTAATTTTTAGTTAAATTGATTTTTTTCTCTAATTTTTTATGTTATTATTTTTTGTTTTTTTTGTTAAGTTACCTGTGATCCTCGAGGGTTGATTTGTGGCTTGAGGAGCCACGACCTAGGGGCATCTAAGTGGTCAAAGTAACTAGAGATGGTAATGTGCCTCGGCCACACCAACCCTTATCTCAATGGATTTTTTAGCATGTCTCATGCCCTTACCAAAAGGCACAACCACCCCATGAGGTTCGACCATGGCCTCCCTCATAGTCAATAATTCATTATATTATTAATAATAATATTTATTATTATTTTATAAACAAAATTAATAGATTAAATATTATTTTTACGTATTTAATAATGATGCATAATGTATAATGGTCAATGTTTTTTTTAAAGCTGATTTTGTCTAAAATTAGGTAGGTTAACTTATGGTTTCAAAAATAATAGCCCAAGGGTGTGATGTCCCAAGAAAATTGTAAATATTTTATTTACTGCAGTAAAACAAAAACTGGATCTTATTATTATTATTATTTGAATTTATGCATTTAAGATTTTATAAGTTATGAATGAAACACATATGGAGTGTTAACAAATCTTGTAATTCTCTCATGTCAAGAAGATAGGATAAGTAGTTACCTAACCCTAACTACTTTCGTGAATATGAATTCTCCAAGAAGGGATTCAAGAGAGTAATTGTTGGTACCTGAGATAACAAAGGAGAAACAGGAAGGAAGGGAATTTCTACCATGTTGATATGTCAGTTCCACAGCTAAGTTTGGTGGTGGTGTGGATGTTGTGACTTATAAGTCTTATAAGAAGGCATCTGTCTTGTGAGAAAAGGCTCGAGGGGAGGCTTGGACCTGGAGGGAAGTCTCATGGTTGGGAGGATAAAAGTGATAAATTATAGTTGTGACTTCAACAACCAACTGTCATAAAGACTAAATCCAGGTAAGTATTTAAGCTACTGTGTTTATTTTGGCTATGAAACTGTATGGGAAGAAATTAAAGGTTGAAAAGTATTGACACTTGAACGAGATAAATATGTGGCCTACAGACACTAGTGTGGACTGTGTTCTATACACATATATACTCTAAGGAAACAAAAGAGAAACTCTGTGGAACAGTAGAAAAACAGTACAACCTTTGAAGGTGGGGAACAGTAGGTGAACTCCCAAGTAACATAGGAGATTAAGAAGGAAAGTCTTTACTTTAGTTACATTTTTTTTAAACAAACTACTAAATAGGAGCTTTCTGGAAACGGGTATGGGCAGTTAAATGCAATTGATTCATTAGAGTAGTCTTGCTACGATCTCGAGAACATTGTATTAAACAAGGAGACCAAGTAATGGGCCGAATATAGTGGCCTCAAACCCTGTAATTGTTGAATGGAATTAAATAAACAAGGAACCTCAATAATCATTTTAATAGGCATGTGGCGAGTTGCCAAAAGTAGAGTAAACAAAAGGGCAATACAACCTCAAATTACATGTATCCAAAGAGGTTGAGAACCCTCAAAGCTTAAAAATAATTGCAAAAAGGATAGCATTACGAGATACGGGTCAAAAATGCTCTCATCAAATCATATAATTGACAGCACGATGGAGCTAGAGACTAGAACAGAACCCGGGCAAAAGTTTCGTAAAAGCTAAATTGATAAATTGCCAAAGAAATTCGACAAGAATAAACTAATAAATTTAAAACATAGATCTCTAAGTGAGATTTAAATTTACAGACACAGTAAGCTAGTCGACCATGAAATCTCAAATGCAATTGAACAAGTTCGTTTAGGGCTTGAACTAAAACTTAATAACTTTATGAGGAAAATTACAATGAAAAACCCTAAACTAAAACTTAGTAACTTTATATGCGAATTTACAGTGCAAACGTAGAACTCATATTTCATATCTTGTAATAAAGAAAATAATGAGTTTGAATAGGGTTTGGAACCCTCATCAAAGCAACCTCAAGGGGTTTAATATATAAAACTTCACAATGAACCTCAGAAATTTCCTGAAAAAGAACCCTCACTAACTATGTTGTTGTTAAAGTAAATATAACTTATTACATTGATGGAGTACTTCCTCAGAAGAGCGAAGCTATTCCTGATACCCAAAAGATCTAACAAAGCAATAACATCATCAAAATATGAATACTATAAAGACTAGGCATTAACTGTGCTCAGGGCGCGCAAGAAGAAGCAGAGCTAAGTAGAAATCCATAACCAAGTCCATTCAAACTCTGCCACCTATAGGCTACCAGAGGGGGAAAAATTCTTTCACATACCCAAAGAAGTAACTTTGGCTAGAACACAAAGCCATGACAGAGCTCCGGAAGAAGCGCCGTGCAATGCTACCTTGAGTGCTAAGGTGCCTCTGGAGGAACCTAGAATGAAACAAAGGAACAATCATTACCTTGATAGCAGAATAACAAAATAGCATTACATAGGGTCAATCTTTTATGAAAAATGGGAATACGTGTGAGGGCCGCATGATGGGTGGAATTTGTAGTAGAAATATAGTCATTAAGCCACTCCTTAGTAGCATAAGCGTAGCATAGGGAAACTTGGAACAAATCCATGGAGTAGCAAGTCACTGGAAGACCAAACCAAGCACTGTAATGCTAACAGAACACAATGAAACCTCACCAATGTGAAATGAGAACCATTAGGGAAATAATTTGTCATTTGATGAGTTCAAGCGCAGAAGACCATTGATGAAGCAGTTTTGTTGAGGAGTGAAGGACAACTCGTGAGCAGATGGAGGGTTTCCCGAGACCTGCTCTTGCCATCACTCGGGAGGGCAGAGGAATTGTAATAGTTAAATGTTTTTCCTTAGAATATCAATGAAAATCCAAAACATTGTGTAGAACATTAAATGCAAGAGTTAACATGTTCATAATGGAGTAGTGTACTTGCATGTGGTAAAAAGAAAATATATACGATATTTGGATGTAAACATATGTACTTGAAACAATTTTACTATAGTTCAATGTTGTGGGTTTTATAATTAATAAAAGAAATTGTTTTGGATTATGTGGAGACATGACAAGTGGTATCAGAGTACTCAGGTTACAATGCTCAGGACTCTGGAAACTAATGATTTATAGTGTTTGTGATTTACATAGTAGAAGAAGGAAGAACATCTAACATGAGGAAGACATACAACACACCTCATAGATCCATGAAAAGTTTAAGACCTCCATCTTTTCAAGAAAGAAACCCTGAGGTATAGGTACAATTTGGAGAAGAACCACGCAACGCCAACACTACAATCCTGGAAATTGTGCAAGACTTAAAGAGTGAGATGGCTCGGTTGCAAGCAGATAATGAAAGGTCGATGTAGGAAAAAGAGAATATTATGAAGACTTTGTGTGATAGACAAAATCAACAACATCCAAATCCTAGCCTAGAGCACAGGCATATGACTGAAGAGCTAGAATATCGGACGAAATATTTAGAGAGGAAAGGAGGGGAAGAAAATCAAGTAGAAAAATATGATAATGCATCAAAACACAAAGCACAGAAAAGACAAAGGATAGAATTGCAAGGAGAATTTCAAAAAATAAAACCGCTCCTCTTTGATGGTGAGCAGGAAGAGGTAGCTAAATCCTGGCTTATTAATATGAATAAGTACTTTCATCTGTATGAATACGATCATAATTTAAAATATCGCTTGGCCATTTTTCAGTTACAAGGAAAAGCCACCCTGTGGTGGGAAGTAGTAAAGATTGTGTGTGGGGTGAGAGAACAAAGCATAACGTGGGAAAATTTTTAAAGCTATTTTAAGGAAAGATAATTAACTGAATGATTCTATGATGAAAAGAAAAAAGAGTTTCGCATTCTATGTTGATGAGTTCATCACAAAATTTACATCCTTACATTGGTATGTTTCCTACATATGGGAGGAAAAGCCGAAGGTGCAACGATTTATCAATAGTTTTCCATTGTTCATGAAGGAGCGTCTCGAGTTCGATAACCAAAAAAACATGGATGAGGTTATACGGAAAGCTCGGATATGCTATCAACAAAACAGACAAAAGGGAGATGTAGGGAAAAGATGGACTCACAAAAATGGAAATAAGTTCCTTGTTGGCAGCAAGGGAAACATGTCTATAATCAATAAAAGACCCCACAAAGGACAAGTAATCATAAATATGAATAGCAACTAATCCAGATTTAGACTTCCCAATGAATCCAAAACTAATGAGAAGTGCGGTAGAACTGAAATTGAAATAGCAGCAAGACCCCTAGTACAATGTTGGGGATGTGGAGGATGACATTACGTAAAAAATTATCCCAATCGCAAAGGTACTAATCAAATTTCATAGATTCAAGAGGCATCCACCGTATGATAAGTGGCCAGAAATATCACAAAAATCAACACTTCCCTTGAAGACCATCAGGCAGAATACCAGCCAACCATGGTGGAATTCGAAGGTAAATTTTTTTACCAAACTATATCTGTTTTAATTGACCCACGAGCTACATTAATTTATGTTAATCCTAATATAGTAGATGAGTATTTCTTACAAGCTACTAAGTTTAAAAATTCCTCGTGAGTACAGCTAGCCACAGGGGCAAAACGACGCTTGTTGGCCAAGGTTAGCAACTGCACATTGAAAATAGCAGGTCGGTCCCTAGTGGTAGACCTGAATGTATTGCCCATAGGGTTGTATGAAATTCTAATAGGCACGGACTAGTTGGAAAAGCATTGTTCCCTCATAAACTATAAAACAAAAGCTATTTGCTACATGGATGAGGAGGGAAAGAGGTAGGAAATTCAAGGCATATTAAGGCCTCTAAAATTAGGATGAGTAACCACCTCATAATTAGCAAATTGTATCAGAAAAGGGTGTCAAATCTGTGCAATTCAGGTGGGATATTCCAACACAAAAGAAAAATATTCTTCCTTAGAAATTATAAATTTAATACATAATTTTTTAGACGTATTCCCTGAAGATATTCCAGGACTTCCTCCAAAAAGAGATATAGAATTCACCATTGAATTGATACCGAAAGCAGCTCCAATATCCCGAGATCTTTATCTTAGGAGTATACGAGAGCTGACAAAATTAAAAATTCAGTTACAAGAACTGTTGGATAAAAAATACATCCGCCCAATTGTATCACCTTGGGGAGCCCCATTACCTTTTGCTAAAAAGAAGGATGGAACCCTATGTTTGTGCATGGATTACCGCGAGCTAAATAAGCTCACTATTAAAAATAAACACCATTTACCTCATATAGATGAGCTATTTGATTAGATGAAGGCTATGACAATGCTTTCAAAGATTGACCTACGTTGGAGATACCATCAGATCAAAATCAAGGAAGAAGACAGAGATAAAATAGCCTTTAGAACTCGTTATGGAAATTACAAGTTTGTTGTGCTACCCTTTGGGATGACTAATGCTCCTGCGACCTTCATGTGTCTCATGAACAATATATTCCATCACTACTTGGACAAATTTGTGTTGATTTTTATTGATGATATACTGATTTATTCTCATAATGTAGAAGAACATAAATAACATCTCAGAATAATGTTGTAGACTCTCAGAGAACATCAACTGTATGCTAAATACAACAAGTGTGATTTATTTAAAGAGTAGATTTAGTATCTAGAACACATCATTACCAAGGAAACTTAACTTTACCCTTCCTTTCATGAACTTTACTACCACTAGTTGATGGTGTGTCACCAGCATGATCCCTAGAAGTTGATGACACAGGACGATATGAACGAGAAGACCATTCTTATAAGATCTGAGGAATATCAGGACAATTTCTAAGAAGATGGTATCTCATACAATGTTTGCATGGATATTGAACTTCGTGGGCCTTATCAGACGGTTTCTCATCAAAAGTTGCATTCAAAGCAATGGTTACTTAGTTGGCCCCCTGCTGAATTTTCTTCTTCTTCTTCTTCTTCTCTTTCTTCTTCTTCTTAGCCACCTCATTACTAGTCTCAATACTTTCACTAGGCGAAGAGGAAGAAGGGGAGGAAGAAAAAATTGAGGAAGAAGGCAAAGGGTCAACTTTAAGATCAACTGGAGGTTGATTTTGTCTAGTTGGAGGAGTACTCAATTGCAGAGAAGTCACGATATTTTGAACCAAGGAGGTTGAAGACAACCATACTGGCAAGCCAATGGTGAATCCCATAAGGGGCAATGTAGCTATATAAGGAGCACCAATATTTCTAAAAGGCAGAAAAGGACTAGGATTCCCATCAAAAGGAATTCCTTGATCAGTGCACTCCAGAATTGTTGCCATATGTCTCAACAAAGAAAAAGAAGGATAATATAGGCAAAAGGATTACCAAGCATTTGTGAACTGCAATATTCTGCCTCAGTAAACCAAGGACTTAACATACGTGGATGCAATCTCCTTGAATTCTATGTTTGGTGTATCACAGTGTACAAGGTAGCTAACTCAGTTACCTAAGGATGGATAGGAACCTAATGTATTCCTCCCATATATACCGGAAAGTATGTTGAGTCCTAATCCATGTTAGCGCCATCTAATGTGAAACAACACAGTGAGAGAATTCCTTTATACTTTATGTACTATAACACCACCCTATATACCCAAAGGAATGTGGACGCGCCATGATATACTTATGTACGTGGAATGAGGTACCACACTCGAGATGTATCACAGACAAGTTAGCGACAACTCCTATGTTTTACGATGTTGGAACACGTCTCTAGCCTAGAACTTTAAATGTTATGTGTTAAGTTACAATGCAAAATTAAGTTAATCGAGATAACTTTTAAGTTGATCTTCAAAATGATTTTCCTTTCAAGGGTCACCACTTGATATATGTGAAATTCCTAGGATGAAACTAATATGATAAGCATTTTTTTCATTAAATTTTGAACAATGAAAACCTTAACTAATATGGATGGAGCAATCAGATTCTTTTAATCAAAGAGCATAGAGCACATCTAATGCAATTTCCCTAAACTATTCCTACAAGCACACACAAAATTTTCCATGCACGATGTAGGTTTTTATTTTCGATTCCCTTAATGTTGAGATGAACAAGAGGAAACTAATGCACATACAATCAATCAATCTTTTTGCAAGAACAAAGACTTTACGATAGTTCCTTTTTGAAAGAAATGAAGACTTTTATGACAGTTTCTTCCAGCAAAGATTAATAGAATATAATCTAACTTTGATAATGAAATGATAATGATAAAGAAATCATTTAAGAAAAACTAAACAATCAAGGCCAAAGCAAGGCTAGGAAAGGAAACACAAATTTATTTCAGAGACACAATAATCATTGATCTTTCAGCAAGCAAAAACATAAGGAAATTTGGAAAAGACAAAGCCAAAGGTGGGATTTTTGACCTAAGGAGGATCAGCATAGCCCTGAATGGGAGATAGTGTGCTTTAGAGGACTATCATCAAGCCAAGGGTGCTCTGCAACGCACTGTGTGTAGACCAAGCCTATGCTGGTGCCAGAGAGGCAATTCAAGGGAATTTTAAACATAATTTTTACCAAAAAAAATCTTTAGAAAGGCTGAAATAAGATCAATGGAGGCAAGTAAAGTCTACTACGGTGTACTAGGATGAAGATAAACTACCCAGAATGATGATCATTCCCTAGTGGAGTCGTCAATTTCTTATGTGGAATTTTTCATCTATGGATAAACATAACTTCCCTATGTGGGTAGGTACACTTAGAACAATAGATTTAAAGAGTTTAACCTTTTCCTATAAAAGATGAATAAGACAAGGGATGTACTTGTTATCTTTTTCTTCCCTTTGTCTCCTTTGAATAGCTCTCATCACTCCTTCCTGAACTGAATAAGCTTGATAAGTACCTGTAATCATAAATACAGGACAAAAACCAATCAAAGCAAGAGAACTATCTACTATAAGCAAATGGAATTGAAAGAATTTACAAATATAATCATCATAGATAAAGACAAGAATATGAGAAAAGGTGTAAACAACGTTATTAAGTACAAGGAAGAGTTACAACCATGAAAGTAAATTCCCATGTCACTCGTCTAGCTTTAGTTCCATCTTTCATCTCACCAAAAGCACAACACTTCGGGAGCATAACAATACTTGGTATAATCTAAAACGTCAAACCAACAGTATCTCCTCACAAATTCTTCAAAGTCCAGCCCCTTAATCACTATGATGAGTGCTCAATTTATAGGGAAATGGAGGTGGCTTTGTCATAAATTGGGCATTGAATGGCTTTCCAATTTGGGAGTTGGTTTCCATGGATGAAGGAATGAGAGGATAGGAGGTTATTTTATTCATTCCCTATCCAATTTTGAGCTCATAGGAGAAGATAAGAGGTAGGAATCTCCTAGAATGGTCTAGAATGTAGGAATATTCCCAGAACCCTATGAAGCTTTCACTCAATCTCACCCAGCATAGGACAAAGTGGGCCTGGGTTCTCTGCAGAGTAGGCCTGAATGTGCCTAATTTCTCTGCAGTGCATTTATCCATGACCAAGGCTGTGCTTGTCCCTCAAGGAGTCATTTCAGGGTGTCTTCAGGCCAGGAAACTCTCAGGAATGATGGCATTCAATGTGATGACTTGTCTAGGGCATGTAGCAACTAAATTAAGGTTTGATGAGTGCTAAAACTAATGATTTGAATGATGGGAGTGGTGCACCCAAATAGACCTGTAACAGCCCTACTTATGGATTCCTTTGTCAATACACCAGCTCCTTAATAACTTTAATTTTCATGTGGTTTCATGCATGGGGGTGGCTACTCCACTCCCCTCCATTAATTTTCCTCTTGTCATTTAGTCAACAGGGTGGTGGGGGTGGATACCCACACCACCACTATTCTTGAGCCTCATCCTCAACATGGATAAAAATACATAAAATATCATTATCATATTTTCTCTTTATTTATGTATGTGTGTTCTTGTGTGCAATGATAAATATATAAACATGGGTTAAAACATTTCTACTTAGATACTCACATTAAATTAGTATTGTTATCCATATTTTTTACAATGTTACATGTTATGTTAAGTATTAAATAAATTAAAATCCTCTCTCATGCCTTGAATTGAAAGAGATAAGCGATCTCTCTCTCTCTTAACATCATATTAAAAAAAGAGGGTCGTAAATATCTACTATGACACATGAAGAATAATAAGAAATATAAAATGACATATCAAAATTATGAGACCAAGTGGAACAAATTTCTCTCTCACAAAGAGTAACCAAAAATGAAATGGAAGCGAAGGTGGATGGTTTGAGGAATAGCTTAAAATCAGACATGGAAGGTTTGAAGAATGACATGAAAGATAATATGGATGGAATGAAACTAATATGAATGGTATAGAAGAAAAAATTAAAGGCAACATGGAAGATTTGAAGAATGGTTTAAAAGAAGACATGGAAGGTTTGACAAAGTTGCTACAAGCAATTCTTCCTAATGGCAAAAAGGTATTAGATGAAACTCATGATGAGAAGAAAAGAAATGTTAATCATGATTTCATAGAATCTAACATTGGTTTGAAGACCCACCATATTCCAAATATGGATATGAGAAAGTTTGATGGTAAGGATCTCGTAACATGGATACTACAAATGGAGCAATATTTCAATCTTTATAATGTACAACACACAAAAAATATATGCATTGAAACTTTATATTTAGAACCCAATCAGTTTGTATGGTATCGATGGATTTGTTCACATAAACCACTTATCGCTTGATCAATTTTTATTGAGGAAATGATATCACATTATGACGATATAAGGAGAAACACCTTCTTTAGTCAATTGATAAATATGAAACAAACGGGTTCAATGAGAGAGCACATTGAGGACTTCCAAAAATTGAATGTAAGGGTAAATGATATTCTATAGGAGCATAGGATTGATGTATTCATAGATAATTTAAAGGATAACATAAAACATGAGGTTTTGCTTTGGGAACCTGATTCATTGGAGAAGACATTCAAGTTGGCAAGACAACCTGAAAGAAGAATTATGGCAACAAGGAAACCTACCACTCAAAAATATTAGGATGGAAGTGTTTCTATCCATAGCCTTCCACATAATACAAGGTTGACACCAATCCAATTGGAAGGAAATAGAGAAAAAGGGCTTTGTTACAGTTGTGATATAAAATACACTAAAGGTCATAAGTGTGCTCAGAAGAAATTATTTTACATAGGTTATGAAGATTGGGAAGAAAAGGAGCAGGAAACATCAAAAGAAGAGCATATAGTCTAGGAACCAACCCCAGAGAAAGAATAAATGAATCTGACCATATCTTGTAATGCATTGGCAGGAATTACCACTCGTCAAGCTCTCAAGATAGAAGGAAATATCAAGAACAAAAAGGTAATAGAATTGATTTATTCGGGTAGTACCCATAATTTTATTCATTGTAAGATAGCCAAGGAAGTGAATTACTTCCTATATCTAGCAATAGAGTGTCAAGTGGTGGTCGCAAATGGAGGAACCATAAATTTCTCTATCAAGTGCCATAATATCAAGCTATCCATGGGATAATATCTATTGAATAGTCCAATGCTTTCCATTCCAATGTGTGGTGTTGATGTTGTACTAGGAGTCCAATGGTTACAAGCTTTGGGTACGATAGCTTTTAATTTTCAATAGCTTTTCTTGAATATTTTTGGGAAGGAATGGAAGTTGAATTAAGGGGTATCGTAGGTAAAACACGAAAGGTAATAATCTCTAATGGCATGATAAAGATTATAAAGAAATAACTACGGGGCATAATGGTACAATTATGTTCACTAGAGCTTCCCACATCGAAATCATGTTTGTCTCCAGATCTCCAAAAAAGTCTTGGACAATCATTCCAAGGCATCTGAGACTCCCAAAGGCCTCCCGCCTATGCATGATCATGATCATGCTATTCATTTGTGTTGGGTGTGGAGCATGATTATTTAGAAGTCTTTGCTTCAGCCGGATGTATACCCTAGGAAGTTTGTACACCTGTCCACGTGGGGGGTGCGGGGGGGACTTGTCCCTCCCACAGGGGTTTCTGGGGGTTGATCCCCCCTAGTTGGGGGGTTCAAGGGCCAGCTGTCCCCCGGCAGGGGTTTCGGGGCAGCGCCCCCGAAGCTAAAAACAGATGTAAAATTGCCTTGTAAAATTATAGTAATTTTTAGTCAATCTGGGCCATTCATTAGGCGGATGCTCATGGTAGAACTTATGTTTCTTTAGGGTTTTTTGCCCTAGAATGAAACCCCTCTCTTTGTATGAGGGCATTGTATTGACGTTGTGTAATAGATGTGTATTCTCCTAGCAAGAAACAGAGAGGTGAGACTATGAGAGGAAATAGAGGATATTATAGCGGATCTACTGTATGTTGTGTCTCTTCATTTTGCTGGATAATAAAAAGGAAGGACTGGCTATTCGGGGTGGAAGTAGCCCAAACTGGGTGAACCACGTATATCTGTGTCTCTCTGGTTTTATTCATTTTCTGTGTTTATATTTATGCTATATTCTATGTGTTCCATTGCCCTGTAATATATAATTTTCTAACAATTTGATTCCAAGAAGTTTTCCTCTGAACATCAAGCCTTACAGATATCCCTATGCCCAAAAGAGTGAAATTGAACGTATGGTTACAGAAATGATCGAGGTTGGTATAAATCAACCTAGTCAAAGTTATTTCTCTACTCCAGTAGTAGTGGTTCACAAGAACGATGGATCATGGAATGTGCGTCAAGATTATAGGGAGCTCAACAAGCTCACTATTAAAGATAAATTTCCCATTCGTGTCATTTATGATTTACATGAAGAAATTTACTTCACAAAGTTGAATGTTCATTCAGTATATCATCAAATCAGAATGAAGACTTAAGGCATTCTCAAAACAACATTTAAAAATCATGGGAGTAATTATAAATTTTTAATCATGCCTTTTGGTTTTACTAATGCACCTTCTACATTTCGAGGTTTGATGAAATTCATTTTCAAACCCTTCATTAGAAAATTTGTGTTACTATTTTTTAATGATATACTAATGTACAAAAATTCTTGGAATGATAATGTTAAAAATGTTGACAGCGTGCTCAAACTATTAGAGGAGAAACATTTATATGCAAAAGCCTCAAAATGTTTCTTTGGAGTATAGGAGATAGAATATCTGGGTCATATTGTATCTCGTGAAGGTGTTAAGACCTTATCAAAAGTTTTAGACCCCTCTGGACCCTCAGGAACTACCATGACAATCCATGCATGTAACTCAAGTGTTTCAGTCACTCCCACAACAAGGCATGCTAGCAACTGTGTACTTTTTCAGCTAGTTCTAAGCCATCAACCCTAGATTCTCGGCCACTTTCTCAGTGTTAATTCTTACGCCACTGCCTAGAAATTCGTGAAACCTTCAGAAATGGTAAACAATAATGGAATAATGATAGTAGTACAATCATTGGTACAAGTAATTGATCTCATCCCTACTATCAATGAGAGGAATTTTGTCAAAGATATAACAAATATGTAGTCCATAGGTCATAATAACATATTTAAGCATAGGGGTATCATACATATATGAGATTCATAAACAAGAATTGACTCCATATTATAATAGCTACATTATAATATATTACGTCATATATTCATTATACTCCCCCTATTAAACGATCTGCTGACCACCACCACCAATGCATACATAACAAGCACATAGACCCCCAACATAATGAACAAAACACCGCAATGGTCCAATACCATCACCTTTATTCTATTTCCCTATAGGTTGTCACCAATGTCCCCGTGTAACTACATTTATCTTCTTATCAGGTGAAATTTTTTTATCCTCACTTGCATCCTCAGGCTTTTTTCTTTTCGGATACCATTTAGCTTTAGCTTTGTCTTTCCCTTTCCAACCCTACTATGATTTTATCTTACGCTTCAACTCCTCACAATTGTGCTTCAATTTCCCAATAAATTCCTCAAGCGACCGGGGCTCATTATACTTAATTCGATCTCTAAATGCTAATGGAAATCCACTCACAAATATTTGAACTTTGGCCTTCTCATCTTTAAGATATGGTACATACCTCAATAACTCCATAAAATTTGTCGTGTACTGCTTATATTTCATCGATCCCATCTTAACTCATAAAATTCCTTGGATTCGTTGTCATAGTTACTCTCTAACAAGTACTTCTTCCTAAACAGTATCTTGAAATCATCCAAACTCAAATCTTCTGTCCTGATGCCTCTATCCGGCTTCACATATTACCACCAGATGTTTTATTTCCCTTCATGAATGAAGATAACTATTTTGGCCTCGATATTCTCTATGTACTTATGCAGCTCAAAGAATTTCTTCATCCAAAGTTGCCATGCTTAGGCATCCTCTAGCTTCTTCAAATCCCCATCGCAGGTAGGTGGCTTCGATTTCTTGAACTCATTTGGAAAATATCCCTCATCACTCCTCCTATAAGGATTATAACGATGATGATCATAGTGTTTGTCAGAATCAAACTAGAATAGAACTCATGTCCATCACCTGTACTATGTGGAGTATCCAATATCATACCATCTTAGATCATGTCATCACTATCCGACTTCTGCCCACCATGAGATCTACTTCCATATGCCCCATTAGTCCTATCCTCCTACTCATCGCTGATCCAAAGTGATCCATGTCTCTGCAATTCTGACAAACTCTAAAGAATTACTACATTAAGTTCTACTTTTTTGTCATGTGCCTGAATGATCCTGTCATTATCTTCCTTGCAACTTTTTATTTCTACTTCAAATCTTTCAATGTGTCTGTTATATCAGAAGAATCTAGAACACCAAGCAACGCGTTTGATCCATAGGGAGATTTTCGTAAATTGTAGTCTACTATCTTGCTAGGCATATCTGATCTTGTTCCTCTAATATATCGTGTGAGCTTAAAACAAAAAACAACTTAATGAACATAGCTTAGTATAGTTTATCGGAGGATATATCTAGCCTTCAAGGTCAAAAAAATTAGCACATTATAGTATAAACATAATCTTATAAGTACATAAACATCATTTCAACCATTATCTAGTTACCGTGCATGACCATACCAACCACATACCATGAACTCATGCAGGAAAATTGTAACAATGTCACTGTATGCATAATGATGTATAGACACTGACATGCATAACAAGTTCATAACTGACACACACTCATGACAGATAGATCGAAAAATACCACCATCTACTTTCACATGAAAACACAACTATAACAATGACCACCACTATGCATACATAACAGGAACCTACAGCCCCAACATAACAAACACATATGAAACCAACATGTATGCATGACCACCAAACTACCCATCAAGTCTAAGGGGTGAACTAGGTTCTAATACCACTATGTAGCACCCTCCTCCCGAAATTACCCAATTTAACCGATCTACTGAGGAAAGTATGTGACAAGAGGCAACTATGATGTGATTCAACTCCCCATGTATAGTTAAGGAAGTGGAAGTCACAAAACCAAACCAATCTTACCTTCTTGGAGACCTACATACCCTTCAGGAGGTAACTAACCCTTCAAGGTTCTTAACCCCTAGGCCAACTTGACATTTTACTGATCGAGACCCTCAGTTGCTCCCATGATAATTCATGCATGCAACTCAAGCCTTCTATTCACTCCGACAACAAGGCATGCGAGCAACTGTGTACTTTTTTACCTAGTTCTCGGCCAACGACCCTGGATTTTGAGCCACTTTTTAAGGTTTAGGTCTCAGACCACTACCTAGAACTTTGTGAAGCCTTAACAAATGGTAAATAATAATGGAATAATGATACTATTACAATCATTTGTACAATCCCTTGACTAGGCCCCTACTAGCCATAACAAGTATTTCATCAAACATATCACAATTATGTAATCTACAAGTGTAATTAACATATTTAAGCATATGGGTCTCATAGTCATCTTAGAATCACTAAGAAGCATTCATGCCTCAACACATTAGCTGCAGTTTCATCCATTAGGTCATACATACATTGTTCATTCATTTACAAGTAAAATATTATCAGGTCCATACACATCTACTGTCATAAAACATATACATAACCAACATAATAGCAACATAAATACCAAGGAAATCACAACCATATGATCCACATATAAAACAGTATAATACTCATAGAAATATAAGGAGAAATAACCTCATATTGATGATGAAAAATCCCAACTCAGGATGGGACTACCACATTGCACCCAACCGTAGAATTACTAAGCCAAATGTCTCTTCAAACATTCACCCCCATTCCATATTCCAAGAATGAGTGTGGGATCTCGTAAAACACATCAATTCAACACCATCTAAGGCTTCCAGAGGCCAACCACATCAACCCATTAAGCAACGATGCCACCTCACAGTCAGAGATCATAAAACCATCATCGGATTGGTATCTATGCAACCCTTCCATGTCTGGAGAGCATTTTTTCCAACCAAGACTCTAGGACTAGCAATTCAACCCACAGCTTATACCGAGCTCTAGAGTATTTGTCCAACCAAGGCTCCTACACTACTAACTCAACCCACCTAGGGCTCTAGAGCATTTGTCCAATCAAGGCCCCAAGACTAGTAACTCAACCCAAGTCGTTATAGGGCTCTAGAGTGTTTGTCCAACGAGAGCTCCAAGAGCTAGTAACTCAACCCAAGCTAAGGAAACATGAGAACCAACCAAAAGAAAATAAGGAAATAAATCCATAATCACCACAGTTATCCAATAAATGGCAAGGCTTGGAAAATCAACTATCAATCCACACAATCATCCATGCTAGTGACATATCATAACCAATAAACCACATGAATATTCCATGAATGCCAAAACTAGTGAGGAAAAAATACATTCAACTCCATACATGGAAGACAAACTCTCTGTAGCTATTGATCCTGATGTCCTCTTGCACTTTCCTTCTCTTCCTCTACCTTCTTGCTCCAAAACTTCGAGTATGCCACACCCTCCAAGTGTGCTCCAAAAAAACTCTAAGTGTCCAAGCGTGAGAGTGAGAATAATGAGAGAGCTCCAAAAACTGAACTCACGAAAGGTTACCCACTGATCCTCATAATCCTTTTTATCAATGAGGCCCCTATTATCTCGATTTTCCATTATTTTCATTCATTTTCCTCCTCACATGCAACCTGTGACCTTTCTCCTCCCTTTTCTCCTAATTTCCATTATTTCCATAAGTAAATGTGTCAAAAATGCCATTTTTCATTTGCCATTACCTTTGCCAATTCTTTAGCCATTAATAAACCAATGAACACCCACACTAGGATGTCTTGCCCAACATTCAAATTGGAATAAGTGTCCCATGAATCGTGGTTATTATTTTTCCTTTTATTAACTTTTATTACATGTAATTTTCACCAAGGCTCTTAAAGGATGCCCTTTGTGATGATGTTTTTTCAATTTCTTTATATAATGTATATGCCTCATTATTGTTAATAGTTATATGCCTTGTGTATTAAATGTGATTATTCTTCAATACGATTCTCGCTTATATATATATATACAAATGTTTTATTAATATAATTTAAATCAAATCAAAGAAAATTCATAATTTTATTAATAATGTTTAATATTATTTTTCAATTATTATTATATATTCACATTGAAGGTGTTTCCTCTACTAGGTCTCACATTTATTTTAAGCAATACTCTTTATTTTAAAAATACATTGTACAAAAATACAATACAAAAAATATATTACGCAAAGCTCAAAAGGTACAATGCAATGGTTTATCAAGGAATCATGTCGTGAAAAAATCATTCGTTTGAAAACTACATGCACAAATGTGACCATTATTACTTGGTGTGGCCTAGGCCAATCCCTTAATGATGATAAGTTAAGCACCTTTGAGTCATTATTTTTTAAACCATAAGTTAACCTACCTATTTTTACATAAACTAACATGTAAAAAAAACAACAATCAATGTATATATTATGCATCATTATTAAATATAGGAAAATAATATTTAATATTTTGTTTATAAAATAATAATAAACATTATTATTAATCATATAATAAATTACTCACTATACTCAAATTTATTACACATTTTCTCTATGGGTTAATAATAACATATAAAAGTCAAGTTCTACTAGTACAACCCATTAAGGATGGACGTCGTCACCAAGGGAGGCAAGGATAAAACCTTACGGGGGTGGTTGTACCATATGTTAATGAGAGGAGACATGCTAAGAAATCCACTCAACTAAGGGTTGGTGTGGCAGAGGATCAAACCTCATGGGGTGGTTGTGGAGTGTGCTACAGGGAGGAGACATACTTAAAAAACCACTCAGCTAAGGGTGAGTGTGGCCCATGATTAAGCCTCATGGGGGTGGTTGTGTCGTGAGCTAAGGGGAGGAGACATGCTAAAAAATCAAGTAAGCTAATAGTTGGTATGGGAGGAGACATTCTAAAAAACCCACTAAGCTAAGGGTTGGTGTGGGAGGAGACATGGTAAAAATCCACTAAGATAAGGGTTGGTGTGGCCAAGGGCTTCTGAGATCCCCATGACTTTGACCGCTGAGATGCCCCATGGTGTGGGGCTAAGATGCCCCATGGTGGAAGATCATAAAGAACTTAACAAACAAACAAAAAAATAATAACATAAAAAAATTAGAGAAAAAATTCCAATCAAACTAAAAATATTATAGTTATTTAATAATTTATAATTAAATTATAAATTTAATACGAAAATTTAGCTTCCATATTTATTAGTTAGGTATTAAAATAATTAAAATGTATAAAATTAAATGAATAAAAAAAATTAAATAAACTAATCATTATTTAACAATAATATTAATTATTTATAATAACTTCTTCTCGAAAAAAATACTTTATTATTTATAACATGGATCACAAAATCCAAGATCTAACTATTTATAATTTAATTATAAATTTAATTTAATCTAACTATTTATAATTTAATTATAAATTTAATATTTAAATTAATTGAATTATAAATTTAATATTTGAATTTGACTTGGTTAATTTTTAGTGAATTAAATAATACAAATTACACAAAATGATGATATTTTTTAGTGAGTAAAATAATACAAATTGAGAAAATGAAATCATCAAAAATTTGAGATTGGTCGTTCTAAAATAAAATTATAAAAAAATTGACTTGATTCCCTTATGAACGCATTCTAACTGTGATAAATGGTTAATTTTCGGTCCCATGATATTTGCGGAGGTCTTTATAAGTATACAAAGTGCTTCGGTATATTTAACACGGTGAAGGAGTCGGCAGTACAGGCTTTCTCGACCCTATAAAACTTTTTACTTTCAAAGTACAGAAATCGCATCTGGAGTAACTTTCAGGCTTACCTGGTGAACCCTATTACCTATATTCTCTAAACAGTCGGCGAGCGTACTTGTCTGTGAGGCACTGAAAGCAGACACTAGGTTTTCGCTTGGTGCTATAACGCTGGTGCAGACAAAGAAAGTCCACAGATCATAAATAGAAACATTCAGAGGATCCATGGATTCCGAGGGCGATCAGAAGAAGGATAAACCCAGACTGTTTGGAGTGGATCTAACACTACACTACACTAATTCCAGCCTTCACGAACACCCAGCAACACGTGCAAAGAGGCAAGGTCATCAGGAGGTACCAGAGTTAGCGGCCTTTGCTTCCAAGAGCACAAGCACCCCCCAGGGCCCTAAAGCCCGCGTCTTTTCTTGCCGCTATTGCTCGAAAAAGTTCTCCAGTTCTAAGGCACTTGGTGGCCATCAGAATGCCCATAAGAATGAGCGAACTGCAAACAAATCGAATCCCGTTTTGAATAGCCCGCCAACTAACAGCTTTCAGTTTCCCGTTGTAGGGCAGCAGCCTAGTAATCCTATGTTCGATTCCAACCGCAGGTTTGAGCTGCAGAGAGTTGACCTATCAAATTATCGGCCTCCCAATCTTCACGGAGAATTTTCCTCCAGTTCTCTTTCTTGTGTAAAAAGGGCCAGAAACGCTGTAGGGCAGCTGTCTAATAATGCTATGTTTGATTCCAACCGCAGACTTTCTCCCATGTTTGAGCTGCAGAGAGCGGTCCTATCAGATTATCGGCCTCACGGAGATCTTTCGTCCAGTTCTGTGTCTTCTGTTAAAAGGCCCAGAGATGACATCGAATTGGTGTCCAGCTCTTTATCTTCTGCGAGAAGGGCCAGAAATGGCACCGAATTGGTGTCAACTTCTTCTGCCAGAGACGAAGATCCTGAGCAGCAAAATACATGTGATAATACAGAACATGTGGAGCTTGACTTTTCTTTGCATCTTTGAGCCGGTCAAAATCTTATTCCATTCCATTACCCAGCCTCCATTCCACTCACCAAGAACTCTGTACAGTGCGCTTGCACGTATTCTTTATATCATATAGTCGGCTTTGCGATATAATCATAAACATGTAGGACATGGATCTGAGAATACTTCATTGTCAAACAGAAACATAATTTAAGGTCAATATCTGCATCGTCCCGTATATTCCTCTGAGCTTTCCCATTAAAAGTTTCTAATGAATATTCACTGTAGATAATTTTTAAAATGCCATTTCTGTATTGTATTTGTATTAAACAATTCCAAAATTAAAATAATATAAAAAACAGCTTTTATATTGGATGTAATTTACGAAATCCTAAATGGTTAATATTGTATTAGTTATTCTAAAATTTCTTAGAAAATAATATGAGCTTCAACATAGATTTAGCTAAGCTAAGGTGTTCACCAAATCTGTAATTGTTTTGGATAAATTTGAAAACTGTTATCAGATTGAATTTATTTAACATAATTTTGAGATTTGATATTTACATAGAATCTTTTAAGAAATTGGTTCTTTTACATTTGCTCCCTAGATATTCTATAGATTTATTTTTACCAATTTTATATCACAGATTTATTTTTACTAATTTTATATCACAGGGATGAATTTCAGTAGAGAAAAAAAATATATATATTTTACAATTTAATAATAAAAAAATAATAATATCTATTTTTTTTATATTTTTTTGAATTGGCCTATGTGTATGTATTTGTGTATACAAAATTGTAAATGTAAATATTGTAAATTTATTTTTGTTTTCAATTCTTTACACATTTATGAATTTTTTATTTTAATGATTTTTTTATTTTTTATTGGCTCAACCAGAAGATATTTGATTTATATTTATGATTTTATTAGAATAAAATAATTTCTTTTTAACTGCTTGGAATTCTAAACAAAATGGAGTTTTAATCTAGTTAGAAAGCAAATAAAGAGAAGAAATATAAATGAAACTATCTTTAAACTTAAATATGTAAAGTATATTTGATTAAACATTAATTATATTTTCCAAAAACTCCAATAACATTATAAACATTTACTTCAACCATAACAATAATTTAATGAAATAATTATAATAATAATTATAATTATTATTTTCAAAATCCAAAATAAAATTGTAAATCTTTTTTTTAAAGCCTTTATTATTTAATTCACTAAAAATTATTTTTAGTGATATATTATTGCTCTTTCTCTCTAACTAAAATCGAAGAGCTTTAATGTTGACATAATTATTAAACTTATAATAATTTAGGATATTGGTGGAATTATTGAGTTGTTGAAGAATGTTATTTTTCTAAATAAATAGAAAAAGTTGCAAGGAAATTCAAGGAAGGCATGTAAAATATATCATTTTATTATAACTAAGTCACATGATACCATGTTGATGAGCCATGTTTATGTTAGCTGTGAAGTATTTTGTCTATAAGAGCATTGTAACTTACTAATCTAAATACTATTTAGCTATGATTTTATGAGTTACTATATGGAAATTCTTTTATTAAAATGATTATGCTAAATAGGAACTCTAACACTTATTCTTAAGGCTTATGGTACAACCAAGAACATTGTCTAAACCATTTCTCTATGAGTAACAATGCTTGAACCATGTAGGGCTCCATCACGATATGCCATAAACCTTGCAAAGGTGTAGATACCTACCTAAATTCCCAAGTCCTCATATTCCACCTCCATAAATTTTTGAATTTATGGTATAACTAAAAACATCTACTAAACCTCTTTTGAGATGCTTGTGTTGGACAAAGAATGCTTGAATCAAGTTGGACTCCATCAAGATATATGACATAACCGTGATAAACTTATAGTCACCAACCAAAATCATTACACCTTCCTAAACTCTTGAATCATGGATTTCCTTGATCAAATTACTAGATAAAAATCCACATGCATCCTTAGTAACATGTTACTAAGGAATAATTCCTGAAATCCACAAATTATCAAAATCATTTTGGAGACAACACATGTTGATTATCACTTAAAAATGATCCTTTCCTTTCTTCGTAACTTTGGACCTTTTATATCATGCAAGAATCATATAATTTTGTTTTCTATTATTTTTATTAAGGATAGTGCTAAAGGTTTCCTTTCTAACATAAAAAAAAAACAAAAAAGCTAAGAGAATATGAAGTCACTTCATGTGTACCATGAAGATAAATGTAATGTCACTTATATTTCTACCACCTTTTTCATTAGTGAATTAAATAAATTTTTAGATATGCCTCTATAAGTCAATATGGATGGAGAAAATTATATATATATATATATATATATATATATATATATATATATATATATATATATAATATTCTTTTATGTGTGTTAGGTAAAGTGGAACACTAATTAATATAACAAAAATTTTTTGATGTGTCCTAGATAAAATGGAGGCCATTTAAAATTTAAAATTTATTAGAAAATGATTATAATAATAAAATACTTATGAATGTTTTATCTTTATAGATTTTGATTTTCTCACACATGTGGATAATTCGTTAAAATACTTAGTAATCCATTATCTATTTTAAATTAGATTTATTCACACATCATTCTAAATATATAAAAGGATATCAAAAGCTATGGTGAAAGGATATCAAAAAGTTATGGTGAAAGGAAACATGTGACAACCTACTAATTTCAAACATACAGGTTAGGTTGAGATATAAGAGTGAAGATTCACTTTCATTCCTTATTAATATATGAAAGGATATAACCTATTGATTATTTTAGGTTTTAACAATATCGTGTAAAAAATTCACGTCTAACAATGGAGTAGAATTATTTTGATATGGGAAGTTGATAGCATTCACATGAATAAGATCCGTTACTTTTCTTCCAAATGATATATTCATTTTCGTTAAATCAAAGACATTGGAGATCTTAAGAATAGTGCCTGTTTTATGTTCCTTGGTAGATGGAAATTCCATAGTTGTATTCTTGATGGTGGATTCTTGGACTAATAATGCTTTAAGATTTCAATTATTATCTTTCCTTTTTGCGAACACTAAATTATTCACTTACCTGCATTTGAACTTAATTCATATTCATTTTTGTTGCAAAAGATAAATGAAATGGTAAGAAATTATATTTTTTAATTATGAGCTTGGGTTTGAACATTGTCATAGAGAATCTTTACTCATATTTGATGGGGACTTCATAGTGGATTTTCCCCCTACCCCTCCTCTTGTTGACTATGAGGCCACAACTTTCCAATCTCTAATGGTTCTATTTTCAAACAATCCTAAGAGAAAAGGATATTAGTGGAAACTTGGGAAGAAATGAGAGGAAATCCCTTAGGTGGCTCTCTCTATGGGTGCTCAAAGAAACACTTTGGATTTTTTGAATTGGCTCTGATCATAAAGTTGACAGGGATGTCGTTGTCCCCCAGATCCATGGGAGAATTGATAGAAAGAAATGGAAATTAATGATGACTGAAAAATTTGGCTATATGCCTAATGTAATGGACATTTTTCATTCATGTTTGAGGTCAAGGAAGATAAAGGTGTCCTCTTCATTAATAGACATTATACTTTGGATTTCAAGGTATGTATATGAACAGGTGGTCATTCGACTTCAATCCTGATGTTGATATTCCAAATGCACTGTGAGTCAAGTTGAAGTTGTATAGACTCTCTCTATATTGGTAGAGAGATGATTGCCATTGAGCAATTGGAAACGGTGGTGGAAATATTTGGATCCAGCAAACCTAAGGGCTCATAATTTGCATGAGCCAAAATATGTGTAGAGGTCAATCATGAGAAGGGATTTTTTTATAAAATAAATGTAACATTAGGGTCTTGCACTCATTTCAAAATCTTATATTATGAGTAGATCATGTTCAAGTGCCACTTTTTCAATAAATATGGCCATTTCACTAGAGACTGCGAAAATACCAGGCAAATAAAGGTGTAGAAGGAACAATGGCAGACAAAAGCATGGAGGAACTAAAGGAAAATCAAATGCAATCAAGAATCAAAATAACAAAAACATGAATAGAGCTTTGACCTCTTCAAATCCCTTTAGTGCTTCAAAAATACATCCCGACGCCCTGAGCAAGAGGAGCGTGTCTCAAACTCTCCTAAAGGGGACTTTTGTAATGAAGCATAAGTGTTAGATCTCGAAGAAGGTGAGTTTAAGGGTGTAGAGGAGGTCCTAGCTTCTAAGCATAATATAGATCCATATGTTATGGATCCAGTCCAAATTGAATCCCAAAATGTTGCAGTAAACCACACTGGAACCTCACTAAAACTAGGACTTATTGAGGGTGGTAATTCCTCAAGGATTCTAATTTGAAATATGGCTCAATCTTAACATAATAATAGAATGAAGGGGGTGGCCCAAACATGGAAATGAAAAAAAGGAGACCATTTAAGAAGATAACTAGAGAATTGGAAGTAAAGAAAAGAAAAAATTTGGTAGTCTACCAGTAATCATAGAGATCCTAAAAAAAATGGGGATTAATGGACTAGATAGATTTGAAGGAGGTGGAGGAAATTTACATGACCCTCCTAAAAATTATGAAGCTTTTATCTTGGAATATGACATGCTTGGGAAGTACCATAAAAATCTTATCAGGACATGCTAAAGAAGGAAAGTTTATGGATATTATTACTATATGAAGTTCTCAAGGAGGCACCTTTTGGAGTGATCGATCTATCCTAGAGCATAACTCAAGATGATCCTTGGGTGGTATGGGTACTTTTTGGTCTAGCTTCCATTTCATACTTATTGGTAGTATTAAGGCATAATTTTGGGCCTTTGTGCTATTTGAAAGAAAGGATACATGATAGTAGATCCCTATCATCAATGTGTATGCCCTGATTCTAAATGGTGGAAAGTTAGAATTCTAGGATTTTCTTATCTCTCTCCAAGAAATCCTAGCATAGAAACTACATTGTGGGAGGGAATTCTAATATTGTCCTTGGGAATTAAAAAAAAAGGATAAAATCTAGTGCTAGATCCCTTCAAAGATGGAATGAAATATTTGGTTAATGAATCAAATTTGGTTGATCTCCCCCCAAAATGGGGAGGTACAAAAGGTCTAACTAAAGGAGTGAAAACAATTATACAACCCACCTACAGAATTTTTTTATTTAGAGTTGTTGGCTCTTAAAACGGATGTAATGTGCCTTAATATCAGGCCTCAAGGAGTATCTAACCATCTACTAATATGACTAGTAATCGATCAAATGGAGAATCTACCTATGATTCCCTTTAGGTATATTATATTATGGAAAAAAGTAGTATAAATTATTAAGAAAGCTTGGAGGACCTTAGTCATTTTCTCTCTAGCTCTCATGTGGGATTCAAAACTAAAGGGATTGAAACATGCTTCATTTAAATGTGCAAAGTAATAAAATGGACCTCCTAGTCAGAACCACATTGTGTTAGTACAAGAATTAGAAGCTCACGAGAATCTAATGGATATGAGCCCGATGGAGAAATGACATTTTGAAAATGAAAAGAAGATAACAATGAATTTTTTTCTATCAACAAATAGGAAGACGATTTATGGATGCTGAAATATTAAACCTTATGGCTTCAATATGAGGACCAAAATACCTAATTTTTCCACAAACATGAAAATGCCAAAGATATTCACAATTGAGGCAAGGAAATCATTCCCAAAGGTATGTCACAATTGACATATTTTAATTCAATCAAGCAAGAAACATTCAATCATTTCCACGCCCTTTATCAAGAGGATAATGAATTTGATAATAATAAATCTCAATTTTTCCTCTAGGAAATTATTGCTTAACCTTATAAAAGAAGAGAAAAATCAATATGAGAGTTGGATTTAGATAAAGAACCGGGCCTTGATGAGTTTACTATAAGTTTTTATAGAACCTTATGGCATATGATAAAAATGGATCTCATGAGAATTCAGAATGGCGTGAGAAGCAAAGGTAAAATTGGAGGTTGTATATATTCTTTGTTCTTCACCTTAACTCTCAAATAAATTAATAAAAACAATTTCTCTTGTTTCTCTTGTTTCCGACCTATGTCTTTGTGAAACATATCCTAAAAAAAATTTGAAAAAGTTTATAGCACCAAGACTAAAAAAATGTTACTAGATATTATTTCATACAATCAATCATAAAATCAAGGTGGGATGATGCAACAACTAAAAATTTCTTATACGAAGTAGTACACTATAGTAAGGAGGCAAGATAAGTGAGGATGTTTTTTAAATTTTGTTTTTGAATTCCTTCAATAAAGTAAGTCATTCAATTTTGTCTTTAGTGCTTGAAAAAATAGGTTTCTTTAAGGGCTCCATTAGATGGGGTAAAGAACATATAGACTCCTCGTGGATTGCCCCTCACGTGAATGGATGTCCCTCAACGTTATTTGTTGCATCGATACATCTCAAATAAGGATGTCCCATGTACCAAATTACCATATAATTATAGCTAAAAGCATGAGTAGAAACTTAGAAACCTCAAGGTAGGAGTGTAAGCTAGTTTGTTTAAGTATTTCCTGAAATATCAAACGAGTCAATCAATCAGAATTCCCTGATGACACATTTTATTGGAGGGGCCTCTAAAAGAGTAGAAGTTTAGTTAAAAATAATTCTTAATAAATATTTCAATCATTATGGTGGCATAGTTAATAAAAAAAATGTCAAGTTAAAAATAATTCTTAATAAATATTTCAATCATTCTGGTGGCATAGTTAATAAAAAAAATGTCATTTGTATGGCTAGAATCGCCCAAAAGAGATTTTAAACGATATATCAAGAGCAATACAATCGTTAATAGTGAAGGATAAGAAATTGTTGAAATATTTAGTAATCCCCACCTCCTTGGTATCTACTAATGTAGATAAATTGGAAGAGGTTTTGCAAAAATAATAAAAAAAGGGATTCAGTTTTTTAGAGCACAATGGATAAATGTATTTGACAAGGTAGTTTTAATCGTATTTGTGATATATTATCTCCCTCTATAAAATGGATTTGGTTTTCTATCTTCCAAGGGAATTATACATCAAATTGGTGGTCATATCTAAGAGTTCCTTTGGCAAGGAGGACAAAATAAAGAAAAGTGATTCCAACTAGTCAATTGGAATACACTTTGGTTACCTAAACAACATGGAGGTTTAACAATCAAGGATCCAAAGATCATGAATATGGCTTAGGGTGAAAAGATAGTTTGGAAACTACTCTAGAACTCTAAAGAGTGGTGGAATATGGCTTCTATACACAAATATATTCATAAAAGATGGATTCTCACACAAAAAAATCTATCTTAACCAAATCATGGCTCTATAATATGGAAGCTTTGTAAAATAGTGACTCGAATAATCATTGAGCACTTGGGGTGGCATTCAGGAAATAAATCTTGAATTGACTTGTGGAAAGATTTCATATTAACAATTTTTCTATTGTTGTATAACAGTAAAATAAGGGACATGAAAAATTGGATCAGTTTAAGTGGATATAAAAGAATTGGTGACATTTTTAAATGGGATGATAAGATACATTTTGTATGGCATCAAGGCCCTAATTTATCCCCAATCATTTGTCTCAATGGTTTCCTTTCAAAAATTCAAAAATTCGTGAACGAATTACAACTAATAATCTAGATCAGAGAATTTTAGAGGGCAGTAAGAAAGGTTTATATACTTGTGATACAATTTGTTAATGCAGAAATCACCACATATCCCAATAGGTAGACTATGGGGGAGAATTTGGCAAGAAGATGGGCTTCCCAAACTCAACATCTTTTGGTGGGAACTGGTTCATGAGAAAATATTAACTGCTAGAAATCCCAAAAAGAGAAGTATATGTAGGACTTCCTCATACACTCTTTGCGAACATGTAGAGGAGGATATTCTTCATGTTTTTTGATAGTGTACCTTGTCTTTAGAAATATGGATGTTAGTCATGAGTAGTGCCAGCAATGTTTATTTTCTTATATAAAATTGGACAGAAATGTTTGATGCATCGAACCCCATATGTCCTTGGCACAAGAATTCCAAATCCATCCTTATAAGAAGTTGAATGACTTTTCCAAAATTCTTAATTTAGTGAGTTTGTATTACTCATAAACCAAGCTACTTTTCGAGGAGGTCAACTAAAAATAGTTTCTTTAGCTATTAAAGCAACTCAATTGTTTTCTAAATCAAAATTAGTTGTGGCTTTCATTCGAAAGAATTGGATGATACATAATCAAATGAGCATGAATGGATCAATCTTGGTTAGGATGGAAACTTCATTCATAAATCCACTCCTAATATCTCCTTTGCAATTAGAATGGTTCAATGAGAGGAAAAAAATGGTGTCACTCTCTTTTCTTTGACACAGCATCGAAGGGTAACCGAGGGAAAGCTAGAGTGAGAGGGATTCTTAAGGATGACGATGAAAAAAAATACAATTTTCATGGGTCTTGGGGAAAGGGATGGAAAATCGAGTTGAATTCTTGATTTTATGGGAAAGACTATATTTGGCTTTGTGTTGGAGGATATTTTTTTAAGTGTTATTGCAAATTACAATGCAAAAGAGACAATGGAAGGGAGAGGAGTAGCTAGTGCACAATAGTAAATATTGGTGTAGAAGAGAGAGACATAGCACACAAAGGTACCACATGTAGGAGACAACAATGTCCAATAGGTAGGATGCATGAAAATAAATCAGGCAATTTGGATTTTGTAGATGATGGAGAAGGCGAAGAAGGATGACATGGTAGGAGAATGTGGAGATATTTCTATAAGGGAGGAAGTTGGTGGAGTGGTGATCATGAGATAGTTGTAGATATTTTCAGTAGGTTCAACCTTAAGGCTAAGTGGTAAGGGTCACCTAGAGGAAAGGTATCATAAAATATCTAAGATGGTTAGCCAACATGGAGGACAACTTAAGGAGTAGGGAAGAAGGTGGAAGAAGATCAATAAACTATGAGGGATAGAGGAGAGGATTCATTGGATATGGTTTGATGAAATTTTGCGAGAAGAAGAACGAAGAGAGAACCCCTATTTGGTTTTGACTCCTGTCATTCTAGATGGTGTATGTATGTTCCTACAATTTTTGTGTATAAAAGGTGAAAAAGGAACAATCTATAGTTTATTCTATTATGTCTTTGCATTGTGATGGTTAACACTTTATGGCATGAACAAATTCCAAAGGCTACCTCTATTGTAGCACATTGCACTTTTTTGTATTACTATGAGGTAAGGAAAGGAATTATGGGTTTTCCCATATATATTAGAGTAAAAATGTGTGATGTAGTTGTTGTTATTGCATATTCACTTATATAATTTTTTCTAGTAATTTCATATTAAAATAAATATATTTTAAAGTCTAAAGTGGTTGAGTGTATTGATAGCCTTGCAATAATTTTAATATGTTAAATCCCATTTGAGGTAAATGGTTCTTCACTTTAATGATGTAAAAAATACTAATGAGAAGAATAATATATATTGGCCACCATACAAATATAGATAATGATCTACGTGAAAAATAGTGAGTGCAAGAACTAGTGAAGTCCCAAGGAATGCATAGTCACAAAATTGTTAATAGGTATCTGAAGTCTTCCGTTGTAACTCAAAGTTCCAATGTGTCATGATTATAACAATCCCATTTGAATATAGAAAGTTGGTTACTGCATCCCCCTAACATCGTGGGTGCGAATTCATTCACTCTATGGGTAATGCCAAAAAGGTTGATGCTTAGTGAGTTTCTTGTGTGCCAATAAATGGTCATGCTGCCATGTTGAAGATCATTGTAGGATGGGATTATTTCATCACATATATGTTGAAATAACATAATCCCACGAGGGAGGAGATTACTCAGTGTTGTAAGAAGAAGGAGCATGAGTTTGCAGCAAAATAAATGCAGGATAAAAGACAAAGCACTAACAAAATGGATGCCGAAGTACATGCTTAATGAAATTCATGAAACCTTCTTTAGAGAATTTCTAGATATTCTCACAAAGTGGGTTCAACGATTGGAGGAATGTAATCCAAGCTATGAGCGGAAGGGACCAAGGTAGTGGAATCCAAAAGAGGTATGATAGTTGCAAGTGGTAAGTAACAAAGCTTCATGTGTTATATATTTCTAGTTTGGAAGTATGTTGGAATGTTATATTATTGAATTCATAATAGAAGCACTATTTTCCTATACTGTAATGTAGAGGAAATTTTGAAAACGACCACAAGGTTGATTTACATGACCATTACCATTATCCATTCAGATGTTTCTATGGAACCACATATATTTTCCCTCGGAGACATATAACATGAGTGGTACCACTCAGACACTAGGGGAATGTGGGAAAGTACTTGGAGGTATTCTGAACGAAAGGGAAGGAGATGGGGTGGGAAAAATTTGCGGAAGGTTGATAGTAAGTAAGGGACTATGTAGAACATGAGAAAGAAGACACAAAATGGAGATAGAGAGTTTTGAGGGTGGCATCTTGAGGAAAGGATGAAGGTTTTCACAGGGTGATGTTGGAGCAAGTCGATCAATGTGGATGCCTAGTAAAAGGAGAATCCCATCAAAGACGGCATGGAAAGCCCACCAAAGAACAATAAGTAGTGTTAGTGACCAACGTTATGAGGGAACACGGTTTAGTAGCACACACACTAAAGTACCGGAAGAGGAGAAACTCAGTCCATGTAGCATTCAGAGAGGGGCAAGGAAATGCCACTAGAGGAAAAGGAGTAGTGTGAATGAAAAAAGTTACAAGTGAAAGAAATTCGGTACCCCATGCAATGAAGGAGGGGAAGAGGAGAAACTAAGTCAATGTAGCATGAAGTTTGCAGATCTAGGACAATTGAGTTAGAACATATTTGGTGTGGAGCCCACAACCCCATGCACATCTACAGTTATAGAGGTATGTACTCAACACATTGTAAAAAATAGTCTAATAGCTAATTACACATAGTTGGAAGGAGGAGCTACGAGTATTTACATTGGTCAACCAGTAGGGAGAGCAGCACAAGGTGGCCAAGTTTAGTTTTATGCACAAACTGCATAATAGTCTAGTAGCTGAATGGTTGCAATTGGGAATAATTCACTAGGAAGCACGATTTAGAGTTCAATGGCCGGTGTAGAGTTAGGGATGCTTATGTTCCATGGTGCAAGGAATGAGGACACAAAACCAAATTTATTCATTTGTAAGTCCATTTGGATAACTAAGTATGTCCAAGAAGATGTGACAAAATTTCATGGTTGGAAGCTAACTTCATAGATCACGCATTGACATGGTACATGAAATTTAAGGGCACGACCCTAGCTTGAAAGAATATGATGCTAAATGATATTAATCAAGCTTCGATCAGGGAGTTTAGAAAGATTAAATATGAATTTCAATATATTACTGAACTAAATGATATCAAGCGAGGTTCAAGCAAGTCTATGTAGGATTATGACTAGTGATTTAAGATTCTAAAGGAAAGGTTCACGTTCAAGATTGTAGACACATAGCATAAGGAGAGGTTCATCACTGGACTGCTTCCACATATTAGGATATTATTGATGTAGCAATGATGTGGCTCACAGTGAGGGGAGTTAGAGATTACTCTAAAGTTGGGAGTCTCATCAAAGGAAAATGGAGAGAGGGGAGTTAAAGCTTACTCTGAAGTTGGGAGCCTCACCAAAGGAAAATGGAGAGAGAAATGGTATGGAAACTAGCTACACTAACTTTGTAGCTACAATATTTCTCCAAACGAAAATAGAAGTAGGAGGAAGCATGGTGCACCATCTCGCAGATGGAGGGTTGCCATAGAAATGAGTGTATACTGCTAAGGAACTATATGGCTAGTGGAAAATAGGATATGCTTTCACATCATAGAGGGTTGTGGTGTGAAGTTTTCCAAATGTGGAGCCACACTCCACACAGCTATACAATAATGCACAGTTATGAAGCAACTTCCCACACTCTATTTTTTTATTTTCGTACATCATTGGGACATGATATTCAACACTTCCACAAAATAGAATTGATCCATGAATATACATTTGATTCATTTCAAATATGGGGACTTGAAGGAGTGAAGTCATGATTGTAGGCTTCAATCAACTAGGGTAGAACCAAACCTAAAAATATAATTAACGTGACCACGGACAAGGAATGACAACTAGCATCTTCGAATGACCAACTCGAGGAAGAGGAGGATTTGGAAGAGGTGAAGGACCTATTTTTTCTGTAATTATGATATGTAGGGACACCTTGCATGATATTTTCCTAATTCATATTGTACATGTAGATATTTTAAGGTGATAGAAAATTATATTGATAATCTCCCACAACTTATTCTGAAATTACAAGAGACGATGGAGCAAAATTTAGAAATGATAGTCTCCAAGCCCCGTAGAGCCCAACAATGGGTTGGTGCAATAACCTAACAACGTATCAAAGCCGAAGTAAATGTTGTGAATCCTACAAATCCGTAGACACAGTGGGTCAAAAGGGTGCCTAGACATCCTCCAAAGTTTTATCCTCTATCAGACAAAGAAACCTACAAAGAAGCTTTAAGGGAGATGGTTGCTACAAAATGGAATAGATCGGACATAGTGCAAGAAGCAACAATGTATGCAATATATGATGACATAATTTATAAGGAGACCATGATAGAGTAGATAGATTCTGGAGCCTACTCCAATGTTATCTTGATTTGGTGAAGAATGAACAGGCATTGGAGAAATTTAGTAAGATGGTAGGGTAGTGTGCCAAGGATGCAAAAGTAGCTATTGTGTGAGTATCACTACATGTAGTAAATCAGGTAGAACAAGTAAGGAATTCATAATTGGTCCATAGTTGGGGGAATATGAAAAGGACATCATCATATTCGAGTTGGCATCTGATGTGAATATTTTGATGAAAAGTACGTGGGAACTCATGGGAAAACCAAAGCTAACCTAGTCTTTCATTGAGTTCAAATTATCTAATCAACATCGTATCTTCCCCATTTGTATATTGATGGGTGTACGAGTGAATATTGATAATGTTATGAGTAATTTTTATTTATGACTTATAGATGTCATTGATGAAACCAATCCATAAGAAACTCTATTGGAGATTGGTTCGGATTTTAATAATAAAGTGATTTAATTAAAAGAAGAGGTAGATGAACCTTTAAGCTATAAATATCTAAGTTACAAAACCTTTAGATCCATGTGAAGGGACTTTATATACTAAATAAGTTAAAGGTGAGCTAAGTAGGGAAGAATTAGATAACATTTATATTGTGAAAACTTGTTAGGAAGATTATGTGAACCTTATCATTGATGGAGGATGTGTTGGTATATTGTTAGGTCATGTACTTCCAATTCAGAAGAGGGTGTGTGAACATGTGTGCAACCCGAGCCATATGGTGGACTATGTACATGGATTAATTTTCATGTTCATAGCAATGTAAATAGTTAATGTGCATCAGGTTTGGGACCAATTGTTGGGGTCCTTTGGGAGAAGTATTTGGGCATGGAATGCCAAATGACTTGCTTTAAATCAAGTATTGTGGAACGAATGAGAGAATTTCTTCCACTAGCATTAGTGGGCACACATTTTTTGTACATACTCTAGACATTATTTCCACAAATTGGTAGATTAAGTTGGAGGTTTGCTCATGAATGATGGATTGGATTGAGATGGAACATAAATATCAGGCTACCTTGAACTTTGTGGTAGAAGAGTCAACACTCAATGAGGCCTTAATGTTATTATGAAGGAAAATGTTTAATGCGGGAGACCCAATAATGATGGAAAGTATAGCATTATGTCTTGTGCATAAGAATTTGAAACAAATATAGGATTTATGGAGTGTTATAATGTAGCAGAATTGGGAGAGATGATAATGATCCTAGAAACATATAGGTCCTAGAAATTGAATGGGGGCATATAGTAAGTGGACCATAGTTGTAATCCATGGAGTATGTGCGCCCTATCAAAACTTGGAAAGTAAAAATTCAGATAGAGGAAAGTCCCAAGATGGAGGTTATACGAGATTATTGGGATGATGAGACGATAGAGAAGGTTGCATATTTGTTGAATGAGTATTGGCACTTGTTCCCCAACACCTTCGTGGAAATGAAGGGAATTGTTGGAGAATTGGGTAAGATTAGAATCTAGTTGAAGCCAAATTCATAGCTTTTGAAGCAATGGCCATATGTGTTAAACCCAATATATAAAGAAAGAAAGATAAACTAGAGTAGGACAAGATGCTAACAACGAGAACCATTGAACTTGTGGAAGATACTAAATGGGTAAGTCTAATGGTGATCTGGAATAAGAAGATGAAGGAAATCAAAATCTATGTACAACTATCGATGATAACTTATATATATATATATATATATATATATATATATATATATATATATATATATATATATATATATATATATATATATATATATATATATATATATATATATATATATATATATATATATATATATATATATATATATATATATATAATGATTGAGGGAGCTCTACCTGTGTGTATATAAATAAAGTGTGTTGCTTATAGCTTGAAGTTGTTTTTTTCTATTAGTCAGAGGTTATGAGAAGTTGTATTCATTATTAGATGTGCTAGTAGAGGTTGCTAGATGGGTATTGAGTAAAATTCCACTACATGATGAAGTGGAATAACATGCATCAAATGGAATTATGGGCAATGGTAGTGCCAAAATAGACAAAAAAGCAATGCTGGGGAAAGTACAGTTGGGAAGGAAATTGCATGAAGAGATTTAATAGTCTCATAGGAATTAATATTTTTAACTTTGATGAAATATGGACGTCGTACAAAAAATCGATTCACATGAAGGTTTAGGTACGAGTTAGGGTGAAAATAGAAAATGTGATAGGAAAACCATGATAATGTGTGTGGATTACCATCCCTCGTATGGTAATTGAAACTCAATTGAAAGAAAGCAACTCAAGTTACCATCAAATCAGATTTTCATAGTAGAAAATAATGCAAAAGCCACTAGTTTGACCCATTAGGTGTTAGGATAATATTACCAAAAGAGAGTAATAATAAGCTATACATGATAAATTTAGAATAAATCGCTATGAATTTAAGAGGTGGGAGATGTATTTGACCCTTTTGAACTAAACCAAAGAGAATTTCACAAATATTCCACACAAAGGTGCAATTATTTGAATATGCAAGTAATATTGAAGAAGCTAGTGTAATGATCATCTACAGGATGGAGTGAAGGGTGCAAGGTTTATAAAACAAAACCCCAAGGATAGGATCTAGTAGAAGAATAGGTAGAAGATATTTTAGAGCTTATGAGTGTGTAGATGAGTAAAGTAGTCCATGATTGTGAGAAGGGTAGCATGGGAATGGAGTGAGGGATGAATGGAGCTATATTGATACTAGAGAGAGGAGATAAAGGCATGCGAGTAACTCCAAGTGTGTGGAGATGAGTTCTAGACATTGCTTGCCACTATAATATGATGTGCTTGTGGAAGAAGAGACCACACTAGGAAAGCCAAATATGGAAAAATGGGGAAAGGGGAATTTGTTTATCATTGGAGGCCTAGTTGTGTCACGCGACCTAGACAAGTGAGGGCCTATTTTGCTTAGAAGGATGGTTTACATGGTAGGCTATAGAAACACCAGTTAGTTTAACTCAACACGAGTTATGGGTGGTCCATGTATTCAACAATTTATTTTCAGGGTAGTCCCTACAATGGGGGTTTTAGTAGTGGAATGAGGTTTCATCCTCATGCATATACGAGGTGCCATGAGGATTTTTGAAGAAGAACCCCTACACTGGCATATCGATAAGACCGAGACCACCTTAAGGGTGTTTGGTGGTAACCTAAATCTGAATGCACCACTCTTCACAATAACTCTGTACATGTCGCGAGGAAGGAAAATAAGTCGAGGTCATGCCAATTTCTATTGAGGAGCGGAGAATGTGGAACAACGCAAATAATGAAAAAACCAGGAGTAAAGATAAAATTGGGTCCAAAGTAGTAGTGGTGTCTTTGTAGTTTGATGAGTTACAGATCAATCAAGAACGAGGGCATTTACAGTTATAGATTAACCAAGAAAAGAATGTAACTAGCAGGAAAACTAAATGCACACACATAATAAATAACATAGGATTTACATGGTGAAATCTTGATAGGGTGTCAAGGAACATCCACGGGGCAAGGGATTGGAATCTCTATGCAATCAATAATACAATAGTTCGGGCATTCATGAGTTTTATATGAGCCTCCTCATTTACATTACCGATGTTTCGGTATAAAACTAACTTGTTACTAATTAATACATTTTACCCAAATTTACATAATTAGTTGTCAAACTTCCAACAAACTTCACCTCAACAATAATTTTCCTAATCCCCTGCCCATGCCCATTCATCATCTTTTCTCAAAGTCAAGAAAAGCTAAACACCATTGCAACTTTTCTATTTTAACTAGCTTTGTGAATATGTCTACACAATTCTCTGGTGTATGGACCTTTTGAAGAGCTACTTTTCCGCCATCGATCACATGTCTCAGAAAATGATACCTCACATCAATGTGCTTGGTTCTGCTATGATAAGCAGGATTTGTATTGCATTGTTCACTACCGAAGTAGAATATATATTTGCTTCTGATGACAGTAAAGAAGCAATTTGGTTAAAATGTTTACTTGATGAGATTGGATGGACCCAGGAGAAAATAAATAGCACTATCACTGTTACAAAGTACATTCACTTTCTCCTGCGTCCTTCCAATATCGCCAAGTAAAACCTTTAACTAGTTTGCTTCTTTACTGGCATCTGAAGCAGCTATATATTATGCTTCGGTAGTGGGCAATGCAACTATTTATTGAAGCTTTGGAATCCAACTAATTGCTCCACCTGCAAGAGTAAAGACGTAACCTATAGTAGATATTATTTTGTCCAAATCACCTGCATAATCAACATCTACATATCTGCAGACTAACCCTTCACTACCATTAAAGATGATGCAATGGTCAGTTCTTCCTTTTAGATATCGAAGAACCCATTTCACTGCTTGCCAATGTTCTTCACCTGGATTTGCCATGAAGCTACTGACAACTCCAACTACATGTGAAATGTCAGGTCTTGTAGATAGCATCACATACATTAAGTTGCCTACAACATTTGCATATGGTACATGAGACATATACTTCTTTTCTTCATCAGTTCTAGGACTCAAAATTGAAGAAAGCTTACAATGGGAAGCAAATGGAACATTTACAAGTTTGGCATTGTTCATACAGAACTTTTCAAGTACTTTCTCCACATACTTCTGCTATGATAACCAAATCTTACCATTTTTCCTCTCTCTATGTATCTGCATGCCCAAGATATGTTTTTCTGCTCCAAGATCCTTCGTATCAAACATCCTAGAGAGCTTATCCTTTAACCTGATGATCTCTTCCATGCTTTTGCTTGCAATAAGCATATCGTCAACATACAAAGCTAAGATACTGAATATGCCATTGAAACTTTTTAAGTATACACAATGATCATACTCACTTCTAATAATGTTTTGGCTCACCATGAAGGAGTCAAACTTCTTCTACCATTGTCTCGGAGACTACCTCAGACCATAAAATGATTTCGTGAGCTTCCAAACTAATCTTCTGTTGTGACCTTGTACAAAACCTTCTCGTTGTTCCATATATAACTCTTCATTCAAATCACCATGTAGAAAAGTTGTTTTAACATCTAACTATTCTAACTCAAGGTTAAGTAATGCAGTTAGTGCCAACACAATATGAATAGAAACAAGTTTTACAACTGGTGAAAAAATCTCATGAAATTTGATACCTTCAACCTAAGAATATCATTTTTCTCCCAGTCTTGCCTTATACCTTTTGATACTTCCAACAACTTTCTGTTTCAGTTTGAGACCCACTTGCATCCAACAACAATTCTCCCTTCAGGAAGTTCTACAAGATCCCAAGTATTGTTATTGGCTAAGGAATCCATTTCTTCTTCCACAACCATTTTCCATTTTTTGCTATGTGTATCATCTACTGGTTCCTGATAACAATAAGGTTCCCCATCTTCCGTAATCAAAGAAAAAGATGAAGCAAAATATTCATACCTTTTGGAAGTTTTTCTTTCCCTTGTAGACCTTCTTACGGTGACTCGTTGCTGAACTAGTTTAGAAACTTCAACAACTTCCTTTGTATCTTCCACACCTTTTTCTCCAGAAGTCTCTTCTTCCTTTCGACTGTCACAGAAAGGTCTAGCCTCCAACTGAACTTGTTGATTTGGAGAAACTTGTTCATGTTCAATTCTTTGAACATTTGATTTTAAAAGAGAAGATTCATCAAATGTTACATCTCTACTAATGGTCGATAGGATTATTAAATTGGAATTGTTGAATTTTTCTAGAAGAGTTAATTGGTTTGTGGAAAACCTTGTTTGCTTGGACTGGATCATTTTGCAATTACTTTTCTTTAGATGTTTTGTTTATATCTATATTACAAGGAACACATTGAATGTCTTATTTCATTTTAGAGTAAATTAATTACCAAAAATCAAGAAACCTTTATAGATGGCCAAGCATATACGAGGAATACATCTCATTCATATGCAATAACAAATCAAAAGCATGAACACATGCCATTTAATATGCACAATAAACCCAACTTCTGAAATTTCAATGCTTGGATGCATCCCATTCATATGCTACAGTAAACCCATATTTTTCTTAAATTTCAATCCATAAACACATCTATTCATGAGCCATAATAGAACCACAAAAAATAAAAACCCCTGACCCGTTAATACATTATCTACTCAGAGAGAGGTCAGATGAAAGGACAACACTGTCTACGGATCCTCCATGTCTCCGAAGGAGATGAGGAGCATCTCATGACCCATTAATGCATTAGTCTTCTCAGGAGTGCGAGGTAAGACTAAAGAAAATCAGGAGTGCGATGATTTGCATATTAAAAGGAGGATGGAACAATAATGATATTAGTTACAAAAGAAGTAACCATTTTATGAATTTTAACAAGAAAAACATATACCAATATGAACTCAATAATGTTTTTTGAGTGAATATGCTAGCACTACTGTGAGAATAATGGAATATGTGATTCTTAAATGACTAGATTACCTTAGCTTCATTAAATATTTAGTATATTCTTTTCAAATTGACATTAACATTGAACAAGTAAATTGTGATTAATCTTACTAATAAATTCTCAATGTTTTTACAATTTACATATATAAATAGAAAATATAAATAATAATTTTCATCGATAAAGGAGCCTAAGAGGGGAGGCAAACCAAAATGCATTATGGTGATGGTAGGATTCAAAAACGTTATTTAAACTAAATGCAATGCCCTTTCTTAAACTAACGAGAATCAACAATGTTCATAACACATGAATGAATTCAAGTGGCCATTCATAGAAATAATATGTCTAAACTTGAACAATATTCATAACACAAATTCCAGTTTGGGATTCAAAAAGATAATGTGTCAAATTTCCTTTAAAAAGCTTTCATTAAGTGACAGAACAAATCGTCTATATAAGTAATTAGTAATATGTATGAGTTGGGTGATGATTTTTCTATTCGAGTAATAAGATATTTATATATGTCTAAGCTAGGTGATGATTTTTATATTCTAGTATTAGGATATTTCCATATGTATGAGATAGGTGATGATTTTTCTATCCTGGAAAGTTACACCCTATATTATCATGGAACAAATAAAATGAAAATAAAATAAAAATGATTTTAACTAGATACTAAGAGAAACTCTTATGTGATAAATAATTAACCAAGAAACCAAACATTCAAACATCGAAGTAAGTAAGAACATTAATAGTTATGAAAAATCTAACCTTTCTTTTAACATTTTATAATACGCATCCCAAAAAAAAATGTTATGGGTTATTTTTAGAATCTAAACCCCTTGAAACAGCTGAGAAGATTTCGACCCATGTTTTATTTTGAAACGAATCGTATTACTTCTACTTGGTCCCTTGCCTTTGCTTTTCCAAAGTCTTCAAGTGAAAGAACATCAACAATGGATAGTTGTTGCATGTGCAAAGGGTCATGCTTTTTCCCAATAGCAAATTTATGTATTCTAGTTTCCTAGTTTTTTAACTCAAATAATTAAGACTCTACATATAGGTTTTTCCTCAGGTTTATGATATTTGATCAACAAAGGGGATCACTGTGCATGTGCACGAATAGTCCATTCTGTGCAAAATGAAATCATTTGGAAAACTCTTATGAAATCTACTCAAAACTACAGCCTGCAGCAAATTGACACTATATGAATGCAGCGATTGTTATGACAGAACATAAAGTAAATTGGTTTCAGATTAGAAAGGATTGGAGATTTGTGTGTAAGATTTATTGGAGAAATAGTGAGACTTGTAAATGCGATAATACACCAAAAACGAAACTCGGACATCTTAACTTATTTCATCATATCTGTTATGCAAATGCTAAGACAAACCGTTAGAATATTTAGCGAAAATTACGATCAACACAATAAAGATAAACATATATCTCAAATATGTCTAGATCTACTAAGCATTGATACAATTCTTCCATTCTCACTAAAAATTAAGAAAATCTGATAATTTTTCAAGTTTTCTCTACGTATAATTTTAAATATAATTTGGATAATCACTTCTCATCAAGTGGGGAAGACAAGCGGAGGCTTTGAAAGTATTTTCATGCAATTTCAATACCTCCTTTGCTTTCTACTTTGTTTTTTTTCTGCAATCGAGTTGTTGAAGCGTACACAGTTTAGATAGAGCCCCGCACTGAAGCATCTCCCGAAGAATGAATGCATTTGAAGAATATGTGCAAAGTGACCAAAGGATTCACACTGCTTTCTTAGTGGTAGTTTCTGAAACCCTAATAATCTTCTTCGAGACTACAGCAATACCCATAGCCTGATTAGCCATGGCAGCACTTCCTTCTGCATAGTCCACTAGCATGTCCAACAGATCTAAAATCCTTTCACACTTGGGCTTCTTGGCATCTGGAAGTAATTCGATGAGAGAAAATACAGCGCCTGCCTCGATTGCCAGCAATATGTTCTTTCGTGATTTCTTACATATTGCTATGAGGACAACCAAGGCGTCCACGGTTGCCTGATGACAAAATTCACCCGTTATGAGTTCTAAGAGCCCTTGGAAAATATCAATCCTTTCCCTGGCAACAAATTCCCAATTAAATATCCAAACATAAACCTTCTACATTAAAATTGCCGCGTGAAGACGAGCTTCAGTGGTTCCCTTCTGCAAGATCAAGGCCATTGACCTAATGAACACTGTCTCTTTCAGTGATTTTGCAATTTCGTTGGTTATAGGAATCAGATGCAATATACCAAATGCTTCTTCACAAGCCACGAAATTTTCATTCTCGTTCTCTTCACAACAATAAGAATTGATCAGAGAAATGCAGTGATGCACTAACGGTTTGCTAAACCCATAGATATTGAAAACCAAAAGCATACCTACTTCTATCCATAAAAATTTCGAGAATTTCATTCCAATAGATCAAGAATTTCATCTCTATCGATTCTTCTGCTCAACATAACACCAACAAAATAGAATCGCCAGGATAAACCATGCAAACACTCTTTTAAGAAAAACATAAATTAAATTCAAAATAGAGAAAAACACAACGAAAATAAAACACTGTAAAATCCAAAATGCATGGCCATGCAACAAAGAAAATAAACTTGAACAAGAAACAAGGCAAGCCAATGCGATGTAGAGTATTGAAGAAAATGATGAAATGAAAGTGAGAACGCGCTCTGTGAGATGCTTAATACTAATCAGTTCTTGCCAAAAGCGAGGGAAGAAGAACAGCAACAATAAATGGCTGGGAAAAAGCAGTAAAAATATCTTCAAGAGTGACATAAAAGAATGGAAAAAAGCAGTAAGACAACTCAACTGATATTTGGAAAAAGCAGTGACAATTCAAATCAACGATTGAAAGTGTCTCACCTGATCGAACGGATCAAGGTAAAAGTGTTGACAATTGTTGATGCATAGGAAAGGCCTATCGACCTAAAAATCCAAAATCCATGGCCATGAAACAAAGAAAATAAACTTGAACAAGAAACAAGGCAAGTCAACGCAATGTAGAGTATTGAAGAAAATGATGAGATGAAAGTGAAAACACACTTTGTGAGATGTTTAATACTAATCAGTGCTTGCCAAAAGCCAGGGACAAAGAACAGTGCTTGCCAAAAGCCGGGGAAGAAGAACATTAACAACAATTGGCAGGGAAAAAGCAATAAAAATATCTTCAAGAGTGACATAAAAGAATGGAAAAAAGTAGTAAGACAACTCAACTGATATTTGGAAAAAGCAGTGACAATTCAAATCAACAGTTAAAAGTGTCTCACCTGATCGAACAGATCAGGGTAAAACTCTTGACAATTGTTGATGCATCAACAATTGTCAACACTTTTACCCTCCTCCGTTCGATCAAGTGAGACACTTTCAACTGTTGATTTGAAGTGTGACTGCTTTTTCCAAATATCAGTTGAGTTTCTTTTCACCTCCGTGGCATGGCAAGATATTTTTACTGCTTTTTCCTGTTGAAACACTGCCAAAACACATCATCAATAAGTGCGACTCCTTTTTCCAAATATCAGTTGAGTTACTTTCCACCTCCGTGGCATGGCAAGATATTTTACTGCTTTTTCCTGTTGAAGCACTGCCAAAACACATCATCAATATAAAACACTTTTACCCTGCTCCGTTCGATCAGGGTTGACACTTTCAACCATTGATTTTGAAGTGTGACTGCTTTTTCCAAATATCGATTGAGTTGCCCTCTTGGCATGGCAACATATCTTTACTGTTGTTTCCCATTCTTTTTGAGCGATTTCTCGGCCTATCAGGGCAATTTCAGTCATGTGGATGGTCATGTAGCAGTATCTATGGACCAGTATTGATCTGTTTTCTGCTCATTTTCATTGACGGCGTGTGTGGAAATGGAGCCATGTCTTCCATAGCAGCATCCTTCGAAGACGAGAATGTGTTCTGTACCATTGATGCAAGTGGGAAGCAGCATATAACATGCTAGGGGAGAAACAGCAATTCACCAGCTACCGATGCTACTTCAATCCCATCTCTGGCTGCACTCTCCGGTGGAGGTGGATTCCTTTGTGGACTGTAGGCTAACACTTTCAGACCATTTTGCTGGATGAACAACGAAACAGGTACTAATCTTGTGCCCCCAAGTAACCAAAACAGGCATTATTCAAATATTGAATCTGGGCAAAACCATGCTTGTGGAATCCGTAGTCATTTGGATCAATATCCAGGTATGATGGACTGTTGGTCTATGAAAAATATAACAAAACAACGATCCTTATACCGATCACTCTGGCCACATCCCAATATCGCCCTGCAATCCATTTTTATAGGCGATGATCTCACGTGTGGATTAGACCGGGACGGAATGGCATTCTGTTGGGGATCGCCATCTCCACAGTTCAATATCACTGCCCCTCCCCCCTACAAATTTCAAAGCCTTGTATCTGGAGGAAATCATGTCTGCGGAATTGTGAAAACAAGTTCAGAAGTCAAATGCTGGGGGGATAATTCCATGAACCAGGGAAGCCCACTAGAGAAAACTCAGTTTATAGCCCTCGCAGGAGGCTCAAAACATTCTTGTGGTATCCGCCAAGATAATCATTGCGTGGAATGCTGGGGAAGTTTCAATCAGTCTTCAATTTCGAAAGATGTCGGGTTTCTGGGCATAGCTTCCACAAATATCGTGACTTGTGGCATTAGGGAAGATAACTTGATCATGGATTGTTGGGGAAATGGATCGGGTTATAATCCTCCTTTGTAGCTTTTCAGCCCAGGATTGTGCAGCAGGGAGCCTTGTCATAGTGGGGAGTTTTTCTTCAATGCTAGTGGTATGGGATTGCCTGATTTGATGAGTTTGTGCCTTCAGAAAGAAGAGCAGATCTGTTCCCCTTGTGTGGAGAATTGCCCAAATGGATTTTTTCTCTCAGATCTTTGTTTTGAGAATGTTGATCATGTCTGCATAGCATGCTCTCTATGTCGAAATAGTTCTTCTCAAGAAGATTGTGGAGATGGGTTTCATCGACCTGTCTCTGCAGTCTCTCCATCTAGTTTAACTGAGCAGCAAAAAATAGTATTGCAAAGAAAAATGAGCGACATATGGATCTTGTTACTATTCTAGGGGTGTCAATTTCCTGTGGGTTTGTTTTAGCTTTCATTGGAGGCTTTGTACTCTGTTTGATAATAAGGAGAAAAAGGGGGCAAAGTGAATGTGCCTTTTGCATAGGGCAACCAGATACTGAAAATCAGCCAAATCTTAATGTCCAAACACCCTCGTCTGGAATTACCACTTCTTGGCCTACTGCAAATGACTTAATACGGATGCAAGCCTTCTGTCTTGCAGAGCTTTGAGATGCTACAAATGGGTTCAAAGAGTTCAACGAATTGGGTCGAGGAAGCTATGGATTTGTCTATAAAGCTGTTCTTCCAGATGGAAGACAGGCTATTGTTAAAAGAGCTAATGCAGCTCGAAGAATCCATAGCAACAGTAGAGATTTTGAAACAGAGCTTGAAATTATATGCAAACTCCACCACGACAACTTGGTTAATTTTTTGGCCTATTGTGAGGAGATGGGGGAAAGGCTTCTTGTGTATGAATTCATGCCTCATCGAACTCTTCATGATCATTTGCATGGAGATTTCTCTCCTCTCAGTTGGACATTGAGGTTGAGAATCTCCATGCAAGCAGCACGAGGCATTGAGTACATTCACAAAGATGCATCGCCTCCGATCATGCATAAAGATATTAAGGCCTCCAATATTCTTTTGGATGGAGAATGGGGAGCCAGGGTTGCAGATTTTGGGTTAACTATATCTGGAGAAAGAGGTCTTCCTTCCCCTATCCAGAAAGGGGATGCTGTCTATGTTGATCCAGATTACTACAAGTCTCAGAATTTTACAGAGAAGAGTGACGTATACAACTTTGGTGTGGTTTTGTTAGAGATTCTAAGTGGGAGAAAAGCACATGATACATATTTTGATCCACCCAATATTGTCGAATGGGCAGCACCCGTGATCAGCCAGGGAAAGGCAACAGTCATCCTAGACCGTAGTGTGGATTTACCACGAAATGTGTAACCTTTGCTCAGAATGGCTGATATTGCATAGCTTTCTGTGAGGCAAGACCCAAACGAAAGACCAACCATGTCAAATGTGGCTACATGGTTGGAGCAACTCGTCAGAACTAGCTCTTAGTATTGCTTTTCTATCTACGATTGCGAGCATTCTTGACAAATTGAAGATTATTGCTTGAAAATTATTTTGCCCCGAGGGCAAAGCTAGCTGGGGTGTTTTTGTCTAAAATTCAAGTTCAAATAGCATCTCATCTACCTAGTATTGACATTTTCCTTTTTACTCTTTAGCACATTGTACCAGAGAATGCGTCCTTGTTTTCTTGCCTGTTCTGTACAATTTGAGTGTTTGTATTCATTCTTCTTCACAATCAAAAGGTATTACACTGTTCTTGTAATAGTTCTAAAGACCAAGAACAGTAAGCTGTTTATTGTAACATTGAGTTTGAGTAAACATCGGATTTTTTTGTTATGTATGCCAAAAATGATGCAAGTTTTAAGCATAGTATGTTGTTGGGTATACAGATCTCAGTCTTAATTTATTATAATCATTGCATGGGTAATCATAGAGAAACACAATTGAAAAAAAGTATGCCTAGCTTGTCAGTATGTATCATCTATTGTATTTATACTCAGTAAGCTATAGTACAGATTGCATGTTCACATTCACTTGTATGAACGTATTTATAATTATTATTAATAACACGTTAGTAATGCTATAAAACATTGTTTAAGCTATAACGGAGATTCCCTGTTCACATTCATTTGCTTGAAATTGTCTCCAAATTGACCATGTTTAAAGCCACTTTAACCATAATGAGGTTCCTCCCAAAAGGCATTACAGGCCACTTGCCCATTTAATATATAAGCGCTGACTGCATTTCCTATTTGAGGCTTTATACGTGGTAAACCATGCTCTTATGGACACAGACCAAGTATTTTATTCAAAATATTCTTTTTCTGATTTCCAACCTTCATCTTGAGATTTATACTTCAAATTCACTAAAGGCTAGACAACAATTTAAAAAATGTTACTCATGATCTTTTATCATATTACATTTCCCTTTGGAATTACAATTTCATGATTGCAACTATTGCAAGGAAGCAATTCCCCTGGATAACTTTGTCAGAAAGCCTCATTAAAAATACTTACATCCTAAAGTCTCTATTTATAATATGCTTTGTTTTTTATGAATTCCAGTTTGGATACTTTTATGGGATGAGTGTTCCATATTTAGTCCTCTTATTGTATTTGAACTAAATTGATAGAACATTTTTCAAATTTTGGATTTGAATGTCTTATTTTAGGCAAAATCTCGAATTTCAGGTTGTTTGAGAGGAAGCGAAGCCCAGCTAATCTGCACATTTAAATTATAGTATCACGCATCGTTTTGTAAGGCGTCCATGGGGAAGAAGTGCTTCTTTTATTCTTGCTACATGTAATGTTAGCAACGATTTGGTATTTTCTTATTTTTGTTTTTGCCTTCCGGCCTCCTAATTTGGCATTGACCATGGTTTCTTAACGTCTCTATAGACATGGTCTTCGGTATGGCTGTGGTCATTTAATTTCCAACTTCTAAGTTCTCCCTTTGACATTTAAGGTTTGTAATGTCATATTTAGCATGGTTTCGAATATTATATTTTGACTTTCTAATCGCAATATACAATTATGGTTTTCAATGTAGTATAATTCTATATATGTATATTATTCTTTATAAAATATAATAATAATATCATGGTTTCTAATGGAATTAACTTTTTAACAGCAATATATCAACATGTTTTCTAATGTTATGTTTTGACATTCTAAATGCAATATACAATTGTGGTTTTCAATGAAATATATTGGTAGGGGATAGTAATGGTGGTTATTGCCTTCGTCACTAGCAAGCTTCGTATATGCTTGGCTATCTATAGAGGTTTCTTGATTTTGGGTAATTAACTTACTCTAAAATGAAATAAGACATTCAATGTGTTCTTTGTAATATAGATATAAACAAAACATCTAAAAAAAAGTAATTGCACAATGATCCAGTGCAAGAAAACAAGGTTTTCCACAAACCAATTAACTCTTCTATAAAAGTTCAACAATTCCGATTTAATAATACTATCGGCCTCTCTTTGTACCTTTTGGGACAATAGCTAGTATTATTAATGACTAATAAACTTGTAAATTAAACAATTTTACTATTTTTTTCCAAATAAATTTCCATTATTTTAATCCCTAAAAAAAGGAAACATGAAAATAAAATTCAAGTATTAAATTTATAAATTAATTATAATTAAAAAAATATATTAAATAACTAAAAAAATCAATCTTTAAAACTTCCCCTAAACAAACCAACTATTCGAAGCTTTGCAATCTGGTCTCTCTCCGGATGTCGAAATATCATGGGACCAAAAATTAAGGATTAGAATGCGTTCATAAGGGAATCAAGTCAATTTTTTTATTATGTTATTTATTTACGAGCAACCTTAATTTTTTAATGATTTCATTTTGTAATTTTGTATTATTTACTCATTAAAATAAATTGATTTTATTTTGTAAGTTTGTATTATTTAGTTACTAAAAATACTAAAATATATTAAAGTTTAAGGATTAATTTATAATTAAATTATAAATAGTTAGATTTTAGATTTTTGTGATCCATGCTATAAATATTATTATTATTCAATTTTACGGACTTCTCAATTAAAACACTAAATGGTGTATGAGACCTCCTTGTTTGTGGGACAAGGTACCCACCTCCATTGGTAAGTCTACTAAAGCATACATACTCTACCCCTAGTCTTGAACCAATGACCTCTTAGGAGGAAAAGCATACTCTTAACTATTAGACCCAATCAAAATGTATTATTAATAATAATGTCTTCCACTATAAATTATTAATATTTTTATTGAATAATGATTAGTTTATTTTATAATAAACTAGTAAATTCAAATTTTTATTGATTTAATTTTGTACATTTCAATTATTTTAATACCTAACAAATATGGAAGCTAAATTCAAGTATTAAATTTATATTTGATTATAAATTATTAAAATAATTATTAAATAACTAAATTAATTTTTAGTTAAATTAATTTTTTTCTCTAATTTTTTATGTTATTATTTTTTTTTGTTAAGTTATTTGTGATCCTCTAGGGTTGATTTGCGGCTTTAGGAGCCACGACCTAGGGGCATCTAAGTGGTCAAAGTCACTAGAGATGGTAGTGTGCCTCGGCCACACCAAGCCTTATCTGAGTGGATTTTTTAGCATGTCTCATGCCCTTACCACAAGGCGCAACCACCCCACGAGGTTCGATGGTGGCCTCCCTCATAGTCAATAATTCATTATATTATTAATAATAATATTTATTATTATTTTATAAACAAAATTAATAGATTAAATATTATTTTTACGTATTTAATAATGATGCATAATGTATAATGATCAATGTTTTTTTTAAAGCTGAGTTTGTCTAAAATTATGTAGGTTAACTTATGGTTTCAAAAATAATAACTCAAGGGTGTGATGTCCCAAGAAAATTGTAAATATTTCATTTAAACAAAAACTCGATCTTATTATTATTATTAATTGAATTTATGCATTTAAGATTTTATAAGTTATGAATGAAACACATATGGAGTGTTAAAAAATCTTGTAACTCTCTCATGTCAAGAAGATAGGATAAGTAGTTGCCTAACCCTAACTACTTCCGTGAATATGAATTCTCCAAGAAGGGATTCAAGAGGGTAATTGTTGTTACCTGAGATAACAAAGGAGAAACCGAAAGGAAGGGAATTTCTACCTTGTTGATATGTCGGTTCCACAGCGAAGTTTGGTGGCGATGTGGATGTTGTGACTTATAAGTCTTATAAGAAGGCATATGTCTTGTGAGAAAAGGCTCGAGGGGAGGCTTGGACCTGGAGGGAAGTCTCATGGTTGGGAGGATAAAAGTGATAAATTATAGTCGTGACTTCAACAACCAAGTGTCATAAAGACTAAATCCAGGTAAGTATTTAAGCCACTGTGTTTATTTTGGTTATGAAACTGTATAGGAAGAAATTAAAGGTTGAAAAGTATTGACACTTGAACTAGATAAATATGTGGCCTGCAGACACTAGTGTGGACTGTGTTCTATACACATATATACTCTAAGGAAACAAAAGAGAAACTCTGTGGAACAGTGGAAAAACAGTACAACCTTTGAAGGTGGGGAACAGTAGGTGAACTCCCAAGTAACATAGGAGATTAAGAAGGAAAGTCTTTACTTTAGTTACATTTTTTTTAAACAAACTACTAAATAGGAGCTTTCTGGAAACGGGATTGGGCAGTTAAATGCAATTGATTCATTACAGTAGTCTTGCTACGATCTCGAGAACATTGTATTAAACAAGGAGACCAAGTAATGGGCCGAATATAGTGGCCTCAGACCCTGTAATTGTTGAATGGAATTAAATAAACAAGGAACCTCAATAATCATTTTAATAGGCATGTGGCGAGTCGGCAAAAGTAGAGTAAACAAAAGGGCAATACAACCTCAAATTACATGTAGCCAAAGAGGTTGAGAACCCTCACAGCTTAAAAATAATTGCAAAAAGGATAGAATTACGAGATATGGGTCAAAAATTCTCTCATCAAATCATATAATTGACAGCACGATGGAGATAGAGACTAGAACAGAACCCAGAAAAAGTTTTGAAAAAACTAAATTGATAAATTGCCAAAGAAATTCGACAAGAATAAACTAATAAATTTAAAACATAATCACTAAGTGAGATTTAAATTTACAGACACAGTAAGCTAGTCGACCATGAAATCTCAAATGAAATTGAACGAGTTCGTTTAGGGCTTGAACTGAACTTAATAACTTTATGAGAAAAATTACAATGAAAAACCCTAAACTAAAACTTAGTAACTTTATATGCGAATTTACAGTGAAAACGTAGAACTCATATTTCATATCTTGTAATAAAGAAAATAACGAGTTTGAATAGGGTTTGGAACCCTCATCAAAGCAACCTCAAGGGGTTTAATAGATAAAACTTCACAATGAACCTCAGAAATTTCCTGAAAAAGAACCCTCGCTAACTATGTTGTTGTTAAAGTAAATATAACTTGTTACATTGATGGAGCACTGCCTCAGAAGAGTGAAGCTATTCCTGATACCCAGAAGATCTAACAAAGCAATAACATCATCAAAATATGAATGCTATAAAGACTAGGCATTAACTGTGCTCACGACGCGCAAGAAGAAGTAGAGCTAAGTAGAAATCCATAACCAAGTTCATTCAAACTCTGCCACCTATAGGCTACTAGAGGAGGAAAAATTCTTTCACATACCCAAAGAAGTAACTTTGGCTAGAACACAAAGCCATGACAGAGCTCCGGAAGAAGTGCCCTGCAATGCTACCTTGAGTGCTAAGGTGCCTCTTGAGGAACCTAGAATGACACAAAGGAAAAATAATTACCTTGATAGTAGAATAACAAAATAGCATTACATAGGGTCAATGTTTTATGAAAAATTTGAATATGTGTAAGGGCCGCATGATGGGTGGAATTTGTAGTAGAAATATAGTCATTAAGCCACTCCTTAGTAGCATAAGCGTAGCATAGGGAAACTTGGAACAAATCCATGGAGTAGCAAGTCACTGGAAGACCAAACCAAGCACTGGAATGCTAACAGAACACAATGAAACCTCACCAATGTGAAATGAGAACTATTAGGGAAATATTTTTTCATTTGATGAGTTCAAGCGTAGAAGACCATCGATGAAGCAATGTTGTTGAGGAGTGAAGGACAAATCGTGAGCAGATGGAGGGTTTCCCGAGACTTGCTCCTGCGATCACTTGGGAGGACAAGTGGTATCAGAGCACTCAGCTTACAATGCTCAGGACTCTTGAAACCAATGATTAATAGTGTTTGTGATTTACATAGTAGAAGAAGGAAGAACATCTAACATGAGGAGGACAAACAACACATCTCATAGATCCATGAAAATTTTAAGACCTGCATCTTTTCAAGAAAGCAACCCTGAGGTATAGGTACAATTTGGAGAAGAACCACGCAATGCCAAGACTACAATCCTGGAAATTGTGCAAGACTTAAAGAGTGAGATGGCCCGGTTGCTAGCAGATAATGAAAGGTTGATGTAGGAACAATAGAATATTATGAATACTTTGTGCGATAGACAAAATCAACAACATCCAAATCCTAGCCTAGAGCATAGGCATATGACTGAAGAGCCAGAATATCAGACGAAATATTTAGAGAGGAAAGGAGGGGAAGAAAATCAAGAAGAAAAATATGATAATGCATCAAAACACAAAGCACAGAAAAGACAAAGGATAGAATTGCAAGGAGAATTTCAAAAAATAAAATTGCCCCTCTTTGATGGTGAGCAGGAAGAAGTAGCTAAAGCCTGGCTTATTAATATGAATAAGTACTTTCATCTGTATGAATATGATCATAATTTAAAATATCGCTTGGCCATTTTCCAGTTACAAGGAAAAGCCACCCTATGGTGGGAAGTAGTAAAGATTGTGTGTGGAGTGAGAGAACAAAGCATAACGTGGGGAAATTTTTAAAGCTATTTTAAGGAAATATAATTAACTGAATGATTCTATGATGAAAAGGAAAAAGAGTTTTGCAATCTATGTTGATGAGTTCATCACAAAATTTACATCCTTACATTTGTATGTTTCCTACATATGGGAGGAAAAGCCGAAGGTGCAACGATTTATTAATAGTTTTCCATTGTCCATGAAGGAGCGTCTCGAGTTCGATAACCAAAAAAACATGGATGAGGTTATACAGAAAGCTCGGATATGCTATCAACAAAACAGACAAAAGGGAGATGTAGGGAAAAGATGGACTGACAAAAAGGGAAATAAGTTCCTTGTTGGCAGCAAGGGAAACGTTTCTATAATCAATAAAAGACCCCACAAAGGACAAGTAATCATAAATATGAATAACAACTAATCCATATTTAGACTTCCCAATGAATCCAAAACAAATGAGAAGTGCGGTAGAACTGAAATTGAAATAGCAGCAAGACCCCTAGTACAATGTTGTGGATGTGGAGGATGACATTACGTAAAAAATTATCCCAATCGCAAAGGTAATAATCAAATTTCATAGATTCAAGAGGCATCCACCGTATGAGAAGTGGCCAAAAATATCACAAAAATCAATGCTTCCCTTGGAGACCATCAAGCTGAATACCAGCCAACCATGGTGGAATTCGAAGGTAAATGTTTTACCAAACTATATCTATTTTAATTGACCCACGAGCTACATTAATTTATTTTAGTCCTAATATAGTAGATGAGTATTTCTTACAAGCTACTAAGTTTCAAAATTCCTCGTGAGTACAGCTAGCCATAGGGGCAAAACGACGTTTGTTGGCCAAGGTTAGCAACTGCGCATTAAAAATAGCAGGCCAGTCCCTAGTGGTAGACCTGAATGTATTGCCCATAGGGTTGTATGAAATTCTAATAGGCACGGACTAGTTGGAAAAGCATTGTTCCCTCATAAACTATAAAACAAAAGCTATTTGCTACATGGATGAGGAGGGAAAGAGGTAGGAAATTCAAGGCATATTAAGGCCTCTAAAATTAGGACGAGTAACCACCTTATAGTTAGCAAAGTGTATCAGAAAAGGGTGTCAAATCTGTGCAACTCAGGTAGGATATTCGAACACAAAAGAAAAATATTCTTCCTTAGAAAGTATAAATGTAATACATAATTTTTTAGGCGTATTCCCTGAAGATATTCCAGGACTTCCTCCAAAAAGAGATATAGAATTAACCATTGAATTGATACCGAAAGCAGCTCCAATATCCCAAGATCCTTATCGTAGGAGTATACGAGAGCTGACAAAATTAAAAATGCAGTTACAAGAACTGCTGGATAAAAAATACATCTGCCCAATTGTATAACCTTGGGGAGCCCCATTACCTTTTGCTAAAAAGAAGGATGGAACCCTATGTTTGTGCATGGATTATTGCTAGCTAAATAAGCTCACTATTAAAAATAAACACCATTTACCTCGTATAAATGAGCTATTTGATCAGGTGAAGGCTATGACAATGCTTTCAAGGATTGACCTACGTTCGGGATACCATCAGATCAAAATCAAGGAAGAAGACATAGATAAAATAGCCTTTAGAACTCGTTATGGAAATTACAAGTTTGTTGTGCTACCCTTCGGGATGACTAATGCTCCTGCGACCTTCATGTGTCTCATGAACAATATATTCCATCACTACTTGGATAAATTTGTGTTCTTTTTTATTGATGATATACTGATTTATTCTCAGAATGTAGAAGAACATAAATAACATCTCAGAATAGTGTTGTAGACTCTCAGAGAACATCAAGTGTATGCTAAATACAACATGTGTGATTTATTTAAAGAGTAGATTTAGTATCTAGAACACATCATTACCAAGGAAACTTAACTTTACCCTTCCTTTCATGAACTTTACTACCACTAGTTGATGGTGTGTCACCAACATGATCCCTAGAAGTTGATGACACAGGACGATATGAACGAGAAGACCATTCTTATAAGATCTAAGGAATATCAGGACAATTTCTAAGAAGATGGTATCTCATACAATGTTTGCATGGATATTGAACTTCGCAAGCCTTATCAGACGGTTTCTCATCAGAAGTTGCATTCAAAGCAACGGTTGCTTAGTTGCCCCCCTGCTGAATTTTCTTCTTCTTCTTCTTCCCTTTCTTCTTCTTCTTAGCCACCTGTTTACTACTCTTAATACTTTCACTAGGAGAAGAGGAAGAAGGAGAGGAAGAAAAAATTGAGGAAGAAGGCAAAGGGTCAACTTTAGGATAAACTAGAGGTTGATTTTGTCTACTTGAAGGAGTACTCAATTGCAGAGAAGTCACGATATTTTGAATCAAGGAGGTTGAAATCAACCATACTGGTAAGCCAATGGTGAATCCCATAAGGGGAAATGTAGCCATATAAGGAGCACCAATATTTTTGAAAGGCAGAAAAGGACTAGGATTCCCATCAAAAGGAATTCCTTGATGAGTGCGCTCCAGAATTGTTGCCATATGTCTCAACAAAGAAAAAGAGGGATAATATAGGCAAAAGGATTACCAACCATTTTTGAACTGCAATATTCTGCCTCAGTAAACCAAGGACTTAACATACGTGCATGCAATCTCCTTGAATTCTATGTTTGGTGTATCACAGTGTACAAGGTAGCTAACTCAGTTACCTAAGGATGGATAGGAACCTAATGTAGTTCTCCCATATATACCCGAAAGTATGTTGAGGCCTAATCCATGTTAGCGCCATCTAATGTGAAACAACATAGTGAGAGAATTCCTTTATAGTTTATGTACTATAACACCACCCTATATACCCAAAGGTATGTGGACGCGCTACGATATACTTATGTATGTGGAATGTCGTATCGCACTCGAGATGTATCACAAACAAGTTAGCGACAACTGCTATGTTTTACGATGTTGGAACACGTCTGTAACCTAGAACTCTAAATGTTATATGTTAAGTTACAATGCAAAATTAAGTTAATTGAGATAACTTTTAAGTTTATCTTCTGAATGATTTTCCTTTCAAGGGTCACCACTTGATATATGTGAAATTCCTAGGATGAAACTAATATGATAAGAATCTTTTTCATTAAATTTTAAACAATTAAAACCTTAACTAATAGGGATGGAGCAATCAGATTCTTTTAATCAAAGAGCATAGAGCACATCTAATGCAATTTCCCTAAACTATTCCTACAAGCACACACAAACTTTTCAATGCACTATGTAGGTTTTTATTTTCAATTCCCTTAATGTTGAAATGAACAAGAGGAAACTAATGCACATACAATCAATCAATCTTTTTTCAAGAACAAAGACTTTACGATAATTCCTTTTTGAAAGAAATGAAGACTTTTATGATAGTTTCTTCTAGCAAAGATTAATAGAATATAATATAACTTTGATAATGAAATGATAATGATAAAGAAATCATTTAAGAAAAACTAAACAGTCAAGGCCAAAGCAAGGCTAGGAAAGGAAACACAAATTTATTTCAGAGACACAATAATGATTGATCTTTCAGCAAGCAAAAACAGAAGGAAATTTGGAAAAGACAAAGCCAAAGGTGGGATTTTTGACCTAAGGAGGATCATCATATCCCTGAATGGGAGATAGTGTGCTTCAGAGGACTATAATCAAGCCAAGGGTGCTCTGCAATGCACTGTGTGTATACCAAGCCTATGCTGGTGCCAGAGAGGCAATTCAAGGGAATTTTAAGCATAATTTTTACCCAAAAAAATCTTTAGAAAGACTGAAATAAGATCAACGGAGGCAAGTAAAGTCTACTATGGTGTATTAGGATGAAGATAAGCTACCCGGAAGGATGATCATTCCCTAGTGGAGTCGTCAATTTCTTATGTGGAATTTTTCATCTATGGATAAACATAACTTCCCTAAGTGGGTACGTACACTTAGAACAATAGATTTAAAGAGTTTAACCTTTTCCTATAGAAGATGAATAAGACAAGGGATGTACTTGTTATCTTTTTCTTCCCTTTCTCTCCTTTGAATAGCTCCCATCGCTCCTTCCCGAACTGAATAAGCTTGATAAGTACATGTAATCATAAATACAGGACAAAAACCAATCAAAGCAAGAGAACTATCTACTATAAGCAAATGAAATCGAAAGAATTTACACATATAATCATCATAGATAAAGACAAGAATATGAGAAAAGGTGTAAACATCTTTATTAAGTACAAGGAAGAGTTACAACCATGGAAGTAAATTCCCATGTCACTCGTCTAGCTTTAGTTCCATTTTTCATCTCACCAAAAGGACAACACTTCGGGAGCATAACAATACTTGGTATAATCTAAAACGTCAAACCAACAGTATCTCCTCGCAAATTCTTCAAAGTCTAGCCCCTTAATCACTATGAAGAGTGCTCAATTTATAGGGAAATGGAGGTGGCTTTGTCATAAATTGGGCATTGAATGGCTTTCCAATTTGGGAGTTGGCTTCCATGGATGAAGGACTGCGAGGATAGGAGGTTATTTTATTCATTCCCTATTCAATTTTGAGCTCATAGGAGAAGAGAAGAGGTGGGAATCTTCTTGAATGGTATAGAATGTAGGAATATTCCCAGAACCCTATGAAGCTTTCACTCAATCTCACCCAGCATAGGACAAAGTGGGAATGGGTGCTCTGTAGAGTAGGATTGGATGTGCCTAAGTTCTCTACAGTGCATTTACCCATGACCAAGGCTGTGCTGGTCCTTCAAGGAGTCATTTCAGGGTTTCTTCAGGCCAGGAAACTCTCAGGAATGATGGCATTCAATGTGATGACTTGTCTAGGGCATGTAGAAACTAAATTAGGGTTTGATGAGCGCTAAAAGTAATGATTTGAATGATGGGAGTGATGCACCCAAATAGACCTGTAACAGCCCTGCTTATGGATTCCTTTGTCAATACACGAGCTCCTTAATAACTTTAATTTTCATGTGGTTTCATGCATGGGGGTGGCTACACCACTCCCCTCCATTAATTTTCCTCTTGTCATTTAGTCAACAGGGTGGTGGGGGTGGATACCCACACCACCACTATTCTTGAGCCTCATCCTCATCATGGATAAAAATACATAAAATATCATTATCATATTTTCTCTTTATTTATGTATGTGTGTTCTTGTGTGCAATGATAAATATATAAACATGGGTTAAAATATTTCTACTTAGATACTGACATTAAATTAGTATTGTTATCCATATTTTTTAGAATGTTACATGTTATGTTAAGTAGTAAATAAATTAAAAACCTCTCTCATGCCTTGAATTGAAAGAGATAAGCAATCTCTCTCTCTTAACAACATATTAAAAAAAGAGCGTCATAAATATCTACTATGACACATGAAGAATAATAAGAAATATAAAATGACATATCAAAATTATGAGACCAAGTGGAACAAATTTCTCTCTCACAAAGAGTAACCAAAAATGAAATGGAAGCGAAGGTGGATGGTTTGAGGAATAGCTTAAAATCAGACATGGAAGGTTTGAAGAATGACATGAAAGATAATATGGATGGAATGAAACTAATATGAATGGTATAGAAGAAAAAATTAAAGGCAACATGGAAGATTTGAAGAATGGTTTAAAAGAAGACATGGAAGGTTTGACAAAGTTGCTACAAGAAATGCTTCCAAATGGCAGAGAGGTATTAGATGAAACTCATGATGAGAAGAAAAGAAATGTTAATCATGATTTCATAGAATCTAACATTGGTTTGAAGACCCACCATATTCCAAATATGGATATGAGAAAGTTTGATGGTAAGGATCTCGTAACATGGTTACTACAAATGGAGCAATATTTCGATCTTTATAATGTAAAACACACAAAAAATATATGCATTGAAACTTTATATTTAGAACCCAATCAGTTTGTATGGTATCGACGGATTTGTTCACATAAACACTTATCGCTTGATCAATTTTTATTGAGGAAATGATATCATATTATGACGATATAAGGAGAAACACCTTCTTTAGTCAATTGATAAATATCAAACAAACGGGTTCAATGAGAGAGCACATTGAGGACTTCCAAAAATTAAATGTAAGGGTAAATGATATTCTATAGGAGCATAGGATTGATGTGTTCATAGATAATTTAAAGGATAACAGACAACATGAGGTTTTCCTTTGGGAACTTGATTCATTGGAGAAGACATTAAAGTTGGCAAGACAAACTGAAAGAAAAATTATGGCAACAAGGAAACCTACCACTCACAAATATAAGGATGGAAGTGTTTCTATCCCTAGCCTTCCAAACAATACAAGGTTGACACCAATCCAATTGGAAGGAAATAGAGAAAAAGGGCTTTGTTACAGTTGTGATATAAAATACACTAAAGGTCATAAGTGTGCTGAGAAGAAATTATTTTACATAGGTTATGAAGATGGGGAAGAAAGGGAGCAGGAGACATCAAAAGAAGAGCATATAGTCTAGGAACCAACCCCAGAGAAAGAGTAAATGAATCTGACCATATCTTGTAATGCATTGGCAGGAATTACCACTCGTCAAGCTCTCAAGATAGAAGGAAATATCAAGAACAAAAAGGTAATAGTATTGATTTATTCATGTAGTACCCATAATTTTATTCATTGTAACATAGCCAAGGAAGTGAATTACTTCATATATCTAGCAATAGAGTGTCAACTGGTGGTCGCAAATGGAGGAACCATAGATTTCTCTATCAAGTGCCATAATTTCAAGCTATCCATGGGAGAATATCTATTGAATAGTCCAATGCTTTCCATTCCAATGTGTGGTGTTGATGTTGTACTAGGAGTCCAATGGTTACAAGCTTTGGGTACGATAGCTTTTAATTTTCAATAGATTTTCTTGAATATTTTTGGGAAGGAAAGGAAGTTGAATTAAGGGGTATCGTAGGTAAACCACGAAAGGTAATAAACTATAATGGCATGATAAAGCTTATAAAGAAATAACTATAAGGCGTAATGGTACAATTATGTTCACTAGAGGTTCCCACATCGAAATCATATTTGTCTCTAGATCTCCAAAAAAGTCTTGGACAATCATTCCAAGGCATCTGAGACTCCCAAAGGCCTCCCACCTATGCATGATCATGATCATGCTATTCATTTGTGTTGGGTGTGGAGCATGATTATTTAGAAGTCTTTGCTTCAGCCGAATGTATACCCTAGGAAGTTTGTACGCCCGTCCACGTGGGGGGGTGCGGGGGGGACTTATCCCTCCCGCAGGTGTTTGCGGGGGTTGATCCCCCCTAGTTGTGGGGTTTAAGGGCCAGCTGTCCCCCAGCAGGGGTTTCCGGGGCAACGCCCCCGAAGCTAAAAACAGATGTAAAATTGCCTTGTAAAAGTATAGTAATTTCTAGTCAATCTGGGCAGTTCATTAGGCGGATGATCTAACGATAGAACTTATGTTTCTTTAGGGTTTTTTGCCCTAGAATGAAACCCCTCTCTTTGTATGAGGGCATTGTATTAAGGTTGTGTAATAGATGTGTATTCTCCTAGCAAGAAACAGAGAGGTGAGACTATGAGAGGAAATAGAGGATATTATATCGGATCTACTGTATGTTGTGTCTCTTCATTTTGCTCAATAATAAAAAGGAAGGACTGGCTATTCGGGGTGGAAGTAGCCCAAACTGGGTGAACCACGTATATCTATGTCTCTCTGGTTTTATTCATTTTCTATGTTTATATTTATGCTATATTCTATGTGTTCCATTGCCCTGTAATATATAATTTCCTAACAATTTGATTCCAAGAAGTTTTCCTCTGAACATCAAGCCTTACAGATATCCCTATGCCCAAAAGAGTGAAATTGAACGTATGGTTATAGAAATGATCGAGGTTGGTATAATTCAACCTAGTCAAAGTTATTTCTCTACTCCAGTAGTAGTTGTTCACAAGAACGATGGATCATGGAATGTGTGTCAAGATTATAGGGAGCTCAACAAGCTCACTATTAAAGATAAATTTCCCATTCGTGTCATTTATGATTTACATGAAGAAATTTACTTCACAAAGTTGAATGTTCATTCAGTATATCATCAAATCACAATGAAGACTTAAGGCATTCTCAAAACAACATTTAAAAATCATGGGAGTAATTATAAATTTTTAGTCATGCCTTTTGGTTTTACTAATGCACCTTCTACATTTCGAGGTTTGATGAAATTGATTTTCAAACCCTTCATTAGAAAATTTGTCTTACTATTTTTTAATGATATACTAATCTACAACAAGTCTTGGAATGATAATGTTAAACATGTTGACAACGTGCTCAAACTATTAGAGGAGAAACATTTATATGCAAAAACCTCAAAATGTTTCTTTGGAGTATAGGAGGTAGAATATATGGGTCATATTGTATCTCATGAAGGTGTTAAGGTAGACATTATCAAAAGTTTTAGACCCCTCTAGACCCTCAAGCACTACCATGACAATCCATGCATGTAACTCAGGCGTTTCAGTCACTCGCACAACAAGGCATGCTAGCAACTGTGTACTTTTTCAGCTAGTTTTGAGCCATCAACACTAGATTCTCAACCACTTTCTTAGTGTTAATTCTTACGCCACTACCCAGAAATTTGTGAAACCTTTAGAAATGGTAAATAATAATGGAATAATGACAGTAGTACAATCATTGGTACAAGTAATTGATCTCATCCCTACTATCAATGAGAGGAATTTTTTCAAACATATAACAAATATGTAGTCTATAGGTCATAATAACATATTTAAGCATAGGGGTATCATACATATATGAGATTCATAAACAAGAATTGACTCCATATTACAATAGCTGCATTATAATATATTACGTCATATATTCATTATACTCCCCCTATTAAACGATCTGTTGACCACCACCACCAACACATACATAACAAGCACATGGACCCCCAACATAATGAACAAAACACTGCAATGGTCCAATACCATCACCTTTATTCTATTTCCCTCTAGGTTGTCACCAATGTCCCCGTGTAACTACATTTATCTTCTTATCAGGTGAATTTTTTTTTCCTCACTTGCATCCTCACGTTTTTTTCTTTTCGGCTACCATTTAGCTTTAGCTTTGCCTTTCCCTTTCCAACCCTACTATGATTCTATATTACGCTTCAAATCCTCACAATCGTTCTTCAATTTCCCAATAAATTCTGAGGCTCATTATACTTAATTCGATCTCTAAATGCTAATGGAAATCCACTCACAAATATTTGAACTTTGGCCTTCTCATCTTTAAGATATGGTACATACCTCAATAACTCCATAAAATTTGTCGTGTACTGCTTATATTTCATCGATCCCATCTTAACTCATAAAATTCCTTGGATTCATTTTTGTAGTTACTCTCTAACAAGTACTTCTTCCTAAACAGTATCTTGAAATCGTCCCAACTCAAATCTTTTGTCCTGATGCCTCTATCCGGCTTCACATATTACCACCAGATGTTTTATTTCCCTTTATTAATGAAGATAACTATTCTAGCCTCGATATTCTCTATGTACTCATGCAGCTCAAAGAATTTCTTCATCCAAAGTTGCCATGCTTAGGAATCCTCTAGCTTCTTCAAATCCTCATCGAAGGTAGGTGGCTTCGATTTCTTGAACTCATTTGGAAAATATCCCTCATGACTCCTCCTATAAGGATGATAACGATGTTGATCATAGTGTTTGTCAGAATTAAACTAGAATAGAACTCATGTTGATCACTTGTACTATGTGGAGTATCCAATATCATAACATCTTAGATCATGTCATCATTATCCAACTTGTGCCCACCATGAGATCTACTTCCATATGCCCCATTAGTCATATCCTCCTACTCATCGTTGATCCAAAGTGATCCATGTCTCTGCAATTCTGACAAACTCTAAAGAATTACTGCATTAAGTTCTACTTTTTTGTCATGTGCCTGAATGATCCTGTCATTATCTTCCTTGCAAATTTTTATTTCTACTTCAAATCTCTCAATGTGTCTATTATATCAGAAGAATATAGAAGACCAAACAACTCGTTTGATCCATGGAGAGATTTTCGTAAATTGTAGTCTACTATCTTGCTAGGCATATCTAATCTTCTTCCTCTAATATATTGTATCAGCTTAAAACAAAAAACAACTTAATGAACATAGCTTAGTATAGTTTATGGGAGGATATATCTGGCCTTCAAGGTCAAAAAAATTAGCACATTATAGTATAAACATAATCTTATAACTACATAAACATCATTTCAACCATTATCTAGTTACCATGCATGACCATACCAACCACATACCATGAACTCATGCAGGAAAATTGTAACAATGTCAATGTATGCATAATGATGTATAGACACTGACATGCATAACAAGTGCATAACTGACACACACTCATGACAAATAGATCCAAAAATACCACCATCTACTTTCACATGACAACACAACTATAACAATGACCACCACTATGCATACATAACATGAACCTACAACCCCAACATAACAAACACATATGAAACCAACATGTATGCATGACCACTGAACTACCCATCAAGTCTAAGGGGTGAACTAGGTTCTAATACCACTATGTAGCACCCTCCTCTCGAAATTACCCAATTTAACCGATCTGTTGAGGAAAGTATGTGACAAGAGGCCACTATGATGTGATTCAACTCCCCATGTATAATTAAGGAAGTGGAAGTCACAAAACCAAACCAATCTTACCTTTTTGGAGACCTACAAACCCTTCAGGAGGTAACTAACCCTTCAAGGTTCTTAACCCCTAAGCCAAATTGACATTTTACTGATTGAGACCCCCAGTTGCTCCCATGATAATCCATGCATGCAACTCAAGCCTTCTATTCACTCTGACAACAAGGCATGTGAGCAACTGTGTACTTTTTCAGCTAGTTCTCGGCCAACGACCCTGGATTTTGAGCCACTTTTTAAGGTTTGGGTCTCAGACCACTACCTAGAACTTTTTGAAGCCTTAACAAATGGTAAATAACAATGGAATAATGATACTAGTACAATCATTTGTGCAATCCCTTGACTAGGCCCCTACTAGCCATAACAAGTATTTCATCAAACATATCACAAATATGTAATCTACAAGTGTAATCGCCATATTTAAGCATAGGGGTCTCATAGTCATCTTAGAATCACTAAGAAGCATTCATGCCTCAACACATTAGATGCAGTTTCATCCATTAGGTCATACATACATTGTTCATTCATTTACAAGTAAAATATTATCAGATCCATACACATCTATTGTCATAAAACATATACATAACCAACATAATAGCAACATAAATACCAAGGAAATCACAACCATATGATCCACATATAAACCAGTATAATACTCATAGAAATATAAGGAGAAATAACCTCATATTGATGATGAAAAATCCAAACTCAGGATGGGACTACCACATTGCACCCAACCGTAGAATTACTAAGCCAAATGTCTCTTCAAACATTCACCCCCATTCCATATTCCAAGAATGAGTGTGGGATCTCATAAAACACATCAATTCAACACCATCTAAGGCTTCCAGAGGCCAACCACATCAACCCATTAAACAACGATGCCACCTCATAGTCAGACATCATAAAACCATCATCGGATTGGTATCTATCCAACCCTTCCAAGTCTGGAGAGAATTTTATCCAACCAAGACTCTAGGACTAACAATTCAACCCACATCTTATACCGAGCTCCTGAGTATTTGTCCAACCAAGGCTCCTACACTACTAACTCAACCCACCTAGGGCTCTAGAGCATTTGTCCAACCAAGGCCCCAAGACTAGTAACTCAACCCAAGTTGTTACAGGGCTTTAGAGTGTTTGTCCAACTAGAGCTCCAAGAGCTAGTAACTCAACCCAAGCTAAGGAAACATGAGAACCAACCAAAAGAAAATAAGGAAATAAATCCATAATCACCACAATTATCCAATAAATGGCAAGGCTTGGCAAATCAAATACCAATCCACACAATCATCCATGCTAGTGACATATCATAACCAATAAAGCACATGGATATTCCATGAATGCCAAAACTAGTGAGGAAAAAATACATTCAACTCCATACGTGGAAGACAAACTCTCTGTAGCTATTGATCCTCATGTCCTCTTGCACTTTCTTTCTCTTCCTCTACCTTCTTGCTCCAAAAATTCGAGTATGCCACACCCTCCAAGAGTGCTCCAAAAAAACTCTAAGTGTCCAAGAGTGAGAGAGAGAATAATGAGAGAGCTCCAAAAACTGAACTCACGAAAGGTTACCCACTGATCCTCATAATCCTTTTTATCAATGAGGCCCCTATTATCTTGATTTTCCATTATTTTCATTCATTTTCCTCCTCACATGCAACCTATGACCTTTCTCCTCCCTTTTCTCCTAATTTCCATTATTTTCATAAGTAAATGTGTCAAAAATGCCATTTTTCCTTTTCCATTACCTTTGCCAATTCTTTAGCCATTCATAAACCAATGAACACCCACACTAGGATGTCTTACCCAACGTTCAAATTGGAATAAGTGTCCCATGAATCATGGTTATTATTTCTCCTTTTATTAACTTTTATTACATGTAATTTTCACCAAGGCTCTTAAAGGATGCCCTTTGTGATGATGTTTTTTCAATTTCTTTATATAATGTATATGCCTCATTATTGTTAACAGTTATATGCGTGTTGCATTAAATGTGAATATTGTTCAATACAATTATCGCTTATATCTATATATACAAATGTTTTATTAATATAATTTAAATCAAATGAGAGAAAATTCATAATTTTATTAATAATGTTTAATATTATTTTTCAATTATTATTATTTATTCACATTGAAGGTGTTTCCTCTACTAGGTCTCACATTTACTTTAAGCAATACTCTTTATTTTAAAAATACATTGTACAAAAATACAATAAAAAAAATATATTACGCAAAGCTCAAAAGGTACAATGCAATGGTTTATCAAGGAATCATGTCGTGAAAAAATCATTCGTTTGAAAACTACATGCACAAATGTGACCATTATTACTTGGTGTGGCCTAGGCCAATCCCTTACCTTTGAGTCATTATTTTTTAAACCATAAGTTAACCTACCTATTTTTACATAAACTAACATGTAAAAAAAACAACAATCAATGTATATATTATGCATCATTAGTAAATATGGGAAAATAATATTTAATATTTTGTTTATAAAATAATAATAAACATTATTAATAATCATATAATGAATTACTCACTATACTCAAATTTGTTATACATTTTCTCTATGGATTAATAATAACATATAAAAGTCAAGTTCTACTAGTACAACCCATTAAGGATGGACCTCGTCACCAAGGGAGGCAAGGATCAAACCTTACCGGGGTGGTTGTACCCTATGTTAATGCGAGGAGACATGGTAAGAAATCCACTCAACTAAGGGTTGGTGTGGTAGAGGATCAAACCTCATGGGGGTGGTTGTGCAGTGTGCTATAGGGAGGAGACATGCTTAAAAAACCACTGAGCTAAAGGTAAGTGTGGCCCATGATTAAGCCTCATGGGGGTGGTTGTGTCATGAGCTAAGGGGATGAGACATGCTAAAAAATCAAGTAAGCTAATGGTTGGTATGGGAGGAGACATTCTAAAAAATTCATTAAGCTAAGGGTTGGTGTGGGAGGAGACATGCTAAAAATCCACTAAGATAAGGGTTGGTGTGGCCAAGGGCTTCTCAGATCCCCATGATTTTGACCGCTAAGATGCCCCATGGTAGAAGATCATAAAGAACTGGACAAACAAACAAAAAAAATAATAACATAAAAAAATTAGAGAAAAAATTCCAATTAAACTAAAAATATTATAGTTATTTAATAATTAATCTAATAATTTATAATTAAATTATAAATTTAATACTAAAATTTAGCTTGCATATTTATTAGTTAAGTATTAAAATAATTAAAATGTACAAAATTAAATGAATAAAAAATAAATAAATAAACTAATCATTATTTAACAATAATATTAATTATTTATGATGACTTCTTCTCGAAAAAAAATACTCTTTATACATAATGTAAAACATTATTATTTATAACATGGATCGATCTAACTATTTATAATTTAATTATAAATTTAATTTTTAAATTAATTTTATTATAAATTTAATATTTGAATTTGACTTTGTTAATTTTTAGTGAATTAAATAATACAAATTACACAAAATGATGATATTTTTTAGTGAGTAAAATAATACAAATTGACAAAATGAAATCATCAAAAATTTGAGATTGGTCGTTCTAAAATAAAATTATAAAAAAATTGACTTGATTCCCTTATGAACGCATTCTAACTGTGATAAATGGTTAATTTTCGGTCCCATGATATTTGCGGAGGTCTTTATAAGTATACAAAAGTGATTCGGTATATTTAACACGGTGAAGGAGTCGGCAGTACAGGCTTTCTCGACCCTATAAAACTTTTTACTTTCAAAGTACAGAAATCGCATCTGGAGTAACTTTCAGGCTTACCTGGTGAACCCTATTACCTATATTCTCTAAACAGTCGGCGAGCGTACTTGTCTGTGACGCACTGAAAGCAGACACTAGGTTTTCGCTTGGTGCTATAACGCTGGTGCAGACAAAGAAAGTCCACAGATCATAAATAGAAACATTCAGAGGATCCATGGATTCCGAGGGCGATCAGACGAAGGATAAACCCAGACTGTTTGAAGTGGATCTAACACTACACTACACTAATTCCAGCCTTCACGAACACCCAGCAACACGTGCAAAGAGGCAAGGTCATCAGGAGGTACCAGAGTTAGCGGCCTTTGCTTCCAAGAGCACAAGCACCCCCAAGGGCCCTAAAGCCCGCGTCTTTTCTTGCCGCTATTGCTCGAAAAAGTTCTCCAGTTCTAAGGCACTTGGTGGCCATCAGAATGCCCATAAGAATGAGCGAACTGCAAACAAATCGAATCCCGTTTTGAATAGTCCGCCAACTAACAGCTTTCAGTTTCCCGTTGTAGGGCAGCAGCCTAGTAATGCTATGTTCGATTCCAACCGCAGGTTTGAGCTGCAGAGAGTTGACCTATCAAATTATCGGCCTCCCAATCTTCACGGAGAATTTTCCTCCAGTTCTCTTTCTTGTGTAAAAAGGGTCAGAAACGCTGTAGGGCAGCAGTCTAATAATGCTATGTTTGATTCCAACCGCAGACTTTCTCCCATGTTTGAGCTGCAGAGAGCTGTCCTATCAGATTATCGGCCTCACGGAGATCTTTCGTCCAGTTCTGTGTCTTCTGTTAAAAGGCCCAGAGATGACATCGAATTGGCGTCCAGCTCTTTATCTTCTGCGAAAAGGGCCAGAAATGGCACCGAATTGGTGTCAACTTATTAAGGATAGTGCTAAAGGTTTCCTTTCAACATAAAAAAAAAAAAAAAAAAAGCTAAGAGAATATGAAGTCACCAGGTTTCTTACCCAATTCAATGTGTGTCTACTTCTCCGAAAGATATTTTGTATGGAGAGTTTATCCATGTGAATATTACATATATTAAAAATAAACACAAAAATATTAATTGTTCAAACAATTGAATTTTCAAAAAGTAATCTAGTTAAAAATATTGTAACTTTTGAGAAGCAAATTTTCTTTTCAGGATAATTTCTACCATGAAGATAAATGTAATGTCACTTATATTTCTACCATTTTTTTCATTAGTGAATTAAATAAATCTTTAGATATGCCTCTATAAGTCAATATGGATGGAGAAAATTATATATATATATATATATATATATATATATAAATATTCGTTTATGTGTCTTAGGTAAAGTGGAACACTAATTAATATAACAAAAATTTGTTGATGTGTCCTAGATAAAATGGAGGCCATTTAAAATTTTAAATTTATTAGAAAATGATTATAATAATAAAATACTTATGAATGTTTTATCTTTATAGATTTTGATTTTCTCACACATGTGGATAATTCGTTAAAATACTTAGTAATCCATTATCTATTTTAAATTAGATTTATTCACACATCATTCTAAATATATAAAAGGATATCAAAAGCTATGGTGAAAGGATATCAAAGAGTTATGGTGAAAGGAAACATGTGACAACCTACTAATTTCAAACATACAAGTTAGGTTGAGATATAAGAGTGAAGAGAGTGAAGATTCACTTTCATTCCTTATTAATATATGAAAGGATATAACCTATTAATTATTTTAGGTTTTAACAATATCGTGTAAAAAATTCACGTGTAATAATGGAGTAGAATTATTTTGATATCGGAAGTTGATAACATTCACATGAATAAGATCTGTTACTTTTCTTCCAAATGATATATTCATTTTCATTAAATCAAAGACATTGGAGATCTTAAGAATAGTGTCTTTTTCATGTTCCTTGGTAGATGGAAATTCTATAGTTGTATTCTTGATGGTGGATTCTTGGACTAATAATGCTTTAAGATTTCAATTATTATCTTTCCTTTTTTCAAACACTAAATTATTCACTTAGATGCATTTGAACTTAATTCATATTCATTTTTGTTGCAAAAGATAAATGAAATGGTAAGAAATTATATTGTTTAATTATGAGCTTGGGTTTGAACATTGTCATAGAGAATCTTGACTCATATTTGATGGGGACTTCATAGGGGATTTTCCCCCTACCCCTCCTCTTGTTGACTATGAGGCCACAACTTTCCAATCTCTAATGGTTCTATTTTCAAACAATCCTAAGAGAAAAGGAGATTAGTGGAAATTTGGGAAGAAATGAGAGGAAATCCCTTAGGTGGCTCTCTCTATGGGTGCTCAAAGAAACACTTTGGATTTTTTGAATTGGCTCTGATCATAAAGTTGACAGGGATGTCGTTGTCCCCCAGATCCATGGGAGAATTGATAGAAAGAAATGGAAATTAATGATGACTGAAAAAGTTGGCTATATGCCTAATGTAATGGACATTTTTCATTCATGTTTGAGGTCAAGGAAGATAAAGGTGTCCTCTTCATAAATAGACATTATACTTTGGATTTCAAGGTATGTATATGAACAGGTGGTCATTCGACTTCAATCCTAATGTTGATATTCCAAATGCACTGTGAGTCAAGTTGAAGTTGTATAGACTCTCTCTATATTGCTAGAGAGATGATTGCCATTGAGCAATTGGAAATGGTGGTGGAAATATTTGGATCCAGCAAACCTAAGGGCTTATAATTTGCATGAGCCAAAATATGTGTAGAGGTCAATCATGAGAAGGGATTTTTTTATAAAATAAATGTAACATTAGGGTCTTGCGCTCATTTCAAAACCTTATATTATGAGTAGATCATGTTCAAGTGCCACTTTTTCAATAAATATAGCCATTTTACTAGAGACTGCGAAAATACCAGGCAAATAAAGGTGTAGAAGGAACAATGGCAGACAAAAGCATGGAGGAACTAAAGGAAAATCAAATGCAATCAAGAATCGAAATAACAAAAACATGAATAGAGCTTTGACCTCTTCAAATCCCTTTAGTGCTTCGAAAATACATCCCGACGCCCTGAGCAAGAGGAGCGTGTCTCAAACTCTCCTAAAGGGGACTTTTGTAATGAAGCATAATTGTTAGATCTCGAAGAAGGTGAGTTTAAGGGTGTAGAGGAGGTCCTAGCTTCTAAGCATAATATAGATCCATATGATATGGATCCAGTCCAAATTGAATCCCAAAATGTTGCAATAAACCACACTGGAACCTCACTAAAACTAGGACTTAATGAGGGTGGTAATTCCTCAAGGATTCTAATTTGAAATATGGCTCAATCTTAACATAATAATAGAATGAAGAGGGTGGCCCAAACATGGAAATGAAAAAAAGGAGACCATTTAAGAAGATAACTAGAGAATTGGAAGTAAAGAAAAGAAAAAAAATTGGTAGTCTACCAGAGATCATAGAGATCCTAAAAAAAATGGGGATTAATGGACCAGATAGATTTGAAGGAGGTGGAGGAAATTTACATGACCCTCCTAAAAATTATGAAGCTTTTATCTTGGAATATCACATGCTTGGGAAGTACCATAAAAATCTTATCAGGACATGCTAAAGAAGGAAAGTTTATGGATATTATTACTATATGAACTTCTCAAGGAGGCACCTTTTGGAGTGATAGATCTATCCTAGAGCATAACTCAAGATGATCCTTTGGTGGTATAGGTACTTCTTGGTCTAGCTTCCATTTCATACTTATTGGTAGTATTAAGGCATAATTTTGGGCCTTTGTGCTATTTGAAAGAAAGAATACATGATAGTAGATCCCTATCATCAATGTGTATGCCCTCATTCTAAATGGTGGAAAGTTAGAATTCTAGGATTTTCTTATCTCTCTCCAAGAAATCTTGGCATAGAAACTACATTGTGGGAGGGAATTCTAATATTGTCCTTGGGAATTAAAAAAAGAGGATAAAATCTAGTGCTAGATCCCTTCAGAGATGGAATGGAATATTTGGTTAATGAATCAAATTTGGTTGATCTCCCCCCAAAATGGGGAGGTACAAAAGGTCTAACTAAAGGAGTGCAAACAATTATAGAGCCCACCTACAGAGTTTTTTAATTTAGAGTTGTTGGCTCTTAAAAGGGATGTAATGTGCCTTAATATCAGGCCTCAAGGAGTATCTAACCATCTACTAATATGACTAGCAATCGATCAAATGGAGAATCTACCTATGATTCCCTTTAGGTATAATATATTATGGAAAAAAGTAGTATAAATTATTAAGCAAGCATGGAGGACCTTAGTCATTTTCTCTCTAGCTCTCATGTGGGATTCAAAACTAAAGGGATTGAAACATGCTTCAGTTAAATGTGCAAAGTAATAAAATGGACCTCCTAGTTAGAACCACATTTTGTTAGTACAAGAATTAGAAGCTCACGAGAATCTAATGGATATGAGCCCGATAGAGAAATGACATTTTGAAAATGAAAAGAAGATAACAATGAATTTTTTTCTATGAGCAAATAGGAAGAGGATTTATGGATGCTGAAATATTAAACCTTATGGCTTCAATATGAGGACCAAAATACCTAATTTTTCCACAAACATGAAAATGCCGAAGATATTCACAATTGAGACCAGGAAATCATTCCCAAAGGTATGTCACAATTGAAATATTTTAATTAAATCAAGCAAGAATCATTCAATCATTTCCACGCCCTATATCAAGAGGATAATGAATTTGATAATAATAAATCTCTATTTTTCCTCTAGGAAGTTATTGCTTAACCTTATAAAAGAAGAGAAAAAGCAATATGAGAGTTGGATCTAGATAAAGAACCGGGCCTTGATGAGTTTACTATAAGTTTTTATAGAACCTTATGGCATATGATAAAAATGGATCTCATGAGAATTCAGAATGGCGTGAGAAGCAAAGGTAAAATTGGAGGTTGTATATATTCTTTGTTCTTCACCTTAACTCTCAAATAAATTAATAAAATCAATTTCTCTTGTTTCTCTTGTTTCCGACCTATGTCTTTGTGAAACATATCCTAAAAAAAATTTGAAAAAGTTTATAGCATCAAGACTAAAAAAAATGTTACTAGATATTATTTCATAAAATCAATCATAAAATCAAGGTGGGATGATGCAACAACTAAAAATTTCTTATACGAAGTAGTACACTATAGTAAGGAGGCAAGATAAGTGAGGATGTTTTTTAAATTTTGTTTTTGAATTCCTTCAATCAAGTAAGGCATTCAATTCTGTCTTTGGTGGTTGAAAAAATAGGTTTCTTTAAGGGCTTCATTAGATGGGGTAAAGAACATATAGACTCCTCGTGGATTGCCCCTCACGTGAATGGATGTCCCTCAACATTATTTGTTGCATCGATACATCTCAAATAAGGATGTCCCATGTACCAAATTACCTATATAATTATAGCTAAAAGCATGAGTAGAAACTTAGAAACCTCAAGGTAGGAGTGTAAGCTAGTTTGTTTAAGTATTTCCTGAAATATCAAACGTGTCAATCAATCAGAATTCCCGATGACACATTTTATTGGAGGGGCCTCTAAAAGAGTAGAAGTTTAGTTAAAAATAATTCTTAATAAATATTTCAATCATTCTGGTGGCATAGTTAATAAAAAAATGTCAAGTTAAAAATAATTCTTAATAAATATTTCAATCGTTCTGGTGGCATAGTTAATAAAAAAATGTCATTTGTATGGCTAGAATCGCCCAAAAGAGATTTTAAACGATATATCAAGAGAAATACAATCGTTAATAGTGAAGGATAAGAAATTGTTGAAATATTTAGTAATCCCCACCTCCTTGGTATCTACTAATGTAGACAAATTGGAAGAGGTTTTGCAAAAATAATAAAAAAAAGATTCAGTTTTTTAGAGCACAATGGCTAAATGTATTTGACAAGGTAGTTTTAATCGTATTTTTGATATCTTATCTCCCTCTATAAAATGGATTTGGTTTTCTATCTTCCAAGGGAATTATACATCAAATTGGTGGTCATATCTAAGAGTTCCTTTGGCAAGGAGGACAAAATAAAGAAAAGTGATTCCAACTAGTCAATTGGAATACACTTTGGTTACCTAAACAACATGGAGGTTTAACAATCAAAGATCCAAAGATCATGAATATGGCTTAGGGTGAAAAGATAGTTTGGAAACTACTCTAGAACTCTAAAGATTGGTGGAATATGGCTTCTATACACAAATATATTCATAAAAGATGGATTCTCACACATAAAAATGAATCCTGACCAAATCATGGCTCTATAATATGGAAGCTTTGTAAAATACTGACTCGAATAATCATTGAGCACTTGGGGTGGAATTTAGGAAATAAATCTTGAATTGACTTGTGGAAAGATTACATATTAACAATTTTTCTATTGTTGTATAACAGTAAAATAAGGGACATGAAAAATTGGATCAGTTTAAGTGGATATAAAAAAATTGGTGACATTTTTAAATGGGAGGATAAGATACATTTTGTATGGCATCAAGGCCCTAATTTATCCCCCAATCATTTGTCTCAATGGTTTCCTTTCAAAAATTCAAAAATTTGTGAACCAATTACAACTAATAATCTAGATCAGAGAATTTTAGAGGGCAGTAAGAAAGGTTTCTATACTTGTGATACAATTTGTTAATGCAGAAATCACCACATATCCCAATAGGTAGACTATGGGGGAGAATTTGGCAAGAAGATGGGCTTCCCAAACTCAACATCTTTTGGTGGGAACTCGTTCATGAGAAAATATTAACTGCTAGAAATCCCAAAAAGAGAAGTATATGTGGGACTTCCTCATACGCTCTTTGCGAACATGCAGAGGAGGATATTCTTCATGTTTTTTGATAATGTACCTTGTCTTTAGAAATATGGATGTTAGTCATGAGTAGTGCCAGCAATGTTTATTTTCTAATATAAAATTGGACAGAAATGTTTGATGCATCGAACCCCATATGTCCTTGGCACAAGACTTCTAAATCCATCCTTATAAGAAGTTGAATGACTTTTCCAAAATTCATAATTTAGTGAGTTTGTATTACTCATAAACCAAGCTACTTTCCGAGGAGGTCAACTAAAAATAGTTTCTTTAGCTATTAATGCAACTCAATTATTTTCTAAATCAAAACTAGTTGTGGCTTTCATTCGAAAGAATTGGATGATACATAATCAAATGAGCATGAATGGATCAATCTTGGTTAGGATGGAAACTTCATTCATAAATCCCCTCCTAATATCTCCTTTGCAATTAGAATGGTTCAAGGAGAGGAAAAAAATGGTGTCACTCTCTTTTCTTTGACACAGCATCGAAGGGTAACCGAGGGAAAGCTAGAGTGAGAGGGATTCTTAAGGATGACGATGAAAAAAAAAATACAATTTTCATGGGTCTTGGGGAAAGGGACGGAAAATAAAGTTGAATTCTTGATTTTATGGTAAAGACTATATTTGGCTTTGTGTTGGAGGATATTTTTTTAATTGTTATTGCAAATTACAATGCAAAAGAGACAATGGAAGGGAGAGGAGTAGCTAGTGCACAATAGTAAATATTGGTGTAGAAGAGAGAGACATAGAACACAAAGGTACCACATGTAGGAGACAACAATGTCCAATAGGTAGGATGCATGAAAATAAATCAGGCAATTTGGATTTTGTAGATGATGGAGAAGGTGAAGAAGGATGACATGGTAGGAGAATGTGGAGATATTTCTATACGGGAGGAAGTTGGTGGAGTGGTGATCATGAGATAGTTGTAGATATTTTCAGTAGGTTCAACCTTAAGGCTAAGTAGTAAGGGTCACCTAGAGGAAAGGTAACATAAAATATCTAAGATGGTTAGCCAACATGGAGGACAACTTAAGGAGTAGGGAAGAAGGTGGAAGAAGATCAATAAACTATGAGGGATAGAGGAGAGGATTCATTGGATATGGTTTGATGAAATTTTGGGAGAAGAAGAACGAAGAGAGAACCCCTATTTGGTTTTGGATCCTGTCATTCTAGATGGTGTATGTATGTTCCTACAATTTTTGTGTATAAAAGGTGAAAAAGGAACAATCTATAGTTTATTCTATTATGTCTTTGCATTGTGATGGTTAACACTTTATGGCATGAACAAATTCCAAAGGCTACCTCTATTGTAGCACATTGCACTTTTTTGTATTACTATGTGGTAAGGAAAGGAATTATGGGTTTTCCCATATATATTAGAGTAAAAATGTGTGATGTAGTTGTTGTTATTGTATATTCACTTATATAATTTTTTCTAGTAATTTCATATTAAAATAAATATATTTTAAAGTCTAAAGTGGTTGAGTGTATTGATAGCCTTGCAATAATTTTAATATGTTAAATCCCATTTGAGGTAAATGGTTCTTCACTTTAATGATGTAAAAAAGACTAATGAGAATAATAATATATATTGGCCACCATACAATTATAGATAATTATCTACGTGAAAAATAGTGAGTGCAAGAACTAGTGAAGTCCCAAGGAGTGCATAGTCACAAAATTGTTAATAGGTATCTGAAGTCTTCCGTTGTAACTCAAAGCTCCAATGTGTCATGATTATAGCAATTCCATTTGAATATAGAAAGTTGGTTACTTCATCCCCCTAACATCGTGGGTTCGAATTCATTCACTCTATGGGTAATGCCAAAAAGGTTGATGCTTAGTGAGTTTCGTGTGTGCCAATAAATGGTCGTGCTGCCACCTTGAAGATCATTGTAGGATGGGATTTTTTCATCACATATATGTTGAAATAACATAATCCCACGAGGGAGGAGATTACTCAGTGTTGTAAGAAGAAGGAGCATGAGTTTGCAGCAAAATAAATTCAGGATAAAAGACAAAGCACTAACAAAATGGATGCCGAAGTGCATGCTTCATGAAATTCATGAAACCTTCTTTAGAGAATTTCTAGATATTCTCACAAAGTGGGTTCAACAATTGGAGGAATGTAATCCAAGCTATGAGCGGAAGGGACCAAGGTAGTGGAATCCAAAAGAGGTATGATAGTTGCAAGTGGTAAGTAACAAAGCTTCATGTGTTATATATTTCTAGTTTGGAAGTATGTTGGAATGTTATATTATTGAATTCATAACAGAAGCACTATTTTCCTATACTGTAATATAGAGGAAATTTTGAAAACGACCACAAGGTTGATTTACATGACCATGACCATTATCCATTCAGATGTTTCTATGGAACCACATATATTTTCCCTTGGAGACATATAACATGAGTGGTTATACCACTCAGACACTAGGGGAATGTGGGAAAGTACTTGGAGGTATTCTGAACGAAAGGGAAGGAGATGGGGTGGGAAAAATTTGGGGAAGGTTGATAGTAAGTAAGGGACTATGTAGAACATGAGAAAGAAGACACAAAATGGAGATAGAGAGTTTTGAGGGTGGCATCTTGAGAAAAGGATGAAGGTTTTCACAGGGTGATGTTGGAGCAAGTCGATCAATGTGGATGCCTAGTAAAAGGAGAAGCCCATCA